>JARHVA010002177.1:47500-777500 GCA_037957365.1 Torreya grandis | reverse complement strand
CTACTCATCTTTATGTGACCATGTTTCATTCCTATTCTTATAGTTTTATCTCTGGTATGGTTTTTTTAATATTGGAATCCCTATTTTTAATCCTCTATTTTTTTTGTCATTTATAGTATATGATACTACTTAGACAAGTATCAAAATATTTGATAATGTTCATTATGATTTTGTGACCTGTTAGATCTTGGGTTGAAGATACCATTGATTTTCCCCTATTTTATTAGCATTTATATTATGTTTCTATGTCATCTTGAATGCCAATAGATCGTTAATTTTACTTTTATAATTATGTATATACAAAGGCACTCTAAATCATTACATATGTTAACTCATAATGAATGTACATCACATGTCCTTGCAATTATAAATATTTCTCATGCATTTTTTTCTTTATTACATTATCTATCTATTGAAGTGTTATTACTATAAATGTATCCAAAAAAGGGATAGTGAAAGAACATATATAAATAACTAATTTATTGCATCTCATACATAAGGATGAGGGTTGGGACTATCATATACATGGATCTGATTTTGACTTGCATGAGTGTTGAGTGAAATTTTATTATAGATTAGGGCAATATAGATTCCAATTTTTATAAGTATGTTTCACACAGTTAACATAATTAGTCTACAATCTCATATTTATAGAACAACAAACAAGTGTGATCATTACTTTCCCTTTATCAATTACATTACTTAATTTAGTTTCATAGTGGCACTTGGCCCTATTTATATCTGTATCGTATTAGATAGATATGATTTATAAATTTTAATTCATGTATGATTATATCTATTTAATTAAAATTATATATTCATTATTGTTTATAAAACTAGAATTAGTGTAAACAAAAATGCTAAACCTTGACTCTTTTATACATTCAACGTAGGGTTTCTACAAACCCTATTTCATTAGGGCTTTGTCCATTTTCAAATTATAATATAAGGGTTTAGCCAATCTTTTCAAACTTATACCTTTTTGCACATTATTTGACTATCATTATGGTTTACATTACTAAATTTATGAAAAATGTGGCTCTAATGAATCCTATATTGCACAAACTATAAACTTCAATTGAAAAAAGTACACTATCTTTGTTGCATAAGCTAAAAAATGAATATATAGTATTTAATGGAAGAATTGACCATAGTATTTGAAATATTCTAATGAAAAATATCTCTCCAAGATGCAATAGAAAAAAAAGCTAATGACATAAGCAAGGTTCTTGCTTTCCCTAAGGTTTTTACTTGTGTTCTTACATCCTATGTGCCTTGTAATGAATGTTTAAGTTCTATACAACATATAGAACCTATGAAAATTATAATGCCTTATTATAAAATTAATGAAAAAAATAAAATATCTAAATGATATTTTTTCAAATATTACCATTCATAAAATTGAGTTAGCCACTATGAGACATATTATATGTGACATGCAAAGTAAAATGGGTATTTTAACATTGGAATAACAAAGACTTAAGGCTCACATTAGAAAATTATAGAGTGTAGAAATCATATCGAAAAGGACATATTGGACATGCCTCTTTCACATGAGTTGATCATTCTTAAATTAATTTTTTTTATGGTCATGGAGATCCTTAATAAAAACTTTACAAAACATTGACTTCTATAGGCATTTGTGAGGACCATCCTTAGATGATACTTAAATTGTTACCTATAACTTTAGTTTGTGATTCCTTAGACTGGTTATATTATTTTGCCAGTGGTTCATAGATGTTTCCCTAAATTTTGAATCTATTTGTTGTTTAAGGAGAAACAGAGATGAAGGGTAGGGATTAGAGATTAGAGAGAACCTAAATTGGTTGTGTGTTGTATCCAAATGATTTTAAACACTCCTCTTTGGCTAGGGAGGACTACCTATGAATAAGAAATCACTACCACCAAAAATATTTTTCAGTAGATATATGAGTGGGCTTCCAAGCTACGCACTTGTTCCTGGAAGTGTTAAACTTCCTTAGGGATGATAGTCCACTTTTTGAAACAAAATGGTAATGAATAAAAAAATGAAAGAGAAAGTAAGAAATAGATATTTGTACCATTCTTGTAGTCTGAGTATAGTAGAGAGGGACACAGTGTAGGTAATGTGAGTTATTTGTGTTTTTAGAGGTTGTTTAGGTAGGCTTAAAGAAGTTGGTGGAAATACATAGTCATTAACATCAGTTAGGTTGCTGATGTTGGTAAGGAGATATGACCAATGTTGGTTATGTGACCGATGTCAATAGGGGTTGTAGGTTCTTAAGAGGTTGCAAGAGACTTTTCTAAGCTGAAAGGTAAATGTTGGTCAGGTTTGTGAGGTTAGGAAGAGTCGTAAGGGAGTGGGTAAGACTTAGGTGGGTCTAGACAGAGGATTGGTATGTTTGAAGTAGAGGGAAATAGGCAAAGGATTTTTAAACCTCCTTCATAGGGAGAGTTGGTATGTTCATAAAATGATAAATAGTATAACATAAAGTAATTATAAAATGACTATTTAAAATAATTACAAAACACAAAGATATACTTAGCTGGTGAAATAGATGAACTATGAGTGCTAAATAGATGGCTCTGATGAGGTGTGTTGAAGAAATACATGAACATAAAAGATAAGCATGTGCTATCAGTTTAGAAGAATCCAATCTCTGTGTAGCATATCAATTCTTAATCTAGACTGATTTGTGTAGACAAATGGTAAGCATGGATGTATAAAGTTAAATGTTAAATCTTGAAAGTGAATGATTCATTTTTTTTATTTCTATTGACCTCAATATTAGCTTGGAATTTGGCTTAAGTAATCAATGTCGGTGATCCTATCGATGCCAGTGGCATGAGAATAGGTAAAAGAGTTATTTTTAGCCTATTTTTTGTTCTTTCTCTTGCCAAGTGTGGTATCCATTAGAGAATGGTAGAAATTCAAGGTTAAAAAGAACGTAGTTAGTTAGGAATTTATGTTAATGGTGAGAATAAGTCATAGGTAATTAGGATTACGGGACTAAGTTTTGATGTGACTCAAAGGGTAAGAATTAGTCTTAGGATATGGTGGCTAGGTAAGGTGGCATAAGTAGTTTTTAATTAACTTAATTAAATATTTTCAAATTAATAAAATGTGTGAGGGGTGAAAACATGGGTTAGGAATGCTAATAATTAAAAGGGGATTAAGGTGGGTTTCAACACATGGAGTTACGCACATGTGTGACATAATTTTGGTGTCTACATTTACCCCTTTTATCTTGTAATTTGTAGTAACAAGTTCTAAGACAAAAATAGGAGTTGGATGTTTTAATTATAAGATGAGGTATCCCCCCTCAAAATAGGAATTGATGAAGGAGAATCTAGAATCAGGTACTAGTTTGATAAGGAGTTAATTGGGTGGGTGGGTGTTGAGTGAGAGCGTTGTAACATTGCTACTGTCATGTATACTACTATGAGTTATAGTTGACACAATTAATAATAGGTAAAGGTGAGGAGGAATCAAATAGAAATAACCAAATCACATCTTGTACGTGATAGTGGATAAGGTTTTAAAGATCAAAGTTATATCTCCAATGGTCCATGTGTTCTAGGTATCTGAGGTAAGAAGTGCTCTTGGTAAACACAAAAAGTTGCAAGTGATAGGCCTAGCTTGGTCATGATCTAAAACCCCTAATATACATGTGTGTGTATAATAGCCAATTATAGCATGGTAACATAAGTAGTCAAGAAAAGCAATTCAAGGTTAGTTTAAAAGGGTCAATGGTCAAGGAGATATTCATGATCTCTTGTCAGAGTCATTGTGGGTGGAGATTTAAGTGATCTCCAAGGTTGGTTATCATGGTTTTGGATATATATGTGATCTCCAAAGTTTATGGTCATGGTTAGGGAAATATATGTGATCTACAAGTTACCCCAGACTGAGGGTGTAGTCTAAAGGGTGGTGGTTGTGGTTAAAAACTCTAATTTTAAGGTTACTGATGTTGTTTATGTCATCGATGTGGGTATGAAATATTTTTGACATCAACATCTTAGGTCAAGACTATCAATGTCAGTGGGAGACTAAATCTGATAAAAAGGGGTTTGGTGGCCCACCAAAACTCCTTTGTAATAATTTATTGGAAAAAAAGAATTCTGAGTGTTGTGGGGCATAGGATAGCTCTACCCTATCTATTTGTGGTGAATTAGTGAGAGATAAGTGGTTGAGAAGAGTGTGTGAGAGTGAGGGATGGATTGAGCATTTAATGGGTCATGATATGACCAAGAGAGTGTTGGTGTGGGTAGAGATGGAAAAGGTAGAAGGGGACCTAGAAAGAGGTACACCGCCACAAGTGCCAACCATTCTAGCCTAGAGGAGATGAAGAGAAGAGATAAGATGCTCATGTATTGAATTTTAATTTAAAGTAGTTAACTTGTTATTTGGGACAAATTTTTGGGTTGGGGGGAGAGAGGGAAGTTAGAGGGGTAGTAAATGGGGTGAGGGTAGGTTTAGGTTAATTTGGGAGGGGTTGGAGGTAGTTTTTAGGGAAAAACTTAAATTTTGGAGGTGGGCTATTCGGCCCTAAGACCAAACTAGTAACTGATGTCAGTGAGGCTCATCGACATCAACCAACACTGATATTGATGTTGGCTAACACTAAGCACTGATATCAGCATATAAGACTGATGTTAGTTATAGGAAAACCCCAAATAGGAAGAAAAGGCCAATTTTCGATCCCCAATTGAGTTAGTCATCAAGCCTAATGGTCGAGCTAGCCTTAGAAGACCCTGTGTCATTTGAGTGTTACCTACATAGCCTAGGTGAGGGCCTTAGGCCAATGTAGTTCTCTTAGTGTGTAGGGAAAAAGGGTAAGGTATGTTTAAAATTTTTTTAAGGAAAGTGGTTAGGAAAAGGTAGGTTAAAATAGGTCATGGGACCTAGGGCTTAAAAGATAGGTCATGGGGTTGAGGGTGTGAGATATAGGTCATGGGGCCTAGAGTTTAAGATATAGACTATGGGGCCTAGAGTTTAAAGATAGGTAGTTGGGCCTAGGGTTTAAGATAGGTAGTTAGGCATAGGGTTTAGAGATAGGTAGTTGGGCCTAGGGTTTAGGTGGGTTAATAGCTTAGATAGTTAGGTGGGGCTAACCTCAAAAGACCCCATGTCGATTGAGTGTTACCTATATAGCCTAAATGAGGGCCTCAGACCAATGTAGTTCTCCCAAAGATAAGGTAAAAAAGGGTAGAGGTTTATATTATAAATTATGTGACTTGAGGTTTGTGTATGTGGATGCAGGCTATATAGGAGTTGACATTATGAGAATGACTACCTACGATGCTGATGAGGATGAGGAGGGATGTCACCATGGATGAGTGGGAGCACATGGAAGTCATAGGGTTAAGAGGAGTACGATGATATTTTTGGGTTTTATGTGATATTAGCTTGATGATAGCATTGATAGAGAGGTGGGATCACACCACCAACACTTTCCATTTTCCTATCAAAGAGTTCACAGTGACACAAGAGGATGTTTACAAGATTTTATAGTTGTCTCTCCAAGGTGAGGAGCTCTTCTCTTGTTCAAGAGAGGAGCATGATATTTATATGGAGACATTGTTTAGGGATCATGTCAATGAGGTGACCTATCATTATATGAGCTTTGCATATGAGTCATTATACACTACTAATGAGGAACAACATTGATTAAGTATCCTAATGATGATAGATAGACAAAAAACCTAAATTTGTATGGGATTAATCACAGGTTTTGGTCTTATAGGGCCAGGTTATGACATTATAGGGATAATTTAGGGCATTATAGGGCCAAATTACTATACTGACAGCAAAGAGAGATAGTTTGAGAGTAGCAGGACAAGTTACTCCTCCTCTTCCACCACAAAGACCAGTACATGGTCCTATAGTAGGTTTGATGGGTCCATCACAGACTAAATCTCTA
The DNA here is from genome assembly GCA_037957365.1 of Torreya grandis. NCBI lineage: Eukaryota > Viridiplantae > Streptophyta > Pinopsida > Cupressales > Taxaceae > Torreya > Torreya grandis. Next base: position 771,597 of record JARHVA010002177.1, on the reverse strand, counting down.
GTGAGGTACAACACTAATTTAAATGAGATTGCATACTATGAGAGAGACATCAGGGAGTTCCCATATATTCAAAGATATTCTAAGTTTAGAGAGCAGGAGAGATCAGTGACACATGATGTGGCTTTTAGCTCACGTAGACATAGATAAGCAGAGAGTGGTGATGATACTACTACTTCACGACCATGACTATAGCCTTGAGTATTCTAAGGGATAGATGATATTTTTTATGTTGTTATATATGTTGTATATACACCAGCCTATGAGATGAAGATGAGAGATGTACTTTTTAGAGAGAGAGAGAGAGATGATACTGATATGATCTATTGATGTACATTTATATTCATTATATATATATATATATATGAGAGTTTGTTATTGATTTGTTTATGTGATGGTGATGATGTTGAAGTTATTATAATGATGTGGATGTTTATGTTATGTTAGTGTTATGTTAATGTTGAGTATGTTAGTTGAGTTAGACAAGCATTTCCCATATATGTAATGGTATATGCATAGTTGATTGGTTAGCTTCATCTTAGCATGTTTCCATATTGGTGATGGTGTATGCTTAGAATGAATGGGTTGGGTATGTTTTTTTATTTCAACATTTTTCCATATTTGTGATGGTGTATGCTTAAAATAAATGGTGTAGGCTTGATAGTTTTCCTATTTATTATTGTTTAGAGAAACTATGGTTGCATGTTTGGGAGATTTCTCATGGGATTATATGAAATAAATTAATGGGAAATGGTTTGTTATTTTTATTATGGTTTTGGGTATTTATTTGAGTATCTTTGGTTAAGATGGGTATGTGAGTGAAAATATTTGTTAAACACATAACTCTAAGAATCAACAAAGATTGGCAGAAAGGCGAGAAGGTGATTGAATCTTGTTGTGAGATGTGATCTCAAAAGATAAATCATGATGTGATTGGGATGGAAAGAAAGAGGCATGATGCTCAAATATTGGCAAAGACCATAATCACAACATAAATAGGCTCAGGAGTATGAGCCTCTTTCATGCTTTGCATCATTTGACCATTTTTTTGTTCGAGAAGTGTCATATTCACTTGTGTCAAGTGAGTTCCAAGTCTCTTGAGAGAGTACAAGGAGGAAAAGGTAAAAGGAATGAGAGTGTTTGGGTAGCATAACCTTCTTAGTGGGGATGTTTTCCCATTTTATGGGTGACCTGAGAGCTACTATGGGCAAGTCCATGACAAATATTGGCTTAGCCATCCTTCAAGGGAGTGGTCTAAGCTTTTTTTTTAAATTTTTAATAGTTGTCCTTCAAGGGAGCAGTCTACATTGAGAATCATGACCTGAGAGATTATAACTTGTCTATGTATCCCTTTCTTTTCTTTTCTTTTCTTTTTTTTAAAAACTTTAGTCATTGACAGGACTATAAAGGCTTAGAGGTTTTCCACTTTGAGGGAAAAACCATAGCACTTCATAGATTAACTAAGTGTGTAGGAATAAGGGTTAACAGGAAGGGTGATGAATGTAATAGAGTTGCTCAAGGGATGAGCTAAAGTTAAACATGAGGTGAAGCATCACTTGATTAACAAAATAATGGTCATAGGTTCAAAGCATTTAAAGGCTTGGGTTCTGGCCTTCCTTCGAGAGAAGACAAATTATAAGTTCCTAAGACATACTTGTGAGTTATGATATACGTTCTAAGATAATTAAGAAAAAACTTACCCCATTTGCTTTTATCCATTTTTGTCACATGTTGATTTCCCTTTAAGATGAAGTCTCTGTTATTGAAATATCACTCCTTGATATTTTTATTTTAATCATATTTGATACGCTCTTAATAAATTTAGAGGTGGTTAAGGGCTATGAGATGATGTTCATCAAGCAACTCAAGTTGAGCCAAATGTTCTCGGTGAAAGTCATCATTAGTATGTCTTATAGAGAGATGAAAAGAGAAGGAATCTAGACCTCAAGAGGAAAAACAACTTCCATCCCATAAACTAAGGAAAAAGGCATAGCACTTGTAGGGATTCGAATGCTAGTGTGGTAAGCCCATAAAGCAAAGGGAATATGGGTGTGCCAATCATTACTAGTATAGTTGACTACCTTCATGAAGATTTTGGTTAAGGTTTTGTTACAAGCTTATGCCTATCCATTTGATTATGGATATTATGGTGATGAAAAGCTTAATTTGATTCCAAAGGCATCACAAAGTTTTTGGATAGTATTGTTTTTGAAAGATTTACTACTGTCTATTATAATTTTATGGGAGATACTAAAATGATAGATAATGTGATGGTTGATAAAGTCAACAATTTTGTCAACCTTAGTGGAGATGAGAGGAATGGCCTCGACCCACTTGGTAAAGTATTCAGTAGCAGTAATGATGGAACAGTGATGGAGAGATGAATGAGGGTTAATCTCACTGATTAGATCCAAACCCCATTAGGAGAAGGGATAAAAGTCTTTGGTGACTTATAAGGCATGGCTTGGAACATGAAGGAGGTTAGCATGTTGTTGACAATTGATGTAACATTAAACATAATCACTACAGTCTTGGTGGAGTATTGGCCAATAGTAGCCAAGTCAAAGGATACATTTGGAAACTATGTTACCATTGAAACATCCACCACAAATCCCATCATGGACTTATTTAATAGTGAAGGGGATCTTAGTACTAGTGAGGCATCTAAGGAGGATACCATCAAAAACTTGCTTGTAGAGAAGTCCCACTAGTATAGTGTAATGAGCGGCACATTTCATGAAGGCATGTCTCCCATTATTGGAGAGGTCAGAAGGGGTAATAGAAAAGGAGAGGTAATCCTTGAGTTGCTTTTACCATAATTCATGTGGTTTGTGTGTTACATTGCCTATAAAAATGATGTTATTTGATACATAGGAGGGCAATGTTAAGCGATGTATAGTGACATAGATTTTTTAGGAAGAGGGTATGTGTGAAGCAAGAGAAGCCATTGTGTTATCAAATTTGTTTGTAGATCAAGGGATAGTTTGTAAGAGGTAAGAGTCAAATGATTCTAATAGATTATTTACATGATGTTTATATCATTCTAGAATTTTGTTTTTGCATAGGTAAGAACCATTAACCTGATTAACCACTAGTTGGTAGTCACCAAAAATGGTTATTGATTTTACACCCAAGAAAATATCCATTTGAAGCCCTATGGTCAAAGCTTCATATTCAACCATATTGTTAGTACATTCAAAATCTATTTTAAATGACAAAGGCATAGGTTCACCGTTAAGAGGGATGAGGATGACCCCCGCACCCCCATCATGTTGACATTTGACCCATCATAGAACATCATCATTTGATAGAAGATGCCATCAGTGGGGAGTGTTGTGATAGATTCATCAGGGAATTCAAGGTTTGAAGTTTGGTTGTCAATTAAAGGGGCAAAAGGTAACTATTTAGTGATCGTTTTCCCCTTGATATACTTTTATTGAATAAATTCCAAGTCAAATTCAATAAAAAGCATGAACCACTGAGCTGCTTGTTGGTTATGATATATCTTGGAATGCATGTATTTGAGGGGATCAGTGTGAGTGATGATGTAGGTTTTATTATTTAAAAGGTAATGAAAGAGCTTGGAAGCTATAAAGACCAATGTGAGACAAATCTTTTCAGTATGGGTCTATCAAGTTTCATAATCAATAAATGTGTGGCTTATGTAGTAAACTACTTGTTCTTGATGGTGATCATCTCAATGTGCAATCATCACACCTAGAGAATGGTCTATTGAGAGATGTAAAGGTAGAAATGTTGGTTTTCATTAGGTGGAATAAGAACTAGCGGGGAAAGGAGATACTGTTTGAGTGCATTAAAGGCTTCCTAGTAATATATATTCCAACGGAAGGAGACATATTTTTTGAGGAGATGGTAAAAGGGCTGGAAATGATCTGATAACTAGGAAATGAAGTGATGGATTGAATAAAGCTTACCTTACAAGATTCAAATTTTTTTGATATTAGTAAGTGTAGGCATGTCTATTATTTCTCAAACTTTAGCAGGGTCAACTTCAATACCATGAAGAGAAATGATAAAGCCCAAGAGCTTATCAGAAAGGACACCAAAGATGCATTTCTTTGGGTTTCATCAAATGTTATATTGGAGGAGATGAGTGAATATGATTTTGAGAATCATCAAGTGATCTTGGTAAAGTTTAGACTTTTTGAGTAAGTCATCCAAGTAGTCTTCCATAATTTTGTGTAGGATATCATGGAAGATGTAAGTCATGGCATGTTGGTAGGTAGCACTAGCATTCTTCAAACCAAATGGCATGGCCCAATAATAAAAATTCCCCTATGGGGTAATGAAATTTGTCTTGTGTTGATCCTTGAGAGAAACTAGGATTTGATTCTAACCTAATAACCCATCTATAAGTGATAATATCTCATGGTTGGCTATTAGATCAACAAGTTAGTTGATACTTAGCAAAGGGAAATCATCCTTTGGACAAGCGAGGTTTAGGTCACAATAGTCGGTCCAGATACGGATTCCCCCTATCACTTTTGTGATAGGAAAAATATTGAAAACCCATTATGGGTAGTCGATGGGTTGAATAAAGTTAAAAAAAGAAGGAATTAGAGCTCTTCATTGACAAGGAGAATTATACAAGGATGCATTTTGTGAAGCTTATGCTTAATAGGTTTAACATCTTAGTCAGTGATAATGTTTTGGGTGATGATAGAAGGGTCGATACCAAGTGTGTCATTATAAGACCAAGTGAAGGCTTTGCTATGGTCATTAAGAAATGTGGCATAATTTATTTTCTCAAAGGAATCCAAAGATTGTCCAATCTAAAGGATGTGGGGGTTATCATGAGAGGTAAAATTTATGTCAATGGTTGATTCATTTAACATAGATTGTGTTTCAGATGGAAGTGATTGTTAGATATAGGAATCATCTACACCCATGTATGTGAGAATAGCATCATCATCCTAACATTGGATAATGTTGATAGTGGGAGAGTCTTCATCAATCATTTTAGGATGAATGAAAGGAAGGGACCTTGTTTCCTTACCTACGTGATAGATGAGGGGGCCTAAATTGATGGCATTTATTGAAAAAAAATTAGGAGGTATAGATACCTCTGATTTAATAGGTGATGGTAGAGGAGAGGATGGAGAAGGAGAAACTGGCTCTTTGATAATTGGTATATGAGAAGCTTTGGTGAATTTAGTTGGTTCATCAAAACCCACTCCATGTCACTTTTTGCCATTTGTAATGGTTTTATTGGTAGGATATTCAACAGGCATATGAACACCTTGCTCATAATGACCCAAACTAAATCCTTTCTAAGCACACCTATAAAGATAGGTGTGAGTAAAGCTAGGATTTCCCAAGAAAGAGAAGTCATAGGTAAATGGTTGTGGTGAAGAGGATGGATTACTGACAGTGAGAGATTGATCAATTCCAACATATGTGAAATCAGTTTGAAGGTTAGGGGGACCATACAGGATGATCATCCCAATATGGGGATCATAATTAGGGTGCATATGAAGATTTCCATACTCTTGTGGAGTATGAAACATGTTGAGTGTCAACAAATAATATTCTTTGAGTGACAGATGCTTGAAAGTTTCCTTTATGGGGTCTTTGTCAGGATTTTGTGTTGCAAGTATCTGTGTAACTAGGGTAGTGGAGCTTTTGGAAGCTTTAAAAGTATAATGTAGAGGAGATGATGTCTTTAATAGAATGAGAACATCATTGGGGATATAAGTCATATTGCATGTTTTGAAAAGAGTTGGGTTGGGAGGAATAATATTTACTTTCCCATTGTGCTCAAAATTGACATAGCAATGCAAAGTTGAGGGCACACATGTCATAGCACATATCCAAGGTCATCCAAAAAGTATGTTGTATTGTAACTCACCTTCTACAACATAAAAGAGCTCAAGAATTTTGTAAGGACCCACATGGATATGTAAGATAATAATGCCCACTATAGTAGTTGTGGTATCGTTAAAGGAGTGGAGCACCGCATTGGTTTGAGACATGCAATTATCAGGAAGGGCTAGCTATTTGTAGGCATGGGTGGAGATAATACTAATACTAGCTCCTTCATCAATCATGACTCTTTTGACATGAGTTTAATCGATATATGAAGTGATAAAATGGGAATAATCCTGATCTTTAAGGTGTTGAAGTGGAATTTCCAAATCACTGAAGGAAATTAGGGAGATGGTGCTAAAAGAGATAACCAAAGCTACAAGAGGCTAAGGATCATCATGTTGTACCTCAATCACTTGCAATAAACTAATCAAATCTTGATGGTGTTGGGGTGAGTTTTGGATTAACTCATACAAGGACATTTTTATAGCGATTTGGTGAAGTTTCACCATCAATTTTTGAATAACTTCTGAAGATGTTGGTTTCAAGACACCCAAGATGAAAATCTTGGGATTCAAAGGAGGAGTGTCTTTTGAGAATGGATGAGCCCAAGGGGTAGTGAAATTTTCCTTTCCTTTATCCTTTTGATTATATGATCACATGGCCACATTAATCATGTTGATCTGAAACATAAGTGAAGGAGGTGGCAAAGCGGGTATGACAACATCTTTGGGTTTGAATGCAGGTGGAACATATGAGGCATTGTGGATTCCATGGGTGGAATAGTAGGAAGGTTAATGGGAGTATCAACAAATACATGTCGATATCAAATTTTTACTAAATGACTATTGTGAGAGCTTTATAACTCTCAATATCATGTATAGGTGAGTGATGCTATAGACACACTTATGTATCATGAGCCAAGATGGCTTCAGTCTAAGAGGGTTGTAAGGCTTAATGGGAGGAAGAGTTATTATAGAGGATTACAACAATTAGTGTAGGAAAAATATCTGAGAGCCTATGAGTGGGTTAGCACTTGTTGTAATGGGGGTGGACACCTTATTCGGTTTAGGAGTCACGGAGGTGATTTTATGTGGCACCTTTTTAGGTGGTGGTGGAGCTACATGTTTTGATGACACTTTCTTGGTGGCAGGTGTCACGGTGTCAGATGTGAAAGGTTTAATAGGTGTCAGATGTAGTAGTGAAGGTAACTTAGCCTTTTGTTTCACTTGGATTGATGATACCCCAAATAAAGTTGAGGGATGTGGTCCCAAAATTGAATGTAAAGTTGAGGGTGGAATAGGGAAGGATCAATGAAATCTAGGAAGTTTAACATTCTTCCTTAGTTTAGTTCATTGAACTCCAACTTGTGGTTAGAGATTCAGATCTAATTTTACCTATGGATGAATTAGATTAGAAATCAGGCAAACACCTAAAGACCTAATTTGCTTTAATGTGGTAGACACCTATGAGGGTGAGGGTTCTGACATAGATGGATGAACTTCTAGTGATTTTGGTGAAGAAGCTCTAACTTTGTCAAAGACTTTGGGCAAAAGGGTAGCGAGAGGATTGGTGATAGAGGATGACACTTGTTGTATACAATAAGGAGTTTTAAGTTAGTCCTAAAATGTCACATGATCTAGCTTCGTGGAGTCAATAAATTCTATATTTTCCACTAACTGTGAGAAGGGTTTATATGGAGTTAACATAGGCCTTACAGTTACTTCTTTAGAAGGATTAGGTGATTGAGAAAGAGGGAAATTATTAGCCTCTACTACCTTGGGCCAAAGATGAGAAAGAGCTACAATAGGGTCTTCTTTGATAGAGATGGGAGAAGAGGTATGGTATTCCATGGGTGAAGGATAGGTAGGTGAAGAAGGCTCCTCAAGGGGGTAGAGCATTGGTATAATTTCTCTCTCAACATGTGGGTGAGGAATAAGTAAAGTATGATCTTCCATAGGTAAGAAAAGTGGTAAATTTAGTTGAATTGGAGTAGGCAGAATAGGTCCCTCATCTAATGTAGGGGTAGATAACACTTGCTCCCCTAGGTATAAAGGAGGAGTAGATAGGGTACTACCTTCCATCAGTGGAGAAAAAGTAGGCAAATAAGGTTCCTCAAGAGGGTATATCGTAGGAATGATGTTCCCCTCAACATGTAGTTGAGAAATGAGTAAGGCGTGATCCTTAAGTGGTAAGAGGATAGGTAAAATGGGTGCAAAGGGAACTGGAAATATAGGCTCTTCTTGTGGCAAAAGGAGAGGTAAAGGAGGATCTTCCTCATGTGGGAGTGGAACAGGTGAAGTAGGCTCTTCTACCCAAGGAAGAAGGATGGTCAAAATAAACTCCACTGATTGTGGGGGAGGAGTAGGTAAAATGGGTGCCTCTTATTGTGAGAGAATTTGGACTGGAGGTAAAGGAAAGACCATATTGACTGTATGGATGTTATTATCACATGAGTTATTAGTCATGGTTTGAATAATATTTTGATTGGGTGAATGGTTAGGAAAAGGCTATTTAAACACATCCATATTTTGATTAGTAGGTGCATTAGGGTTATCCAAGACAAGATCACCCCTATCAAGCATGTCTTGAATAATGTTCTTAAATGTTTTATAGTTATTAGAATTGTGGCCTTTGACTCGATGGTAGAAACAAAACTCATCCTCCTTGTACCAAGTAGGAATAGGATGGGAGGGATCAAACTGTATAAGAGGCTTGATTTGAGGAAGGTTTATGGCTCCCTATTGTAATAGTTTTTCCAAAATATAAGTATATGACTCCCTAATGGGAGTGTATCATCTTTGTTTGTACCATTATTGGAATTGTTTGGTCAAATTTTGTGAGGTCGAGGATTTAGGTTGGTTTATGGTTGTGGAAGAAGCTGATTTAACAACCACCGCATTGGTGGAGCCTTTAGATTTTTTGTTACAAGGAGAAGCTTTAGAAGAAGAGGAGTCATTTGATTTATGATTGGCATTCTTACTATGCAACTTGACTTTGTCTTCATATATAGCCCAGATCTCGAGTTTCCATGCCATTATAAAGGCTTCATCAAATGTGAAAAAAATGTATACTTGTAGTGTGGATGAAATGTGCTTAGCACATGCCCTTGAGAAGAGCTTAATAAGGTTAGGTTGGGGTAAAGAGAAGGAGAGTTGATTAATTAAGCCTCTCTAATGAATGACAAAATTTATGATAGACTCGTCATCATATTATTTAATAGAATAAAGGTCCATAATAGAAAACTTTTTAGAAATGTTGATAGATAAATGGTCTAAGAATAATTATGCAAGTTGGGTAAATGAGAAAAGGGAGTATCGATTTATAGATCTATACCAATCTAGGGTAGCACCTGAAAGAGACATAGGGAAGGTGTGAAGTAGTAACACATCATCGTGCCTTATTAAATAACAAGAATGTCTAAATACTTATAAATGTTGTTGTGGGTCCTCTTTACTCTAGAAGTCAGTAAATTTGGGGATTTCCCATTGGATTAGATAAGGTAAAATAGGCACAAAAGGATGGATGGGCTCATTGCATATCTAATCATAAGATAACACATTCTTTGAACCCAACATAGAGGTCTCTAGACTAGACATTTTGTCCATCAACATCCTAATGAGGACTAGAGGGGGATTAATTTGGGAGATATCCCCTAAGTTATAGGGATCCTGATAATAAGTAGAGGTAGTGTATGGCATGGATTGATATGGTTATGTTGACATAACATAGGGGTAGTGAGTCATAGACTGGGGTGCTAAAATGAAAGGGGCTTGTCCTACTGGGTTAGAGACAATGTTTTGGTTGAATGTTGTTATTTTAGGTTGGGTTGTTGGCATGGTTATACTAGGTGAAGGGTGAGTCATAACTCATGTAATTATAGGTGTGAGAGTAAATGTGATAGGTACCATCAAATTTTGAAATGGGGTTAGACTTGACTAAACTGCTTGTGGTTGTGAAGGCAAGGAAGTCATGATAGGGTTTAGGTGAGACTGGGTGGTTGGTGATGCTAAAATTTGGACATTATTTATGGTTGGGTTACTTTTTGAAGTAGTGGTTTGAGTAACCATAGGGAAAATAGTGGAGACAACTGATATTGAAGTTGTTTCCATCACAAAAGTTGGCATACCATATAGTGGGTCACCTAAAGAATTGTGGGTTTGGCTCATGGCAAAGTAATGTTGAAGGGCTGTTACATTATGATCAAAAAATCTATCAAAATCTTGATCTCCTTCAGGCACAATGGGAATTTGGTTGGGTATGGGATATGCTCTATATCTAAAGTATGCTCCATGATAGAATCAGCAACAAGAGAGGAAGGTGGAAATGGTTACTAGCTTGTGTAATCGGCAAGAATTTTGGCTTGGATTCATGTCAATACCATGCAAGAAGTATAAACAGTCTTAGAACTCTATATTAGTGATAGAGTGAGGAAAAACTAAGTTTGGGTGTATGTAGGTAGGTTTTTTTAGCTCACTATTTTGAGCAAATTGAAAATAACCAAATTACATAATCACCAACGTCGATCACTTAATTGATGTTGGTAGGTTAAAGTCTACTAACATCAATGGATTTAATTGATGTCGATCACTGTGGAGTCTTGAGAGATGAAAAATCCAATGTTTTAGAAACCTAGAAGAGGCAAAATCTAGGCAAAATAGTGGATACAAGAGGTTTGTATAAGTAGGATGAATACTTATAAAACATGGTATAATAGGTTATACAACTTGAGTATTATGAATAGTGTTGATTTTGTAAATCAATAGAAAAACATCTTGACCAACGCCAAAATATAGAAGGTAAAAGAAAAGAAAAGAAAAAAAAGAACATATAATGACTAATTATTAACTCTTAGAGATCAATTTTAGTCTCATGTTGGCTTATGCCTTAATCAGATAGTGAGATGAGAGTTTGGTTATCAAAGGTACCAAAAAGTAATCTAGAGCTGGTTTTAAGTTAGTTTTGGTGCTTAAGAAAGAATTTGTGTTAGAATAGGTACGTGGCTTGTTATAACAGATTGCTTCCCACACTTCATGGACCTAAAGCTAAGCTAGGTCACTTAGACAAAATATACCTTATGCCTAGAGTTTATACTCTATCAGAGAATGGAGTGGGTTCTCCCCTTGGTGGTGAAATCCAAGTAGGATAGCCAGGTAGGGTAAGGTGATCCACCAGGTGATGAAATCTTGATGGGCCTTGTCTTAGGTGAGTTTAGATGTTTTATTTTATTAATGTGATCTGATAGTGTAACATGGGTGTACTATAATTCATTCATAATGCTTATAATTAACTAGGTGAGCTAATATGTAGCAAATAAACAATGAAGTGTAGTAAGTTTTAAACCCAAATCTAAAGTGTTTTGATTTGAATGAAAACAATGATGAAATAGGAGAAGAGAATGAATTTCACTATCCTAATGTGCATGAAAGAAAGAGATAAAGAAGATATTATTTTTAACTTGTGAGAAAAATGATAAGTTTCTTTTAGAGGTAAAAGAAAGAGAAGAGTGGAAAGGAAGAAGAAATTTTAGTTTATTGCCTTTAAATAGAAAATAAAATGTTGAATATTTTATTTTGAGGAAAAAGAGGGATAAAGTGAAAGGAATGAAATTTTCACTATAATACACCTATATGAATGCTTAAAACAAGCAATGAACCCAAGAAAAACTCCACGGTCCCACCAGGTGTGCCAAAAATATTTTACTAAATTTTGAATCTACTTGACGTTTAAGGAGAAACAAAGATGAAGGGTAGGGATTAAATATTAGAGAGAATCCAGATTAGTTGTATGTTGTATCCAGATGATGTTGAGCACTCCTCTTTGGCTATGGAGGAATACCTATGAATAAGAAAGCACTACCATCAAAAATATTTGTTAGTAGATAGAGAGTGGGCTTCCAAGCTATGCACTTGTTCTTGGAAGTGTCAAACTTCCTTAGGGATGATAGTCCACTTTTTGAAATAAAATAGCAATGAATAACAAAATTAAAGAGAGAGTAAGAGAGAGATATGCGTACCATTATTATAGTTTGAGTGTAGTAGAGAGTGACACAGTGTAGGTAATGTGAGTTATTTATGTTTTTGGAGGTTTTTAGGTAGGCTTAGAGAATTTGGTGGAAATACACAATTGTTGATGTCGGTTAGGCTATCAATGTTGATGAAGAGATATACCGACATCAATTATGTCACTGATGTTGTTAGGGGTAGTAGGTTATTAAGAGGTTATAGGAGACTTTTTTGAGCTGGGAGGTAGACATTGGTCAGGTTTGTGAGGTTGGGAAGAGTCATAAGGAAGTGTGTAAGACTGAAGTGGGTCTAGATAGAGGGTTGGTATGTTTGAAGTAGAGGGAAATAGGTGAAGGAGTTTTACAAATCCTTCACAAGGAGAGTCAAAACATTCATAAAATGATAAACAATATAATGTAAAGTAATTATAAAATGACTATTTAAAGGAATTATAAAACACAGAGATATACTTAGTTAGTGAAATGGATGAACTATGAGTGCTGAATAGATGGCTTTGATGAGGCGTGTTGAATAAATACATGAACAAAAAAGACAAACGTGTGCTTCTGGTTCAAAAGAATCCAAGCTTTATGTAGTATATCAAATCCTAATCTAGATTGATTTGTGCAAAGTAACAGTAAGCTTGGATGTAGAAAGTTGAATGCTAAAACCTCTATGTGAATGATTAATTTTTTTGATTTCAATATTAGCTTAGAATTTGGCTAAGTAACCAAATCAGTGATCTTGTTGATGTCGACTGAGGGTCAATCAATGTTAGTGGGATGAGAATAGGTAAAAGGGCTATTTTAAGCATATTTTCTATTCCTTCTCTTTCCAAGTGTGGTATCTATTAGAGAACGGTAGAAATATGAGGTTAAGAAGAATGTAGTTAGTTAGGAATTTGTGTTAGGGGTGAGAATAATTCATGGGTAGTTAGGATTAGGGGACTAAGCCTTGAGGTGACTCAGAGGATAAGAATTAGTCTTAGGATGAGGTGGCAAGGTAAGGTGGCATAAGTAGTTTTTAATTAACTTAATTAAATATTTTTAAATTAATTAAATATGTGAGGGGTGAAAAGATGAGTTAGGAAGGCTAATTATTAAAAGGGGATCGAGGGGGGTTTCGACACAAGGAGTCATGCACATGTGTGACATAATTTTGGTGTCTATAATAGATTCAATGGTAAATTTTCAAATAGTATTTATATATAAATACATTACTATTAATGGACCAAGAGCCAAATTCAAAATAGCTCAACATATATAACAAGGTCACAATAAAACCATTGATGATATCATCTTTAAATTTTGGTATCATATGTATTCATTTATTTACCAATCATATGATCTATAAAGTAATCATATATTTATTGTAATATAAAGGATTTGGGCAATAGATTAAGGATATAATATTTCATCCAAAATCAATCCAATTTTTTTATATAACTCATGATTGGGAAAGGTAGGTAAAAAAGGGAGCAAATTATCAATGCAAATAAAATAATTATACATTCATCTTACTCCACAATTTACCTCCCAAAAATGAATGATGTTCCCCAAGACAAATTGATATGTTGGACTCATTTTTCTATGAAATCAGAATTAGGATTTGAAGTAATGAAACTAGGTGATATTTTGACAAGTAGACAATTTGACAACAAGATTGCATAAGATATTCAAAGTTAGCCCATGAATTCTTTTTTGCATTGAGAATGATTGTTTATACATAAGAGGGTGGGGTAAATTCTAAGGAAATTAAAATTTCTTAAATCCTTATAGAGAGGAATTATCTAGAGACTTGAGAGGATGGTAGAGACTTATAAGAGTGGAATACTATAGAGGAAGCTATTAGGAAGACTAATGATGATTAGGTGATGATTAGGAATAACATTAAAATAGTGATTTATAGGAAATAGTGGGGGTAGGTGGGAGTTAGTTAATATTTGAATTTAAAATTCAAAAATAATGAATAAGACAAGATTAAGGATAAATGACATGAGATAATAGAGAATTAATCACATGATGGGATGATATAAGGCTAGTATGATAAGAGATGATGTTAGAATAATGATAAAAGAGGAATAAGAGGATGAGTAAGATAATTTAAATGAAGTTAGACCAAATTATCAATGATATGGGAGTGAACAAATTTTGATATATACATTTTTTCCCCTCTTTGAAAGGGAATTTTGGGTAGATGAGAGTAATGGTATTTCAAAAATAAAAGGTCATCATGGAAGTTAATAATTTAGTGGATGGATGAATCCCCCTTGAGGATCATTCATGGAGGGATGAGATAAATGGAGAATTGATAGAGGAAATGAGGTGTGGGATGGATGAATAAAATAAAGAGGGGTTGGTCTAGATAAAGAAGAATTCACAAAGATGAAGAATAAATTGATGTAATTAATGAGCTACAAATAGATGATGCCCTAGGAAAAGACATATATGAGGAAGCAAAAAAATGATGTCATAGTTTTTGACATGTCCCAAATGGGAACCAACTATGATGGGATGATGATAAAAGGCTAATAGCTTTTGGCATATCCCGAAAAAGGACTTATTCTAAGGAGAGTTATAGACATGGATGATGATTGGCCATAAACTTTCAATAAATCCTTGTATAAGGGAGAGCTATGGACCAACATAAGATGATGATTTTAAAAGAGTAATTAAATATTTTGATGGGTTTATCTCAAATCTTAAGTCAAATGGTGATAAAATAATGTGATGGGGAGGGAAAAATGAGTTAGTGCATTAAGTACGATAAAAATGTGGAAAATATGAAAAAAACAAGATGAAATAGGCATAATAAGTGAAGATAAGGTATTGGGGGATATGAGATTTGAACTTTGGGCTGTGCAATAAAAAGGGTTGGGCTCCCCATGACCGACATCATAAACTACAGGTTTGAGAGCACTATCATGTGAACTATAGTGGAGAGATGGTAGGTGCCCTGAATAACTATATTTTTAATTTTATAATTATTTAGTAGGAGTTATAGGGGATAATAATAAATATACATTTGGTGAATATTGAGGTTATTTTTTTTAAATATGATTTTATTTTAGGTAGATGTGAAATTTTAAGTTAGAGTTGTAATATCATTAGGATTTGGTTAACTAGACGTGGACACATGAAAAAATACTGGTTCATAGCTAGGTTTGTAGGCTCAAGAAGGGTATCTAAAGGTTAGTGAAAGTGACCCACAAAATTACTAGGGCACGAGGAGTGATCCCATACCTACAAAGATATGGGATTAGATATAAGGCCACAAGATCATAAAAGTAAACTACATGTATGTTAGATTAGGGAAAGATGAACTTGCATCTATTAAGATGCAGGTTTGTGTAGGTAATCATGATTATACATATAACGGTCATGAGTTTATAATTGTGGGAAAATAGTGACATCATGACTAAGGATCCACAAGATCGCATGTGAAATATGTAGGATCATATTGAAGGGACATGCATTTGTTAGTAAATGAAAGTGGGGTATAAGATAAGTTATTGAGTGATTATTGGAATAAAAATGAATTCAAATGAGAATTAGTTGATATATATGTTAATGATTTGAATTTTTGATGATATGAAGGAGGATTGGCCCATGAAGGAGGATTTGAGATTGATTTTGCCTATAGGGTGTATCCCAAGTTTGGCTAATCAAATTAGTTAGTCAGTACAAATTGGGATAGAAGTGACAATAGAGAAATATATAAGACCATCCTCTGAGGTAGAGGAGGAGGATAATAGGGGACATAGATGGAGATAATACATGTATAAATTAGGTGGGGCCACTTCGACATCCTAAGATAGAGTCAAATCATATGACCATAGACCAATTGAGGAGGGAGATTCATATTAGGGAGACTAAGATAACATAGTTTGGGTGGAGTGATTTCTAAATTCAGCTAGTGGTTGCATAGGGACAGGTGATAAGGATGTAGAACTAGGTAGTATTTTATATGGTTAGGTTATATAGATAAATAAACACATTTCCCCTGTATTATCTTAGATGACTATGTTATTTCATTAGGTTTCACAACAAGATGCACAGATTACTGCATTATAAGATCAGATATAACAAATATGGATAGTCTAAATGTAGTTTGTGTAGCTCCAAACATGATATGATCAGAAGGATATAGAGGCACATATGGCTAGAATGGAAAAAAATGTGAATTGAATATTTTTAGAAGAATTGGGATTAGATGATGTTACATCCCAAATAGAGAGGATGGTCTGAGAGACCTAGTATTAGAGAGGGTTATAGGAGTAGCTTTTCCTAGCTTGGCATAAGGCACCTTCTTGTAGGGAGAAAAATCAATCTTGTGATTTTTTCATAGAAGGACATCTACTCATTTTTTACACCCATTTCTAAGGCCACCTCCACCTCTTGATAACTAGGGTCACACATGATACTAGGCTCATATTGTTTTTAGAACATGGATTTTATCCATGATGGATATGATGGAATTTTTATATGTATGATGAATTAATGTATTTGGTTTATTATTTTATGGTTTATGGACTATAGATGATTATATTTGAGGTTAGATGTGATTTTCTGATATGGATTTATATATTAATGAATGTTATTATGTGTAGGTGATATTTATGACATGAGCTAACGTATAAGATGCAATTCAATATATATTATTTAATACAAAATGTTTTGAGTGTTTATAAATGATCATGTGATGTGATATCTACTTAATGATGCTATATATATGATGAAACTACTTTTATATGTTTATATGTGGTATTATTATGTATACATGATGATTTTAGAGAGTAAATTAATATATATACACACACACAGATATACATACGTGGATACATGCATACATGTTACATGGATGATAATTGATTCTTATAATTTCTAGTGATTATATGGGATTGTGTGTACATTATATGTTTATGGATGAGGTTATATGCTTTCAAGAATGTATGATATGGGTAATTAATAAGTAGATGATTTAGATGTTATTGATTATGTGTCATGTTTGATTATCCAGATATTGATGACATTTATCCTTCTGTACATGAGATGATATTAGCATTTTAGAGGGAGAATAGGTATGTGATTTTTTTATTCTCAAATGATAGGAGAGGGGTTCATGTATGTTAGATGATGGCATAGGTGATTGAAAATAGGATATATATGTCTATTGTCTTCAAACATCCATCCATTTTTCACTATTGCAATAAGTCATTTGATCATCATAGTCCAAGTAATTTTTTTTAATGTAAATCTAGGTAATATGCACCATGATATATTTACATGACCATGATGACATCTTGACAAAGTGCATAATGGAATGATACAAAAGATAGAATAAAAACAAGGTGTATAAGTAGCACATGTCATGAGGCAACATTGGTATAATGAACTCAGATGACATGTTTTCCAAATGTTATTATATAAACATGATAAAAGATAAAATTATATGATAAAATATGCACAAATATATTTACAAAATGCTTAACTAAAGACATATAAACTAAATCAATATAGACAAACATGCAAACATAGATAATTAGTCACATATATATATATATTAGAAAAGAAATTTAAACAAATTAGAAAGAATCAAATAACACACAAATATTTACTTATAAATTTTTGATGTGATCAATGTCTTATTTGTTGTTTAGATAAAAGGTGTATGGTATGAGTGGTCAAGGTATGATTCGATATGAAAATGATATGAGACATGAGGTTAAATTTATTGGATGGTTGAAATGATTAAGCTTGACTTGATCAAAGTATTGATTTGAAATGTGATAGATAATGAGATTTGGACAAGGTGTGTGTGAGCACATATGACTGAGGCATGGGATCTATCTTTAGTAAGATGGGGTAGGGTAATGTAAACCTAAGTTTGACTTGTTGACTATGATAGGTAGTTTGGACATGTTTGTGATTAAATGGGTAGTAGGTTTTAAACTAACAAAGACTTGAATTGACTAAATTTGACTAGGAAATTCCTAATAAAGGTTTATGCTAACAAGACTAGCTCAATTAGGAAATTTAGATGGGAATTACTAAGTTTGTATGGGTCAACAAGGAAGAGGATGATAATGTGATCTGATAGTGAGGTGGACTTAGGTAAGATGGGTGACTATGATTTGACCTTGGAACAAGCTTATTATATTTGTGATGAGGGAGAGGAGATTAGTTGGACCAAGTCATGAAATAATATGTATGATTGGAATCTAGACTATGGATAGGCATTTTGCTTAAGATGTAAGATAAGACAATCAGGATGCTTTGGATTTTCTAGATTCTATGATTTTTTGGCTTTTTGGGAATATTTTAATTTCTAGGGCTTTTAGAGTATGTATATGCAAAATGGCTCACTAGCAAAGGGAAAACAAAGCCTAGAAACTAGTATGGGGAATGATGATGGATGTAATGATGAAAGAATTTAGGTGATACTCAAAGGAGATGAGAGAGGATGAGGAATAAACTAGGTATATTTAAGGAACTCTGTGTGAGGGAATCATATGTCTCATTTCCTGAGTTTCACTTAGATAATATACCAAGATGCTTCAAGAATATGTATCAAGACATATTCAACTCCTTTGCGAAGGTCAAGATGGGAAGAAATGGATAGACATAATAGGATGGAAAAGGGTGTTGAGGATGGATAAGGATGATTGGAATGTGACATAGATGGGGTTTAAAAGGGGTGATAAGATATGAATGAAGGATGAAGTGGATTTTCCTCCCAAGTGTCAAGGTACTTATATATAAAAAATATATTTTAGCATGATATTAGAGATCGGTTTTCATTATGTCACTTGCCCAAGGTGCCAAAAAACTAGTTTTCACCATTGGATGAATGAGTTTTGCATTATTTTTTCATCATTTTTTTTAATTTTTAATTGTTTTAATTTTTCTTTTCTTTTATTATTTTTACTTTTTTTATTTTTTGATTTTGATGCCATATCAATTTATTAGTGTGTGAGATGAAATGATGTAGATACTTTATTATTCTTCATCTAACACCTAATCTAGGTAGATTTTCCATTAGGAGCATGTTATTGAAGTGGGTTCTATTGATGCCATGGTATCCTTCATTGACTCTTGATTTTGATTCCTCCAGACATCTCAACTAGGTGTCTTTATATCCCTTATTAGAGATAATTTTTCCTGAGAGTGTGATATATGATATGAATGAACTTAATACTTGGGTTGGATGGTGGTGTATGAAACTTGGATGGATGATGGGATCATGAAAGGAGTTGTGACTATCAAGGGATCAAAAATTGGGATTAATAGTACACACCATTGGACATGTTAGATGTGCTTTAAGATATATTAAGTTACCTAAGACATATCGAATTCTTTGCTATTTTATCTAAATAATTGAAGGATTATCAATCATTTTCATATTAATTTTGACATTGATTTGTTGATTTTCTTTTTTTTTTACTTTGACTACCCCTGGTGCCTAAAATTGGGTTTCAACAGAGGAATTTGAATTTTGACTTGATTGATAATTCTTTTGGATTTGATGGTCATTGAGCACCTCAAGGAGTTTTTTACTAGGGGAGGGTGATTTATGATATTGGCTTATTTGTGGATCAAAACTGCCTTTATAATTATGTTTATTGACAAAATCTAGGGAAGTTAGCTACAAATAATTTATGTTAGATAGGTTAACTTTAGTTAGACTAATGTATCACAAGGGTTAGTATTAGGTTAGATCCTGATTATTAACTTAAAAATAAGTAGTGATTATAATTTGAGTAAATCATACATAATACACAAAACATAATAATTTCCTACTCTAACTCCTTTTCTTATATATTAATAAAAATACCAAATATAATAATTTAGATGCTCTTTACTCTATATTTTCAATACAATTACATAGGTTACTTTTCTTAATAACCTTTTTGAAACTCTTTGTATTCAAATTTATTATCTATATCTCCTACCTATTTAAAATATTGGAGTATAAATATCAAGCCAATACAATATCAATCAATGTTCATGTCTATGTGAGACATGCCCTTTCTCCAATCCTCTCAGCCTTTATCTTTGTGAAGCCTTCTTTCTCATCACATCCCCAGTTGGTGGAATCCTTTATTTTGTCAACATAGGATAGTATTATACGACTATAATACTAATATCAATCATGTGGTACCTATAGTTTAGTTATTTAATTGATAGAGAATCCTACCAACATTTTCCCAAATTTTATATCATTGTCTCATCCTCGAGATAATTTGTTGACAAGTACCAATTTTTTAACAAAATTCACTTAAGTGTAACAAAACTATGGGGATTACTATAGTAGATGGTTAGGGATCATGGGGTGGGTTACCCTTCCTTGGGTAAGTATTATTGTTATTTGGTTACCATTGTTTGAGTGAAATTTTCATAATCCAAGATGAACTTGTTTACTTCCACTAACATATTTTCAATTGCCACATTTTCCTTAGTTGCTAAAATAATGTCATTGAGAACAAGGTATTTATTTAATTAAGACAAGTAATTAGTATGCATATTTAATTAAACCTTCATATTCTTCATTTGTTAACTCAAGATATCACCACAGTCCTCCATTTCCTTATAAATAAATATATACTCATGTTGTTTTCCCTTGTAGCATTTGTGCAGAGATATAATTTTTGCCCCTTCATTAATGGAGGGTATGTGTTGAGCTCCAAAACGAGTTGAATTTATGATCAACTATTTTTATATTTATTCCAACTCAACGTTCTTATATGATGTCAATAATGGCTAGTTGAGTGAGTAGGCAAAGTAGTAGCAACATCTTCCATCTTTACATTCATTTTACCTTCTTACTCTTTATTGTTGTTCTATTTATATTTCCCACCCCCTTAACTGGCCATAATATCTCTTTTTTATATTTAATCTAAGCCTCTATTTTGATGAGGTATCTATCCCCTATAACTATAGAATGAATGATTAAATTCTCCACCATTTCTGTTAAGTTATGGAGCTAAACGCTTCAACTCTTTACAAATAGAAGGAACAGAAGGTTGTTGAGATCCAGGAGCACTGGCGTCGACAGCAGGACCGACGTCGATCGTGACCAGTGCAGAAGGCCACCGGTGACGGCAGGGAGTCAGCCGACGTCGGTAGAACCAGGCAAGCAGGGACCGGCGTCGGTCTCCTGTGTGTTCCAGAACTGTTCGTTGCACGGACAATTAGTTAAGTGAACGAAGTTTTTGCATGTAAAGGCCAGTTAGAGTCTTGAGCTGCGAGGATAATTGTCTAAATTAAGAGTCTAAGTTATTGTTTAAGTCTGGGATCTATTTATAGACCCATTGGCATGTATTGTACAAGTACAAGATAAGGAAGGCAAGGAAGTTCCTTCTAAGTGTAAGATCATTGAGTTGCAGGTTGTTGCAAGCTTATAGGAGATCTACATGTGTGAGTATGGTCTGTTGAATTACAGGTTGCAGGTTCATGGGAGATCAACTTGAAGTACTTTAGAGTGCTTGGTGAACTGGCAGGGTTATTACTGACTAGTTGGAGAGGTGAACACCAATTCTGTTTGTGAGTTGGTTGTTGGGACCATTTTTTGGGTAGGAGAGTGTTGTAGAAGAATTACTGTACACTTGAGGTGTGGGAAGCCTCTATAAGGTGGAAGAGTGTGGTGGCTCTTTATTGTATTCTTTTCTGTAAAGTGTTAATAAAAGATAGTGTATTGTCTCTCATATTCTGTGCTATTGGTGAATTCTAGTTACTTGTATTTCTGGTTATTTCCGCATTTATAATTGCTTATATTTGGTAATCATATTGTGCTCTTTCTGAGGAGCAAGATCCTAACAAAAGTGGGATCAGAACAGGTGTTGTTCTTGTGATCCCCCAATAAAGTGGTATCAGAGCTGTTGGTTGGGAACTAACAGATTGGATTAGATCTGGTTAGTGTGTTTTTGATTACAGGTTACTCACAGGGTTTCTGTTTGAGTGGGAGTTGAGCAATGGCAGAAGACAGTAAGCTATGAATGGAAAAGTTTAATGGCAAGAACTACCAATTGTGGAGGATGCAGATTGAGGATTATCTATATCAAAAAGATTTGTACTTACCGTTGGGTGGGGTTAATTGCAAACCCTCAGATATGAAAGATGAAGAATGGGAGGTTCTTGATCGGAAGGCTCTGGGATCTATTAGATTGAGTCTTGCATCATCTGTGATTTCCAGCTTATCACAGTGTAAGACAACGGTGGAATTGATGGAATCTTTGGCAAATTTATATGAAAAACCCTTAGCTTCTAATAAGGTATTTCTTATGAAGCATTTATTTAATTTGCAAATGTTGGAAGGTGGATCTGTTCATAGCCATCTTAGTGATTTCCATGGTTTGGTAAACCAGTTAAGTTCAGTCAATATTGTATTTGATGATGAAATTAGAGCTCTCTTAATCTTGTGTTCATTACCTGAAAGTTGGGAAGGTTTGGTAATGGCAGTTTCTAATCCTGTGTCTCCTTCAAAAGTCTTAAAAGTGGATGATGTTGTGAGTGTGATCTTGAATGAAGAGATACGCAGGAAAAGCACAGGTGAGTCATCAGGGAATGCTTTGAGTGTTGAAGGCAGAGGAAGGCAAAGAGAGAAGATAGAGCATGGGAGATCAAGGTCCAAGATAGGCAGAAGATCCAAGTCCAGGTATGGCAGAATAACCTGCTGGAAGTGTGGAAAGCAAGGGCACTTAAAGAGAGATTGCAGATCAGGTGAAAATCAGCATGAAGGACATGAAGAAGAAGTAGATGTTGCAGATTACGTTGCACGGGATGCTCTGGTATGTTCTTTGGATAAAGTAGAATCTTGGGTTTTAAATTTTGGTGCCTCTTTTCATGCATCCCCACATAGGGAATTTTTACACGAGTATGTCCAGGGAGACTTGGGAGAAATTTGTGTAGGGGATGGTAAACCTTGTCAGATTGTTGGCAAAGGGAAAGTGAACCTGAAACTGCAGACAGGTAACACATGGGTGTTAAAGGAGGTCATGCATGTCCTAGTTCTAGAGCAAAATTTGATTTTTGTTAGAAGTTTGGGTGATGAGGGTTGCACAGTAACTCTCATAGCAGACTCTTGGAAGGTTACCAAGGGTACACTTGTTGTAGCTAGAGGTAAGAAAGTAGGTACGCTTTATCTATCTACTTGTATTACTGACTCTCTTTCTGGGTTATCTACTTCAGCTGTAGATTCAGAGATGTGGCTTGAGAGGCTTAGTCACATAGATAAGAAGGAGATGCTTGTTCTTGAGTCAAAGGGTATGCTTTCAGATTTGGAAGGTATGGATCGTGATTTTTGTATACAGAAGAAGAAGGTGACATTTCTTGAGGAATCTGATGTTAGTGACAAGAACAGAAAAGCCTTGGTTTTCAAGGAAAAGGTGACAGATAGAGTTCAACACAAGATGCAGAAGAATTTTGAGTAGAGCAAGGGTGTTTTGGAGAAGGATTTGATCCAAAAAGAGCTCGCAAGAAAAAGTTAGGTCTCACTAGAACAACACAGAGACCGACGTCGGCAGGAAAACCAGCGTCGGCGTCCATACAGGGACCGACGTCGGCTAGGTGTATCCCGATGTCGGTGACTCAGGGTAGATAACTACCGGCATTGGCCAGGGAAAAATGATGTCGGCAAGGGGGCAGTCGCAGGGAACCGACATCGGTTGGGTGCAGACTGAGATGTGACCGGCATCGGTCACTGAGATGAATTTTGGGTGGACAGCAAGCTGTCAAGGTGTCTCAAGCACCCATATGGAGGACTGAAGGTGTAAGTAAGTTCTTAAATTCATCATTTCCCTTCTTTACACTACTTGTTGCTCACTTATGGCATAGGACCAGGGAGTTATTGAAGAAGCAGAACAGGTAGATCCAGGAAATAGTGGGAGCTTGGCATGGATGAGGATGTGATTCCTTGGAGGAGTACCAAATAGGTGTTTTGGGTAGAGTTGCCAGCTAGAAGTAAGCACTGAGAGACGAATGGATGTTCAAGATGAAGAAGAGAGAAAATGGATACGTGAGATGGAAGATCAGGGTATATGGTCTTGTATTAGCTGTAGGGCAATGGAGGTTTGATCATTGTGTTTCTCTTTACCAGGTTGGATAATATTAGCTACATTATCCTATTACTGTATGATGTGCTTGTTGCAGGGTTACATATATAGGGTATTGCTGAACTAAAGGTAAAGCTAGTTCAGAGGGATGTCATGGAGAATCTGAGAGCAGCAAGATTCTTTGGCATGAGTGTGTTCTAGAGACATTGTAGGTCATATGTTGACTTTATTTCAGGATGATTGTGTGAGACCGGTTAGCACGCTGATGGTTGGACAGTTCTATGAACTGTGTCTTGATTCACATAATGAGGTTGAGTGCATGGTATGTACTAAACTTGAGTTTTCCCAAGCAGTGGGAGTTGTCACAAGTTGGAGCCAATTCGGGAGAGAACCATTGGAGGACAGTTCAGTGGATTCTTATAGGGACTAGCAGCAGGTGCACATGTTATGCAGGTTTAGGTTATTTTCTACATGGTTTGTAGATGTGGATGTGGCAGGTGATTTGGATGACAAGTTTTGCACTACAGGATTTGTGGTGGTTGGTCTTCAAGAGTGATCTTGAGGAGGGATACAAAGCTAAGGGAACAAACTAGATGAAGTACAGGTATAGGTACAGGTTGCAGCTATTTATCTCCAAGTGGGAGATTGTTAAGTTGTGGAGCTAAAAGCTTCAACTCTTTACAAATAGAAGGAACAGAAGGTTGCTGAGATCCAGGAGCACCAGCATCGGTATCAGGACCGACGTCGGTCATGACCAGTGCAGAAGGCCATCAGCGATGGCAGGGAGTCGGCCGACGTCGGCAGAACTAGGCAAGTAGGGACCGGCGTCGATCGCCTGTGTGTTCCAGAACTGTTCGTTGCATGGACAGTTAGTTAAGTGAACGAAGTGTTTGCATGTAAAGGCCAGTTAGAGTCTTGAGCTGTGAGGATAATTGTCTAAATTAAGAGTCTAAGTTATTGTTTAAGTCTTGGATCTATTTATAGACCCATTGGCATGTATTGTACAAGTACAAGATAAGGAAGGCAAGGAAGTTCCTTCTAAGTGTAAGATCATTGAGTTTCAGGTTGTTGCAAGGTCATAGGAGATCTACATGTGTGAGTATGGTCTATTGAATTGCAGGTTTCAGGTTCATGGGAGATCAACTTGAAGTACTTTGGAGTGCTTGGTGAACTGGCAGGGTTATTACTGACTAGTTGGAGAGGTGAACACCAATTTTGTTTGTGAGTTGGTTGTTGGGACCATTTTTTGGGTAGGAGAGTGTTGTAGAAGAATTACTATACACTTGAGGTGTGGGAAACCTCTATAAGGTGGAAGAGTGTGGCGGCTCTTTATTGTATTCTTTTCTGTAAAGTGTTAATACAAGATAGTGTATTGTCTCTCATATTCTGTGCTATTGGCAAATTCTAGTTACTTGTATTTCTGGTTATTTTCGCATTTATAATTGCTTATATTTGGTAATCATACTGTGCTCTTTCTGAGGAGCAAGATCCTAACAAAAGTGGGATCAGAACAGGTGTTGTTCTTGTGATCCCCCAACAATTTCTACTAATTTTTTTTTAATTGGTAGAGTGGTGTCTAGATTAAATTGTGGTCTGGTGATGGTTAAGGAAAATAAGCATTTCTTCATTACCTCCGCCAAAGTAACACACCATGTCATCCAATCTACTATATCACTCTAAATTATTGTTTGACCCACCATTTATTTATCTATTGGATTTAAGCATTGTATTTCCACTTCAATTTTCCTTCTTTCAGCTAGTTAGAGAAAATTAGATGGTAGTAGAATGGTGGATGTAATATGTTTATGTTTGGCCAATTCAGCCTTGATCTAAGCTAGTGGATTCATAGGTGTTTTAAAGACTCCTTAGCTTCCATCCAATATACCTAAAGTGCATATTGTGGTGTATTGGTTAGCATAATTGGTTCTTGGGCTCATCTCATTTTCCTTCTCCTCCTATAGAAACATTATTTTTTCTAATTATTTCTTTTTGTCTAGTTCCTGTTTGTGTTGGTCTTTATCTTTTTTCTTCTTTAGTTTCACCAACCTTTTATTATTTTCTTCCTCTAATATCTTTTCATTTCTTGCTTCCTCTTTTGGCCTTTTTTGTTCTTCTATTTCCTTTTCTTGATCCTTCTTCCTATTTTCTTCTTCTGTAATAAGTTTCTTTTTTCCATTTTTCCTCCTCAATATTATTTTCCTCTTATTCTTGCTTTTTCTTTTCATTATTCATTTACTGGGCCTCAATTTTATCATCTTCTATATTTATCTTTATTTCTTCCTCCTATTCTCATTTCTTCCTTTCTATTTCCTACATATCTATTTCTTTTTTTTCTTCTTTTTATTTTTCTAATAGTTGTTTTGCCTTTTGGATATCCAATGTTGTAATCTCCTAAATTTTCTTGTCTTTTTCTTCAAGATCATACTCAAGTTATTTGAATTTATAAACCATATCTTCCTCTATGAATTTATCCTTTTATAATTTCCTCTTTATAGGGCTTCAACAACTAGGTATATTTTCTATTTAGACCTTAACTCCATCTATTAGAGTTAACATAGTTGATTTTGGTCATCAAGGGACATAGAGGATTTAGTGGTAGTCTTCCTTAGGGATTATTATTTGTCTTTATCAATATTATCTTTCTCCTCCTTATTTTTCACCCTAGTATTAATGAGGATATGCTAAAATTACTTCAGGACTCTATCTATAATGCCATCTAATTCATATGGACTAAGTGCCATATAATCCAGAATAGCCCTTATCACCCTATTTTGGCCTGCAATATCTACTTTCTTATACAATATTTACACCTTTCTTATTACCCATTTTATGTATAACATACCTAAAAGGGTGTTTTATTTGGGACCTCTGTATTCACCTATTTCTATATATCCTCTTCTATTTCTATAGTGTCCCCTTTCTTTAAAGGGTCTGCCTCTAAGTTGTTAATTTCTTGGATTTAGACTTTATATTTTTTCTTTCCTTTATGTTTATCTAATGGGGATTGGATTCTTCCTCTTTTATTCACACTCATCTAGAGTAACAATGATCCTATAGTTAGAGATGTGGTGGGATATTCCTCAAGGTCTTCTATAGTGGGGAGTTTTCTCTTTGATTGTGAAGGTAGGTTGTCCTAGGTGAAGGTTTCCTTTACTTGAGAATGTAGGGTAGAGTGCCCTTTTACACCATATATTCTTCCACTAATTCTTCCCATATATTGGAGTCCTTAACAATAAATGAGTTTGTGTCTTCTTCTTCCTTTTCCTCTTCCTCATTTAGAGCATCTAAATAAACAACTTGCTTTCTTTGAATTGAAGATCTAAAGATACCTGTTTGGTGCTCAGGTGCCCTTGTTCCTCCTAGTGGTATTAGATCCTCAATACCCTTATCCTCCTTGTCATTTTATTATTATTATTGGTGAGAACCTTCCCCCATATCACTAAAAATTTATTTTCCCTATGATCCGATGAGAGGCTCCTAACCCCAATAATCATTATTTCAATTTGTTCATCAGTGACCTCATAGGGAAAAGGTGGGAAAGGTATGACTTTATTAATGAAGGGATCAATGAATATGTTATCAATATCCACTAAAAATTTTACCTATATAAAATACTTATTGGTAATTTCCCTTGATTCTCTAAACCTCCCTTCTACCATAATCTTGATTAGCCTTTCCCAGTGTAGGAAGTATTCTACTTGTCTTAGTATAAGGATGCCTCTAAATACTTCAAGAATTTGAGCTCTTATGGGAATGTCAAATTTCTTATTTACCCTCCCCTCATGCCCTAGAATAGTATGATTAAATTACATGGAAATTAATAATATTAAAGAATCATATCAAAAGTCTTAAATGGTTTCACCTTTCTTTATCTTATGCAGGTTCTTGATGAATTACTCATACAATGCAATTGCCAAGTCATACTACATACCGATGGATATCATGTTGTATGTTATTTGTACAATCCTTATTATTATAGAATCATATTTATTGGTGTATTATACTTTTTATATGATATATTTTATATATAATTTGATTCTTACATCCTTCATGCTCTGAATAGATAGATCCCTATTGTTAACCTTTGTCCTCATCATCGAGGCCAAAGAACTAATACTAACTGTAGCCTTCACATCATATTTAAGGGTAGAATTCCATTGATACAAGAGGCCATTAACTATTTAAATCACCTCAAGGGTGGTGTAATACTAATGGGAAATATATAGTATATCATCATGTACTCTACTGAATAATACTTTAGTTGTACTTGTGATCATCCCAAAATAAGGAGATTGACACTAGGCATCCAATTTACATCTTGGAATAATTTTGTGTTCTAGTTTATATTTTAACTATTGAATTTTAGGATTCACCTACATCATGTTAATCCTCTCTTCTTTCAACTCCATGTGATCTATTTCCACCAAGTGCACCTTGATGTATTTATAGATATCCTCTACATGTATGACCAAATTATGCACTTTTAAAAATATTCCCACTAGGTCTAGCACTTTTGACTTGGTGAAATGTGTCTTATATTTATGTTGTTTAACATAATCAACCATGACTACTTGATTAATTTATATTATCGAACCTAAGGATTTTTTATGAGCAAACTAGGTATGAACTTCGAGTTGAAATTTCTATAGAGTTTAAGTGCTCAAAGGATTTTATAACTTTTATAATTACCCAAACCATCCATTAATCATGTTGAGACATTTAATGCATTAATTATATTTATTGTCATCATTAATCCCCCTATTTCACTTGTTTTTCCATGAATTAATAGTCTCATCATGCATTTATTTCATTCATGTTTCTTTATTCACTGATGTTTTTAGTTGTCTTGCATTACCTAGTTCTCGATACAATACTGTTTGATATTATTTATAAATTAACATGCCTTAGTTTACTCAAATTTTCATTCCTAAAGGATATATTTACTATTTATAGTATTCTCATACCTATATATGTTACCACTAATTTTTTGTTTGTTTTACAGTTGTATATTTTTTGATATTATGATTTATGTAATTGGGAGATCAATTCGAGTTTCCTTGATCCTATAATGTACTCTTGCCTTACTGCTATATCTTATTTTTAACAATAGATTTAAAATTTAATATACCTCTTTCTCCTTTTGACATTATTTATATCCCTGAAACATCTTTCCTTCATAATTATTATGTGAACCTACGGAGGTGAATAGTGATTATTTTGATCTTCTAAGAAGATTTTAAACTACTGTTATGTCATACTTCATACCACAATTCACAATTTTGTTCTCATTTTTTTTTATCTTTGTGCCTCTAGTTACTGGTATATTGTGTTCTACGATAACCAATACTCAACTATAGTGACTATTATGTTTATCCACAATGCTTATTATCCATACTTAACTAACACAATATAATAATGTTCATCACGACTTCATATTTTTGTATTGATCATTTTATCACTCTGAGGAAGGAAATAAGATTAGATTAGTTATTATATTTATGTAACCTCTTACCATAGTTAAAAATAAAGTACCACAAACTCATATTTTTCATGTCATTTTTCTTCCCCATCCTTTAATTCTACTACCATTTGCAACTTTTTTCTCTATTGATTGTATTATGTGTGTGTAGTTAATAATGTTGAATTATTTGAATGTCTAATAGGATTATTTCTAATTGATATCCATTAGTATCCACCACAACCTTATGAATTTTAATTTTTAAGTATTCATGTTGAATGAACTTATATTTTTTTCCTTATTATTTTTATTTGATACCTTACTACACTGTACATTTAATTAATACAGTCTTACTATTTTATTTTTCTTCTTTGTTTTTTTCACTTCCTATCTATTTTATGGTATAAGTGTCCCACTATTATGTGGTGGTATAATCAGACAATTAGATTCTAATAAAGTTGTGTTTTGGGTACCAAAATATCCTTCTTCAGCTCCCTTGTATGGGAGGATAGTGCTAACCTAGTGGGGAGATGACATGATCTATGATTAGAAACTTAATAACCTAGTTTATGGTATCGTAGTACCTTCTACCAAAAATTTATATAGATAAAATGATGGCATCACCTCTTAAGTTGTTTTTTTATGCTTCTATCGCTCTACATCGTAGTTATTTATAGTGTAAATTTTTAATTTGGCATCATTAACAAAGTCTTACGTTAGGTTCCCTACGAGTGTTTGTAGTTTTATTTTACTTGAGTTTGATATACTTTCCACTATGTATCGACTAATCCATCTTATCATCAACTTACCTATATTTTTATATTTGATATCATAGAATAACACCTTATCTCCTACCTAAAATTATTTTATTTTTATGTGCCTATCATACCATGATTTTTGGCACCTATTTTCTTGTGTTTGATTATATGTTGCTAACAACCTTTTTTCATCTAGTTTTTCTAATACCATCATGTTTTCTTCAATAAAATACTTCTCATTCATCCAAAATGTAACTGCAAGCCTTAAATTTGGTAATATGTATTCCATTAACATTAAGACCTTTAATCTGTAAACTAACTAAATGGGATAATATTTAATTAATCATTTGTAGGTGGTGCAGTATGAACATAAGACCATTGGTATCTTTGTATCCTAATCCCCTATCTCGGTGTTACATAATTTTGTTAGTACTTTATCCAATACCTTATTGAATGCTTCAATAGTGTTGTTGGCTTTTGGATGGTAGGGGTGATTCTATGATGTTAGATTAAGAAATGTTTGATTAATTTTATAATGGTTTTATTAACAAAGTGTTTTCCTTCATCACTTGTTATGCCTAAAGGGAATTTGAACCTTGTGATTATGTTCTCATATAATAATTTTATATTAGTCTTTATGGTACATTACTTTTTTAGAATGGATTATGCCTACCTTGAGATATATTTTATTCCCGTGATAATGAATCTAGCATTGATTTTTCATATCACAGGCTTGCTAGGATCGATAAATTTAATAGCCCATTTTTCAAATGGGGCTACCGCTAAAACTAGGTAGAGGGGCATCTCATCCTTAATATTTGGTTTACCCACCCTTTGATAGATATAAAAAAAATTGAATTTATGTGCATCTTTGAAGAGTGATGGCCACTAGGTGCCTGCTAATAGTATCTTCTTTCTTGTGGCTTATCTTGAGTTGTGTCCTCCTACAACCCCATCATGTGCCTTTCTTAAGATATTATATATTTCATGCAGTAATGATACCTATATTAACACTTCATCTCTTCCTTTCTTATAAAATGTAACTTCAATCATCATAAATAGAAATGCCTGAATCATCAATCTTTTCTTTTGTAATGGACTATATTTCTCTAGAAACTCTCTACTAGATAGAAATTATGTAATGCCTTCCATATCCTTAGGTATTACTTATTTGAAAAAATATATGAGATCCAATAAAATCATCCTTTATTGGTCTTACATCTTCTCCTATCATTATTATAGATAAATAATTAGGTATATTATTAACTTTACCAAGTTTCACCACAATTTTGAAGTCAAATTCTTATAATAACATGAGCCAATGGTATATTCTTCCTTATATTATTGGTCTATTTATTAGATAATTAAGTGGCTCATGCTCTGTAAAGAATGTAAATGGGGTTACCAATAAATAATGTCTAAAATTTTGTACCGCAGAACATAGAAAATGCTTCCCTCTTTGTTTTGGAATAATTATTTTCTACTCTTGCTATTTTTTTGCTATCAAAGGAAATTGGGTGGTCTATATTTCCCCACACTTGTATTAGTATTGCAGTTATTATTATCCATAATGCATCAACATGTACATAAATGGGATCTTCCAATCCAAAAACACTAATATTAGAACATCTATAATATTATTCTTGAGTGTATCAAAAGATTCCTAGCATTTTTGGACCAATCTAATGGTTGATTATGTCATTTTTTTAACAATTCTTCAATGGGATCACTGATAGCTACGTAATTCCTTATAAACCTATAGTGATATCTGGTATATACTAGTTTTGTATAAACCTCATTTTATGACTTGGTTGGTGGTAGGTTAAATATTATGGTAGTTTTGAGTAGATCTGCAATCAGTCCTTATTTACAAATGATGTATCCTAAAAATTTTCTAAAAGGGGTTAAAAAATGCATTTCTTAAGATTTAGTGAAATGTTTGGTTTCTTTCATCTCTAAAACATCATTATTAGTTCTTGTAAATGATCATTAATTAACCCATAGACTGTCTAATCATCCAAATATACTTCAAAAAATTCATTATTAAAGTCTCTAAAATCATTCACCATTATGTGATTAAATACCATTGGTGTATTCTTTAATCTAAACAACATTATCGTATACATGAAAGATTCCCATTCTATAGAAAATGTAATTTTTGTCCTATCTTTTGGTCTTATCTTGACCTAATGGTATCCTAATAATCCAAGGATGAAGTAATAAACCTATTTGACTATAATTCTCTCCAATATTTCCTTAGTAAATGGAGTTGGGAATGGGTCATGAAAATAAACCTTATTGAGTTCCCTATAGTCAATATATATATATATATATATATATATATATATATATATATATATATATATATATATATATATATATATATATATATATATATATATATATATATATATATATATATATATATATATATATATATATATATGTGTCACCAGTTTTCTTATTTTGTATTATCATAGGACTTATCCATTTGGTTTATTCTATTAGTGTTATAATTTCTTGAGCTAAAATTTTGTCCAACTCATCCTTAACTTTCACCTTGATATTATTTTTGAACTTGTATGGTCATTTCTGTAGTGGTTTAGTGTCTTCCTTTAACTTAATCTTCATAGTACCTACATCCTCCTTTATGCCTTTGAGTTTAGTGAATGTTTGTGGAAATAAATATTTTAATTCTCATAGTAATTTAAGGACTTTATCTACCTCCTCTTCAACCTAGTACTTCCCTACTTTTGCCAATTTTGGTTTTCCTTCTATGGCAAAATTTTACTCCCTAATATTGTTATGTTTTATCCTATGCAGTATCGAGTATTTGCATCTCTCTTTTTATAACATCGATTTTTATGTTTTATGGTTATTCCTCATCATCCTCTTCATGTTTGGTAATTTTGTGAAAATATGCCATCTACTCTTATTATGTTATTTTTCTATTTCTTCCTATGATATTTGGTAATCCTCATACAATTATTCCAATTTGTTCCTAACAATCTAAATGGACTAATGGTCTTTTTATATTTTTATCCTAGAGAATCATCATTATTTTGTTGAATCTTCCATGAATAAGAACATCTTGATCTTTCATACTACCCTACATACCCTAGCATCTGGGTCCCTATATGCATCTAAATTTGCTCACCCTCATCGGCTTACTAATTTTGACACTAACATCATTAATCGTGTATAATTTTGTCTAATTCATCCTTACTAATATTCATAGTCTTTTTTATAACACCCCTTTCCATTATTCTTCATTTATTAACCTTATTTCCATCTCATGAACTAATTAATTCATCTAAATCCCCATTATCTACTAACTAATCCCACTTTTCTAATATTTGAGAATTTAAAATTCCCTTACACCTACCCTAACCTATGAGTAGCATCTCCTAATCCACTAGATTCTATAAAAACCTCCAATCACATGAATAATCATCTACTAATTGTCATTAGGCTTACAAAAAGACTCTAGAGGCTTCTACCTTTATAACATTCCCTCCTCTAGAATCATCTAATGAATATTTAATTAATTAAATAATTATCCATAATTGATCTTCCTAATCCCAAATTTGAATTATAGCCAATGATTTTCCCTCATCCCACTCTATAAATAATCAACCCATCCTCCATGCAAAAGCTAATGAACAAATCAATCATAAATCTCATAAATATCTATAATTCAATAACTCCAATAAATTCTTGAATCCATGTTATCCAAGTCTTTTGATCAAGCTAATATCATATTAAAATTATGAGTCTATTTGTAATAAATCCATAATAACTTAGCATTTTTCATGTTTTGATCTTTATTTAGATCACTTAGCTTTAGGATTGAAATTCTAGTTTTGAATGTTCATTTATATTTGCATTTTTGATCCTCTTGGCTCTAGATTTTACTTATAGATTGATAATTTGGGTATTTTTGATATAATTACATATCATATATTAATTTATAAAAATTATCATCTCATATTTGGTGACCATATTGGGATACCTCCTTTAAACTAGCCTTTTTGTAGGTATGATGTGTTAAATCAGCTTACAAGATAGGTTAGAGAAAGATTGGGCTTTGAAATCTTGAAATTTTCACGTTTTAGGTAGACTGCAATATTGAACTAAAAATTACAATTTTTTAGAGGTGGTTTTTTAGATCCCAAATGTGATTTTGACTAATCACATAGACCTAATTGCTAGTCATTAACCTTTTTTTAAATTTTCTAATCTCTTGTAAAATTGCCTCTCAATAATTGCAGTTTTGAATTCCATCTACAATTTTACTTCTGTGAATTAGAGTTTTGATTTAAGCATAAGATTAATAAATAAATCCTATGTTTTTTTATCTTTGATAATCTTATTACCTCTATCTACTTGTGATTTGATAACAGGAAAGACGAGACTCTACTCAGATAAAATCATTATCCCTAAAATAACCCTTTTGACTATATTGTGTAATATCACTTATATGTATTAGTGATTCTGAATTCCACTGGTGGTTTTTTAAGTTGAAAAAGTGATTTTGATTGATATAGGTATTTTTGAGGTTGCATGAGTAATTTTGAAGGTAATTGAGAAATAAATTGTGTTCATTTTTAATAATTTATCTTTTCTTAGTAATTTTTGTTTAGAAATGGGGATTTGTAAATATTTTAAGCATCATATGTCTTAGGCATTTTTAGTAATTTGTATATGTGTGTGTGTGTGTGTGTGTGTGTGTGTGTGTGTGTGTGTGTGTGTGTGTGTGTGTGTGTGTGTGTGTGTGTGTGTGTGTGTGTGTGTGTGTGTGTGTATTAATTTTCTTGAATGCAAAATCAATTCTCGATAAAAGTAATATTGATTCCCAAAGGTGATTTTAAATACTAATCTATGGTTTTGACTCAAGATAGTTTTCTTGCCTAATAGTATCTAGTATAAAAATGATTGAGGTAGAATAATATCTCTTTTAGTCATTCTAAACATTTCATTCTATAACCTATTCTTTTTCCTGGAAAAGTTTTAAAATCACTTCTTGATATCTATAGTTTTGCCCTATCAGAAGTGGTTTTGATTAACCACAAGTAGTTTTTATTAACCACATACTTACTACTAGCTAACCATCTACAAAATTGTACATTTATTAGTTGTAGTTTTGACTTGATAGAAATGATTTTGAATCTTTGGAAGTGATTTAGCATAGCACTTACTGTGTATAAGTGATTTTGCCTTCTTTAGTAGTAATTTTGCATTCATTTTTTCCTTTAAGTTGTCATTTTTGAGTGCATTTTTAGGATAATTTCTAGTGAATTTTGAGTCATTCTAAACATCCCACAAGTCCCAAATTAATTTTGGCATTGGGGGTGCTACCTCTAGACCCTACCTTGTACCACGATAAGGAGTGTGCCCACGGTACTACCCTAATACCCTGCAAGGGGCACTACCCATTTATCCCATAAGGGGCATTGGCCTTTAACCCCTCAAGAGGTGTTTCCCCTTGACCCCACTAAGGGTTGATACCCCCAGAACCCTATGTCGTGGCCCATCATACAAAGAAGTTGTAGTATAAATCCAACTATTTTTTTAATGTTTTTATTAAGGCTTATTTGGCTAACCTTTTATTTAGATAATAATAAGGGTGATATTAGTGGTAATTTTGTCTTGCTTAAGATTATTAACATCTTGTCTTATAATTCATATTTTTTTTCTAACATTTTGTCTTGCAAGCTGATCTTCAAGATTTACAAATTAAAACCACTAATCACTTGATTTATAGGATGTCTGTTAAATATTATGATATTTTAAAAATTATCTTGTATATATTTTATATATATCACACTTGATTAATTAGGTAATATATCTTTTTACTTGATTAAGTGTCACCTGAGGGATACAGTGGTGTATGATCTCCTCTATGCATCTTAACAACAAGTCTCAAAGGATAAAAAAGAACTAAAAAACCCTCCCATTTTTATTTATATGTGGCATTATGATGTGGAAGTGATACCCATGCACTTTCCATAGACTTAGGGGGTTGGTGATGTAGATTACATCACTATGCATTCAACCACACTCCATGTTTTAGTGAAGTATAAAAATTAGGGATAGTTATTGTTAAACCAATGGTTGACCCCATATAGGTATTTCATAAATAGAAAGAGTTAATTATTTAATCCAAGCATAAAAAAAAACCCTACACTAAGTTGGGCCCCATGTACCTATTGTATATCAAGGACACCCCTAGTGAGTTTGTATAACCTATAATAGGACCTTCGACCATAATAGAAAACTTGTTGTTAGAGTTAGTATCAGCTCCCAAGTGACCATTAAGTTTAAATGGGGTTGAGAGGGTTTTTAATATTTGTAATGGGTTACTAGCCTATAGCCTCACCTATGAAATTGGTAGATGGTATAGTCATTGAGTTATACTCCTAAATCAATTTACTAGTAATAGATTTATGGTTTTCTTGATTTGGTATGTGTAAAAATTAGGGATAGTTATTGTTAAACCAATGGTTAACCCCATATAGGTATTTCATAAATAGAAAAAGTTAATTATCTAATCCAAGCATCAAACAAAACCCTATACTAAGTTGGGCCCCATGTACCTATTGTATATCAAGGACACCCCTAATGAGTTTGTATAACCTATAATAGGACCTTCGACCATAATAGAAAACTTGTTGTTAGAGTTACTATCAACTCCCAAGTGACCATTAAGTTTAAATGGGGTTGAGAGGGTTTTAAATATTTGTAATGGGTTACTAGCCTATAGCCTCACCTATGAAATTGGTAGATGGTACAGTCATCGAGTTATACTCCTAAATCAATTTACTAGTGATAGATTTATGGTTTTTTTTTAGCCGAATCAGCCTTTTACCCAAACTTATACACACCTATCTAGGTTTATTACACATATCATCATCTTGTATATCCTTATCTCATCATCATATCATCCTGTACATCTTCTTGTGCATATTTGATTTTTTCAAGCTTATTTCATCTTGCATCTCATCCTATCTCTCATCACCCCTCTCATCTTAATCACATCCTAGTCTAGTCTCATCTATATATCACTAGTCATACCCCCATCACTTACATACCTTAATCTATTCTTAGCATCCCTCCATCACATTTTATCATAGTCTAACCTCACACTCTTTACTTTGTTAGGAATGGTAAAGGCATTCCAACCCAAGAATCTGAAGTGTTAGCAACAAAACATCAGAAAATGAAATTGTATATATGATATGCAAAAACAAATAAAATCATATATTATTTAAAATGAAGCATGCTAGTACAAATAAAATCACTTACATATATAGGCAAGGAAATATACTAAACTAGCTAAACTAGCCAATGTGGGATAAATCTTCACATAGGAAAAACTCGCTAAAAGATGAAATAGCTAGCTTATACACTAGAAAACATGAGAAAATACATGAAATACATACTCTAACACTCCCCCCCTCAAGTGAAGCTAAGGGATAAAAAATCTAAAAAATAAATAGTGGCATATCCACAGTATGAGTCCTAATAACAAGGCCTAATAAGGTACTCATGTACAATATGTATCCATGAAATTAATATGTAAGATATCCTTATGAACACCCCCAAGGATAAATTATGAAACCCCAAGCATGCCACACAACTCAAAGAAATTAGGTGATGTAAAAGGCTTTGTGAAGATGTTTGCAACCTACTGTTGATTTAGAATGTACTCTAAGCTAAGAACACCATCTTAAATGTTTTGATAAATGAAGTGCATATGTACCTCAATGTGATTAGTCTACTGATGCTCAACTGGATTAAGACTTATATGAATTTCACTCTAGTTGTCACACCAAATTATAGTGAGTGAATCCCATATGAAGCCAAACTCTATCAATAACTGACAAAGCCAAAGAACATGTTGACTCACTATAAATGTTGCCTTGTACTCAGCTTATGTAGATGAAAGTGTAATAGCTTGTTTCTTCTTACATAAATAAGCAATAGGTGAAGAACCCAGACAAAATATGTAGTCATAAGTGGAATGCCTATCATCAATAGAACCTACCCAATCTAAATCACTATAGCAAACCAACTAAGTAGAACCCCTAGTTTATTGTAATCCAAAATGAGTAGTGCCTCATAGATATCTTAGAATGTTCTTGGTATCATACCAATTACTATCATTAGGTTCATGTACAAACCTAAATACAAGCCTAACTACAAATTAATTATTGGGGTAAGTATGGGTCAGATACATAAGACTCCTAACCATTTACTTATACAATGTACGATCACAAAGTGGAGTAGTACAAGAGGTAGTGAGAGTCACTCTAGAATGAAAAAGAGGACTTGGATTACAATCAACCATGCCAAAATGTTAAATATGATCAAGGGTATACTTCTACTAAATCAAATAGATCCTTGTAGTTGATTATGAAATCTATAAATCAAAGAATGAATATAGAAGTCTAAGATATATCATGTTGAATTGTGTTAAAAGTGCCTACTAAATAGTCTAAATCTAAGATGAGGAGCTACCTATGAGAAGGAGATCATCACCATACAAGAACACAATAATAATTTCCTCCCAAATCTATTGAATATACACTATGGGATCGAAGTGGCAATGAACAAAGTCAATGGAAAGAAGAAATGAATCCATCTTCTCATACCAATCCTAAAGGGCCTATTTGAGATTGTAAAAAAGCCTCCTAAGTTGACAAACAAAAGAAGAATCATGAACAAACCTAGTAGGTTGATCCATATAGATTTACTCATTCAAGTTTCCATGAAAGAAAACATTTTTAACATCCATCTGATATATTGGCTAACCTAGTGATATAGTAAGATAAAGTACAAGGTAAATAGAATCCATCTTGGCAATAGGCACAAAAGTATTAGATTAGTCAATACCTTAGACTTAAGAGAATCCCTTTGAAACAAGATGTGTCTTATACTTATCAATGGACCTATTAGTTGCATACTTGGTACGATAAATCCAATTACACATAAAAAACTTTCTTCCCGTAGGAGGGGTGACCAAATCCCAACTATGATTATTCATAAATGAAGAATACTCATCTGTCATCACATCATCCCACTCATGTATCCCATGTGCCTATGAAAATGACTGTGAATCCCTAGAGAATGCCTAACACAAAAGTCTAGTATTTGTAGAATGTGCATGATGATGAGTAAGTGTAAGATCTTATATAAAAGGTGTTGCCTTAGAAACTTTAGTACATACCCACCTAAGCATAATGGTAACATTAGTGTGAATAAGATACTCATCCTCTATAACCTCCTCAGGAATCTCTTAAATTGGATCCTCAAATAATGAATCCTTGAGAGAAGGTGAATCATTAAAAAAAGAAGGCATGGAAGAAGATGAAGAATCATGAGATGTGAAATGTTCATCAAACTATACATGTGTGAAAAAATGAACATCATGATAATCAAGATCTAAAAGATGATAAACTCTCATGTCCTCATAATACCCTACAAAAATCAAAGGTTTACTCCTTTTATCCAATGCTTTCATTTTATTCTTTAGTACAAATGGCCAAGAAAGACTCCTAAAGACTCAAAAAAATGAGACATCAAGCTTGGTTCTAGACCAAGCCTCTTTCAAAACCATATGCTCAAGTGCTCGATGTGGTGTATGGTTTTAAATGCAGTTCACATAGTTAACTACTTATATGTAATAGATAAAAGGTAAATCCCATGAATGCATCATACAGTTATCCATTTCCCTTAGAGTTTAGTTCTTCCTTTTTGCTAAGCTATTATGCTAATAATTATGTTCAATAGAATGTTGGTGAAAAATACCATGGACTGCCAAAAAATCAAAGAATGCTTGGCTAAAGTATGCCTCCATTATCTATATGAAACTTCTTGATGCAAATTTATGATTATTTCTTGACCAAAGCCTTAAAGACTTTGAAGTGAGTAAGCACATCACTCTTGTACTTGAGTAAATAAACCCAAGTACACCTTGATAAATTATCAATAAAGGTAAGTACATACTTATCTTCATTGAAATGAGTAGGAAAGACCATCAAATCACTATGAAAAAGTTTAATTGGTGAAAGATCTCTTATGGACATGATTTTATAAAATATATCCTTGTGTTGTTTCCCAAATGCAAAACTAGGGAAAATTCCATCAAGACATGAAACTGTAGGAAGACCCTTTACCATACTATAAGTGCTCAACTCCTTCAAATATATGAAGTTTAGGTGTTCAAATCTCTCATGCCAAAGCTGACTCTTAGAATATGCATGAGAAATTAAACCTGTCCCTAAAAGAGGAGTATCATCAAAACCTTCAAAATAGTAAATTTGATAATTGTGATCAACAACACCCTATGCAATAAGAGTGTGTGGCTCTAACAAAGCTTGAACTTTAGCACCCTATGGTTTGAAATTCACTATCTTTCCCTGACCAAAATAGTAAATTTGATTTACAAAAATTTAATTGGTGGTGATGTTTGGAACATATAATGCATCATTGATGTGGCCACCATTTAGATATATGTCACCCTTCTCCTTAACAGAAATGAAGGAAGAATATCCAACCTCATTGTTAGAAGTAGAAATAAAACTAAGAGATATAAAGGACTCCTTGAAAGAATTCATATGGTGTGAAGCACTAGAATATAGAACCCAACTATCTGAAATAGGTAATTTTGATCTTCCAATCACATTAAGTGTTTTCTCATGCTCATGAGATGGAGGAGTGGAGATAGAAATCTTATGTTTCCTAAGGGCTTGCATTCTATTGAAACACCTAGACTCTTCATGACTAGTCCACCCACAATAGGAACAAGATAGGTTAGACTTATTCTTGAATTTAAAATATGGTTCGGGTTTAGATATAGTAGTGTTGGGATTAGTGCATTATAAGGTTGAGGAAGAGTGTTTTTTGTCTTACCCCTAGATTTTCCCTTAGTCTTAGGATGTGAGGCCACTAATGATTTTTGAGAGGTGGAAGACTCAAGGTGAGATAATTTGGAATCCTCCCTATTAAGTCTCTCACAAAACAAATCTAGATCTGACATTTTGAATTTGGTACCTAAGGCATCCATACTAGAGAAAAAGGTAGAAGCAAAGATTTGGAATGGGCCACACAACTTAGAAAAGATCAAGTATACACACTCTTCATCCTTTTTATCTCATCCCCTCACCTTAAAATATGTCAAAAAATACTTAAATTGAGTGATGTAGTCTAAAATGGAAGCAAAGTCATCTGGATTTAGTGAAGTAAGCTCCACTTTAAGCTGCATCACTCTCAAGTGATCTACTTTC
The DNA here is from genome assembly GCA_037957365.1 of Torreya grandis. NCBI lineage: Eukaryota > Viridiplantae > Streptophyta > Pinopsida > Cupressales > Taxaceae > Torreya > Torreya grandis. Next base: position 730,216 of record JARHVA010002177.1, on the reverse strand, counting down.
CCAAATAAACCATTTAACTTAGTCCACATTTTGAATGGAGAATCACACCCATCAAAATGAAATAAAATAATATCACTCAAATAACCCACAATCAAGCCCATACACTCTTCAAACTTACATTGATGTTAAAAAATTTCAAATTCACATGTAAACTATGGTTATGTTTCATTCATTAGGAACCATAATCCTTTACACTTTATGATTGTTTCTATTTGAGGTCTCCATGTGTGGTAATTATTTGCATTCAAAGGCTCACAATAGTAAAAAAAAAGTATAATCCATAATAATCACCAAATAGAAACAATAATGCAAAAAAGGTGCACAAAAATGACCCTGAGACAACCCCCCAAAAGATTGTATTACAGGACTCTCCCCAAAATTTGACACTTTATAAAAGTAGTGTATTTTTACAATTTAATGAAACTTATGGATAGAGAATAGAAAATAAATCACTTTTAAAAAAAAACTCAAATCTGAGTTATGGTTCAAAAGTTACAAGCATTATGATTTCCCATAAAATGGGTCAAAATAATTAAAAAAACACTACAAACTAGTTTTTGAGACCAAATCAAAAAAGAACATAGTCATCCAACCACTTGTTATAACTAAAATTGAACCATGGACTCAAAAAATCCAATCAATTTGAAAAATGATCCTCCTAATTAATGTTATACTTGTGCAAGCAAACTATGGTTCTACTTGAGGCAAAAAATTAGCTTGTAAAAGCAAAAATTGAATGGACAACTAGTTTTTTTTAAAGAGAAAAAGAACATTGCAAGTTGTCTTTGGCTCTAGATCCTTCTAGGCAGATGCAAACTTAGATATTCTATAAAAAACAAGCACCAAGGATGGAAAAAAATAATTTCTCTTTGCTCAATGCCACTCTTAAGCCTTTCAACACCTCAATCTTGGAAAGTACCAATTTCTCTCTCCTCTTGAAGTAGGTAGATCTAAAACTTTTCAATCTTTCAATCAGAAAAGAAATGATAATAGTAAAGGAAGAATAGATTTGGAATGTTGCCTCTTATTTTTTGGTAAAAAATAATTTACAAAGAAAATACATGTCCAATGCTTTTGCTGAAGAATGCCAATGTTAAGCTAAGAAGATGACAAAAGGTTCCAACACAGGTCTATAGATATAATAGAGAAATCAAAGGATGCCAATACAAAAATAGGATGCCTAAAATAAAACATATCTCTCTTACAAGTGCCACTTTGCTAGCCAACACATAAATGATGCTAAAATCAGATCTTGTAGATTACTCTACTTGGCTGAAGTGGATCTCTAATAAAAGCACCTCTTTCTCATAGTCGTATCTGAGACTGAAAAGAATAGAAAACTCCAAATATAAGGCTAAGAAAAAATTACAATGCAAAAGTAAATTTCTTCAAAATAAAACTAAAAAAACTCCACGTTAATGCCAATGCCAAGATCTTTTCACAACCTATATTGGAAAGGTGAAGCCAAGATCATAATAAAGCCAAGCTTCTTCTTTAATGCCTACCAAGCTTCTTTTCCAATGCCTACCAAGCTTCTTCTCTAACACCTATCCTCCTCTTTCACTACCTCAGAAGCAACAAAAGCTTCAAAAACAACAAAAAGCTTCAAAGTCTTTGAAAAGTCTTGAAAATGACACCAAAGGGAACCAAGATCTCCTCGTACACTTCTCTTCTATGCTTCCTCTTTGTGACAAGGGAAGAAGCAACAACAAGGGAAGTAGAATAAATTATCTAAAAATTACAAGCTAATGGATGGTTTCAACTTCTTCAAATCTTTGATACCTTTTTAGGAATGGTAAAGGCATTCTAACCCAAGAATCTAAAGTGTTATCAATAAAACATCACATAAGGAAGCTACAGATATTATATGTAAAAACAAGGCAAATCATATATTATTCAAAATGAAACATAATGAAGCATGCTAGTACAAATAAAACCACTTGGATATATAGGCAAGACAAAATACTAAACTAACTAAACTGACCAATGTGGGATGAATCCTCACATAGGACAAACTTACTACAATATGAAATAGCTAGCTAATACACTAATAAACATGAGAAAATGCATGAAATACAAACTCAACACACTTAGCCTTAGCATTAATTTTCCATAGTTCATCTTCAAGACTAAATCCACCTTATCTGTAACCACTTTTGGTCACATCCTTGTCATTTTTATCACCATATCCTAACATCATCTTATCTTATCTTACTTATCTTTGGAGTCTTAGTCCAAACCATATTACCCATGATAAAACCCACCTTGCCTTAGTCAACACCCTATCACTTGTCTTTACCTTATCTATCCTAATCTCCTTGTCTACCAAATTATCCCTTACAACCTAGTCCTAATCATAGTCTAACCTATCCTTAGCTTCTCATCCCCCTATCAATACTAGTCATACATTGGTCTTCATCTACAATTGGTAAATAAATCTTTCCACATTAGGGTCCGGATTCTAAGCTTGCTTGTGTCTAATCAAGTTTGAGTCATAATCATAATCTTATAAACCTATTAATCAAATTATCTCATCTTATTTTAGTTAAACATTTTGGTCTTGAGATACTCTAAAATCAGATCAAATCCTAGTCAAAATCAATCTCTCAGACTAGTATATCCCCCTGTTGAATCTTGAGCTTGTCATAACTCACCCAGTTAAATCTAATCAAAATCATCAAAGTCTATCTCATGTCCTAATTCGGTCAACTTAATCTTGTCTTACCTCATCAAACATCACATCATGTCAAACATTTAGTTAAACTTGAGATCAAACTAAAGCAAGCCTCTATCCAAATTTTTTCCACACATTCCATCTTCATCCCTCAATATTTCCATTATATTTCCTACACCTATCGATTGGGGCTAATGAACCACACATCCATAATTTCTCACATCTTGATCTATGGCATCCAAAATAGACTTGGTCAATACCCTGATTAAGTATTACCTTATGGCCAATAGGCATGTACTCCTTTCCCCTCCTTGAGATGAGCACTATATGTCGTATGAACTATAACCCTGCCCACCCAACATTACCTCTAGTTTTCACCCATCCATATCAATCTACTCCTATCCAACATCCCAACTTATCATAGTTAAGTTTTTTGTCTACCAATCATATCCGTTCATCTACCCCTTCACTAGAAAAGGGAATCCTACCCTAAAAACACCTTCTAATACTCATTTATGCACCCAATTGTATCAACAACCATCTAATCTAAATTTCAATGCTTCCACATCCAAGTCAAAAATTGAAGAGAGGCCCTATACTCCTCTTATTATATCCTTATAATCCCTCTTACAACAAATTTTTTCCATCAACATGATGGTTTATCCACCCATACAACATCTTGATCCCACCAAGCCTAAGCCCTCTTAGTATAAATCCAACCACTACTATATATATCATCAAACCTAGGGTTATACCATTAATCAATGTTGTAATTTACAAAACTATCTCTAAGACCTCATTTACCATGGTGACATTAAAATCAAGAATGAATTATAAGAATCTATAATTTAGGGTGAAGAAGAAGAGGTATGCCAAGATTCTATTCATGATCATGATCGAGCCCTTCCCTTTTCAAGACAAGGTCAAGATATTGAGTCCATCTTCCATGGTACACCTATATTTAACAAATAATTCATCAAGGATGAGTACATTTCCCATGAACCTAATTCTCTAAATTCCTTCCATGGACCTATCTTCATTCAATCCATTATTCCTCCATCATCTTCCTCTCATCAATCATATCAATGACCCCATATTGAGTGGTCACTTGTAGACAAAGAATAATCTACTAGCAACATTACATCCTGTACATCAAATTTAGTATTGGAGTCAAGACTAATTTCATCTTCATCAAGAGCATGTCTATCACTAGTTTATGAATTAGATTCCTCATCAAAAACATTATCCCCCATATTTATTACAGCTCATGACATATACCTATTTGAGAGTACCTCCAATCTAGATGTCAAATAATCACAAGGCATATCATTTGATCCCAATCAATATGATGACATTATAACATAGTTATTAAAAGCTTTATCTATCAAAGATAGTTATAATAGATATGATCTTGCATTGGATGCATGTCCTACAAATAGTATTAGTGATCCTTTTATTGATCTTGAGGATATTTTATCCGATGTCAAAAGTGGGTTTCCTAGGAACTATATGCAATTTGAAATGTATCATGTCCATAAATCAATCATAGATAAAATGGGATAGATCACACCTACACTTTTGATTATGGGAATATAATTATTAAGTGAGACCATGACCAATGTGAGGATCTATTAGACCTGATTAGGGGATCACTTATCATAACACACCATGTGAGGTAGCTTTCCAAAGCCTATAGTCTAACACAATCATATAAAAACCCTAAAAGAGTCCTATGATTTAATATTTCACTAATCTAATAACAAAAATAGCAAATCTAATCTAGTGCACACCAAAGTTTGTGGCACAAAGTAAGGGGTTAGCTAAGCAAGGAAATAAAAACATGTATAGAGAACCTCAAATAAATTAAGTATGAGTAATAATCTAATACATGAAATATGAAGAGTAATATTATTCAATCCAACACTTATGCTACTTCTATCTACTAAAAGAGATGAGAATAAAATTAGAATATACTTACCTAAATTTGAACCCATCGAGACTCAATCTCTCCCTTGGACAATGGGGTTTTGCATTAGCTTGTTATGGTTTATAAGGATCACTTTGTTAGGCCAAAGTATTCAAGACCTATCCACAAGACTAGATTCTCCAAAATAAGAAACCTAAGCTAAGTCTCTTCAAGTAGATTGGTGGAAGAGCATATTGTGAAGAAGCACGAGCGAATAATAACTCTTGATTTCATATATGAATAAGGACTAAAATGACCTTTTTATTTATAGCTTGAACTTACCCTAAAATAATTTAGATATGTCAGTAATGCTAGGTCAACCTAATTGACCTAGCATGTTTTTAAGTCTAGACTAGGCTTATTTTAGGTCGGTCAAGAGGCCAACAAATAAAAAGAGCTAAAATGTCCAAAAATTATACTAGGTTAACTTGGTCGACCTAGTACAACTGACAGGTCAAAAGGGTGCTAAGTAAGGTAATGAAAAAAAGACAAAAAATATTAGAAGACTATGCAAGGGAGGAGAAACAACTTAGGGAAAGATTTTAGAAACTAGTTGGCTTGGTAATAATATGGAAAAAAGGGACAATAATCCTGTGAAGCACCAAAGTTCTGCCCACCCCTTTCTCAATGCACTCCTTAGGGCATGCACTCAAAAAGATTGAGTCTCGACAAGTTCCTACAAGATGTAAAACATCAATATTTGATAAATTTTGAAAATAATATGTGTATACATATACCTCATTCAAAGCTCATCACGTGTCACTAAAGTGTAATAGGGGATGGTGCTTTGAGAAGTGTGAACTAAAAATTTGACTCAAGAGAGGATGGTTAGTATCATGTTAGTTTCAAAATGAAAGAAACACACTAACTAGCATAACATCTCTAGGCCTAGACACTAGGGAGAACTTAGATAACAAACATGAATAAAACACACAACTCAAATGCAAAAGAAACCCTCTTTTACCTTCCTTGGATGCTCCAAAATTTTTGTTGTAGTGGCTTGCTTAGCTTTGTGCTCATGAAGTCTTTGGTAATGGAAGCTTGGCTACCTCCATCTCTCCTTGGCACCATTGGCTCATGGCTTGGCTTGGATTAGAATCAATTTAGTATGATAACACAAGTTGCATGAAGATTTGTTATCAATTTTGCATTATAACTTTTCATAATCATGTCTTTGAAATGATGTTCATGGACTCTCTATTTAAAGATTTTTGAGAATGTCTAGAATCAAACTAAACCATCCATCTTGAGATTGAGATGTGTGGTTGAGGATTAATTCAATTTTTGGAATTAATTTTATAATTATCCTCATCATGACATTGGAAGAAGGGGTAATTAAGAGGCATGGAGAGCATCATGGAAGGCATCGATGAAGCATGAAGGGCATGAATCTTGATATTTGTGGTATTTATGGCCTAGAGATGTCTTTCCAAGAAATGAGGTCACCTGATGATGTAGATATTCAATATTCATTTCCAAAAATAATTATTCAATAATTTTCCATAGAATTATTGATTAGGCTCTAATCTAGTTTAATTATCTCTTAAGCATGTTTAAGCACTTTGTGCACAAATAACTCACATTGATCAGAAGCCTTGTTATTGGTCTAAAATTAGACTAGATTGGAATTGAAAGTCAATGTTAGATGCATTGAAACTATATTCCCATTTAGGATGTTACCAATATAAAATAACAAAGGCATGTGTCTCATGCAATAGATTTAATAGGACAGAGCAATCCAAAGCACCCAGGTGCAAAATTGGCATTTTGACTCAAAATGATCTGATCAAAGTTAGCTAGCCCATAAAGTGAATTGCCCCATTTAATGATACTTTATCCAAAATTGGCACTTGAATATGTCAATTTCACATCATTTAGCATGTTTTAGTGTTTTTAGGCCAAATTATGCATTTTGGGTGGAAATTGGCCAAAAGCTTGATTGGAGGTTATTGGTGGCCAGATTTAGGTGTCTATAGTTTGCCCCTATTTGGGAAGGCATTTCAAGATATAAGCATAATAATGTCTTCTCAAAAAATTAAAAGGTCTTATATTCCTATAACTATAATGATGATAAACTAATTGTATGATGCCCCCTTGAGGAAATGGTTGGCACAAGTAGGTCGGCAAATGGTCCTTCAAAAAGAAAGAAGCAAAATGAGGGGACTAAAGAAAGGAAAGATGATGGGATGAAAACATAACAATATTGAAATAGTAGTCAAAGTCATTGATAATGCAAGTGGGATGGTGGACAATGGTTTGCCCAAAGGCGGTTATAAGCATTGTACCCTAATCGTGGCAACGTGGTATGATAGCACAATTATTTTCTCAAAGGTGGTTATAAACATTGAGAAGATGGAGTTGCCCCTGTTAGGACAGACAAACAAGATAATAATATGCCCCTATATGAGCAAAAAAAGTAAAGTGGTGACAACACAATGATTTACCCAAAGGTGGTCATAATCATTAAGAAATACAGGTGGGATGGTGTGCAATGATTTGCCCATAGGTGGTTATAATCATTGGACCCTTATTATGGAAAACATGATAAACTTGGACAAGGATGATGATAACATAGAAGGTAATGATGAATTAGAACAACCTACTAGTAGGGAGATGCTCATCTAAACTAATAAAAGTTTAAATGCTTTCATGTTTAATTACTCTATTTGGGATATGATTAGGATGGAATCAAAATGTCGATGTTGAAGAGATGCCACCATTGTTGAATAGACTTTTTGAAGCTTAGGTTTGTTGTAGCATGTGTTGGTAGGCATCATGGTATAACATCATGAGGGCTTGGCCAAAATATGCATAAAAATTGACTCCCATAATCCAATACTCAATAGAAAATAATACACCAATGATACAAACAATGATGAAAATGTAAATATATAAATATAGATGGATTCAAGTGTAATTGTGGGTAAACAATCACCTAATGAACACACATAAACTGAATCAAGGCAACAATGTTGAAATTAAACAAATGGGTAGACAAACAAAAAAATAAGTAGAAATAAACAAATAATGTAAGAAACCATATGAACATTGCCCCCATAAAATAGGCAACAACTAAACAAACAAACAAAATAGGGGATTAGAAGAAAAGGATGGGGGTTGCTGAGTTGTCTCCATATGCACTAGGCAAGTGGATGCTACCTACATATTTCCATGGATGTAATATCCAATAAAAAACTTCAAGCCAAGTGTAGTTATCCCAGGGAATGGGAAGAATGTGATAACTAAGGAAAATAAATAGAATGGATGTGATAGAAAAAGAGGAATGGTCTTAAAAAATGTCAAGTGCATGAGAGAAAAATCCAAAAAGGATGGGGAAACTAAGTGACAAGTGATTTACTTGTAACTTAGTAAGGGTTCCTAGAATCCTTAAGGCAAAGAAGTGATCAATGTTTTTGTTCTTTTCTAATGATTTTTCAAATATTTTTGGAATTTTTTGAAGTATCTCAACTTGATCAAGAATGATGAGACACTAAATGGTTCAAGATCACAAAATGGTGAGAGTGTTTAAACTAAGGTTTCTAGCAGAATGATGAGAACGTTTAAACTTAGGTTGCTCATAAAATGATGAGAGCATGGTAGGAAGGGTGACTGAGTTGACCTCAATAAATAGTGAGTGTTGCCTACATAATATTAGAGTATGACCTATAGTCACTATAATTCCACCCTACAGTGGAGGAATTTTACTAGTGTAGCAGTCAATTCAAACAAAACAAGCATAGTTGGTAAAAAGGCATAGCATGGCATAGGAAGTGACAAGTTGGTACATCAAGGCTTAATAAACAAATGTTTCCCCTAGTTTGTCTAGAGGTAGTTATAACTAGGACACAACACCATAGATCAGTGGTGCTAATTTTCCCAAAGGTGGTTATAATTAGTAACAAGATCGATGATAAGAAAGGAATAACAAACAAAGGATGTAACTACTAAAACTTCTATCACACTACTCCAAAATATGATCTCTCTATGAAGTACTTGAACTAGCTGATGAAACTGATCAGATTCCTCATTGCTAAAAATGAATAATGAATGGAAAAAAACCAAGGTCAAATGGGCTAGGCTTTAGAACACACTAGGTCAATAGAATAGAATGGTAAAATAGATACAGCTAATGAAATGATTAAGAATGATATTTTTACAAATAAGAATAGTGATAAAATGGCATAACTAAAATGGTCCTTACAAACAATATACCTGAACGCTCAAGCATAGTACCGCTTAAGATGAATAATATTAATTGGCTTAGGAAGTTCATCTCCATCTATTGTGGCAAGCCTGTATGCTCCTAATCCATAATATGCAATAATGATGAAAGGCCCTATCTAGTTTGGTTTGAATTTTCCTTTATGCTTCTTCTCATCTATGGTATTCTTTTGGTTTTCTTTAAGAATAAGATCACCAGTTTCAAATGTTCTATACTCAACATGTATATTATAGTGTCCTTTGAGTTAGTTTTGATATGCCTAAATATTTTTGAGCATAGCTATGCATTTCTCATGAAGTAGGTCTAGCTCTTGCAAGTGAGCTACTCGATAGTCATGATCATCCAAGACATGCTTGAAAGAGGTGCACAGTGAAGGTAATTTGACCTCAATGGGAAGGATGTATTTAGTAACATAAATAAGTGAGTATGGATTGGCTCTTGTGGGGGTATGATTATTGGTACGGTATGCTCAAAGGGTAAGGAATATCTACAAGTACCAATCATGACTGACATCATTAACAATCTATTTGAGAATATTGATAATGGTTTTGTTTGATGTTTTAGCTTGGCCATTACCTTGAGGTTAATATGTTGTGTGATGTTATATTTGGTACATATCTAGTCTACATCCTTATTCTTGAATGATTCTCCATTATCAGATATAATGTTAGAGGGGATACTATAGTGGAAAATGAGATGGAAGAAGATGAATTTGGAAATTTACTTTTTAGTCATGTAAGTGGGGTATAGATTCAATCCACTTAGTGAAATACTCAGTGGTGGTAGGGATATGTTTATGGCCATCAAATGAAGTGGGTTTGATCTTCCCAATGAGGTCAAGTCTCCATGTAAAAAATAGCCATGGTGTCAACATCAGTTTCAGAGTTTGGGTTGGGGCATGAATCAGATTAGCATGTTTTTGACATTTGTATTAATTCTTTACATATGTAGTTACATGTGCATCCATCATGGGCCAATAAAAATTGGTACGCAAGAGATTTTTGAATAGGAATACCTCACTAGAATGAGTTGTACATACCCCTTCATAAACTTCTTTTAATGCTAGTGTAGACTCTATCAAAGTTAAACAATGAATCAAACTTCCATCAAAACTATGGTGGTAAAAGGTAGATCCTATTAAAGTATAATGAGTGGAATGATGAGTAAAGGATTTGGTTTATATTTGAGATAGGTTAGGTGGTATAACTTGGTCATGAAGGTATTTGTAAAGGTATGAGTACCAAATAGAATTAGGACCAATAATATCACAAATCATTGCAATGATTGAAGGTTCATGAGTTGGTGTTAATAAATTCTTGATGAGGAACTCATATTCTCTAACTTTATCTATTTGTCGAATCAGAGAGCCAATAGTAGCCATGACATCTATAGTTCTATTACTAGCCCTTGGTATGTGCTCAAACTAAATGTTGCAATTTATTGCTTGAGTGTTGACCATGGCTTTATATGGAACCAATTTGTCATCTTTGGTATAAAAATGATCTATGACCTAATTGATGATTAACTAAAAATCATCATAAACTTGGAGATGAGATATGTTCCAATGCACTGCCTGTCAAAATCTTGTAATAAGTGCTTCATACTCAACCATGTTATTTGTATAAGGAAAGCTAATTCTAAATGATCTAGGGATTAGATCCCCCTATGGTATAATAAACAATAGGCCTGAACTTGATCTATGTGCAGTAAATGAACTATCAAAATATAGCTTCCAAGGTTGTTCCTAAAGGGGTGTGTCAATGACGGTCATTATGGACTCATCAAAAAATTGAAACGCGAGTGGTTGTGTGTCTGTGAGAGGTGCTTCAACAAGTTGATCTATAAAAACTTGTCCCTTGATTACCTTATGATTGATATACTCTATGTCAAACTCACTAAGAATCATGATCCATTTAGCCATTTTACATTACAAAGCTATTTTAGATAGTAGATACTTGAGTCGAACTACTTTTGAAATGACCATGGTCTTATTATTCAACATGTAATGGCACAGTTTCTAAGTTGTGAAGACCATGGCTAGATAAGATTTTTTAATAGGTATATAACTATGTTCATATGTGACCAAGGTATGGTTTAGGTAGTATATGGCATGCTCTTTTCCATTGTCATCATGTTGAGCCAAGAGTGCCCCTAGAGCATTATTGATAGCTGATAGGTATAACAAGAATGGCTTTCTCAGCGTAGGAGGTAATAAAATAGGTAGATTAACAAGATAGTCTTTGAGTTATTGAAAATATGTTTGTTGGTGATCATCTTAGTGAAATATAACTCCCTTATTTAGAATATGTGTAAATGGATGACACTTGTCTGCTAATTGAGAGATAAAGCATCAAATTTATTAGATCTTATGCTACAAACTATAGAGTTGTTTTAAATTAGATGGTTACAAGATCTCGATTATAGAATGGAATTTAGCTGGATCAAATTCAATACCTCTATGAGACATGATGAAGCCAAGTAATTTGCTTGAGGTTACACCAAACACACATTTATTTGGATTGAGTCTGACTTTGTACTCCCATAATCTTTCAAATATCTTATGCAACACTGTTGGATGGTCAGCCCTGATTTTGGATTTTCCTAATATGTCATTGACATATTTTTCAACAATATCATGCATCATATCATGGAATATGATAGTCATGGCACTTTTATATCTAGCTCCAGCATTTTTAAGGCCAAATGGCATTACCTGATAACAAAATATTCCTCATGGAGTGGTGAATGATGTTTTATGTTGGTCTTCTAGTGTTATTCTGATATGGTTGTATTCTGAAAAGCCATCCATGAGTGAAAGCATTTCATAACTTGCCATGGAGTCAATGATCATGTCAATATTAGGTAATGAAAAATCATCTTTAAGACAAGCTTTGTTGATGTCTCAAAAATTAGTATAAATTATGATTCCTTCATGATTTTTACTAATAATTACCATATTAGAGATCCATTCTAAGTAGCCAATGGATCAGATACACCCTACTTCTAAGATTTTTTCCAACTCTTTATTTACCAATACATCAATGTAAGGATGTATCTTAAGTAGCTTTTGATTTACTAGTTTAGTGTTAATTTTGACCACAAGGTGGTACAGAACCAAGGAAGGGTCCAAACCTAGCATGTCAAAATAGGCCCATGTAAATATATCTACAAATTCTCTCAACAGAGATGTAAATACTTTATGTTCCTCCTCAGTGAGGGATGTACCTAATTTTATCCATTTCAGGTCTAGTGGATTCTTGATGTTTATGTCTATTGTATCTTCAACTACAAGGGTCAAATCATCTTCTAGGATAGTAGGTAATGACTTGAACTATTGCACTATGTTAGGGTCCTCTATTAGGACTTACTCTTCAACTTCTCCTAGGCATGATGAATCTGAGTCCCCTAATGGGAAATCTAGCCATGTGACAAAAATAGTCAAAAATTCTTGAAGAATTTGATCAAATACTTATTGTTGTGCAAAAATAAACTTGGATCCATAGGCAATTTCATCGTTGGTGGTCTCCTAGTCTAAATTTGAATATAATGAACATCCTCATCTAATGGTACCTAAAATAGGTTTTTACCACTAGACTAGCCTTTATCTTTACTTTTTCTTTGGTCATAAAGTGCCTGAAAGAGGTTTTCACTTTGGGACCTCAATGTTTTACTTGTTTGTTTTTAGCTATGGGTGTTTACCCATTCTCCAAAATAGGCTTCAAGATCCAATGTAATTAAGAATCCTAACTTGTGATCTCCTAATGAAACATTGTCTCTAAGGCCTAAGAAGTCATAGAATGCCTCATCATCTAGAGCTCATCAATCAATAGATTGGATTCTTGTTGGTCCTAATCTATCAATTGGGGATAATATAATGGCAATGGGTTATGATGAATGACCAGAGTAATCATACAAATGGCATTATTATCAAACAGGTTGGTTTTAGCTAGGTCATCAAAGGTGAGGCTATGATCAGACTCTACTTCACTATCGACATCATCATCACTAGTCACTAGTGATGGAGTTGATATGTGGGGTCACCCCCAGGTAGTTTAAATCTAAGTCTATAAGGTCTTTCATACTTAGTCATAGAAATTGGCTTGATGGTTCCTTGATGATTTAGTCTGAGGCCTCTTCCTTCATAATTGTGATGCTCCATGATCCTATTGGGAATAGGATACTTTGTACTTTTATAACAATTAGCTTGGTTGTCATTATATAACCATGATTCATCCCCTTCAAGACGGTCAGTTTCTAGTCTAGATGTTAGTACAAATGTGATAGGTCCTTTATCTTTGTTCTTTCATTGCTAATGCATATGTGGGGTGATGTTAGGTCACCCAAAGTTTTTTAGATTCTAAGAAATATTCGTAATATGAAATGTATCATGGGTCACATACTCTCCCAATCCATTATCCAAAATGGTGAAACATTTAGAAGCTTTAGGAGGTGACATGTGGGAAAGGGAATCTAAGGTATTATGATCTATGCAATTATCCGGTGAAGGATCAATAAGTATGGCCTTTTCTTTATCCTGCTTGGAACTTGGATTCATGTCGTATTGATAATTATAGCTTTGAAATTCAACCTCATGATGTTTGTAGTGTTCATATGGGTGTAAATCTACTAGAATATTCACTTTCATTCTTGAGTGGGAAAACTTGATACATTGGTACAGCATTGATGGGATTACATGAATCTCATGTAACCAAGGCCTACCTCAAAGCATATTATATGACAACTCAAGATCAAGCACATTGTTAGGTTGTGGAGCTAAAAGCTTCAACGTTTGCAAACTGAGGAACAGATGGTTGCTGAGTTCTACAGGAACCGGCGTCGACAGCAGGACCGACATCGGCAGAGACCAGTGCAAAAGGCCACCAGTGACGGTAGAAAGTTGGCTGACGTCGACAGAACCAGACAAGCAGGGACTGACGTCGGTCGCCTGTGTGTTCTAGAAGTGTTCGTTTCACGGACAATTAGTTAAGTGAACGATGAGTTTGCATGTTAAGACCACCCAGAGTCTTGGGCTGCGAGGATAATTGTCTAAATTAAGAGTCTAAGTTATTGTTTGAGTTAGGGATCTATTTATAGACCCATTGGCATGTATTGTTTAAGGCATGAGATAGAAAGGAAGAGTTCCTTCTAGTTGTAAGATTTGTGAGTTGTAGGTTGTTGCAAGCTCATTGGGGATCTACATGTAAGTTTGGTCTTTGAATTGCAGGTTGCAGGTTCATGAGAGATCAGCTTGAAGTGCTATAGAGTGCTTAGTGTACCGGCAGGGTTATTACTAACTGGTTGGTGAGGTGAACACCAATTCTGTGTGTGAGTTGGTTGTTGGGACCATTTTTTGTGTAGGAGAGTGTGTGTGAGAAGAATTACTGTACACTTGAGGTGTGGCAAATCTCTGTAAGGTGAAAGAGTGTGGCAGCTCTTTGATGTATTCTTTTCTGTATAGTGTTAATACAAGATAGTGTATTGTCTCTCATATTCTGTGCTATTGGTGAATTCTAGTTACTTGTGTTTCTGGTTATTTCCGCATATTCAATTGCTTATATTTGGTAATCATACTGTGCTCTTTTTGAGGAGCAAGATCCTAACGGGTGGAATTAGAACAGGTGTGTTTGTTTTTGGATTTACCTCCACCCCCCTCTCCCAACAAGTGGTATCAGAGCTTTTGGTTGGGATACTAACAGATTGGTGTAGATCTGGGTAGTGTGTTTTGATTACAGGTTACTCACAGGGCTTCTATTTGAGTGGGAGTTGAGCAATGGCAGAAAATAGTCAACTACGAATGGAAAAGTTTAATGGCAAGAACTACCAATTATGGAGGATGCAGATTGAGGACTATCTGTATCAGAAAGATTTGTATTTACCGTTGGGTGGGGTTGCTAGCAAACCCTTGGATATGAAAGATGAAGAATGGGAGGTTCTTGATCAGAAGGCTCTGGGATCTGTTAGATTGAGTCTTGATTCATCTGTGATTTCCAGCTTATCACAGTGTAAGACAACGGTGGAGTTGATGAAATCTTTGGCAAATTTGTATGAAAAACCCTCGGCTTCTAATAAGGTATTTCTTATGAAGCGTTTATTTAATTTGCAAATGTTGGAAGGTGGATCTGTTCATAGCCATCTTAGTGATTTCCATGGTTTGGTAAACCAGTTAAGTTCAGTGAATATTGTATTTGATGATGAACTTAGAGCTCTCTTAATCTTGTGTTCATTGCCTGAAAGTTGGGAAGGTTTGGTAATGGCAGTTTCTAATACTGTGTCTCCTTCAAAAGTCTTAAAAGTGGATGATGTTATGAGTGTGATCTTGAATGAAGAGATACGCAAGAAAAGCACAGGTGAATCATCTGGAGATGCTTTGAGTGTTGAAGGAAGAGGAAGGCCAAGAGAGAAGACAGAGCGTGGGAGATCAAGGTCGAAGATGGGCAAAAGATCCAAGTCCAAGTATGGCAGAATAACCTGCTGGAAATGTGGAAAGCAAGGGCACTTAAAGAGAGATTGCAGATCGGGTGAATATTAGCATGAAGGACATGGAGAAAAAGCAGATGTTGCAGGTTACGTTGCACAGGATGCTCTGGTATGTTCTTTGGATAAAGTAGAATCTTGGGTATTAGATTCAGGTGCCTCTTTCATGCATCCCCACATAGGGAATTTTTTCATGAGTATGTCCAGGGAGACTTTGGAGAAATTTGTGTAGGGGATGGTAAGCCTTGTCAGATTTTTGGCAAAGGCAAAGTGAAGCTGAAATTGCAGACAGGTGACACATGGGTGTTAAAGGAGGTCATGCATGTCCCAGTTCTGAAGCGGAATCTGATTTCTGTCAGAAGTTTGGGTGAAGAGGGTTGCACAGTAACTCTCACAACGGACTCTTGGAAGGTTACCAAGGGTACACTTGTTGTAGCTAGAGGTAAGAAAGTAGGTACGCTTTATCTACCTACTTGTTTTACTGATTCTCTTTCTGGGTTATCTACTTCAGCTGTAGATTCAGAGATGTGGCTTGATAGGCTTGGTCACATAGATAAGAAGGAGATGCTAGTTCTTGAGTCAAAGAATATGCTTTCGGATTTGGAAGGCATGGATCGTGGTTTCTGTATGCAGAAGAAGAAGGTAAGGTTTCTTGAGGAATCCGATGTTAGTGACAAGAACAGGAAAGCCTTGGTTTTCAAGGAGAAAGTGACGGACAGAGTTCAGCACAAGGTGCAGAGGAATTCTGAGCAGAGCAAGGGTGATTTGGACAAGGGTTTGATCCAAAAAGAGCTCGCGGGAAAAAGTCAGGTCTCACAAGAAAAATACAGAGACCGACGTCAGCAGGAAAACCAGCGTCGGTGTCCAGACAGGGACCGACGTCGGCTATGTGCAGCCCGACATCGGTGACTCAGGGTAGAAAAGAGACCGGCGTCGGCTAGGGGAAACCGACGTCGGCAAGGAGACAGTCACAAGGAACCGACATCAGTCGGCTGTAGACTAAGATGTGACCGGCATCGGTTATTGAGACAAATTTTGGGTGGACAGCGAGTTGTCATGGAGTCTCAAGCGCCCATATGGAGGACTGAAGGTGTAAGTAAGTTCTTAAATTCGTCATTTCCCTTCTTTACACTACTTGTTGCTCACTTATGGCATAGAACCAGGAAGTTGTTGAAGAAGCAGAACAGGTAGATCCAGGAAACAGTGGGAGCTTGGCATGGATGAGGATGTGATTCCTTAGAGGAGAACCAAACAGGTGTTTTGGGTGGTGTTGCCAGCTGGAAGTAAGCACTGAGAGACGAATGGATGTTGAGGATGAAGAAGAGCGGAAATGGATACGTGAGATGGAAGATCAGGGTATATGATCTTGTATTAGCTGCAGGGCAATGGAAGTTTGATCATTGTGTTTCTCTTTACCAGGTCGGATAATATTAGCTACATTATCCTATTTTCTGTATGATGTGCTTGTTGCAGGGTTACATATACATGTATTGCTGAACTAAAGGTAAAGCTAGTTCAGGGGTTTGTCATGGAGAATCTGGGAGCATCAAGATTCTTTGGCATGAGTGTATTCTAGAGACATGGAGGTCTTCTTGACTTTGTTTTAGGATGATTGTGTGAAGCCGGTTAGCACACCGATGGTTAGACAGTTCATAGAACAGGTGTCTTGATTCACATAATGAGGTTGAGTGCATGGTATGTACTAAACCTGAGTTTTCCCAAGCAGTGGGAGTTGTCACAAGTTTGGAGTCAATCCGGGAGAGTAATACTGAAGGGCAGTTCAGTGGGACCAGTAACAGGTGCACATGCTATGCAGGGTCAAGTTCTTTTTCTACATGGTTGTAGATGCAGATGTGGCAGGTAATTTGGATGACAGATTTTGCACCACGGATTTTGTGGTGGTTGGTCTTCAAGAGTGATCCTGAGGAGGGATACAAAGCCAAGGGAACAAACTAGACGGTGTACAGGTACAAGTACAGGTTGCAGCTATTTATCTCCAAGTGGGAGATTGTTAGGTTGTAGAGCTAAAAGCTTCAACATTTGCAAACTGAGGAACAGATGGTTGCTGAGTTCTAGAGGAACCGGCGTCGGCAGTAGGACTGACGTCGACAGAGACCAGTGCAGAAGGCCACCGGCAACGGCAGAAAGTTGGCCGACGTCGGCAGAACCAGACAAGCAGGGACCGACGTCAGTCGCCTGTGTGTTCTAAAAGTGTTCATTTCACGGACAGTTAGTTAAGTGAACGATGAGTTTGCATGTTAAGACCACCCAGAGTCTTGGGCTGCGAGGATAATTGTCTAAATTAAGAGTCTAAGTTATTGTTTGAGTTAGGGATCTATTTATAGACCCATTGGCATGTATTGTTTAAGGCATGAGATAGAAAGGAAGAGTTCCTTCTAGTTGTAAGATCTGTGAGTTGCAGGTTGTTGCAAGCTCATTGGGGATCTACATGTAAGTTTGGTCTTTGAATTGCAGGTTGCAGGTTCATGAGAGATCAGCTTGAAGTGCTATAGAGTGCTTGGTGTACCGACAGGGTTATTACTGACTGGTTGGTGAGGTGAACACCAATTTTGTGTGTGAGTTGGTTGTTGGGACCATTTTTTGTGTAGGAGAGTGTGTGTGAGAAGAATTACTGTACACTTGAGGTGTGGCGAATCTTTGTAAGGTGAAAGAGTGTGGCGGCTCTTTGATGTATTCTTTTCTGTATAGTGTTAATACAAGATAGTGTATTGTCTCTCATATTCTGTGCTATTGGTGAATTCTAGTTACTTGTGTTTCTAGTTATTTCCGCATATTCAATTGCTTATATTTGGTAATCATACTGTGCTCTTTCTGAGGAGCAAGATCCTAACGGGTGGAATTAGAACAGGTGTGTTTGTTTTTGGATTTACCTCCACCCCCTCTCCCAACACACATGGCAAAGTGTATCATGGGTCAAAGTCCCAATGATAACTAGAAAGTTAATGGTGCCTTGTGATTCTCTTTCCTAATTATCATAGGCTTTGATGGTTATTATTTTTGGTTGGAGATTTGCCATTGTGTACCCAAGAAGCTTGATGAACTTTAGAGACACGATGTTGAGTCCTAATCCATTGTCTATAACACATTTCACTTTATCTTGCTTTATATAAACTTCTATGTATAATGGGTTATTATGGAGTAGGCCCAGGGAAGACATATCACTTTGGTTGAATGTGACTTGTTAGGCTAGAGCTAAGTGTACAACCAAAGCTTAAAATTTATCAGGGGATATGCACTAGCAATAGTGGATTGGGTTAAAAAATCATTCAAGATTTTTTTATGGATTAATGATGTTTGTAGTAAATCTAAAATATAAATTTATGCTAGTGTCTTATAATTGTTACATAATATCAAACTTCTTATCTTAGTCAGTATTGAATGGTTTATTTTGAGGTTGAATAGTTGGTTGGATGATAGGTAGAGTGGCAGATGATTGTGGGTCTGGGATAGTAATCTTTAGCCTTTGAGTTGTAATTGCACAATCAAGATTAAATACTGGACCATTATTGCTAACAAATGTTGGGAATGGTGTGAGACTAGACGCGATAAGTCTCAATTATTAGTGCACTCATATGTGGTCACGTGGTAAGGATGAGTTGTCAATATAAGGTCTAAAATGGGAAGTCCTAGTTTGTTGGTTTGCCTATATGCACTCCTAGGTCAAAGAAGGATTATCTATGTAATTCAATTGAATATTATTGTTTAGCAATGGTCTAGGCTGATTAGTGCTTGGTCTAGGATTAATGGAGATGGTATTAACACTACCCCCTACAATATGACCTATAACCCTATTGTATTCATGTGGAACTACATGATAGGTTCATTGGTTGTTACCATTCTAACCTTGGTTTTGTCCATTGTTTTGTCATTGTGGGTTCTGTTAATGATTTTGTTAATTCTACTAGTTCGGCCTTTGATTTTGATACTATTGATTTTGCTACTGCACTGGCCATTATTGTTATTGTTACTAATTGTTTGACTACTATTCATTGTTATGTCAGGGAAAGGGGTTTTGATAAATCCCAAGAGTTTGATTGGAAGTGGAAACACCATTATCCAATGTTATCTCCCCATTCTCGAACATATTCTTAATTAAATGCTTGATTTGGACACATCTTTGTAGATTATGCCCATTGACCCAATGATATTCATAAAATTCATTTTCATGGTACCAATCAGGATAATGAATACCTTACAGATAATGCTTTGGTGTAGGTCAACTAATCAAACTAGCAGTGGAAAGTTTATGAAATACTTATTCAATAGGCTCTCCTAGTTCACTAAAGATATGATGTGTAGCCACATTTCTCTTTGAAAGAGGGGTTTGTAATGGTAAAGGTGATTGTATTTATTGCACAGGTCTTGTTTGTTGCAGTTTTGACATTGGTTGGACAGGTTGTTGAGTAGGAGTAAGCTAAAATGGTGGTGTGGATGATGTTTACACCATTTGGACATGATGTGATTTGGTTACTCCATTTCCCACAACATTCCTATTGTAGTTGAATTGCTTCAGTCTTTCTTGGTTATTGGCATGTGTTGGTTGTGATGCTTAAACTTGAATGGGATGTTGATTTTATCCATTTCCCTAATTGTTACCTTGATTTTGATTAGTTGAATTAAGCTTGATGACTCCTTTATTGATGAGAACTCACTCAATCAATAAACCTTTATCAATGATCTCTTTGAAAGTATGTACACATTGTAGTTCCAAATGATAAGCTATCTCGCTATACAAATTTTTAATAAACACAGTAGTATACAAAACTATGGATGAAATAGCTTACAAGGGCTCTCCATCACTGTAGATAACTTGTAAAATTCTCACCAACATTTTGCTTTGCTTTTATTAAATCCACTAATGAAATATCATGTTCGAGATTATAGGAAAAGTGTTGTACAAACTTATCAAAAAGATCATCAAAATCCATTACTAAATTTTTGAGCAACTTTAAAAACCACTCCAAGGCTTGTCCAGCCAAGCTCCTAGGAGACAACAACAAAAGATATATGTTGCTATATGCCACTAGTTGACATGTGATAAAGAACTTAGTCAAATGAACCTTATAGTCACCTTTCCCTTTGTATTTATCAAATTTTGATGGTTCATATCCTGAAAGAAATTGTATCTACAACTACTCCATGTTGAATGGATAAGAACATATGTCATCCAACTTAAACTTTTTAGTCTGTTTCCCAACCTAAATGGAAGCAATTACATCCTTCATCTATTGCAATTCCTGGGATAGAAAACTATAAGGAACATTGGTTTGAGGGAGAATATTGGTTTGGGTACATTGTTGGGAGGTCACAAGTGGGACACTTTGACTAGTGTATAATGGAGATATCTATTGGGGTATATTGGTTTGGTTGGGAAATGGACCAGGAATATGCATACATGAATTAAGATGTACTTAAAATTATATGTTTGGCTATGTGATATTCTGGTTTGAGTTGGTGATGAAAGCTTTACTAGGATGATTTTATAGTTGGGATGTAGGGATATAACTATACTATGCCTACTCTAGTTTAAAAGGGACATGTTGTCGACTAATCAAACCTTATTGTTGAGTGGGAACTTGTGGACCAAGACCCTGTCTCTGAATTTGTGGCACATTTTGAACCAACAGTTGTCTAGTAGGTACTTGAGAAACATAGGATCTTCCTTGTTACATGAATCCCTATGGGGAAGTGAAAGTAGGTTGTAGATTCAGTGTCTATCACTGACCAATATTTGCATGTTGTTAACTAGTCATTGCTTGGTTTTAGATTGGCATATTAGTTTTTGACTTAAGAGGTATTTTTATCATTGCCTAGTGAGGTGGAACATTAGTTTCCCCTAATTGAGGTGGCAATATATTTGTCCTCTATTGTGTTGGTACACTAGATTGTGACTATTTTTGTGGAATATTACTCATTACTTATTGAGAAGGAGTAGGATTAGTCACATTTTGTCATTGAGGCATGACATTGGCCATTGTTTGGCTACCTAATACCATAGGTTGTACACTTGAGGAAGTAATCAGTTGAGGTTGAGATGTAGAAACTCCTACTCCCTGGTATGATGATCCACTCATGGTATTAACTACAAGCACATATTCTTAGCTAGCTGTTTATGCATTAGTACCACTTTGATTGGGATTGGATGTTGTTTACACATTATCCACTATATTTTGCTCATTATTTTATGTAGAAGCAAAAGACACTTCTTCAATAATGGGCATATGTAGCAAGTTGTCTACTAAAGTGTTTTGCATGAATGGGTCTAAACTATGATTTTATTGACCATTTAAATCTATCAAAACTCCTATTGAAGGAATTAGTTCAATAAGAGGCTTACTCACCATGTTCATATGATTGAAATTACATGTTAGATTCAAGTAGGTTTGGTATGTTGTCTTCATTTGGTTCAAGTGGTCTTCCATGATGTTTTTGCCTCTATTAGGTAGATTAGGGTTTTGATATGTTGTTTAGACTAAAGCCAAATAATTACTAGAAGAAGCTTGTTGATCATAAATTATGTTGTGGGGCACTCTCACTAGGCTTGGTAAATTTTTATGGGGGAAGTCTATTGGGAACTTGGCCCCTACCTCTATGGATCTAACCAAACTCTCATCTTTATTCTTTAAAAAATGTCACTCAAACAAAAATGGATCATATGTGGAAGCTATATTTGTAGATTATGATTGTTGGAGAATTGGCTCATCAGCTATGGGTGTTGTAGCTAGGTATTGTGCAATTTGTTCTTAGTCTTGTTCTAAATAAGGTGGTAAATTAACCAAATAATTAACCAATGGATCTTGTATTTGTTCCCCTAATTGATTATTATGAGGGATAAGAATCCATCTCTGAATAAATATTATCCACATAGGGGTCTTGTATCATTTCTTCCTACACAACTACATTACTAATCCCTGGGTTATACATGAGTCCACTATGAGTGTAGGAATACATGTTGGGATCCATAGTCAATGTTTTGCAATAAAAGTTCAAAGAGTTATGCAAACTCTAAAAAGGACAATATCTAAAACAGATGATGTTCTAACTTAGTCTAGATTCATCAAAAGGATTAAAAGGTTTATGCAAAGATTTGTGAGAAAATAAGCTAGTATGAAGTATCTAACATTTCATTATTCACACAAATATAAGTAAGTAAATGGACTGAAAATCAAAATGCCAAACTCTAAGGTCAAAGTGTTTTAGATTAGTCTAATCTAGGAATTTAAAAGTTGCTAGGTCTTTTGGCCAAACACAGTGTCAAAAGCTAGGCTCAAACAAAGCATGTGCTAGGACTCTTGGCTAAATGGTGTCAAAATATAGAGTTTAAAATAAATGAAAGTTTTAATCTAATGGATTTGAAACACTTCCAACAAACACTAGGCATTTTATCCTTGGTCATGAACTCGATCAACTAGGTATAAGGTATGAAATAAAAGGCACTTTAGAGATAGTTTATTTTATCACAAATAATGGTATAAAACTTAGTTCTTTTGACAAATAAGCTAGAAAAAATTGAATGGTATAACTGTGCTAGATAAATAATCACAAAAGTACACTCAGATTGGTCTAAAAATGTAGGAACAAATTTGAACTCTATGCAAGTGGGTCTATGAAACAATATTTGAAATTTTTTGGGTAGTGTAATGATGCTACACTACCCAAAATGTGTGGCTAAATGTTTGTTTCAAAAAATATCCAAGGAAAAGATAGTTTCCCACCATTTTGATAGCATAACACTAATTTTCTTGACTCAAAATGTTGTAGTGCATAGACTCAAAGTGCAATTGTTTAGCACAAAATGGCTTAAGTCTATCAAGTGGTGATAATGATCTTGAATCTAAAACGGCCTTCAACCCAAATAGGAAATTAAACCTAAGTTCTCTCAAGTTTAGTGAAAATGGTAAACCCACTTAACACATCAACCTTATGAACTTATAAAGGTGAAATTTTGAAGTTAAATTATAAATTAAGGACTTAAATAACTTTGGTAAAGGTTTAGATTTAATTAGGTAGCATAACTATGCCAAAGTGGATGAAATAACTCCCAAGTTTTTGATGGAAGTGTGAACAAGGAAAATTGATAATTTCACATGGGCATCAAAATGCCTCTTTGTTCAAAGAAAAATGAGGACCATGTGTTTTAATTTGTATCATTTGTTTACACCAAGTTTTGACTTCAAACAACACTTTAATCTAGGACAAAACTCAATTCATTAATCACTCTCAGACTTTAAACTAAAAAGGTTGCTTGGTATTGTTGAAATATATCTATATACATCATTTGAGAGGATTTTAAGTGTTCATCCAAAAGTAAATGTGCATTATATAGTAGGGTTTTTACACCCACCTTCTCTCAAATTATAGTATTGTGACATGGACCTTGAGGTGTACCTTGCACCAACAATACTTCCATGGTAAGTGGGGTTTTGTCTAAGATCTACACATTTTTTAATGTTCTAGGGGAATCAATTATACAATGACTTTTACACCAAACAATACAAAATAAATGCATGGATTTTGGGTCCATATCACTTGGCTTGTTACATAAAGGTCTATTCTTTTTTGTAACCATTACATCCTACTATTCACTCAATGTAGTGTGATGTCCAAAGTGTTGCTACATCTTGAGTGTAACTATAATTAGGAAACAAAAGAAGTCAATTCTAGGAGGTGAAATCCTAGGTCAAAGCTTCCCTAAAGAAATCATGGGAGGTGATGAAGTCCCCCTCGCAAGCCAAGTTTGTATAAACATAAAGAAAGAATGAAATAGAAAGACTCTAGGGTCATTTTTAAGGTCACCCAAACTTTGATGAGTTTTTGGGGAGTGATTTAGATGAATTTATTTCTAAGCCTTAGACTAGGCTATTTTCAATAAGAATGGCGCTTTTGATTCCAAGAGTTCCCTAAAGGGGATAAATGGAAGAGCATACACACATCTCTTTTTTTCTAAACAAAAATCTAATTTAAACAACTAAGTGAATACAAAAATCTTGGAAAGGTGAGTTCATTTTTAAGCCCAAATTCAAAAAATGAGGTGGTGTTCATTTGACCCCTTGGTCTTAGTTGTAACTTTGAAAACTAATGCTAAAAACACTTATTTAAGCACCTTAAATGTTACTTTAAGCACCAAAATAATGTTTATAATTCATTTTTAAGCATGCAAAAGGTGATATAAACATGGTTTTAGAAAATGTCAAGCTTGGTCCTATAACAAAAATATTAGCATGTCCTTTAGCCTTGAAGCTATTTTGGGTTTGAAATAATGAACTTCAAAAAAAGAGCTCTTGGGTTTGTGTTTTAAGAACACAGTGACCAACTTCAGTTCTATAATCAATGACAGTTACACTTACTAATTGATGATGGTTATCTAACTGACATCAATTATATCAATAGTGATTGATGATGGCTATCCAACTGATGACAGTTTTACTAACTGGCATCGATTATTGTGTAAACTTGTGACAAAGAAAAATGGTAAACAAAGTTAAAAAATAAAATTGTAAGAGTTTTAATGATCCAATTGAAGATTTTAAAGTTGCATAATGATCTTCTTTATGTGTGGGATGCTTCTAGTCCCACCGAGTGTGCCATTATGTGAACTAAGAATTTGACTCAAGAGAGGATGGTTAGTATCATGTTAGTTTCAAAATGAAATAAACACACCAACTAGCATAACATCTCTAGGCCTAGACACTAGGGAGAGCTTAGTTAAGAAAAATTAATAAAACACACAACTAAAATGCAAAAGAAACCCTCTTTTGACTTCTTTGGATGCTCCAAAATGCTTTTTGTAGTGGTTTTATTAGCTTTGTGCTCATGAAGTCCTTGGCAATGGAAGCTTGGCTACCTCCATCTCTCCTTGGCACCTTTGGCTTGTGGCTTGGCATGGATTGGAATCAATTTGGCATGATAACACTAGTTGCATGAAGCTTAGTAATCAATTCTATAATATAACTTTACATAATCATGTTTTTGAAATGATGTTTATGACCTCTCTATTTATAGATTTTTGAGAATGTCTAGAATCAACCTGAACTATCCATCCTGAGATTGAGATGTGTGGTTGAGGATTAATTCAATTTTTTTAATTAAGTTTATAATTATCCTCATCATGAAATTGGAAGAAGGGGAAATTAAGAGGCATCGAGGGCATCATGGAAGGCATTGATGAGGCATGAAGGGCATGAATCTTGATATTTATGGCATTTATGGCCTAGGGATGTCTTCCCAAGAAATGAGGTCACTTTATGATGCAAATATTCAATATTAATTTATAAAAATAAGTATTCAACAATTTTTCATGGAATTCTTGATCAAGCTCTAATTTAGTTTAATTCGCTCTTAAGCATGTTTAAGTACTTTATGCATAAATT
Organism: Torreya grandis; assembly: GCA_037957365.1. NCBI lineage: Eukaryota > Viridiplantae > Streptophyta > Pinopsida > Cupressales > Taxaceae > Torreya > Torreya grandis. The sequence goes on along the minus strand of JARHVA010002177.1, from coordinate 704,489 downwards.
ACTCAAATTGATCAGAATGCCTTATTATTGGTCCAAAATTAGACTGGATTAGAATTGAAATTCAATGTTACTTGGAACTATATTCCCATTTAGGATGTTACCAATATAAAATAACAAAGGCACATGTCTCGTGTAAGAGATTTAATAGGAAAGAGCAATCCAAAGCACCAAGGTGAAAAATTGGCATTTTGACTTGAAATGATCTGATCAAAGTTAGTTGGCCCATAAATTGTGTTATCCCATTTAATGATACTTTAGCCAAAATTAGTACTTTACTATGTCATTTTCACATCATTTGGTGTTTTTTAGTGTTTTTAGGCCAAATTATAAATTTTGGGTGGAAACTGGCCAAAATCTTGATTGAAAGTTATTACTAGCCAGATTTAAATGTCTATAGAAAGAACATAAGGACACACACAACACTAATGCTAAAAAAATTATAATATTTTAAATCAAAAATAAATGAAAGTAAATGATCGAAAGGGAAACTAATCTAAAAAGTAAATGTAATGCATACCTTCACTTACCTTTTCTCATGGGATGCTTGTCTGATGTGTTGTTAGTTTTGATTATGTAGGCACATAGACTACTTTCGACAAACCCAAGAATGCAAAACTAAAGAGAAAAAATAAACAAATGCAAGAAAATACAAGATAAATTGTGCTATGAGGATGAGACATACTTGGGAAATTTGGCAAGCTGGGGTGATAGGTGTTATGTTAGACCAAATGACCAAGTCAAATAATAAGAGTAAATTGGGTAACCAAAAATCCAAGGCTACTAAAGACCGAAAAACTCAAACAAGTTATCATTAAGTAAGAAAGGCAAACTCACCAAGTCAAACCAAGGATACATGTCAAACAAGATGGTAAAACAAAAATAAAATAAATGGGTAAAAAGATGAAACAAAATGGTAAACAACATTGATGAATGAGCAGTAATAATCCACATCTCACTCAACAAATGAAAAAGGATGCATAAAAGGTAAAATAACATTGATGAGTGAGGATTAATAAACCAACCTCATTGAACAATGGAAAAAGGGTATGAACTTAGGTGTCTATAATAATAAGACAACAAAATCATGATAAATGGGAAAAAGAAAGTAAAGTAGGTCTAGGAAATATAAGTCATAGTGTAAATAAAATGATCACAAGTTACTCAAACGTTTTTTTTCACTTTGAGGATAGATAAAACTAAAACAAAGTAATGCTAGCATGTTTTTATAATGTGAAGAAAAAAGAAGTAAAGAAGAGGGAAAATAGATTTGGAATCACAATTTGTCTATCAAGGGGGGAAAATGAAATGGGTGGTGGGGAGAATGAAGGAAAAACCAAGGTAGAGGAACTCTTTATCAAAGTCAAGACACTCAAATTAAGTTTTTCAAAACAAGAGGAGTTTCAACCTTAAGAACTATGAATAAATTATCTTAGCCACACAAGTCTTGGGTCAATAAATGGAGTATATAGATCATTTCATGAAGGCTATATACATGAAAAGTAAAATGGACCTACCTTCCCATGACATGTTCCCCATTCCTCAGGACCCCTTACAGATCTATCGGTCTACTATGAATATTGGTTACTTGCATGAGAAAGTAGGTAACACTATAGAGTTTTTTGAAATCCCCTATTCCAATCTACTAGCCTACCATACCCCAAAGCATTTTGGCTCTATATGAAGTTGACTGTGGAGTTTGAGCTTTGATTAGAGATAGGAGATGTGATTGTAATCATGTCTTTTGGTGTGATTTTGACTTTTGAGATTTGTATGGTGCCTTTTAAATATCATTGCCTTTTATTTCAAATCATTTGGATTTTAACTTTCTTTTGATGGATTTTTTAGATTCCTCCTCCATACAGATTTGGAAAACTAAACATGGGTGCTAAAGATGAATTTAATTTGAAAACTTGGGACAAGGTTGTTAAGAGAGAAAAACTTCAAAGAGAATGGGGTCTAAGAGTCTCGTAAATCTATTTGAAATAAAAGTTATATCTTGACTTAGACCTTGTTTTATGCAATACAAAGATGAAAAAAAGGGTAAATCAAGAGGAATGACACATGGAACAATTTAAATTGATTCAAATTGCAAACAAAATGTGATAAAGGGAAAAAAGAGGGATATAATGATAGGAAAGTGTGATTCCTTATCATGAAAAAGGATGGAAATGGAAGAAAACATGCTAACATATATTGTTGTGTAAATTTCATCTAGCAAAAGAAGCAAAAGCTAAAGTTGAGAAAAAGGATTAAGAATATGAAAAGGTGGTAACTTTATGAGGATGGTTAGGTCCTATCCATGATCTTATAAATCAACTCATAAAAAAGAGACCCATGAGGGTGTTGATAAGCAGGACAAAAAGAAGATGAGGGATCTATCTTACAAATCAAATCACAAAATAAAAACCCAAAAGATGTCAAAACAACATTCGCAAGTAGAAAAAATGAAAGAAATGATTAAAATATGGTGGCTTTATGAGGGATGTCAGGTCCTATCCATGGTCTTACAAATAAACTCACAAAAGAAAGACCCAAGAGGGTGCAAAAGACAAGAGAAAATACAAAAATATAAAGAAGACTATGGTACATCAAGAAACCAAAACACCAAAATAGAGGACTAAAGGTTTGTGAAAAGAGGGCACTACTGTAGAGGGAGAGACCCATTCCTAGATAACCTACAAAAAGTGTTAGATAGATATAGATAGAAAGCATGATAATAAGGAAATAATTTAGGAAAAATAATTTTTAAGGAATTATGTGTTGGTGGGCTCTTTGAAAATATGGCCTTCATTAGTTTGAAAATGGTAAGTTTTTGGACTAGGGATGTCTTTAACTAAAAATGGGCCCCACTATTTCTAGGCATATTTACCTTCTTTATCATGGGTGTAATCTAGTTTAAGGACAAGATCACCAACATTAAAAGTATAGATTTTAACATGTTTTTTATGTTGTCTTGCAATGTGAACCTTGTATTAGAAGTTATGTTATAATGTGAAAAGATGATGTTCATCAAGAAGATCAAAGGCATGATGGTAAACTTCACATAATTCTTCATCAGGAATAATACAATGAAGAGATATATGAAGAGAGGGAAGCTCAACTTCTAATGCAAGAATTAACTCAGAACCATAGACTAGAAAAGATAGAGTTACCCCAATGGTAGTACATATGCTAGTTTGATAGGCCCAAAGTGTAGGGTAAAGATGAATATGTCAATCTAAGTGGGTTTCATGAATTGTCTTTTGAAGAATTTTGTTGAGAATTTTATTGGTGGCCTTAGCTTGACCATTGCATTATGGATGATAAGTCATGGAAAACTTGTAATTGATTATGAATTTATTACAAAGTTACTTAACATGTTTATTTTTGAAATTACCACCATTATTTGAAATGATGGTATGAAGAACACCAAGTAGAAAATAATTTGGTTAAGAATGAACTTGGATATGGTAGGACTAGTGATGTTAATGAGGGGCATGGATACTACCCACTTGATGAAGTACTTGGTAGCAGTGATGATAAATACATGCCTATCTTGGGAGTGAGGAATTTTACCAATGAGATCAAATAACCATGTGTAAAATGGACAAGGAAATTCAATAGTTTTAAGTTCAAAAAATGGGCTCAATAGTGAAGGAGAAAATCTTTAGCAAGAGTGGTTGCAATTTGATGATAGGTAATAAGGTTCTTACTTTTACATTGATAGTCACCATTAACTTGATGACAAATGAGTTGAGAATCTCCTAAAACATGAAGATACTAGATGTCAAGATCAAGATCATCTCTCATGCCTAAGATAATAACTTTGTATTTAGCCATATTGTTGGTAATTTTAAAGGTGAAATGAAAAGATAAAGGAATGATTTTTCTAAGAGGACTAGTGAGAATGCAACCTACCCTAGCTCTTTGAAGAAATTAAGCACCATCAAATTTAAGGGTCCAAGTATCCTCATGCAAGTCAAAATTAATTTTAGGGAGCCCCTCGATAACTACCTTTGGTTTATTAGTAGCAATGGGAGGTGAAGAACATTTAATTTGATTGGTTTCAAGATCGGTAGTAAAGTTATGAAAATAGTCTTTAAGGGATATAGCTTGATTAAGACTTTCAATGTAAGGGTTATTATCATTGGTAAGGTCATCTTTAAGTGAATGATTGGTTGGAATAGGAGCTACATCAAGTTGGTCAGCTATGACTTTCCCTTTGACAGTTTTGTGTGACGATGCAGAGATCAAATTCTATAAGTAATACCATCCATTTTCTAGTTCTATCTCCAAGAATAAATTATTTGGAGAAGAAATAATGAAGGGGGTCAGAATGAATGATGACATAAGTAGTTTGGTATAGCATATAATGACAAAGCTTTTCATCTACAAAATAGATAGTGAGGCAATCACGCTCAACTTTGGTATAACATGTTTCATAATCAATGAGGCCTTGGCTAATGTAGTAAATAGCATAATATCTTCCTATATCATCTTGTTGGACAAGAATTTCCCCAACTTAAATAGGTGTGGAAGAAGTATATAGAATTAATGGTTTATCATTGGAAGGTGGACGAAGTATAGGTGGATGAAGTAATGACTCTTTCATATTATTGAAGTATTTTTGACATGGATCTATCCATTTTAAAGCTGTACCTTTCTTGAGAAGGGAATTGATAGAGTTAATGTGATAATCCATTTTGGGGACAAATCATTTAATTGCACCAAGTTTGCCTAAATAAGTTCAAATATCATAATAGATTGAGGAATGGGTCTGTTAATAATAGCACTAATTATAGCCGGGTCAACATCAATGCCATGAAGAGAGACTAAGAATCCTAACATTTTTTTGGATGTGACTCTAAAAATACATTTGAAAGGATTAATTCTAACTTTTTATTTAAGGAGATAGTCAAAGATAATATCAAGATGAAAAAGATGGTTTGTACAATGTTTAGATTTAGGAAAAAGATCATCCACATAAGTTTCAACAATGTTGTGAATGAGATCATGAAAGATGTGAGTCATGGCACATTGATAGGTAGCTCCGGAATTTTTAAGTATGAAGGGCATTTTTACGTAATAATAGGTGCCCTATTCCATGGTGATAGTAGTCTTATGTTGGTCTTTGGGAGTGATGTGAATCTGATGGTATCTCAAGAAGCCATCCATAAGAGACAATATCTCATAACTAGTCATGGAATTGACAATGGCATCTATTGAAGGTAAGGGAAAGTTGTCCTTAGGACAAGAAAGATTAAGGTTGTGAAAATCAATACAAATACAAATGACCATAGTGATCTTCTAAAAATGAATAATGTTAGAAATCCATTCTTTATTAATCCACTGGTTTAATGAATTTATCATCTAGTAGTTTAATGATTTCCTTATGACATAGACTAATGACTTCAAGTGGAATTTTTTATTGATTTTTATATATTGGCTTAGTGTCAAGATAAGTGATGATGTTATGAACCACAATAGTAGGTTCAATACCATGCATGTCTTGGTAGGACCAAGTGAATGCTTATTGATATTTATCAAAGAATAAGCTAGTGTTATCATGCTCAAATGGTGAGAGTTCTCAAGAAACCATGATTGGTTAAGGAGAAGATGGGGTACCATATTCGATATGATTTGTTTCTTAGATAAGCATGGCATTTCCATCTTGAAAATGGTAAGGTGTGTTAGGCAAGGCTGAAATTTGATTTGTTTAAAGATCAATGCTAGTGACAAAGTTATTAAAGAAAGGATTTTTATTCTTGAAATTTTTAAGTTTATTATACTACTGTGGAAGTTGAGGTTTCCAAGCATGAAGTAACTAAAGAATAGCTTCATCACTAGGAAAGGTAGGAAGAAGACCATAATATTCAACATCTACTTTAAGGTCTAAAATTTTATTGCCATGGTTATCATACATAAAATAAATCTGACAAACATCAATTGTCATGGCATCAAGTGTAATTTCAAATATAGATGAAGTAAATGGATCCGAAGAGATGGGAGTGTTGATAGATTCAATCATGGGAGAATAATCTAAATAAATTATAAGATCTAAAGGAGGTATAAAATATGTAGGAGTGATTGTAGGTTTAGCAATGTGTAATTTGTTCTACCACCTAAGGAGTATCAATAAGTGGAGAATTGATAGGAGGTACCTGACCTTTAGGATCTAAGTCATGATGTGTAGATATGGTATGTACATCCTGATTGAAGGCATGAATTTGAGATAAAATATTTTGATAGTGTTGTATATCCAAGTTTCTAGAGTGAACTTGGGCTATGGCATAGTCATCATCATATGTGGGAGAAATCATACATGTTTGAGAATCAAGGGGAGTTTCAGAAGGTGAAATCCCAATGTTACTAAATGCATGAAGGGACATGGTGAGAGGATCTTCAAATAATTTATCCACTATAAAATCATTGTAACTGAAGGCATCTTTAGGTAAATATGGATCTTGAGCATTACATGGAGGGGTAAAATTAGTAATCTCATTCATGATATGAACAATATGATCTCTGGGTAAGAGAGAAGGAGGAAGCCAATCTGAAATATATGGAGGTAGATTATTAATTTTGCAAGTGTGCTACAACTTATTGGGATCATCATCATTATATTCTGCAAGAGTAACTTGAAGATCATGATTCATGTTGATGAACTCATGTAAAGGAGCACTATTGATTTTAGGAATTGTAGGAATTTAATATTGAGGCTTAAGATTGGGAAGCTAGATGCTTCATGGGTTGGGATTAACTTCATGTTTGTAATGTTTTCCATTATGTAATAATTTAATACACTAACTACCAGAAGAGGCAATCACCCTCATTCAATGAGTCCATAGATAACCAAAAATAATTTTATATAATATAAAGGAAGATCAAGGACCATAATCTTGCTTCTAATAGTCTTAGTTCCTATGGTTAATGGAAGACAAATACAACCAAGTGGCTTTTGATTAGTCTTGTCAAAGCCATGATAAGTAAGATGGGTTTGTTTAATATGATCTTTTTTATAACCAAGTTTTTGAATGAGCCATAAGGATGTGACATTAATACCAGAAATTTCATCAACTAAAATTTTTTGGATAAGGGTGGTATTAATGGTGACTTTGATAAAGAGAGGTGGATCATCGATGCAAAAAATAATTTTTTCATTAATCATGTCCTCTTCAATAAATTCAATGGAAGACTTAGAAGAAGGATATGAGTTTTTAATGGTATTGACATTAGTTGGTTAAGAATTGATAGATTGTGGTTCTTCATATATGGAATGTGGATCTTAAATTTATTAAGTTGTTGCATAAGAAATTTATGATGATAGGGTGAACTGTAAACCAAATCCATAAGAGGAATCTTACAAGGCATAGATTTGAGTTATTTAAGAAATTTCCACTATTAGTTAGAAGAACCATCACAAGGTTTAGAAGGCAAATTAGATTTAGAAGGTATAGATATGGTAGGAGTATCAGAAGGGGGAAGTTGTTCCTTAAGTGATTTCAAATCATTACGAGTGGTAGCAGTATCTTTAATAAATTATTCTTATAAAGATGGTTTCTTAGGCTTGGTAATAAGATATTTGTGAGCTATTTTATGATGATAATTAACTTTAGCAATGTTGAGATATTTATATTTATTATAACATAGGTCATAATCGGCATCAATGGCACAAATATCCATGACATTTGATTGATTATTATTTGAAGAATAATTTTGATTATGAGAAGTAGAAGCTTTAAAGGTTTATCAATTTTGAGATGTGGTAGCATCCTCTCGATGATGAAGTTTTATCATAACCTCATGGTTGAATGAGTAACCAAACATATAAGAAATGACACATTTAGTGAGACCTCTACAAGATTCATGAGAATGCACAATGTCAACATGGAATCAGCAAAATAGATTGGGATCATACCATTTAGGAGGAGCATTGGGATAAATGAAAGGTTTTGAGGGTGGTAAAAATTATTTCATTTGTTGAACCAAAAAAGGTGAATGAGAAGGTGAAGGAATATCAGTTTTGGTAACTCTTTGTTTAGTTTGCAGAGAATTACTAGTGATAGCAATAGATGTTTGGAAAGATCCTTTAAGGATTTTAATATTAGGTTCAAATTGTTTCATAATAAATTATTGACACTTAGCCTAGTCAAGAGCTTCATTAAGAGTTTGAGGAGAAAATGTTCAAACCTTGTGTTGAAGAGTGGGAGTCAAAGTAGTAATAAAGAGTTTGAATAAATTATAATTAGTCATATTATGATTAGCTTTATTTATAAGATAAATATTTCCATCTTTTAATAAAATTGTGAGCTGATTCATTAGGAGATTGTTTAGCATTTATGAAGTGACTGAGACAATTTTTAGGAATATCATTGTGTTGAAACTCTTCAACCAAAAGATTGACCAAATATTCAAGTTGCTAAATAAAATGTTGATGAAGTTGATTATACCATTCTAATACATCACCAGTGAAAGTTTTGACTAAAATTTTAGTTGTGGTAAAGGTATTAGTTTAGATCCACTACTTGTAAAGATTTTTAAAGGCTTTAAGAAATGAGGTAGGGTCTTTAGTCCCATCATATTTGATAGTTGGAGTTATGTTACTAATATAAATAGAAATAATGAAGGGAGCTAAAGGCTCATTTTGAATAGTTTGAAGCATCTTGTTATTCATTACTAGTTGAGGAATAACATTGCCTGAGGCATCCCTAAGAGGTGGCGGAATGTAATTAGGATTACCTTGAGGATGAATAGCTAGAGGTTGATTAGCCACATTGATTAGATGTTATTGAAGTTACATCATTTAGTTGGTTTTAGATTTTTTCATGATGTTCATTTGTTGAATGACTTTAGCTAGTAGTTGGGTTGTATCGGGAGGTGAGTTAGTGCTAGTTGGATCACTCCCCAAATTAGTGTTAGGGAGAGGATTATTAAAAGGAGGGTTATTAGTGGGATTGTTAAATAGATTTTTATCAATCACTCGCACATTAGTTTGGAGAGTTTGATAAGTATGGAAAGGATTGGATCCATCACATACATATTGAGGTGTTATTTGCACCATGTTACAGTTTATAGATGGAGGAGAAGAAGTTCCCCAAGATTAATGGTTTTGTTAGGAGGAAAAGAGATGAAGGAATGAGCATCCCATATAGTATCTAAATGGATATAGGTTGTCCAAAAATATTTTGATAGGAGACCTCATTCTAACTAAAGAGAGATGAATAGAATGTAAAATTACAAAAATGGGAAATTAGATTCAAAATTAAGACAAGTAGGAAACAATATTGGGTAAACTAGGTCAACCAAGCACAAAAACAGGGCTTTCAAACTATATTAGGTCAATCTAGTATAGTGTACAAAAGTCAAAAAAAGTACTAGGTCAACCAGGTCGACCTATTAGAGTAGATAAGTAAGATGAAAAGTTTGAAGACAAGTTAGAAATGAAATAATACAATTTGTAGCTAATCTAATAAAGTACTAAAAAAATAGTCAATTGAATTGACACTAGCTAATCCAATTGATGTATACAAAGCAAAATCTTGCACTAACACTATCTAATGCAAGTTTTTGCACACACGATTGAGCAAAGAGCAAGCAAACAAATTGAAAGTAAATTTATTTACTTGGTCAAACTAGAATGTCGATTATATTATTAAGAATGATTTTAAATGTGAAAGGGAGATTGGCTATAAGCAAGGTACTAGATAGCAATCTATGGATAGTTTTAGGTAAGTTTGGGATGAAAAAGGTTGTAATGGAAATGATATAGGCTTGGTTTTGGGGCCTACCCCCTCACTTCACACATCACAATGATAAGGGTGTTAGGTGCTTAGCCACAATATACCATTAACCATGCTTTATACTTGACTAGAGCATCAAGTTGGCTTCCCCCTTGGTGATGAAATCCAAGTAGGTAGACTTGGGTAGTTAAATGTTTAAATGATTTTGTATATTAATGTGGTTTATTCATGTGTGCAAAATAATATAAATATTACAACTAAGTGATTGATTGAAAATATCATGATTAGACTATGTGAACTATTCTAAGCATGCAAGCAACTTAAAAGAAAGATGTGATTAACATATATGGCTAATTCCAACTTTGAAACAAGGTATAGTTAAGAAACTATATGGACAATCATATAGAACAAGGTTAACAGGATTGAACCTTTATTTTAAAAGAAAAGTTTGAAAGTGAACTAGGTCAATCAGGTCGACCTAGTTATTTCAAAAAACATAGAATATAAAACTAGGTCCATAGGGTCGACCTAGTGGACTGTGCAAAGGTAGTTTTGAATATTGTAAACTTGAAAGGAAAGTATAGAAATATAAAGATCCAAAGGAAATAGAAACTGACCTAAATGGTTTAGAGATGAAAAGGAGAAGATTGTTGATCTGAGACCTTGGAGAAAACTAGTAGTGACTTGTAAACTAGGTCGAGCTGGTCGAATAAGCTATGCAAGAGCTTTTTAAAATGCACTAGGTCAACCAGGTCGACCTAGTAGGCCAAACTAAAAGTATGAAAACTTAAACAACTTATACTAGGTTAAGCTAGTCGATCTAATTATCTGAATAGACATCTGTAAGTTTGGAAACCTATATTAGATTGATCTAGTCAATCTAGTTACTTGTTCCTGAAAACTTATGCATAGAGATAAATAAATTGGGTTGATAGGGTTGATATAACATAGTAAAGATATGATAAAACTAATGATGAATAGAAATGAAATAAGTGAAATAAATCCTAAAAGGGTTAGTTTCACATTAGGTTCACTAGAATGTATGCAATCATAAATGCATCATGTCCATAAATCAATCATGGATTAGATGGGATAGAGCACACCTACACTTCTGATTGGGGACATACAATTGTTAAGCAAGAGCATGACCAATGTGAGGATCTACTATACCTAATTAGGGGATCACTTGTCACAACACACCATGTGATGTAGGGTTCCAAATCCTACAATCTAACATAATCACATGGCAACCCTAAAAGAGTCATATTATTTAATATTTCAGTAATCTAATAACAAGAAAAGCAAATCTAATCTAGTGCACACCAAATCTTGTGGCACAAAGTGAGGAGTTAACAGAGAAAATTAATCAAAACATGTATAGAGAACCTCAAATAAATTAATTATGAATAACACTCTAATACATGAAATATGAAGAGTAATATTATTCGAGCCAACACTTAAGCTACTTCTATCTATTAAAAGAGATGAGAACAAAGTTAGAATATACTTACCTGAATGTAAACTCATTGAGACTCAATATCTCCCTTGGAAATGGGGATTTTTAAGAGGTTGTTTTGGTTCATATGGATCACTTTGTTAGGCCAAATCATCCAATACCTATCTATAAGAACATATTCTTCAAAATAAGAAACCTAAGCTAAGTCTCGTCAAGTTGAAAGGTGGAAGACCAGATTGTGAAGAAGCTCAAGTGAATAATAAATCTTGATTGCATATATGAATAATGATCAAAATTACCTTGTATTTATAGGTACAACTTACCCTAAATCATTCAAATATGTCAATTATGTTAGGTCGACCCAGTTGACCTAGCACATTTTTTATTCTAACTCACTAGGTTTGTGTTAGGTCGATTGAGATGTCAACAAACCAAAAGATCTAAAGTGTCCCAGAATTGTACTAGGTTAACCTGGTTGACCTAGTATAATTGAAAGGTCAAAAGGGTGATAAGTAAGGTAATGAAGGATGGAAAGAGGAAAAAGACTAGAAGACTGTGCAGGGGAGGAGAAACAACTCAGGGAAAGATTTTAGGAACTAGTTGGCTTGGTAATAATGTGGAAAAAAGGGACATCAGTCCTATGAAGCACCAAATGTTTTCCCATCCCTTTATAATTTCACCCCTTAGGATGTGAACTTAGAGATATTGATCCTTTACATCTTACTGCAAGATGTAAGGCATCAGTATTTGATAAAAGTTGAAAATATTGTGTATATAGGGACCTGTATGAGGAAAATGTTGCTCCACCACCACTCATTGACCTCATCATACCACATCCATTGCCTTCATCCATCATAGATCCTTTTAATCTTGTTAATGATCATTTAATCACTATACCTCATTAGATGTTTCCTTGATCAACATGATTTGTGCCACAAATATAAAGGTCCAAGACCATATTTTAAAACTCATTCATGATGATCAAATTGCCTTTGATCCAACAAGTCAAAATCAAGAAAAGTTAAATCATCAACCTAATCAAAAATTGCCTTCCCTTGGTGAAACTATCTTTTAGGTACTAGGGAACCATAAAATTCAAAATAATCATCATCTATCAATTTAAAAATCAATCTCCTCTAGTGAAACCTAAAGCCAGGCACCAGGGGTAGTTGAGAAATAATCAAATAAAAAAATCAAAATAATTCCAAAAGTAATATTAATATGGAAAATAATCCTTTAAATAATTATATCAAATTTAAACCACAAATTCAAAATTTCTTGGATGTTTTAAAGTCTTTTATCATATGGCACCAATCAAATACAAAATATCTAACATGTCTAACAATGTGTTCGACTACTAGTCCTAATCCTCAAACACCCATCACACTTCCCTATGATGATAATATAATTCATTTAATTCCTATACATCACCATCAAATTCAAACCCTAAACCCATCCATATCTCACCTCACTATATCAGGCAACATTATCTCTACTAGGTGTGACGAAGACCCCTAGTCTAGATGTCTAGAGGGGTATCAGTCAAGATTTAATGAAAGTCACAAGTACATAAATACATCAAATAGAAAAAACATGGTCCTAGTATCACATCTCCTCAAAATATATATTGGCTAAAAATCACAAAAATGTTTGTATCTTGCATTTTGCATTCCTCTAACAAATCAGGATTCTAAAAGTAAAAAAAATCATTTGTCTAATGGTGAAAACTAGTCTTCTGGTGCCTTGGGAAAGTACTATGATGAAAATTGGTTTCTAAATCCATGGTAAAATAATATATTATTCTCATTTTACCTCAAAAATTAGGGGAAAAAACCATTAATCCCCTCCATGTCATCCTTATCTATCTTATCCCTCTATCCATATTACAATGTTTACCCATTATATTCCATCATCTATTGCATCTTATTATGTCCATCATTTATTCTAGTCTTAACCTTCATAAGGGAGAGGAAAATGTCTTGTGAAATTTTTTGGAATCATATTGGCATATCTTCCAATGGACACTTACGTAATTAGATATTTGGTTCCTTCACAATGTGGTCATTGGCAATCCCTAGTCCATTCTTCCTTGGTCTTCATTCCATTTTCAACATCACCCTCATTATTTTTTCATCCCATCATTTATACCATCCATCTTTATCTTGGTTTCTAGGCTTGGTATTCCCTTTTCTAGTAAACCCATTTGTATAGTGTACATATATATTCAAAAAATCCGTGAAAATTAAAATATTCCAAAAAACCCCAAAAATTATAAAATCATAAAGCATCTAAGTTTTCTTATTTTGTGTCTTCTTTTCATATGTCCTATGTATATTAATCATCTTATCCTATGTCCTAAGTTGTCCATCTCATTGCCATCCTACCTTTTATTATGTCCTAATGGTTTTATCATTAGGTCATTTTGCCTTGTCTAAACATCTTAGTCATCTTGTCTTATGTCTTATGTAACCTTATCCTAATTTTAGTCCCTAATCTACACCAAATCTATACCCCTGTCTAAATCCATATCCTTAATCCACATTCACATCATGATCATCATGATTAACTTAGTCCAACTAATCACTTGATCAATCATCATATCAACTCTCATAAGGAAAATTAGATAAGACACAATGACATTACATGTAGATACTTGTGTGTGTTACTTGTTTGTTATTTGTTGTTTGACTTATTTGCATGCCTTTTATCATGTATATATCTACAAAATTTTGTTTCTTGTTTATGTTTGTTTTTTTTAATTGGTATTTTAATTAGTCTTGCATCATGTCTCTTTTATCAATGGTGTAATGAATGAGTATGATATGATGGAGCCAAAAAAGATAAAATGATGCTTTTAGGTGCCCTCAATGATGAAGAGTTCACTATTTACCCCTTTTATAATCATACGCATTGGTACAACATCCTCTTGGTTATACTTATATCATGGGGAATACTACCTAATTCTATATTTACATCAGATTACTTAGACTATGATGAGCCTTATTACAAAAATGATGGATGATAATAGACACACTCATCATTTTTCCCATCTTATATCACCTATCATAATATCTAAGCATCCCACATCTAGTCATTTATCCTAGTCCTTTTATTTCAAATCCAGTCATCCAAGTCCATTCACTAAGTATCCAATCATTCCTCTAAGAAATTTATCATCATGTCTATAACCTCTCATCAATCATTTATCATCTCTATAATCATCTAACATATCAACTCAACTTTCAATCCAATCATCATCACACCTAACATATATCTAACAACTAATGTGTATAATAGTCATTATCATATTCTTTCCCTAGTATATCTTGTCATCCATCATCTAGTCTGAACTACATTAGCCTGAGGTCTTTTCAGACTATGAAGGCAATGCTAAGTCATATGGTGTGCCTGAATTTAGCTTGAACACACTCTCCTCTTTCCCCACCATTCATCATCACATCTCTCTTGTCCCTCATCATCCTCAAGTCTTACATTGTTCAAATCCTTGAGCAATAATATCAATCATTAATCAACTAGTATATTAATCAATCATTATCCCCATAATCATCTTCCTAATATTTTCATCAATCACCTACACCTATCAATTGGTCTCGACAAATCACAATGTTCATCTTTTCTTCCATCAATCATCCATTATCATTGATTGGTCACTTCATTATTTAAATTTTATGATTTCCTTCTTTGATTTGGGCATGACTAGGGTCATAAATTTGTTATTATCTCTTATTCCCTTACATGTGTCCTTACTAGGGGTATTATTACTATCAATCACTATATGGATCATTGATTTGATGCATTACAGACCAATTCTTCCCCTTCATATTTTGGTCACTTGATCATATCACTTCTTCTTTCTCATTTCCTTCATCATATCACTTGACTTTAGCTTTGATCTACACTCTAAATTGATTTTATCCATTCATTATTTGGTTTTGGCCTAATGTTCTCCCATGCAAGTGTCCTTACTTAGGATATGACAACAACTTATGTCCTCTATTAATCATCTTGGTTTATAGCTCTCCCTGGCATGTGTCCTTGCCTAAGATATGTCTAAAGCTTACAGCCTTTTAATCTAATCATCATCATGTTATGGTTTATTTCCACTTGGGATGTGTCTACAACCATGACATAGTCATTTCCACTCCCTTTTCATAGGTCTTTGATAGGGAAATCATCACTTTGTATCTCATTTCTCATGTTGATTTCATATTCTTCATCCTTAATCCCATATAATTTTGTCTAATTCATCCTTACTAATCCTTCTAGTCTTTTGTATGACACCTATTTCCATTATTATTTATTTATTAACCTTATTCCCATCTCATGAACTAATTAATTCATCTAAATCCCCATTATCTACTAACTAGTTTTACTTGTCTAATATTTGGGAATTTAAAATTTCCTTCCATCTACCCTATTTTATGAGTAGCCTCTCCTATTCCCCTATATTATCTAGAACCCCTTAATCACATGACTAATCATCTACTAGTTATTATTAGGCTTCCAAAAAGACTCTAGAAGCTTTTACCTATAGAACATTCCCTCCTCTAGAATCATCCAAGGAATTTTTAATTCCTTGAATGATTCTCCACCATTGACCTTTCTACACCCAACTTTGAATTATAGACATTGATCTTCCCTCCTCCCACTATATAAACAACCAACCCATCCTCCAAGAAAAGGCTAATGAGCAAATCAATCACAAATCTCATAAATTGATATCATATTGAGCATCATTTCTCTACACCCTCCTATACCTAGGGTAATGGACAAGTAGAAGTGACAAGTAAAATGCTTATCAAAATAATCAAGAAATTTTTCAATGATGCTGGAAGAAATTGGCATTTAAAACTATATCCATAACTTTGGTCCTATAGAACTAGCATTTGAATTCCAACTAGGGATAATCCATAATCTTTGGTATATGGAGTAGAAGTAATCTTGTAATTTAATTTTTATATCCCCTCATTACAAATATCTTTGTGAGGCACAATCACAGATGATGAGTCTAAAAGGAGCAAATACGAGAGCTAGAGTTATTGGATGAGAAGCATCAAAATGATCTTGATCATCTCCATGTATATTAAAATAAGCTCAAAGGCCAAAACTACAAGAAAATCTAGTCTTAAGAATTTGAATTTGGTGATGTAATCCTAAACTAAAATAAAAAACACCAATGTTGAGCATGAAAAGAAGGGGAAATTTGAAGCAAAATGGCTTGAGTCATATATTATTATTTCCAAATTTGGGTTAGGAGCATATAAATTGGATAATCTATGGTTATGAGCTTGATAAGCCAATGAATATTATGCATTTTAAATGATTTTATACCTAGACAGCCCAAAAATTCTCCATCTTAAGACCCCATACTAGGGGCATTCTTATCCATCATTTCACTTCCTCAACTTTTTTATTCCTATCTTCCCATCTTATCCATTCACTTCCCATGTGACCTTAATCCTAAAAATGGGTGTAAAAATATATGCTTTTAAAAATAAGTAAATATGAGTCTCAAAATGGGGCAGACTACTACTAAAAATGCAAAGGGGATACCTATTGAAGAGTCATCTGGAAAGTCTAGTCCACTACTCTAAAACCAATATTTCCTAATCCACATACAATTAATTTTCCTGGATGACTCTTTTCCTTATCAACTTCACCCATCCCTATTCATTAACCTAAACATACATCCATGTGTACCCACTAACTTCATTACTAAATAAGGGTCATAAAATATTTCTCCTCTAGGATATATAATATGTTTTTTAAAAAAATGAATCCTAAAAATGTTACCTTGTTCCTAGGATTATCATTATATCTGATTTGATCATGTTTTAATTGTTGCAAAGATTATTGGGACCTATTGTCCTTGGTTAATATTCTAGGGTGCTTTTTAAATATCCCATTTTTCCAAAATACATTATATATAACCATTTAGCAAAGTTTCTTAAAATTGTTTTTCTTGTAAATAAATTGTCTTCTTTTTGCACCTTAAACATATTAATCAAAAACTTCATTAGACCATGATTATCCTTCTTATGCCATTTTTTATTTTTAATCTATTTTGTTAATACTCATCTTTATTATTTTCTTTACTTACATGTAATTAGGTTCACATGTGGATTGTGTTATTTATCTTTTTATAATTCCATTTTACTACTTTTAAGTTTGTAAATACTTTATACATAGTTTTAGGTTATGTTTTTATAAAAATATCATTTAAATCACTTTGAAACTTTTTATTAATTTATCTTGACTATATATAAATTAAATATTTTTATAGTATTTTATCCACATGCAAATATTTTCATTAATTTGTCTTGTTAATATTATGTCATACAAATATTTATTGCTAAGTTGTCGTAATCCTCATCCTTGTACTTCTTTTCCACTTATATCTTTGACTCCCTCTAGCTCAACATGGTTTGAATATGACCAATATTCCCTTATAAGGCCATTATCTATGCATCTCATGCCTAAATTTACCTCTCTAATGTCACTATATGTCCATCCTTGGCTTGACTCTGGCCTAGAGTAACCTATAAAGATGATATTTGTGCATCCCTAGTCCCAATATGTCCTAAAAAACTATGAGGTAAGCTAATATTGGGCTCATCTGACTATCTATATGTACTATTTGGTGTTATAAACCTACCACCTATGTCTATACCTATCCCATTCCATAGTAATCCCAGCCACCTTTACCACCCTAGCCCTCACCTCCTACCTAAAACTATCAATATGTGCCTAATTGCCTACATTGATGGTGACCTTGAAGGGCCTACAACATCTGGACCTGTACCCCTCACTCCTTGATATCCTCCTCTAACTCCTTAATCTCCACTAATAACCCCTTGATCACCCATGTCAATAATCATCACTGCTTGATTAGCCCCATCATGACCACTATCTTAGCCATCACTCCCAATCTATGGCTATGGCCTCTATGCCTATCATCTCCTAAAGTAGGTATGTACCTATACTAGTCTCTACACCATACCTCTCCTCTTAGCTCCTTGAGGTGGTCTCAAAAGTATTTATGGTTGTCTCTATCACCACCACCCTATATAAGTTATTGTGACCTCAGGGTCTATTATCAGCATCTATAATCCCATACAAATAGCACAATACTACCATAGTCAACCCATGCAAGAACCTTGTCCACTATCTACCCCCATTGAGGCCTCTCCCTCTCACTTCTTTTGAATAGATGATCCTCACCTGGGAAATATTACTAGCATCTAAACTACCTCTATAACCTATCAGGATGATTCCTCTCAATGTTATAATCTCATTTCTGAATTAGATATCACTCTATCAATATATACCTAGTGTAATTAGCATCCTCTACCCACCTCTACTAGACCTGCATGTATGGCATCCAAGTAATATAGTCCTCTCTCAAGCTATTCAATGCATATCTATAATACCTCATTTCCCCTATGTGTTCTTTTTTCACTCCCAAAATAATGTACCATTTGAATACTAATGTCTATTTAGGCTCCTAGTCTCCTCATGTGCCTAGTGGCTTATCGATGGCCACATGCTCCCATTACTAGATCTAAAATAATAATGAAAACCTGAATCTTACCACTCCCATATAATCCCCCATGTGTAAATCCCTATACAAGTGGCTCAATATTATAGGACCCTAATAAAACAGACAATATTCATGTACCATGTTTGAGACTACATTCCCTAGCCCTAGGCAAACCACTACCCACTCTTGTCTGGTAATAGTATGCCAGTGACAAGAGACATAAATACCAAGGTTAATCTATCAATAGACCCATCCCTAAAAGCCTTGTTGATATCTACCTGTGAATCTTGTACCCCAACCTGAAAATGTTTGCATATCGCTACATAATCATGCTCAATGCCCATGACCACTAATAGATCACATATTCTCTCATTGTTAATATAAATATGTGGCATACATCCTCCAAAGTGAATTTCATCTCACCAATAATGAAGTGGAATGTGATAGTCTCATAATTCCATCACTCCACTAAGGCCATGAGAAGTGCCCAATCTATTTTGATGAATGGCGTCATGGTAATGTAGTATAATATGGTCATCTCCAGCACTCCATAATCTACTAGACTTAGCCTATTTATCTTGTTTAGAACTAATGGCCTCTTTAATCTAGATACTAACACTCCTAAATCCTCCTGCACCACATAAACCTATTAGTCCTTATCACTATATACTTATCAATCCTACCTATCCATATCTACCTCAACATATTTATATCTACCCTTACCTATCCATATCTACCTATACCTATCCATATCAACCTTACATACCCCTCTACCTATCCTACTTGCCCATCTACCTTTCTCATTTCCATCCCCTTACCTAACTAACTCCTAACACTAACATTCATCAAAACTGCCTCTAACCCCCAATCCTAATTCATGATTTTGCCAAAATCGCATATTGACTATTATAGTTTTGTAAAATCACATGTTATCACCTATAATTTGTTGAAACTTCATATCACCCCATGTTTTATTGCAATACCATAAATCACCCACTGTGGTTTTGAAAAACCTTAGTTCACCACATACAATTTTATAAGACCATAACTTACACGTGCAATCCCGTAGCTTACATGCATAAAATTGTAACTTAGGGCAATGCCCCCAATTGTGATTTTGTTCTTTAGATTTTTTACCCTAATAAATTCTATAATAAATGCACCAAATAACTATAGTTAAAAAGCTAAGATAGAGCACACACAGTCAGTCCCACATCTGTTAGTCTTTGAAACTCCTAGACTCTCTCTTTGTGGTGGGAAGCTCATGGGATGTGATCCATTATCCTTAGCTCTAGAGCATAAATCACAAAAGTTAAAAAGTGAAAATGACCTATTTTATCCCCTAATTTTTTTTTTTACCCCCAAATAACCCTACTCTTTTCCTCCCTTCACTCCATTTAATCCACACTAACCCTACCCATCTACATAAACAACTAACTTGAATTTATCTATCAATTTATCTTTTCGTTAATAATTTCCAATCATGTTCCCACTAACTATTCTTTATCCCATAAGTTATTTTAATCATTTTTATGGGTATGATAATCCATTACCTTAGTCCTCATCTTATATATCAAATTAGAACTATGTATGCCTGAGGTCTCTATAGACTATGTAATAGACTATTAGACCTCAGTAATATCACCTCATTATAGACTATGTAATATCACCTATCCCTAGCTTCTCTTACACACCTAGAACCTTAAACCTCCCTAAAACCTCTAACTAATCCTTATTAACTCCTAATCAAATATAGAAGCCTCTAAAATCTAGAGCCTTCCCTAACTTTCTAGAATTATCTAATGTAGATAGTTATAATGAATTAAAAAATCATTTTAATTCTCCTCCATCACCCTATAAGTAACCAAGCATGGAGCTTGGTTAGACTAATTAGAAAACTTGGAATCCATTCTTGCATATACCAGCTCTCTTATAGTTCTCATACTCTTGCATCCATAGCATCTAAGAAGCCATTAATCCATTCATGTTCATTTGAAATCTTAAATCCACCATTATCAATCAATCTAACAAGCAAGTCAACAACCATTGGAGAATCGATTTGAAGATATTGGAGGGAATACAAGAGGAATAAAGTGATGGTAAGAATCTATTTATAATTCGGATTGCTTCTATATTCTCTTCCTTTGATGTTTTTTTGGGTTAAGTTACATTTTTATTATATTAAATTCCATAGCTCAAATTTACAAGGGTAAAGCCCCAAAAGTTAAAAGTCCTATAGAAATCCATTCTTAAATCTACCCATGTATTTGTTCTTTTTCACATTTCTTGGTGTAAGTACCATATTTTTGGGATTGTATCCAATGTCCAAAAAAAGAATTGTGGCCATAGGCATTTATCTGTCTCTTCTCTTATTTTTCATACTTTTCCACATGTTTCAATATGCCACTGTGGGTTTGGGTTCCCCATATATCATGTTATCTCAGGGAAGTAGCTTTCTAATTACACAAATCCTGTTCAGAGTAGTACATAAAAATTCTTCCCATTATGAATGGTGGTTTTATGAGTATGTTAGTAGGTAGTAATTATGAGTGTATGATCCAAAACTTAGAATTTTTGGCTAATAAATATCTCAATAGCATAGAAATAACATAGTAATAATGAATTCTCTGAGAAGAGATGTAGTATTACTCAAGATCACAATACAAATATATGCATATCTCTGGGAAGAGATGTCTGTCTTCACATTTTGGGTTACCTCTTCATTTATACACATTTTGAAAGCATGGGGAGGATGTGGAAGGTCACCAATCTCGAGGGAAATTAAGTGGTTTGACTTCCAAAATTTAAAACAATACAGAATTTGAGGAATTACTATTTTTGGAAACTTACTATTTTTAGATTGCACTACTAAAATTGAAATTTGAGGCACTTCCATTGGTTTTTCGGGGGCCAAACTTCATTGAGAAGATCTCCATGCCATTTCAAGACGTTCTCCTCATTCTTAGCTTTCTAACAGTTCAAACGGTGAGTCAATTGGAGCTACGGTACAAAAGTTATGGCTCCCGAAAGTTCCATCATCAATTGGGGTGAAATTGTCACCCGAATTGTCGCCTAAATTGGTGCCTGCATCAGTGTATCATCAAGTTATTTCATTCATACTTCCTCCTAAGGAAACACTCTCATCATTTATTGTATATATTCATTGACTAACCATATGACCATAAAATTAGGTAATTTATTATGTGAAGCTCGTTCAATACAATGATCTCTCTTTCTATGTGGTGATGGATTTTGTAGTGTAGTGGTAATTTTCCCTTTCTAGAGTGTTGGTATGATACAAAAAACTTTTTATGTTGTGAGTTATGAATCCTTATATATAAATGATTCAATTTCATCACCTGATGGTGTCTCTTCTTCTTCAATGATGATTAGTTTCCCATCATTGCTAAGTTCCAGGTCATCTTTTGTCTTAAGAATCTTTTTCAAAATGTACACCCTAGAAAGGTTATCAAATTTTCTATCCTTATCTTCTAACCATAATTGTTCTAACCATGCTACTATCATTCCTAACTCTAGTGGGAAGTGAACTACTAACCCTTTCTTTCAAATTGATTTCCTCCTCTTTTGAATCTAATGATCCATTGCAATCTATGAAGCATTCAAGGTTTAGTACTATTATGTAACTAGTGTCATACATGTCAATGAATTTAAATTTAACCTTTTTATTTATTTCCATATAGTTAACCTCTACATTCTATAGGGTGCCAATAGGTGACCATAGAGTGCCATCAACCATGGAAATGTCGTATTTTTTTGTATGTAGCTACAATTTTTCCAATAGTTAAAAAGTGATCCATAGTAGTACGTTCATATTAGTGCCAAGATATAATAGTGTTTTTCTTACTTTTTGGCCATATATTTCAATATCTAGTAATGGCATTTTTCTTCCTTTTACAGTTTGTTTGGTATACATTTTTCTATCTTTTATTATTTTTTTATTCCACTCTCTATACTCAGTGTTCCCTCAATTGCTTATTCTAATACTTAAAAAAATGATTAAATTTGATGAGGAGGTCTGTTTCTCAACTAGTTTTATTAGCCATTTTAAATATATAACCTTTTCTTCATCAAAATAAGTTAGATTAATCTTATCTTTTTCTTATTTTTCCATTATTAACTTTTTGTTTTTTTCAACAATTTGTCGATGTTAATTCAAGTTAGATTTATCTCCTTCCTCTTCTATGTCTGATTCCATACTAGAATCATTTACTACTTATTTTCTTTTATTCGTCTTCATGCCACTTCTAGTGGTGATTAATACTCAGGGTTGTCATTTATCATTCATAATGGAAAGAGCCTTCTTCTATGGTATCTCTTTTTTATCCTTTATAGTTTCTTGGTTATGTATAATTTGCTTTGCCATGGTTGTTCTCTGGGATGAACTTCACAATTTTTTTATTATCTTTTCTTCTTCTTTTCTACGATGAATTTCATTACATCATCCTTTCGTATCTTTCCCCTTGGCTATTTTTCATAATTTTTGAGATCCTTTTCTAGTTGGGGATTATGTCAGTTCCTTAGTTTTTTCTACACCATTTTTTTAGAATTGTGGTAATTTTGAGCATGAGAATGAATCATGGGTCCCTTTTTCATAGAAAAACCCACACTCTATCTGTGGATCTTCTTCACAATTCCTAAAAATATTCCAATCATCCTACATTTGTAGCATGTTGGGGGAGGTCTCTCTTGATTATACCCTTGGTTATAGTTCACATTATATCTTATACCACCTTGGTAGTTTCCTCTTCCATGGTATCCTCCTATATAAGCACCTTAACCTCCCCCTATGTATCCCCCTTGTTTTTTATTATAGTATTGGGGTGGGGTTTTTTGAATTGTTGGGTTTGTTTGATAAACCTGAATAGGATGTGGCATGTTAGGATTGGTTATAGGTAACTGCATTAGAGGTATTTGTTGTATTGTTATGACTCTACACTAAATAATATATTAAACATCAATAAGGGCATTTATAGTAGGACAATTGTGATTATAATGATTAAATGAACCATAATTAGTATAATACATCATTTGATTTGTAAGAGGTGTTAATTCCATCATTTGGAATAAATGTTGGGGATTCTAATCATGTAATATACATATTCTATAGCAGATTATTTCCCCATATATCACTTATTGTAGAGGTGGGGTCATGCCCAAAGTTGTTTGTGTAGACCTTATTATCATTTCTCTTCTTGACATGTTGTTATTGGGGTATTCCATCTAAGAATGGCCCTTTGCTCAACAAGTAGTACAACAAATTCATGGCCATAGTTGTGTATGTTTAGTCTATGATACTGTAAACTCATCTCCATTCATTTATATCTCTTTTTTTAGTAGTAGCTTTTCCAATTCTAACTATAATTATTTGATGTTGTCCTTCAATGAGGTATTTGAGTCCCTTCTTTAGGACTGTGATTCTAATCTTAAGGCCATCTCTAATGTTTCCATGAATGTATTAAAAATATTCCCATCTATGTTGGCATGGAGACATGGGAGTAAGCCCGATATAAACCATTCAAATGTTTATTTTTCATTGAGAGGTTCTTCTAGTTTTCATAATATAGAATTAAATTATTTATCATAATCCTTCATAGATTTCTTCTTCTAAATTAACTCCTAAATTTTGCTAACACTCTCTATTGGTATATTTGGGTAATGAAAGTATCCTTTAAACATTTTTTTAACGTCATCTCACACATGGGCTTATCTTGAGTATGTCTTCATATACCACTTTAGGGCATCATCTCTTAGTGTCCCAAAAAAATATAATATCATCACACATTTATCAATAATGTTGTGGCTTCTCTAGTGTGAATCCAATATGAATAAATGTTCTTATGTATCCTTCATATCTTTGTTGAATAGTGGTAAATTCATTCTATCTTGTGCCATTTTAGGGTTTTTTAGTGATTTAGGAGTAATATCACTTGGGTTGGTACTATTATGTGTTATATTTCCTAAAGTACTTGGGTTTGTTCTAATATGGAAATTTCGTTATTACTTATCTTTCTATTGTGTAACCAACTTATAATTATGTCCTTTATCTCTTTTTAATTCTACCTCAAAGTGTTTGCTCCCTAATACTTCCCCCTGATTTATCATAAATTCTCATCTATTCTCAATTTCTTACTTAGGAATTTTTTATTTATCTTCTATTTCTTAGCCAATAAATGTATTTATATTAAGAATTGAATTTACATGTATGTTGTGAAGTAGCACGTGGTATGGTGATTGGTCTAAAGGGTTAATCTCCTCTTAGGGTCTCTTGTGGTTTGGGGTTGGGGGGTTGTATCTCTTTGATTTTCATCTTCCTCATCTTATATCTCTAAGTGGACTTCTTGTCCTATGTTTTCACTAACTAATTATTTTTTTATTAAATTTTCCTCTTCCTCATCTTAATGCCTTCTTTACATATTATGACTATTGATACTAATATCTGACTCCTCATTCTCCTTTCTTTCTTTTGCTATTGATAGTTTTATGTTATTTGTGACACTTATGTACTTACTACTTATTGTTAAGATTCCTTCAATGGGTAAAATGTATATCCTTGGTTATACTATATACTTCATATCTCCTATCTTAATTATCATCTCTACACTTCTTTTCTATTACTATATATGCCTTTTCCATTATGGATAAAACTATCTTAAACCTATTGGTCTTCTCCACCCATGGTGGGGAATAGTTTAGGTGTTTTGTAAAGTACAACTAACTCTTTTAATCACTCTCATATGTCATTCCTCACCTTCAATGGTGTATGATATAACCACTCTTCTATCCTATTTATTTCACTTTCCTCATTTGTGCCTTTCTATGGTGTGAATACTAACTCATCTATTTTAGGCGAAGGGATAATATCAATATTTTTAATAATGGGACCTCCACTAAGTGAGGCTAAGTCACATTGCTCTACTATTCTATTTCTTCTTCTCGTTCTTTCTTCTCTTTATATTTTATGTATCTATTTCTTCCTATCCAATTAGATTTTCACATTTTGTAACTAAATCCTCATTTCTTCAATCAACATCTTTCTCTTAACTATGTAATATATCTTATAACTACTATCTTTTTTCCTCTTAATTAGGTTATGTTTATTTTCATACTGAATTCCCTATCCCCCTATATCATATATAACCCCCCCCCCACAACCATTTATACTAGATATTATGAGTAGTCACATATTTTTAGGATCCCCCTTCTTTCTACCTGTCATCCCTTAAGTGTTTGTCCCTAAAGGAAATTCTTATATTATCTTATTAGTCCTCATTCCATGAATAGCTTGTAGATAAGGAATGGTATTTTATTCAATAATAATTGTCTTACTCCTTCAAAAAAATTCCTTTATTAGCATCACAACTTATCCAACCATGTATAAGCCAGATTATGATGAATGAATCAAGAGTTGTCTCAAACTAGTGTTTGATAGCCCGGGTGACAAGAGTATCAAAATTTTGGAGTTTGTTAAATTTTTCCATGATCCAATAGATAGGTATTTTAATATGAATGTGTTATCCCTTTGTATGTTTAGCTTAATAAAAAATTTAAGGCCACAATAAGTGTGGAAAACTAACCCAAAATTCTTCTTCATGTGTTTGTAAAAATGCTTCCTTTCCTACTAGAAATGTTTCCCCTATTTTTTTATTTTAGTGTGAAATTTTTTTATAGTGTTTCATCCCACCACTTTTCTATTTCTATCAGTAAAAGCTTCTAAAACTCCAAAGTATATTTCCCCTTAGACATTAGTCTATTAAAGTCCTTGCAACGCCACCAAATGTTAACATAAAATCTAGAGTGGTTAGGTATAGATAATTTTATGTTAGATAGGTTAATTTTAGTTAGACTAATGTATCACAATGGTTAGTATTAGGTTATATTCTAATTATTAACATAAAAATTAGCAGTGCCTATAATTGTAGTAAATTATACATAGTACACAAAACATAATAATTTTTTACTCTTAACTCCTTTTCTTCATATTAATAAAATCATCGAATACAATAGTTTATATGCTCTTTACTCTATAATTCTGATACAATTTCATAGGTTACTTTGCTCAATGCCCTTTTCACAACTCTTTGTATTCAACTCTATTCTCTTTGTTTCCTACCTATTTAAAATGCTATGGTATAAATATCAAGCCAATACAACATCAATCAATGGTCATGTCTATGTGAGTCATGTCCTTTCTCCAATCCTGTCAACTTTTATCTCTAATAAGCCTTCTTTCTCATCTTCACCCTAGTTGGAAGAATATTTTGTTCTATCTACCTGGGTGAGAGAGTGTTATACTACTATGGTACCAAAATAAATTCTATGGTACCTATGGTTTGGTTCTTTGACTGATAGAGAATCCTACTAATAATTATTGATTATTTGATTATCATCTTGGATCTTTATTGTTAGGTTGTGGAGCTAAAATCTTCACCAGGATGCGAACAGGAGGGGTTGTTGAAGTGTCACAGACACCGGCGTCGGTCAGGCCAATCGACATCGGTCAGGAGTGGACAGGAAGCTACCGATATGGGTCAAGATTGGCCAATGTCGGTCATCTCTAGGCAGATAAGGACCGACATCAATCTCCTATGCGGTTCCAAAATGGCGAGTTCACGAATAGTTTGTTAACGAACCGGTTGTTTGCATGTTAAAAGGCTAATTATAGTCTTGGGTTGTGACTCTAATTATTGTAATTAAGAAAGTCTAATTATTGTATGCATGAGATCTATATAATAGACTCATGGAATGTATTGTAAAGTGTGCTATATAGCCATTGTGCTTGTAGAGAGAGCAAGAGTAGCTCCTCCTAGTTCCAAAGGGGTGCTGAGTGTGTATGATCAGGGAGAGTTGCAAGTTGTGCAAGTTTTGGTAGAAGATCCACCAGGGTATTGGTTGAAGAATCATAAGGACTTGGTGAGGCAAGGCCAAGGGTTCTTCAGGGTGTAGAGACATCTACGTGGTAAGTAAGGTCTAGTGATTTTCAGGTTGATGCAAGAGCAGGGAGATCTACTTGGAGTACGGTTGTGTACTTGGTGTACTAGCAGCGTTGTTATTGACTGGTGGAGGTGAACAACAACTCTATGTTTGAGTTGATTGTTGTGACCGTAATTGAGAGAGTGAACTATTGAAGGAGAATTACAGGTGAACCCTAGAAGTGTGGGAGCTCTAGAGGTGTGGGAAGAAGAAGTGTGGCATCTTCTTTATTGTATTTTCTTCTAATTGAGTATTAATACAATTGGGTATTGTCTCTCATATTTTGTGTTGTTTCATATTTCTAGTTACTTATCATTCTGGTTAAATTCTGTGTTTAGTTGCTAATACAAAGGTAATCAAGTGTGCCCTTAGTGGACAGTAGGATCCTGACAATTGGTATCAGAGTAGGTGGAGCAGGTTGACCAGGTTGGTACCAATCTTGATAAGTGGTATCAAAGCATGGGTAAGTACACTAACAGGTGGTCAGAGCATGTTAAGTGCTTTGTTGATTACAGGTCACTCTCAGGGGTTTCAGATTGAGTGGGAGTATAGCAATCGCAGAAGAAAGTAAGCTACGAATGGAGAAACTGAATAACATGAATGGTCAGATTGATGAAAAGAAAGAATAGGTAAAGAAAGATTGTTGGTTGGTAGTAGATCAGTATGAAGAAGCAGATGTTGTAGGTGTTGTTACACAGGATGCTTTGGATAAAGTAGAATCTTGGATTATAGATTTTGTTACCTCTTTCCATGCAACCTGAAATAGAGCATCTTTTCATGGGTATGTCTAGGGAGACTTTGGAGAGATTTATTTAGGGGTTGGTGAGCCTTGTCAAATTGTTGGCAAAGGGGAAGTGAAGCTGAAATTACAGACGGGTAACACACGGGTGTTGAAGGAGTTCATGCAGGTCTTAGTCTTGGAGATGAGTCTAATTTCTTCAGGAAAGTTGGGTGATGAGATATGCACAGTAACTCTCACAGCAGATGCACTTGAATTAGACAGTGGTAATAAATTAGGTATCCTTTATCTATCTACTTATATTACTGATTCACCTTCTGTTGCAAAGATGTGGCTTTGTAGGCTTGGTCACATGTGTAAGAAGGGAATGCATGTTCTTAAGCGAAAGACGGATGTTTTTGATAAACTTAAAAACTAGAAAGCCTTGGTGTTCATGGAGGAGATGACGAATAGAGATCAGCTAAGGGGATTGGATTCTTTTGAGCAGGGCTATGTTAATTTAGACCAAGTTTTGATCCAAGGTGAGCTCATGGGTAAAAAGTCATCACTCACAGGAAAACACAGTTACCAGCGTCAGTCAGGGGGAACCGACGTCAAACAGACAGTTATCAACATTGGTCATGTGTAGACTAGTAGAGTCAGTGGTGTCGGGTAGTTGGAGACCGATGTCGATTAGTGGGAACTAACGTCGGCAGTAAGGGTTAGTCGCAAGGAACCGACATCGATCAGGTACAGATTGGGAGATGGCAGAGATCGGTCACTAGAACAAATGTTGGGCAGACTGCAAGCTGTCAAGGAGTCTCAAACACCCATGTGGAGGACTAAAAGTGTAAGTGAGCCTCATATTCATTGTTCACCTTTTTTATATTACTTGTTTCTTACTGATGGTCAAGAACCAGGAAGATGTGAAGAGGCAATGCAGGTAGAATCCAGGAAATAGTGGGAGCATGGCATGAATTCTTTAGAAGAGAACCAAGCAAGAGATTTGGTAGAGTTGCCAGTCAGGATAAAAGCACTGACAGATGAATGGATTCCCAGGTTAGAGAAGAGAGTGGATGGACACGTGAGACGGAAGGCCAAGGTATATGGTCTTGAGGAAGTTGCAGGACAGTGGTACAGGTTTTGATAGGTGGATGACAAAGCAGGGCTTTTGTCAATGTCAGTGTAACTATTGTGTTTAACTTTACCATGTTGGATGATGATTGCAACATTATCTTATTATTGTTGTGTGGTTGCTTGTTGCAAGGTTACACATGCAGAGAGTTTTTGAGCTAAAGGTAAAGTTAGTTCAAAGGTATGTCATGAAGAATTTGGGAGCAGCAAAATTCTTTGGCATAAGAGACATGGAAGATCACAGGTTGATTTTGTCTCCAATGGGATCTGATGTGAAGAAGGTGTTGGCGAGGTTCAATACGTAGGATGTAGAACTAGTAAGCACACTAAGGGCTAGATAGTTCAAGCTAAGCTTAGAATAGTGTTCAAAATCACATGAGGTCTGGTGTAGACCTGAGTTTTCCCAAGCAGTGGGAGTTGTCAGAGAGTTTGGAGCCAATTCATGGAAGAAGTACTGGAGGGCAGTTCAGTGGATTCTCAGGTATTTGAGAGGGACCAACAGTAGGGATTCATGCTACGCAGGGTCAAGGTCTTCACTACATGGAGTTATAGGTTCGGATGTGGCAAGTTATTTGGATGACAAGAGGTGCACCACAGGTTGTGTGGTGGTTGGTCTTCAAGATTGAACTTGAAGAGGGATACAAGCTAGGAAATGAATTAGATGAAGGTACAAGTATAGGTACAGGTGCAGCTATTTATCTCTAAGTGGGATATTGTTAGGTTGTGGAGCTAAAAGCTTCACTAGGATGCGAATAGGAGGGGTTGCTGAAGTGTCACAGACACCGACGTCAGTCAGGCCAACTGATGTCAGTCAGGAGTGGACAAGAAGCTGCCGACATCAATCAAGATTAGCTGATGTCGGTCATCTCCAGGCAGACAGGGACCGACGTTGGTCGCTTGTGTGGTTCCAGAACTGCGAGTTCATGAACAGTTTGTTAACGAACCGGTTGTTTGCATGTTAAAAGGCTAATTATAGTCTTGGGTTGTGGATCTAATTATTGTAATTAAGAAAGTCTAATTATTGTATGCATGTGATCTATATAATAGACTCATGGGATGTATTGTAAAGTGTGCTAGATATCCATTGTTCTTGTAGAGAGAGTAAGAGTAGCTCCTCCTAGTTCCAAAGGGGTGTTGAGTGTGTATGATCAGGGAGAGTTGCAGGTTGTGCAAGTTTTGGTAGAAGATCCACCAGGGTATTGGTTGAAGAATCATAAGTACTTGGTGAGGCAAGGCCAAGGGTTCTTCAGGGTGTAGAGACATCTACGTGGTAAGTAAGGTCTAGTGATTTGCAAGTTGATGCAAGAGCAGGGAGATCTACTTGGAGTACGGTTGTGTACTTGGTGTGTACTGGCAGCGTTGTTATTGACTGGTGGAGGTGAATAACAACTCTGTGTTTGAGTTGATTGTTGTGACCATAATTGAGAGAGTGAACTATTGAAGGAGAATTACAGGTGAACCCTAGAAGTGTGGGAGCTCTAGAGGTGTGGGAAGAAGAAGTGTGGCATCTTATTTATTGTATTTTCTTCTGATTGAGTATTAATGCAATTGGGTATTGTCTCTCATATTTTGTGTTGTTTCATATTTCTAGTTACTTATCATTCTGGTTAAATTCCATGTTTAGTTGCTAATACAAAGGTAATCAACTGTGCCCTTAGTGGGCAGTAGGATCCTGACACTTATAAATCTGATACCTGATATTATACCTTGGGAGGAGTCTAATGATGTATGATTCTATTCATTCCCATTGAAGAGTGTGGTGGTGTGCTTATTGATGGGTGTAAAATGAGTAATGATAGATGAAGGTGAAGGTGAAGGGGTGGATTGGGTATCTCAATAAGTGGATGGTGTGCAGCATGATCCTCATAGAGGTTCCTACGAGACCCAATTTTAACATCAAATAAAACCTTTTCAAGATTATTAAAAGGATCACTAAGGCTCTATATAGGACATGTATCTAAAGTTAGATCAAATTCACTTTGATGATCAGTAGTTAAGGCATTTAAAACTCTATTATGATTTCATTGTCTTGACATAATTGAATATACACACTTTGATGCTAGGTGATATTTAGATTAGAGGCATCTTGAAAGAGGTAGGTGTCAGCATGATCTGCTACATTTATAAAGGAGGATTATTCTAACGTGGTATCTAACTTAAATGTTCATGTTTGATTTGATCCTAATTTAGATGACATGGATACTGACTCTAATGTTGTCTCTAATGTGGATGTGGACAACATTGATGATGTGATGTTATAATCTTATGATTTTACCACAAGGAGATCCTTTTTTCTAGCATTGTCCATAAGTACCTTCTTCACTTTTCATTTAGTGATGGAGGTTTAGGATGGAGGGAATTTAGGAAATGTGGGGTCTAATATGATAGATGTAAGGTATATGGTTGGTGGATGATAGGTTTATTGTTGAATATTGGATTTGAAAAGACAATTTTTTTGTCTTGGCCTTGTTTTAAAAGTGGAGGGGCTTAATTGGGTAGATGCAGGATAATGGGGGAGCTTAAAGCAACACTTTTTTTTTTAAATAACAATAGTTGAACTTGAAGAGAGTTTTAGAGACACTTGGAAAAATAATTTGACAATAATGTAAGAATATGAATTATTGCATTATGAATTTAGTTTCTAAATATATAATTTTTTTCAATACTTAAATGATAAAAGTATGTGAAATTGATGCATTTAAGACAATGGCTTGACACTTTTTGGTAAAAATATAAGGAGACTACATATGTACAAACACATTTTTTTTAGTAAATAAATGAATTGTGTTATGAAATTTCATTTATGGATAGCTGAAATGTCAAAGATTAGTCAAGATATTTTTTATTAATTTTTTTAATAAATTTATATTTTTTAAATAATTTTACAAGTCAAGACAGCTAGAAAATTAGAAATGCAAGTGTGCAAACATAATTTTTTAACCATAACTTCATGAAAATTAATTTTTTTAAAAGTATATCCAATGATATATAGATTAGTTAGGTATAAGTTTTATATTTTATTAATAAACAAAAGGTTAGAAAGATTTTTGTAACAATGTGTATATAGTCCATAATGAGGTATGTTGTGTAGAAATTATGTATAATTAAAAAATCGTATTAAATTAAAAAATTATATATTCAAAAATTATGCTTTCCCCTCTACAAACCCATATAATTTTTTTTTTTTAAATAATAAAATTTGTTTGATCAAATGTGTTTAAAAAGATGAAAAAGACTCTTGAATTTCCTAAAAATCATGTGAGTTGTTCCATGTCTAGTTTTAGGCTAGGTTCAACCCAAGCCTAAACACATAGCACTTTTGGAGGGAAAAATGAAAATTTAAAGATTGAAATGTTAAAAGGGCGTACGCCCTTTGGTAAGATGTTTTTAATTACTATTTGTGTGTTAGTGTGATTATATATTTAGTAAAATAAATGTAATAAGTTTACATTTAATTTATAACAAATATAAATAGTAAAAGATCAAAAAACATCTTACCAAAGGGTGTATACCCTATCTACTACAAAGGGCATACACCCTTTACCAAAGGGAATATGCCCTTTCATTCCAAATTTTTTGAAACATTTACATTTACATCTAAAATGTGTATTTTAAAGGGTGTATGCCCTTTGCTAAAAAGGACGTATGCTCTCTATGAAAAGGGGCATACGTCATTTAGGCTTGGGACCAAACCAAGCAAAAAATAGGCACATAAATTTGAAAAAAAAGGGCATACACCCTTTATAAAAAAAATCTTCCCAAGTATGTCACCTTTTTTGTCCCACAACTTTGTGCATCCACCTGATTATGGTTGCCAAATGATTCTTGGCATATCCCCTCTTGCTCACCCTTGGATGAGGATGCATTTGATTCATTATAAATTTCTATATCACCATAGTCGATTAGGTCTTGGACGAAGTTTTAGAAGTTAGGCATTGATTAGTGGAATGCTCCTCAGTTCTATGGTATTGACATTATTGGTGTTATCTATACTAGGAAGGCTTTGGATTATTTGGATCTAGAGGAGGTATGGGTGGATAAACCATCATGTCAATATAAATGATTTTATGAAAGAGGGAATCTAGGGATATAAGAAGAGGAGTATACATCCTCTATTCATTTTTTGGCTTATTCATAGAATAATTTGACATTGAACTAGAATTCAAAAATAATATATATACAAGATGGTTTCAAAATGCCAAAATCTTCAAAAAATACCCTGCAAGACAAGGATTAGTAATTTGATATTGGCAAATTTTGGATAAATGGCATACAAGATAAATTTGTTAGTAGTCTTAGAATTGGTTTTCTTTAGGGGAATCCTACATACCAAGGGTTAGGTAAAGAAATATATAATGCAAAACAAAGTCTCTACTAGTCAGAGCAAAGTCACCTCTATGTAGATTAGAGGAAAATCATAAAAAGAGGTTAGTTTAAATTGCTCAAAATAGGAATAAAAATACATTTTAAAAAAGGTGTTAATGGTGTACACTAAAGTACTAAAAAGGGGCCAAAGTGTGGAGGTCTAGGGGTGGCAGCCCCCAGTGGGGTCAAGGGACATCACCCTTTATGGGATCTTAGGGTAGAACCCTTGGCATGTTCCCTAACATAGTACAAGGTGGGATCGAGCAACATCACCCTTGATGTCAAACATAATTTTAAACTTGAAAGGACCTTAGAATTGCACAAAATTTACCAAATTTTGATAGAATAAAAACTTGAAATTAGAGTGAAATATCAAAAGTAATAATTAGCAAGAAAATGACCAAAATCTAACTTCAAATCTATTATATAACTTAAGATTGGGAAAGGTAGATAAATTAGAATCAGTTAGTAATGAGAGTGGAGGAAATTATACTATCATATTAATCCAAAATTATCTCAAAATTTCATAATGTGCCCCAAAATTGATAGAGTATTGGTTCTTGGATACTTGTTTGTTGGATTATTATGGATGTTCAAGACTTGTATACAATGATAACATGAGGATGTTGTTCTTTCATAAGTTGGATATGCATGGGAAGAGGGTGGTTTAAATAGAGGGTGGTAAGGAAAATGGAGGGATGGGTTTTGATCTTGTAGGTGGAAAAATCAATGATCAAGAAATTTCTACGTAATTAAAAATTAATTGGAATATGATAGAAGGATATTAAGGATGGGCTTTAGGTGATTAGGATAGTTAGTAAGGATTATCTTAGTGAAGGTAGGTGAGATTAAGGATTTTAAAATTCCTAAAAATCAGGGTGCATGGCTCTAGGTGGATTACAAATTTATAGAGGTGTTTAAAGGTAATGATTGATGATTAGATGAGGATTAATAAGTGAATTAATAGGAATGGTAATTGGGGGTTAGGTAAGATGTGAATTTCAAATTCACAAATAATGAATAAGAAAGGATTAAGGACAAATGACATGAGATAATGAAGTATTAATGATATGATGGGATGAGATAAGATTAGTATGATAAGAGATGATGTTATACTAATGATAAAAATGGACTAGGAGGATGATTAACAAAAGTTAGATGAAATTAGTGATGAGATGGAAGAAATAAAATTATGATGTAAACATTTTACCCCTATTTTAAAAGGCATTGTGGCTAGATGAATTGAAAGAAGTAATTGTCTTTCAAATAAGAAAGCCAATCATGAATGTCAGTAGTTTAGAATGTAATGATGCCCCTTAATGGGATATATAATGATGGATGAGATGGATGGTCAATCAAAAGATGAAATGAGGGGTGTGATACATAGGAAAGATAAAGAAGATTAATGCCAAAATGAGCTAGAAATTGATGATGTCCTAGGAAAATACATATGCGAGGGAGTAAAAATGATGGTGTCACCATTATCGATAGGTCCCATATAGGAACCAGTTGTGATAGGATAATGATATAAGGCTACCAAATTTTAAAATATCCCACACAAGGACACGTGCCTAGGAGAGATTTAGACCTGATTGATAAATAAGGCTATGAGCATTTGATGTATCTCAGGCAAGGATACATTCTAGGGAGAGATGGGCCAAAATAGGATGGCATGTGTAGCTCAAATCATTTGGAAATGATTATAAAATGAAGAAATGAATAAATTAAATGACCAAGAGATGAATGGGAGGAATTCTTAAGCATGATCGATATAGCCTTAGACACTCCATGTGAACGAGCATTGCCTACATAGTCTTAAAATAACTTAGGCCAATGTAGTTCTCCATAAAGAGGGAAGAATGATATGATGGACTAGAGAGGAGATGATGAATAGATGAAAGAGATGATGTAGCAGATGTGTTGGATGTGAGTGATGGTGATGGATGGAATGTAATGCTTAAAATCAATGAGTTATAATGTGATAGATAGTAATGATGTCCTTAGCAAGGACACATGTGAAGGAATGAGAGGTAAGGATAATTTAAAACCCTATGCATGCCCCAATATAAGGAATACATCATAAACATTGAATGACCAAGATGTATGCAAGCTTTCAATGTATCCCAAGAAAAGAATGCATGCCTAGGAAAGTTTTGGGTCAAGATAAAAAGAGGATTCAATTGACTAATTGATATTTTATCTCACAAATTTTATTGATGAAGAATGAATTATTATGATGATGAAGGATTATAATGACAAGGGTTCATTGAAAAAAGGACTAGTTAGTGTAGCCCTAGCCTTTTAGAGATGTTTGGCACTGGTCTATGCAATAGAGGTGATAGAAATTCCACATGATTAATAACATAGTGAGCCAGGGTGGGAGTACCAACATATTGATGAGTGAAAATACCCAATAGGTACTTTTTTATTTTTTATTTCACTTATGAGTATTAATTAAGGGGACTATAGGAAAATAAAGAATCCACATTTGATGAAACATGTTTTCATTTTTACCAAACACTAGTTCATGAAGCATGGAAGTGGGATTATTTGTGCTAGTTGTAGGAATGTTAGGTCAAGTGAGGAAAATGCATATTCTTGGTTGGGGCTACAGATTCAAAAATGGGAGATTTGGGTTCACATAAATGTCCCACAAAAATGTCAGGGTAGGGGGAACAATCTCACATCCATAGAGACATGGGATTGGGTTGACCAATGTGAAATTGCAATTATGTTGTCACAAGTTGGGTTAGGGGGACAAGTTAATAATTTTTAAAAGTTAGTAAGTGATATAAAAACATGTGTATGGATTTGTTAATATGTTTATAGGAGGAACTGGCCATGAATGAAGCTCTAAGATTGGTGGTGCCTACAGGGTGTGCCCCTTGGTTGGACGATTAGATTCAATAGGTGGTGTAGATATTATGAATAAGGTAATGGTATAGAATTGGATAACAAAATACTTCACATTAGAGGAGAAGGATAGGATGTTGCATGGATAGGATGGATATAGATCATGAAGGGCTATCTGAACTTCCTATGATAGAGTTAGAGCAGGAGACCATAGCATATTTGAGGAGTGAAATTCGAGTATGAGAATTGAGATAGCATAGTTGATGTCGGTGAGGGGTAATTTATAGAGTTGGTTAGTGGGTGCATAGGGACATGTGACATGGTTTCAAGACTATGTAGTAATTTTACAAGTTCAGGTTATAAAGAGATATGCATGACCCCTTATTATTACAAATGATTATGCTACTTGGTCAGGTTACCCAATGAGATGCATAGATTGTTGCATTACAAGATTAAATCCAGGAAATGCAAACTAAATACATAATATGACTAGAGGTATGCATAAGAATGTATGGCTATGATGGAGAGAAATGTAGACCAAATACTATTGGAATCATTACAATTAGATGATTTTATAGCCCAAATAATAAGGATGGTGTGTTGAGACCCAGTATTAGAGGGGATTATATGAGGAGGCTATTCCAATTGCTCAGAGGGCACCATCTTACATAGAGGGAAACCAATCAAGAGGTTATTTCCACTCCAGGACATTAACACAGTATATAAACTTACTACCAAGTCCATCAACACCACCACTGACCAGTCATAGTGGCATGTGATTCTGGATGTATATTGGATTTTAGTACATAGATGTCCATAATGCATAGTGTGATTTATATATAAGATGATGGGATTATGATGATTATGGGATGATTGGATTTTGGCACATGGATGTCCATGATTTATGCACAGTGTGACTTTTGATGTATATGATAGGTGATATTAATGATGTAGTTATTTGTATGTGTTTGAGGCTAGATATATGATGAGATATTAGGCATATGATGTTAGGATTTGATGATTTATGTTTATGAATGTTATGGATGGATTAGATGCATCTTTATATGTAGATGGATATATTTGTATGTCATATGTTTTCTTATGAGGGATGTGTGGTTCTGGTTTAAGTATTATGTGTAATGGTTAGTTATATGTGAGGGATAAATGACTTATATGATTATTATCATGTATCATGTTATTGTATTGATGATCAGGGGGTTTTTGTTGTAACACCACATTGATAATGTTGCACATGTTGTGTCAACTTGTTTAATGAGAGATATGTGATGTGGTTAGTTGAGAATGAGCAAAAAATAGATGGGGTAGGGTGCCAATAACTAGGATAGATGAAAAACATGGGCTTGAAGGGGTTAAATTTGGCGGGGGGGAGGGAAGGGGGGTAGTAAATGGGATGATAGGGGTAAAAGAAATCATTTTCACCCTAACCTTTGTTGAAATTTACCTTTGGTTTATGAGAGAAAGATGGTTAGAATCCCCCATGATCAGCACCAAAATGAGTGGGTTTAGGAGTACTAGCATCTTGATGAATGTGATGACCTGATAAGTAATTTTATTTTATGGTTTGGTCTTTTAATTAAAAATTTAAGAGCATTTAATAGGGAAGGTATGTTTAGGTCACAAATTCACATTTGTTGAAACACAATCTCATTCACAAAAATCATGGGTTTGGTCTACATACCCTGAAGTTCATTAGGGGAAAGCATGAGATAGGGTAGTGAGTCATGGGAAGGGGTTAAAACATAGAATTTTAACAAGGGCTATGGGTTTATAAGGGTTAGCTATGAGTTCACAAATGTGACCCACATAATTATTAGGCTATTCAGGATGATCCTGCATTTGAAAAGACATGGGATTGGGATAACATCCACATAAATGGATAAACTAACCATGGGTTTAGGTAGGTTATAGGGAAAATGAACTCACATCTATAGAGATGTGGGTTCGTGAGGATGGATGTGAGTATATATGAGGAACCCACAGAGTCAAGGTTAAGTGGGGAGAATGACATCATAAAACTATAATTATGATTCAATCATGATAGATGTGAGATGGTAGTAGGGGATGCAAGATCAAAATTGGGCTAGTAGAAGGATGTCACAACTCTATATCCACATATCATTCACAATAGATGTGAGATAGTACTAAGGGGCTGTAAGTTTGTCAAAAAGGGAGAACATATTAGTATGAAATTATCTAACTAAAAAGTGGGGAGGTGGGAGGGATTATAGATGTGTCAAAGTTAATGATAAGATGAATGATAGATAGGCTAACATGATGATGTGTGGATGTGGTACAACAAGATTGGCCCTTGAGTAATGGGGGTGGTGGTTAATAGCGCTATGGGTGATCCACACATTAGATGCTATGATTTTGGGGTTCCAAAGATGGTAGGGATATACTATGTAGTCTAGATGTTGTTCATTAGGATGGAAAGGGCTTTTATTAGTGCACTAGTCAGGTGATGGTACAATGAGACTAGTACATTCCAAGTGTCAATGAGGGAGATGACAGTCACATTAGAGGACATATGGAAGATATGCTAGATCCCCATTAGAGGTAACTATTTATATTATAGGTCTCAGGCCCCGATGGTAATGATCATTGCTTGATATATCATATGAGAGTTAGCTTATATCAAGGGTGACTAGATGTAGACAATTTATATCATCAATGACAAATGGACTAACTGAGATTGTCATGATGGCTCTTATCAACTACATTTTTCTGGATGATAAGAGTAGGTGGCACTTTCGATTGGTCTTAGGGATGTAGTAGTAGATATGATGGAGCAACATCATGTGTTTATTTAGGGGATTGTTGTGCTAGCATAACTTTATAAGGCCCTGCACTTGGCCACTTACAGAGGAGGGAGCATTGGTTTGATTGTGTTATTATAGATATCCACATGGGTGCACGTGGCTATAGAGAGGCATGTTAGGACCGGATAGGTGTGAATGCCTGATGAACCAATGGTGTTTAGATGGGAGATGGTAGTTGGGGCATATAGAGGTCACATAAGGGACCTTCTATTTTACAGACGTGATTGATGATTTGATAGTTGTAAATATTACATAGATGCCCTGCAGGGGTATATAGTGGGGTTGGATAAAAGACAAAGAGCATTTATCTTATATGATTACTACCTATTATATTATTGATCAACATGATACTATTGTGGAGAGGCATCAACTAGATAGGGTATTGTGATAGTTTGTGTAGTGATAAAGCATCCCACTAGGTCCTCATATATTTACTCAAATGGTCAAGGAGAGATGGCTATGGGGGTTATTTGTTTTATGGGTAGTAGTGATTGTAAATTTTGACAATGTAGTTACAACACCATGAGATTATCAGACAATGATAGCTAATTTAGGGGTGAGAACAGACTTTGGTGGATGGTGTGTACAATACGTGCCTCCCAAATTGACTCAGCCAGAAGGATGGGTATTGATATTTGTTGGTCATATATGTTAGGTGTTATAAGGATTCAATTAAAGACACCTATTAAGAGCATTAGTAGGTGGATGACAGAGGTAATGGAGAGATAGTGGAGGTGGAGGAGGATCTTATGGAGGTGATGAATGTAGAGGAGATGGAGACGGAGGTGATGGAGGTGGAGGAGATAGAGATTGGTAGGGAAAAGATGGAGATGAAGGTGATGGAGGGACACAAGATCAGACTCAAGTAGTACTATCATTAGGGTAGCCATCATAAAGAGACTAGGTCAAACCCTCTACCCCCTTGAGATCTATAGATAATCATGACTTATTGATAATTTGTAGGTAGAGATCACAATATGAATTGGGGATATTGTAGGGATATAGAAGTGATTAAATGATTTGTAGCTTTAGATTATTAGTGCCCATAGATAGATAGAGAATTTATTAGCTCAAGTGACTGCCCATTTGATTGAGTTGATGACCTTGAGGACACATGTATCCCAATTGACTGTAGTTCAAGCACAATTTACAAAATGCAATGCGCATATCACTACCTTATAGGGACAAGTGGGCTAGTGAGATGCACATATTTTAACACTGTAGGGTTAGGTGAGAGAGCTATAGCTAGCCCATGATGATATGATTGATCTATAGATATAACTAGAGTAGAAGGATGAGTAGATTTAGTGTCTGTAGGTTGAGTAAGATACAACACAATAGGCAATGCCCCAAGGTTATTTTCAGATGAGTAGATAATTGGTAAGGGTGGGTTGGGAGACCCAATATTAGTGGACATTATACGAGGTAGTTGTACCAATAGGATAAAGGGTGCAATACTTTCGAGAGAACACTCATTCAGGGGATCTTCCAGAACCCAATCGACACAATTTGTTCATCTGCCACTACATGCACCATGACCACCACCACCTAATTGCTAGAGTGGGATGTGATATTGGTTATATATTATATTTTGGAACATCAATGTCCATGATGCATGTTTTATATATCATGTTTAATGTACTAATGGACATTGTTCGTATATATATAGTGATTCATTTTGAGTATCAGATGGACTTATAGTTTTATATTCTAATTATAATGATTCCTTGTTTACATATGATGTATGATGATTACTTATTTATGTTGTTATAAATGCTATATGATTACATGTTTAGTGTAGATGTGATTTATTTACATGGATGTAGATGATGATGTGAGTTGTGGATGTTAGATGTTAATGTATTGTGATTGTTGATGTGACTTAGTGTTAGATGATATTAATGATGCAATGTGATATGAGGTATATTATTTATGGGACGTGAGATTATGATATATGATATGATGTTTTAGATATTGATGTGGCATAATGATGGATATTAATGACTATATAGATGATAGATTAGCCGACAAATGTTATATAGATGATTGTAGTTATGGATAATTATATGTTTGGTGTGTTTCTTTCATACAAATGGATGAGATTATGTATTTTGTCATGAATATATGATATATGCAAATGATGAGTAGGTGTAGATGATAGCGATTATGTTTATCCATGTGCCATGTGTTTTTTATCCAATCGGTGATGAGTTTGATCCTCCTACACAAGAGATAATGTTAGCATGTTTCAATGAGGAGAGGGACATGGATTTAGTTAGTTTAGATAGGAGTGGATAAATGTTGAGATAGTGTTGACGTAAAGGTAGAAAAAGATAATTAATAGGGAATAGAGGATAGGTAAAGAGATGTGATGAAATCTTGAGCCATTTTCATTATAACAATCTTTTTTAATATTGCACTAGGAAGTATGCACCATGACATGTATATATTCATAATGACATCATGCCGAAGTGCATATTACAAAAAGACAACATGTACAAATAAACATTATACTAAATGCACCAAAGACATCATCCTAGTGAGACATTTATTACATAAAAGACAAGACAATATGCAACAAATATATACTAGAAGAAAATCAAAATTTGTAAAAGGACATGTAATGCACACGACAAATCATACATAAAGTAGACACACCACACAAATATGTACAAACAAACATTGTGAATATTATTGTGCAACTTATATGGATTATGGTGAGCAACAGGATTCTTTTATGCCGGTGTTATTGTTTTTATTTGCCCTAAGTAGAGATGTAGACATAGTGAGCACCTTTTGAATAATGGGGATAAATATGAAAGGGTAAAAATTAGCGTACTTAGGCTAATCCAAAAAAAAATTGACCTGCAAGACAATACCGTAGCTAGAGAGCGCAATACCGCATTTCTCAGGTCAAAACTGTGCTTCTTATACGCGCGAATTTGCTGCAAGAAGATAAGTTAAACAGAAAACGCAAACGGCAATCTCGCGATGACAATGCCGTGGTTAAAACACACAATTTTGCATTTATAGATATGTGATAATGCAAATTGACAAAATGAAACGATTGACAAAATCGTGGCTAAAAACATCGATACTGCGGTTATTGTCTGCAATGCCGCAGGTGGATATCGGTGAGTTCGTGGAGCCGCACAAACAAAACCAGAAAAAGACAGTGTGGCATTTTATATGTACATTTACCAGCCGCGAGTTCTTGACAAGAGAAAAAAAGATTAAGCGACGGAAACAAAAATTTATCAGAATGTTTAAACCGAGTTAATTATGTTATGTATTTAACTGTCAAAATGAAAAATTTCGGGACAAATTATTCCCGACTTTTTTTTAAGAAGTGATTATATGCGATTGAATCGATATCAAAAGACTGTTTGATCAAGATGTTATTCGATTGGTTATATATATAGGTAGTGATTAACAATGAAAATAAAATAATTATACCTTCATCTTGCTCCACAATTTACCTCCCAAAAATGCATGATGTGCCCCAAGACAAATTGATATGTTGAACTGCTTTTGTTGTAGACTCAAAATTTGAATTTGCAGCAATGAAGAGTAGGTGATATTTTGACAAGTAGATAATTTGACAATAAGATTGCATAAGATATTCAAAGTTACATGGAGAAGGATTGTTTATATAGAGGAGGGTTTCGGAATTTTTAAGGAATTAAAAAAAAATTAGTGTCTTTTTAGAGAGGAATTCTCTAAAGGATTGAGATGATGGTAGAGGTTTTTGTTATTAGAATGATTAATGAAGATTTAGTGATAATTAGGTATAAGACTAGAAGAGTGATTTGTAGAAGAGTGATTTGTAGTAAATAGTGAAGTTGGTGAGAGTTGGTAGGATGTGAATTTAAAATTCATAAATGATGAATAAGATTAGATTAAGGATAAATGATATGAGATAACGAAGAATTAATGATATGATGAGACGATATAAGAAATCATGTTAGATTAATAATAAAATAGGATTAAGAGGATAAATAAGACAAGTTAGACAAAGTTAGATAAAATTAGCGATGAAATGGGAGTGAAAAAAATTTGATGTATACATTTATCAATGGTCTCATAATATGTATCAAGAACAATATGCTTGGAACAACATACAAATCATTTACTCACCTTACACATAAGGCTATTGATCTAGAGAAATAAAAACTACAATCC
This sequence comes from Torreya grandis, assembly GCA_037957365.1. NCBI lineage: Eukaryota > Viridiplantae > Streptophyta > Pinopsida > Cupressales > Taxaceae > Torreya > Torreya grandis. The sequence continues at coordinate 660,670 of JARHVA010002177.1, read as the reverse complement.
AATGTCAAAAATTGACAACTGAAAACAAACAATGTTAGTACTAATATACCAATTACTAAAATACATGGGCACTTTAATTAAAAAGAAAACAACAACACATACTAAAAAATGAATCAAAGTTAAATCTCATGGAAAAAGAAGGCTTCATCTATTGCTAGGATAGAGTTAGATATAAAACACATTTCAACTAAATATACGTACCTCTTTAAGAATCAATACAGCATATTTAAGTACTTATTAAACAAAAACATGATCAAAATTCCACCCACTTGAACATGTTTCAAACTATAGGCCAACATCTCATAAATAGAAATATTTTTGTTCATATCATGCAACAAGGGGTCATTCAACAAATAGATGCATTGTTTTAAGAGATAAAATTCAAGAGCTAATTGATCAAGAAAAAATCAATATTCCTTCAAATTCTTTACAAAAAACCATTACTAACAAAGAAAATCAACCGTCAAAATATATTTAAAAATAAGAAATTTCAAAATCAATGATTAGTTATAATAAAGCCAATCCTCTGACAAAAATGATCATTTATTCTATGATAAGACATATGGGGGGAATAATAATCATCGTTGAAACAAAAATCAATGCCCAATAAGGTATATCATGGACCTCAATGCATACATATTTCAAAATGTTCCTATACTATACATTTTTATGGATTGATTTTTTTTTTTTTTCACATGTTTTATGTATGCTAAGATTTTCACATTTATAAAAAAATGAAAAATCCAAAAACATTCATAAAAGACAAAAGAAAAAACAAAAAAACTTACTTAAAACTTTCTCTTAGTCATATGAAAAAAGTGAAAACAAGAGGATGCATGCATATCAGACACAAGATACCACACAAAGTGGACAAGGATCATGATTTACGATCATGGTAAATACGTGAGTGGCATTCATGCTCTTGGAACAAGACTTGAGGTAGGGGAAATTAGGAGGAGATACAAATGGACAATTGGAAGGATATGAGAGAAGGAATGCATGCATATCAGACACAAGGTACCACACAGAGTGGACAAGGGTCATGATTTACAATCATGGTAAATACGTGAGTGTCATTCACGCTCTTGGAACAAAACTTAAGATAGGGGAAATTAGGAGGAGAGACAAATGGACAATTGGAAGGATATGAGAGAAGGAATGGGGACCATTAGAAGTTGACAAATACACTAATAATAACTAATTTAAATTAATAATTAAAAATAAAACAAACATCTTAAAATCATATAATTTAAAGATTAATAAATACATAGGAGCCATTTTTAGGTGTTTGAATTTTTCTCCACTTTAATGTCTTTATGTAGACATATCAAAGTAGAATAGAAGAAATGGTATGTATATATAAAATATCATGCACTCGGATCTGTAGAATAAAAACTAATACACTTGAAAAAATAAAAAATGCATCATTTGTTTTTCTACATTAAGATGAGTGAGTATCAAATAATAAAAATTTGTTGAAATATGAAGTAATGATAATATAATACCTCATTCTATTGATAAATAGAATGGAGTTATGAAACCTATTAGATTCAGGCCTCCACACCTATCTAAATTCTATAATACCATTTTGACTACAAATTTTAGTAAAATTTAAAATTGGATTAAATAAAATTAGTTTCCTCATCCTAATGTGAACAATTTGTACAAACTTAAAGCATTATCATGTAATCATCTTGGTATAAACATCCTAAATATATGTAAATAAATTTTGAGCCAGTAAAATTAGATACGGTGATGTGCATGCCCCATGAACATGTTTCTGAATATGATGAGTTGGATATTATAAACACCTAATTTTGGTACATGCCTTGTAATTGTAATGTCATTAGCATGTTTTTTTCCATGTGGATCATTCATTTAAATTAGATTATTATTGTAAATTTTTTTTTGTGTGTATGAATCTCTATTCATCTTTGTGTGGCCATATTTCATTCTTATACTTATGGTTTTATCTCTTCTCTATGATTTTTGTGTCTCAATATACCTATTCTTCCTCCTCTATTTTGATTTTTGAAAATTTTCAATATCATAAATATTTAGATACTAGTCATACCAATATCAAAATATTTGGATACCATTCGTTATGATTTTGGGATCGTTTGGACCTTGGTTCGAACTTACCATTACTTTTCCCCTATTTTATTAGCTTTTATATTGTGTTTCTATATCAACTTGTGTGCCAATTGGTCCTTAATTTTAATTTTAAAAATTTATATATAAAAAATCACTCTAAGGAATTTTATATGTTAAATCATCATGAAAGCACATCACGTGCTCTTTCAATTACAATGATTTATCATGTACTTTTTTATTTGCCATATTTTTTATCTATTGAAAATTTATTATTGTGTGTGTTGTATGCACCTAAATTTGTTCATTTCATTTCTTGTCACTAATAGTATTATTAGTCGACACTAATTTCATCTATTAATTGTCTATCTCATTTGATCCTGTCTAATTTAGTCTAATTTATTTCTACTAACCCCTTCCTAGTCAGTAGCATAATTCCTCTTTAATTCCATATTCACCTACTAACCTTAACCCTTTTTATTTTTTCATTAATTCTTCTAATTAATCTCACTTATCTATTATATTATGAATTTTAAATTCACAACCCAACTACCTACCTATTCCTAGGATTTCCTACAAACCTACCCCCTACTCCTCACCTAACCCTTATTCTAATATATTTTAATCTTACCCTAATCATCATTAGATTCCTTATGGAATCTAGAACTCTCCACCACCCTTCTCCTTTTCTAGAGAATTCTAAGGGATTTTAAATTCCTTAAAATTCCTAGCTTTCTCTCAAGATTTTTCTTCTCTAGAAGTTTTCAATGAATTTTTAATTCATTGAAAAATATCCCTCCCTTGCCTATTTAAATCCATGACTCCCTCTATTCCAAACAATTAAGAAATGTGCAATAAATCTATGCTAGACAAATCCATTAATCCTTTCATCAAGCTATCAATGAATCCATGCCATCAAATTCTTTTGATCAAGCTAATATCATGCTAAAATTCTAAGTATATTTGTAAGAAATCTAGTATCCATATCATTTAGTCTTTTTATTATTTTAATCTTGATTTAGAGTACTTAGCTTTAGAATCTAATATTGCTATGAATGTTAATCTATTTGTATTTTTATTTTAAAGGCTCTAGATTGTAATAGTGGATTGTAGATTTGGGTGATTTTGGTATAATTTGCGTATCTCTAATAAATTGCTCAAATTTATCATCTCACATTTGGAGACCATAGTGGGACACCTCCTTTGTGTTAATCTTATGTGTGAAGTATGATTGGGTATCTTGCAGCACTGATAAGGCACAAATTTGGGTTTCAATTTTTTCAAATTTTATTCTCTAGGCAAATAGAAATTTTGACCTACAAATAGCAATTATACATTTATGATTTTGACATTTCAATTGTGATTTTATATCAAAATCCACCTTAACCATCAACCATTAGGTCACCTGACTGTTTTCTTGAAATTTCAAAAAATTGCTTATTGCTAGTCATGGTTTTGATAGTCATCTATGATTTTGAACATTGCAGTTGTGATTTTGATTCCTATCTCTAATTTTGACTAATCTAGTTGTAATTTTGATCTTAGTTCATAAACTTTTTTTAACCATACTACCAAATGTTTTCATTAAGTTTTTTGAAAAAAATTACTTACTGTCTAGCCTGGTTGGTTGTAGGAAACAAGTAAAGCCTCTATCAAACTAGATTTATAAAATCCTAACTTCTAATCAAAATCAATTTTATGCATTTTCATTTGCATTTTTTATTTTCAGTTGTGATTTTGACACTATCAATACTGATTTTGACTAATATTGTATTTATAAAAGTTTACAATATGTAATCAATTTGTTTTCTGACTAAGCATATCATTTATTATTTTTTAGATATTGGTCTTTATCTCTAACATATATTTTATAGGATTGAGGTAAAAATATGATATTAAGACAAATCATGACTCCTAGTTATGATTTTAAAATCATCCTAACTAATCCTATGTAAGTCTTAATAAATGTTGTAAATACCATAATCTAATATCAACATATCTAAATATCTCTTTTAAGTCCATTAAGTCTCTTTAAACCTATGAATATACCAAAAAATTTAGACTTTTAATATGGTTTCTACTATCTATGATTTTACCTCTATAAGTTGTGATTTTGCCTACATTATCTATGATTTTAAATTGATAACCAGTTGACTATAACAAAGCAGTTTGTAATAGTGCTAGTTGATAATTGATATTTTGAAAAAATTACCTATTTATAGACATAATTTTGACAATATTGCCTATCTACACTCATGATTTTGTAATATCACTAATCACACATTACAGTTTTTCCATAACTATTAGCAGTCTACCTAACTATTCTGCAATTCGCTACTTATCCATTTATATTTTTAAATTTCACTTGTGATTTTTAAAATGTTATTAGAGATTTATAATAGGCCTAACCACATGGTAATTATAGCATTTTATTGACTGTTTGCAAAATTGCTTATTTACATTTGCATTTTTGACATGTCATCTATGATTTTGACTCTTTGGAAGCGATTTTGATTAATAACTAACTAAGCATAATTTGTGGTTTTGATCAAATTAGTAGTGATTTTTATCTTTATTTTTATTCAAAATTTGTCTCTTTAAGTGTATTTTTAGGATCATTTTCATTGAATTTTGAGTCATTTCAAGGGTTTAGCAAGTCCCAAATTACTTTTAGCATTGGGGGCGCTGCCTTCGAACCCCACAAGGGGTGTTTCCCCTTATCCTCATACGGGGTACTTCCCCTTAAATTCAAAAATGGTAGTTTTCCTTGACCCTACTGATGGATGTCACCCCCAAACCCCCACGTCATGGCCTCTCATTCAAAAAAATGTTAGAGTGCAAAATCATAATTTTTTAGTGTTTTTATTGAGGATTATTAGACTAACATTTTTTTTTTACAAGGGTAAATTCAATGGTAATTTTGTCTTGCTTAAGACTACTAGCCACTTATCTTATAGGTTGTATTTTGAAATTTCTTTATCTTTATCTAACATTTTGTCTTGTAGGTCACCCCTTAAGATTGCCAAAATGAAACTACTAATCACTTGCTTTTTAGGACAACTGTCAAATATTTTGGCATTTTGAAAAATATCTTGTATATATTTTTTATATATTACACTTAATTAATCATTTAATCAACTTTTTTTCTTGTCTATACTCGAGATCTAAAATGGTGTATGTTTTCCTCCCTATATCCTAGCAGTAAGTTTCAAAAGATCAAAAATCTCTAACAAACCCTAACACTTTTTTCTTTAAAGGGGGAATTGTGACATGGAAGTGGTGCCCATGCAATTTCCATAGTCTTAGAGGTTGGTGACATGGATTTCATCACCATGTATTCAACCACACTCGTGTTTGAGCAAAGTCTAAAAATCTGGGATAAGTGAAATTAGGCTAAGTGGTTGATCCCATACAGGTCTTTCATGAAGGTAAAGACTTAATTATCTAATTTAAACATCAGACAACACCCTATATATTAATGGCCCCATGTACCTAGTGTATATTAGGAACAATTTTAGAGATATTGTATAGCCTATAATAGGAACTTTGATCGTAACATGTGACTTTCTTCTAGAGTCAGTATCAGCTCTCAAGTGACCATTATGTGCAAATACAGTTGAGAGGATTTGGTAGATTCTATAATGGGTCACCAGCCTACAGCCTCACCCATGAAGCCATTAGATATTGAAATCATTGGGTTACACTCCCAAATCAGTTTACTAGTGATAGGTTTATGTTTTCTCGATTTGGTGTGTGTTGTGTTGGACCCGTGTTATTTATGAGCCAAGTATGCCTTTTACCCAAGCCTATACACACTTATCTAGGCCTCCTTCATATATCATCATCTTTTATATCCTTGTCTCATCATTATATCATCATGTACATCCTCTTATTCATATTTTATTTATACATTTGTGTACATCCTTTAAGCTTGTCTCATATTGTGTCTTGTCTTATCTCTCCTCACCCCTCTCATCTTAGCCACATCCTAGCTAGTCTCATCCGTCTAACACTAGTCATACCCCTAATTCATCATTATTATTATCCTAATCTAATCTTGTCCTAACATAGACTCTATATCCAAAACTAGTCTTGATTAATCATACCCATCCCTAGTCATCCTTACATTATACCTTATCACAAATACCTAATCCTTCATCCTAATCATATTTTGTCACATTTATACCATATTTGCCTCTTAATATGTCCTCATTTTCTATAACATTGATCATCTTATATAACCACCCTTGTTTTATTCATCTTATAAATCTTTTTGTTACATTCTTATCCCATTAATATCCCTCACCATCATCTTATCATCTCATCTTTTCTAGCCATACCCCCATCACTTACGTACCTTAATCAAGTATTGTCATCTATATATCACATCTTATCATAGTAAAAATTCATATTATTCACTTAGCCTTAGCATTAATCATCCTTAGTGTCATTTTTAAGACTAAATTTAACTTATCTATAAATAATTTTGGTCACATCTTAGTCCCTTTTATCACCATATCTTCACATCACCTTGTTTTTCTTACTCATCCTTAGGGTCCTAGTCTAACCCTGTTGCTTACCTTGTCTTAATCACACCATAAATATTGAATTTATCTAGCCTAGTCACCTTATTCATCACCATATTCCTTAATTATATAACCTAATCTTGATCATAGTCCAATCTATCTTTACCTTGTCATCTCCTTGTCAATACTAGTCCTCACATCAAGTCTATATTCATATGCTAGTCTTCATCTACCTTGGTAAATAATTATTTCCACATCAAGGTCCTGATTCTAAGCTTGCTTGTGTTTATTTACATTTGACTCATACATAAAATCATATCCTATTAATCCTCTTGTCTTATTGATCAATTCATCCCAAGTGAAGTCAAATCATATTGGCCTTGAGTTAGTCTTAATCCAGTCATTCTTAGTTGAAATCAAATATCTTGGGCTAGTTTATCCCCTTATTAAACTTTATAGCTTATATTATCTCAATAAATTAAATCAAGTCTAAATCATTGAAGTCTATCTCACATCCTAATTTGTTCTACTTGATCTTGGCTTACTTCATCGAGCATCACATCACATTGAACATCTAGTCAATCTTGAGATCAAACTAAATTAATCCTTCATCCAAATTTATTCCACACATCCCATCTACATCCCTCAATTTTTCCATTCAATCCCCCATACCTTCCAATTGGGGATAGCAAAACACATCATCTTTGATTTCTCTCATCTTCATCCATAGCATCTAAAATAGATTTGGTCAATACCCTGATTGAGAAATGCCTCATGGCCAATAGGAATGTACTCCTTTCCTACCTCCTTGAGATGAGCACTCCGACTTTGATCACATCCAATCAACATTTCCTCCAATCCACACCCATTCTCATCCATAAATTCATAGTACCACCCAATCCCATTCAACCCCTCCATCCACCTATGATAGCCAATTGCTTACGACTTCATACATTAGTAAAGGAAATCCTATCCTAGATACCTCATCATCTAGTTTGATCACCCAATCATGACAATAATAATCTGACTTAAATTTTAATGCTTCCACATCCAAGTCACAAAGTGAAGAGAGGCCCTATACTCTTCCTCTTACATCTTTAAAATCCCTCTTACACAAATTTATTACTATGAAAATGATGGTCTATCCACCCATAAGACATCTTGATCTCACCAAGCCTAAGACCTCTTGGTATAAAGCTAACCAATACTATATACATCACTGAACCTAGGCGTATACCATTAATCAATGTTCTAATTTTCAAAAATGTGTCCAAGACCTCATTGACCATGGTGACATTGAAATTGATAATGAATCAGATAGGTATACATCCAAGGGTGAAAAAGAAGAGAAATCCCAAGACTCCATTCCTAATCATGATCAATTCATTCCCTTTCCAAGCCAAGGTTAAGATAACACATCCATCTTCTATGGTCCCCCCATCTTTGACAAATTCTCCATCAAAGATGAGTCCATTTCCCATGATCCTAGTCCTCCCTTCTCTCATGAGTCCTTTTATGGGCACATATTTGGTGAATCCATTATTCCTCCATCATCTTCTTCTCATCTATCATATCAAACACCCCACGTTGATAGGTCACTTACAGACAAAGAATCATATATTAGTCACATTACATCATGTACATTAGAGTTGGTATTAGAGTCAACACCAGTCTTATCTACATTAGGATCATGTTCAACATCAATATCTAAATTGGATTCCTCATCAATAACATCATCTCTCATAGATATTTTAGCTCATGATGACATCTACCTATTTTATAGTACCTCTAATTCAAATATCACCCAATCACAAGGCATATCTTTTGATCCCATCTAGGATGATTAAGTCATAATATGTTTATTAATAGCTTTATAGATCAATGGTACTTAGAGTGGATCTAATGTTGCATCGAATGCATCTTAAAAATAGTCTTAGTGATCCTTTTATTTATATTGAGGAGATTTTCTATGATGTCAAAACTAGATCTCCTAGGAACCTCTATGAGGACTATGTTGCCCCATCACTAGTATTGACCTCATCATACCATCTCCCCCACCTTCATCCATCAAATACTCCTTTCCTCCTATCAATGATCATTTAATCACCTTCCTCCATAGGGATGAATGAGAATATACATCATTGGACCCTTACTAAAGTAGAATAATATGTGTCATAAATACAAAGGTCCAAGACCATGTTCAAAAACTAATACATAATGATCAAGTCATCTTTGATCCAACAAGTTAAAATCAAGAAAAGTCAAGTCATTATCCTAATTAAGAAGTGTATTCCCCTATTGAAACCCTCTTTGAATCACTAGGGGACCATCAAAGTCAAAATAATCATCATCTATCAAGTCAAAGATCAATCTCCTCTGGTGAAGCCAAAGTTAGGCAACAGGGGGTAGTCAATATATAATCAATCCTAAAAATCAAAACAATGTCAAAAGCATTATCAATATGGTTGATCCTTCAAATAATCATATCAAAGAAGAATTCCACAGTCTAAAAGTCTTGGATATATTAAAATCTTTTTTCATATGGCTTAACCAAACATGGAATATCCAACATCTTCAATGGTGTGTGTGAATATTAGTCCCATGTCTCAAACATCCATCACACCTTCCTATCATGCTCCCATCATCCAATCAATTAATATACTCCACCAAAAAATATAACCCATAAACCCATCCTTTCCACACCTCACAAACCCAAAAGACATCGTCTCTTGTAGGGGTGATGAAGACACCTAGTCTATATGTCTAGAGAGAACTCCATCAAGATTCCAAGAGGGTCACAAGGACATAAATACATTTATCATTGACAACATGATCCTAGTATCACATATCTCCAAAATAGGTTTTGGCTAAAAATCATTAAAGTGTCTACATCCTACATCTTGCACCCATATCCAATAAATTGAGATACTAAAAATTAAAAAAAACATTCATCCAATGGTGAAAAACTAGTCTTCTAGAACCTTGGGCAAGTACCATTATAAAAACTAGTTTTTAGCATCATGGTAAAATAATCTATTATCTGCATTATACCTCACCACTTAGGGCCAAATCCATGTCATCCACATTATATCCCCTATCAATCCCTTCCATATCATCCTTGTCTATCTTATCCCTTTATCCATTATTTCTACCTAGCATATGCCATCATATAATGCATCTTATTATGTCCATTATTTCTTCCATTATTGAATTTAATAAAGGAGTGGAAGATGTCTTGTGACATGTTTTAGAATCATCTTGTCATATCCTCCAATGGACACTCGGGCAACTAGATATCATGTCCCTTCATGATGTGGTTGTTGGTGATCCCTTGTCCATTATTCCTTGGTCCTTATCCCCTTTTTAGAATCACCCTCATGATTTTGTCATCCCATCCATCATTCCATCCATCTTTATCCTAGTTTCTAGGCTTGGTATTCCCTTTGCTAGTAACCCCACTTCTATAGTGTACATACATATTCTCAAAATCCCTAAAAATTGAAATATTCCAAAACCCCTAAAATTTTATAAAATCCATCAAATCCAAAAACATCTCAGTTATCTTGTCACATGTCATCTTTTTATATGTCCTAAATACCCCAATCATCTTATCTTATGTCTTACTCATTTTATCATTTGGCATTGTCTTCCATCCTAGTGGTCTTATCATATTATCATTTTGTCTTGTCTTATGTCCTAATCTTGTAATACAAGTCCTTACTCATAACCTTATCCTAATCCAAGTCTTTAGTCTACTCAAAATATATGCCTTTATCTAAAACCATATCCTTGATCCACCTTCACATCATCATGACCAACTTAGTCCAACTCATCACTTGATCAATCATCCCATCAACTCTCATCCAGATAATTAGATAAGACACAATGACACTGCATGTAGATACTTATATGTATTACTTATCTTCTCTTTATCATTTCACTTATTTACATATATTTTATCATGTATGTATGTATGTATATAAATATATATATATGCATATGTTTATTTGCGTTTCTCTATTTATCTTTTTTTAGTCTTTTAATTAGTCTTGCATCATATCTTTTTTGGCTATTGGGTAATGAACAAGGATGCTATGATGATATGAAAAGTTATAATGATTATTTTAGATGCCCTCAATTATGTAAAGCTCACTATTTCCCCCTTTTATAATCATTCACTTTAGAACAATGTCCTATTGGTCATACTTATATCATGGGGAATTTTGCCTAGTGCTAAATTTATATTATATTTATTAGACTATGATGAGCTTTATTACAATAATGATGGCTTGATAAAGGAATACAATAATAATTTATCCTATCCTCTATCACCTATCTAATCATCTAATCATTTATATCCCATCATCAATTTGATACTCTAGGTCTAATCAACTAACCCAACCACATGTCATAACATCTAACATCCCAAATCTAAGCATTTATCCTAGTCTTCTATCTTCAAGTCAATCACCCACTTCCACTCATCCAGTATCCAATCATTAATCTAATTCCTTTATAATCATGTTTGTATCCTATAGCTGATCATCCAAGTCCACTCATATAGTTTATAATCATTACTATAAGTCCCTTATAATCATGTCTATATCCTATAATCAATCATATATGATTTCTCTAGTATCCAATCATCATCACATCTAACATCTATCTAACAACTAACATGTCTAACAATTTTCATCATCTTAATACTCTAATCCATCATCACCATCCTCTAATCTACTCCAAACCAAATTGGCCTGAGGTATTTTGAGATTATGTAGGTAGCTTTTAGTCATATGGTGTGCCTGAGGTCAGATCAGCCACTCTCTCCTTTTTCCCCACCATTATTCATCTCATATTTCATGTCCCTCATCATCCTCAAGTATTACATTAGTTAAATCCTTGAGATATAATATCAATCAGTTTATTGATCAATCACCATCCTCATAACCATCTCCTTAATATTTTTGTCAATCACCTACACTTGTCAATTGGTCATGACAAGTCACAACATCCATATTTTCTTCCATTATCATTAATTGTTCAATTCATAATTTAAATTTTATTATTTCCTCCTTCGATTGAGGCATCACCATAGCTATAACTTTTTTATTATATCCCACTCCCTTGCATGGGGTATCATCATTATCGCTCATTGATTTGATGCATTACAATCCAATTCTTCCCCTTAATCTTTTGGTCACTTGATCATATCATTTATTCTCTCTTATCTCCATTATATTATTATTCACCTTTATCTTTGAGCTACACCTATCGATTGATCTTATCAAATAATTATCTTATTTTTGGCTTGATGCTCTTTCAACATGTGTCCTTTCTTGGGATATGTTGATAACTCATGGCCTTATCTATCAATTATCTTAGTTCATAAATATCCCTAGAATGTGTGCTTTCATAGGATATGTCTAAAGTTTAAAACCTTTTATTTTATCATCATTATGCTACAGTTGATTCCCCCTTAGGATGTGTTGACAATCATGATGGTTATTTTTTTCCTTTTGAATAGATCTTTACCATGGGCATCATCACTTTATAGCTCACTACTCGTGTCAAGTTCATTTTATTCATCATCAGTCCCACATCTAGCATCCCAACGCCTTATCTATTCACACATCCCACTCATTATTTCCTCTTTTGAGTGGCCATCTAAATCCTTCCTCCCCACATGTCACCTTGAGGGGGCATCATGTGTCCATTAACATAGTTTACTAATATTCATTCATAAGTGTCTTTCTTCTTTGAAATATCATTACTCCTACTTCATTCAATTGCAATGCCTTTCAAAGAGGAGAAAAATGTATGTACCTAAATTTTCTCACCTCATTTCTTGTCACTAATATTATTATTATTCAACACTAATTTCATTTATTAATTGTCTATCTCATTTGATCTTGTCTAATTCAATATAATTTATTTCTATTAACCCCTTACTAATCATTAGCCTAATTCCCCACTAATTCCATATTCACCTATTACCCTTAACCCTTTCTATTTCTTCATTAATTTTTCTAATTAATCCCACTTATCTATTATATTGTGAATTTATTTTCCCAACCCACTACCTACCTATTCCTAGGATCTCTTACAACCCTGACCCCTACTCCTCACCTAACCCTTATTCTAATTTATTTTAATCTTACCCTAAGCATCATTACATTCCTTGATATAATCTATAAATCTCTACCACCCTTCTCCTTCTGTAAAGAGTTCTCTCATTAGAGAATTATAAGGAATTTTAAATTCCTTAGAATTCCCTCCTTTCTCTCTAGAAGTTTCTAATGAATTTTGAATTCATTGGAAAATCTCCCTCCCTTGTCTATTTAAATCCATGACTCCCTCCATTTCAAACAAATAAGGAATGTGAAAGAAATCCATGCTATACCAATCCATTAATCCATTCATCAATCTATCAATTATTCCATGCTATCAAAATATTTTGATCAAACTAATATCATTATAAAATTCTAAGTATATTTGTAAGCAGTCCATTATCCATATCATTTAGTATTTTTCTTATTTTTATCTTGATTTAGAACACTTAGATTTAGGATATAATAATTATATTAATGTTCATATATTTGCATTTTTATCCTAATGGATCCATATTTTAATAGTGGATTGTAGATTTGGGTGATTTTGGTATCATTTGCATATCTGTAATAAATTACTCAAATTTATCATCTCACATATGTACCAATAGAAGGGCTAGTGAAAGAGCATATAAAAACAAATAATTTCTTGTATCTCATACATAAGGATAAAGGTTTGGACTATCATATACATTTATATTCTTGTTGACTTGAATGAGTGAAATTTTATTATAGAATAAAGGCTTAACCAAGGCTATCCCCTTAAAACAAAACCCAAATTTTTATTTCCCTTTCTAGATTTTATTGGTGCAGATTAGGGTTGAAACAAAATAGAAATAATTATTTTAGTTATATGCATCCATTTGTATATCTCTAAGAGGTTTTTGATAGGTAGTTTCTAATGTAAATGTTCACAATGTTTTAGACTATACAAACCTGGGTAAAAAACTATTAGTATAAGAAAATTTTGATACTGAGTTGTACTATCAAAGTAGTCTAATATTGGTCGTTGCAATAAAACATGGTCATATTTTTGGATTCCCTTATGCATTATTCAGGGCATGTTTTTTACCATTCATAGTGATTGCCATTATACAAAAGATTAAAAACTAGGTATGAGCCTATAAATTCTCAATCATTTTAGGTGCCTTCATTCATCTCTTTCCTACACAAATTGGGTATTTATTTATTATATTCATTATATTTATATCAAATCTCCTCTATTCTATTTTTTTTAGTGTTAGTGTATCTTTATTTAACATAATTATCTCTATATTAAACTAATTTGGTAGACCTTGTTATTGTATGCCTCTTTTAGACACCTAAATATGGCTACCAATGACCTCCAACCAAGCTTTTGACTAATTTCCACCAAAATGCACAATTTGGCCTGAAAACACTAAAACACATTAAATGAGTTGAAATTGACATATTCAAGTACTGATTTTGGCCAAAGTATCATTAAATGGGGCAATGTAATTTATGGGCCAGCTAACTTTGATTGGATCATTTCAAGTTAAAATGCTAATTTTGCACCTAAGTAATCTGGATTGATCTTTCCTATCAAATATATCGCACAAGACACATGAATTTTTTATTTATTATCAATAACTTCCTAAATGGGATAGCAGATCCAATGCATCTAATATTACCTGCCATTTCTAATCTAATCAAATTTTGGACCAATAATAAGGCATTTTGATCAATTTGAGTAATTTGTGCAGAAGGTGCTTAAACATGCTTAAGAGCTAATTAACCCAAATCAAGGCATAATTAATAATTCCATGGAAACTTGTTGAATAATTTGTTTTGGAAATGAATATTGAATATATGCATCATCAGGTGACCTCATTTCTTGGGAAGACATCCCTAGGCCATAAATGCCACAAATATCAGGATTCAAGCCTCCCATGCTTCATCAAAGCCCTCCATGAATCTTAATTGATCCTCTATCCCAAATATTGATGAGACTATTTATCAATTTTAATTACATAAGTGGATTAATCCTTAGCCACACATCTCAATCTTGATATGGGCAGTTCAGGTTGATTCTAGACATTTACAAAAATCTATAAATAGAAGGCCTTACCACATCATTTCTAACACATGACTATGCAAAGTTATAATGCAGAATTGATTACAAAGCTTCATGCAACTAGTTTTACCATGCCAAATTCATTCCAATCCAAGCTTAGCCATAAGCCAAATGTGCCAAAGAGAGATGGAGCTAGCCAAACTTCCATTGCCAAGGACTTCATGAGCACAAAGTCGAGCAAGCCACTACTACAAAGGCATTTGGAGCATCCAAGGAAGGTGAAGGAATTATTCTTGTTTTTCCTTACTTTTTAGTTATGTTTGTCTTTTTTTTTTGTTACTAAGCTCACCCTAGTAACTAGGCATAAAGGTGTTAGTTTAGTGTGTTTTTTGTCAATTTCTTTTGTGCATTTCGTCACTAACATAATACTAATCTCTTCTTCTTAGTCAAATTCTTAGTTCACATATGGCATGTCCATTGGGACCAAACGCATCCCAAACATAAAGAAGATCATTCTAAAACTTTAAAATCTTCATTTGGATCATTAAAACTCTTGTAATTTGATTTTCTAACTTTGTTTTACCATTTTTCTTTGTCACAAGTTTACACAGTAACCGACATCAGTTAGTAAAACCATCGTCAATCACTATTGGTATAACCAATGTCAGTTAGATAACTAACATCAGTTAGTAAGTGTAACCATCATTGATTATATAACTGATGTCAGTCACTATGTTTTTTTAAAAACACAAAACCCAAGAGCTAATAGGTCATTTTAAAATGCTTGGTTTGGGTTCATACGGACTCTGTTTTGGATGATTTTCTTTAAACCACATGTTTTCTCTTAAATATTCAGAATTTGACATTAGTTTATCTTCAATTTTCATATATTTTTCACAAAATTTTGAAAATCTATTTAAAATGTTTATAATCTAACATATTTGCTTTTGGGGTGATGCCTTAAGGGTAGACAAGTAACTAGTAGACTTGGAAATTGTTAAAACATGATATTAAGACATATTTGGCATGATTTTAAAATGAATTAAGAACATTATTTTGGTGCTTAAAGTAACATTTAATGTGATTAAATAAGTGTTTTTAGCATTAGTTTTCAAAGTTACAACTAAGACCAAGGGATCAAATGAACACCACCTCATTTTCCATTTGGGCTCAAAAATGAACTCACCTTTCCAAGTTTTTTATATTTATTTAGTTATTTAAGTTAGATTTTGTCTGGAAAAAGGAGGGATGGCATGTGTATTCTCTTCCATTTATCTCCTTTAGGGAACCTTTGGAATCAAAAGCACCATTCCTATTGCAAATTGCATATTCCAAGACTTAGAAAGAATGTCGTCTAAAGCACTCCCCAAAAACTCATCATAGTTTGGGTGACCTTGAAAATGACCCTAAAGTCTTTATATTTTATGCTTTATTTATTTTATGAAAATTTTGCTTACAAGGGGGATGTCATTACCTCTCAAAAGTTCTTTATGGAAGCTTTGACCTAGGGTTTCATCTCCCAGCATTGACTTCATTTACTCCTTCTGAGTTGCACATAGGATGTATCTACATTTGGACATCGCACTACACTGAGTGAAGAGCAGGATGTAGTGGTTGTAAAAAGGACTAAACCTTTTTACAACTAGTCAATTATGTGGTCACCTAATTTTTGTGCTTGCCTTTTGTAATGTTTGACATGAAATTCATTGTGCAATTGATTCCCCTAGAGATATTTGAAACTTGATAGTTTAGTTAACCCCACATTACCATACCCTTACTAGGATTTGGATGGTTATACTTAGAGTATTTTGGTCATTTTTTCTTGGTATGTTTGGAGACTAAAACTTGTTTGTTTTTTCATAAGACATGTCAAAATCAATTTGTTTATACATCACTCTTGTATCTAAAGAGGCGTTATGCTAGCTATTTTACACCACACTTGTGCTTTGAAATTTTTGCTAAACTTGTTTGTGTGTGTGTCATTTGAGTTGCAGAGAGTTGTGTTATGCTACCCAAATCATGTCAAAACATTTTTCCTTTGAGTCTTTTGCAAACATAACATTGACCACATCATTTGAGCATGTTTATGTCATTAGGATACTCAATTTGTTTCAAGACTTGTTTCACCTTGTATTAAAAATCATTGTTTCACACCATGTCACATCATCGATTTGGACCTCATTTATGTGTTGTCATGCTATCTAATATTATTTATCTTGTTTAGTTAAATCCTAGTTTTCACCTTTGATTTTTCAATTAGCTTTGTCAAGTTTGGATTCAAACATTGATTTATTTTGTTTAGGCCTTAATTCATGGGGCTAATACATAGATCTTTCTCTTTTGGGTTGCATAACTTCAATTAATCGATTACCTAAATTTGAAAACTATTGATGGTTTGTTTGTTTAAAGCCTATCCTCATTATTGTTTGTGTCTTTATTTGGGAGAAACATAGCCTTTCTCCAAGAGCCTTTTGTCTTATGCCTTCTGCCAACTGATCATGTTTATGTTTGATTCTATATGTCGGGTCTATGTAAAAGTTATTTCCAAATTTGTTAGATTAAATCAAATCACATTAGCCTTTGTTTCAAGTCTAGCTTTTTATGCCATTTATCCAAAATTCTTAGCATATGCCTATTTGTTTGAGCCTATCTTTTGACTCTACATTTGGATAAAAGGCCTAATAACTCAACTTTTCCCTTTCTTAGTTTAAACCTTGTTGGGAAAATTTTGACCTAAAAATTTAGCATGCCAGTGTTTATTTTGATGCTTGACCTTTTGTGAGTATGAAATTAGACATTTGACATTAGACTATTTTATGCCATGTCTTATCACAAACCATTTTACAGATACAACTCCACTTTTAGACCATATTGGAGATACAACTCCACCCCTTCGACCAAGTTTGACCATTTGTCCTTTGGATATTTTTTTCTAAGTTTCCAGAACTTTAAGCCTTTTTATTTCAGATCTTTCATCATTTACGTAGATATGTCTATTTAAACTTATGATAGAGTCACGTACAATCCAAATTATGATAGAATGGTCACACAAAATCCCACTAGGAACCTCTATAGAGAAATATTTTCTAAGGAGTTATATTATTCTCCTTACAATACTCCATATGGGGAACATAATCAAAATCCACTTGATCTAACTCAAGACCTAGATTGGTATGAAGAGGCTTGTGAGGAGGACTTTGAAGACCCAACTATAGATAATGTTGTTTGGGATACGGATCCATACCCTCTTTACAATAATCACTACATGGAACACAGTCAAGAACTAGTTTATGAGCCAACTCATGACTAGGATGATATGGTTTATGAGGAAGACTTGGATGCTTTGGCTTGTGCAAGAAATAAAGCCTCATAATGCCCTATCATTACCATTTTAGGACTTCATGCTTTGGCTTATGTGATTAATCAGGCTCCACCACATCATACCATTTTTATTCTAGGACCACAATGTCATACCATTCCAATTCCTAAACCTGGTCCTTTGGCTTGTGTGAGCAATCAAGCTCCACAACACCCCTTCATCATTTTAGGACCTAGTCTTTTGGCTTGTGCGATCAATGAAGCTCCACACCACCCTATCATTACCATTTTAGACTTCATCATTTGGCTCATACAAGCAATCATGCTCCCCAATGCCCTACCATTATCCAACCATAGGTCATTCCTCTTCCATTACCAATCCCATCCAAACCTCAACTGATTCAATCATTTAAAGACCAAGTTGTTTTCAAAACTAGTATTTTCTAATTCATTGGAAACCAAGGCCAAGAGAACTAACCAATTTGAGATGTTTTTGTTGAATCAACCATTTGTGATAAGTTAGCCTATGATGAATCACCTATTGATCCTATCCTAGTTGTAGAGGAGTCTCACACTGATGAGCCAATATTTGTTGAGTCACTTCTTAATGATTATAACTACCTTTGGAAAAATTATTACCTCAGCCATCTACCTATTTTTAAGAGCCTCTTATTGACAAGACAATCTCTAAGGAGTTGTTTCTTGACCTTTTTCCCATCCTAAAGGAGTCCCATTCTGAAAAAATAATTTTTATGGAACCTATTATGCCATCATAGGCCATCACTTGTCTAAAACCAAACATTCAATAAGACATTATTGTAACAAAATACCCATCGACTAAATAATTAGAGTTAGAGTCAGGTTCTATTATTGAACCAACATCAGATTTAGCATCAAAATCAAAATCAACATCAGTCTCAACATTGGATTCAGATTCCCTTGAATTAGAATCATATTCAAAATAAGAATATGTTTTTGGATATTATAACATTGGTTACGCATGCCTTGCAGATCAATTTAAATATATTTGTGATCTTTTTAGAGTTTTCAAGGATGATTACTTCAGCTTAGACGCAAGTTATCCTAATATCTTCTACGAGGATTGTGTAGCCTTTCCCCATTCCATTACCATTCCACATGCCATTACCATCAACCAAAATAGCCATATCATTAACATTCTATCTCCTACAAGTGTCAATTGGGATCGATAGAATCACACTTTATTAAACTACATTCATGGCAACATAGCAATTAAAGAAGAGCAAGGAGGCCAAGACTACATTCATATAGCAGAAGAACATTCTCCTAGTGTAACCTTTTTAGAAGTGCTAGGAGATAATCAAAGTCAGAACTTAGCATATTTTAGTGAAACTTTTTTGGAAGTGCTAGAAGAAAATTAAAGTCAAAAGCCAATGTTCCTTAGTGAAACCTTCTTGGAGGTTCTATGGAACAATCAAGACAACTTCATTGGTGAAAACCTCATTAAGGCACCAATAGCTAAGTACAAAATTTATCCACTAATTGATGAAGACAAAATCAAAGATCAAATCAAAATAGCTTCTTATCTACAACCTAATTAGATGGTAGCTACTCGCAGGCCCAAACAATAGAAAAATCTGATGGTCCTATTGACATAACAAGTATTCAACCCTACCACAACCAAAATTATATTGAATCTGACATCAACAACATTACTTGTGACTGAACATCCTGATCTTCATTTATTTCCCAACTATTTCACATTCCATTATCATCTACCATTGTATTTTCCAATCAAACCTACCATCCATTATTTTTTCTTATTTACCATCCATGGCCACACTTTCCTTTATTGAGGCTACAAAGATACCTTGTCTCGATGCTTAAAGGAATCAAAATCAATGACCAATGAAGATCACAACAATATTTTTGAAATCCAAATTTATAGGCAGTTCTTGACAAACTAATTATTTAGATGACATGTGGGATAGCAATTAACATGATCAAGTATTTTGTTTGTATCATTTATTGATTAGGACGTGCATCTCTATCTCACTAGGAAAAATAGAATCATATGCCATTTACCACACCTAGGACAAAAACATGTACCATATCATTTCACATTGCCATTTCCATTGTTACATATCCATTTTTCATTATCATAGATCCCAACCATTCACCCTATCACTTGGGGGAAAACCCTCCTAACATTTTATCCATCCTATCATTCCATTCTTATCTAGACCAAACCCTATTTTTAGTCATCTTACCCAATCCTATTTTCATATTGATTCCTTTGGTTCTTCCCATAATTTTTATGAGAGGATTCTGATCAAGTTTCAAAAATCAATCCAATCTGTGTTTTAATGACAATCTATGAAAGTAGTGTGACAGTTGATCTAGCAAGATATCTTTCATCCTATCAAGTTTGTTTATGTGAGCCTGATTATAACCGCCTATGGGTAAATCAATGTCTCACCAGTCTTGCTACTAATTATAACCACCTATGGGCAAATTATTATCATTTACCTATGTCATTTATCCTATTTATAACCACCTATGAGCAAACTAGGGGCAACACTTGTTTATCATGCATTGTCACATCACCTTGCCATTACTATTTTCATTTGACTAGTCATTTGTCAATTTTGAGAACTTGTTGGGACCTAGTTATTTTTTCCTCACCTTTTGTGTGGATGGAATTATTATGACTTGAGGTTATTTTAAGACTGTGTAGGTCATGCTCAATTCATGTTGAGGTCACCTCAGTCACCCTTTTCATGCACTCTCATCATTTTGTGAGCAACCTAAGCTAAATGCTCTCATCATTTTGTAAGCAACCTAAGCTAAATTCTAAAACAATCATAACATTTAAAAAATCCAAAAACATTTATCCTATCTAAGCCTATTCATCCAGCTTACTAGGGCATGGTCATTATTAGGATGCTTTCTTTTAGGCTTTTAGTTTGTTTGTTTGTTTATATTAGGTTGTTTTTTTGTTTGTTTTTCTATTTGTTTGTTTGTTTATTCACTTGCTTATTTTTTTTCTTTCATCACTGTTACCTCAACTTGGTCTATATGTATGCATTCATGGGTGATTCCTTGAGCACATTATTCTTGAGTCCATCCATATTCATACGTCAACATTGTCATCATGGTTTTTATCATTGGTGTATTATTTTTGGTGTTTATTGGATCAAGAGTCAATCCTTATTCATTTTTTGGCCAAGTCTTCATGGTGTTCTATCATGAATCCTACCATCACATGCTACAACAAAAATTAGCTTCAGGAAATTCTACAATCAATGGAGCCACAGAAGTTTCTCCTTAGTACCTTGGTAAATCCTCTTATCCCACCCTTGATCAAATTAACCCATTGGCCATTTTAGTTGTATCATTACTAATAAGGATGAACATATCCTTATTGGTAGGTATAACTAAGTCATTTCTAATGATCAATCTTATTCCTCTATCCACCTCTTTCATCACTTTGCATCCGCTCACCTTTAATCTGTATTCCAAGTTATATCCTTGAGTTATGCTTGTTAATCATCCCTAACTGGGGCAAAATCATCTTTAGCCAATCCATGTCTACTTAATGATTATAACCGCCTATGGGTAAATCTTTATTTTGAATTTTATTCTTGATTATAACCACCTTTGGGAAAATCAGCATCTTTTTTACATTAATGCATGCAAGCATTTTCTTATTTTGATTAATCTCAATAATGGGTTAATTACACATTTCTTCTTGTTTCTTTTAGAGGGACCATCCATCAACAAATGTGATAGCTATTCCCTTGAGGGGACATCATCATAGGATTTCTAAAACCATTTGGAGCTTTGTTCTTCAACCATCATCTTTTTTTTAGCATACAAGCCATTTCTCATTCTTTTAGAAGACATTGTTTTGCCTATGGTTTGAAACATCTTCCCAAATAGGGGCAAACTGTAGACACCAAAATTTGACCACCAATGACCTCCAACCAGGCTTTTGACTAATTTCCATGAAAATACATAATTTAGCCTATAAACACTAAAACACATTAAATGAGTTGAAACTGATATATTCAAGTTTCAATTTTGGCCAGAGTATCATTAGATGGGGCAATGAAATTTATGGGCTAGCTAACTTTGATCAGATCATTTCGAGTCAAAATGCCAATTTTGCACCTAGGTACTCTGGATTGCTCTTTCCTATCAAATCTCTTACACAAGACATGTGCCTTTATTATTTATTGTCATTAACTTTCTAAATGGGATAACAGATCTAACACATCTGGTATTTCCTTTCAATTCTAAATTAGTCAAATTTTGGACCAATAACAATGCATTCTGATCAATTTGAGTAATTTGTACACAAGGTACTTAAACATGATTAAGAGATAATTAGCCTAAATCAAGGCATAATTAATAATTCCATGGAAACTTGTTGAATAATTTGTTTTGTAAATTAATATTGAATATATACATCATTAGGTGACCTCATTTCTTGGGAAGACATCCCAGGGCCATAAATGCCACAAATATCAAGATTCATGCCTCCCATGCCTCATCAAAGCCCTTCATGCATATTAATTACTTCTATATCCCAAATATTGATGAGACTATTTATAAATTTTAATTACATAAGTGGATTAATCTTTAGCCACACATCTCAATCCTGATATGGACAGTTCATGTTGATTCTAGACATTTAGAAAAATCTATAAATAGAAGGCCTTACCACATCATTTCTTAACACATGATTATGCAAAGTTATAATGTATAATTGATTACAAAGCTTCATGCAACTAGTGTTACCATGCCAAATTCATTCCAATCCAAGCTAAGCCACAAGCCAAAGGTGCCAATGAGAGATGGAGGTAGCCAAGCTTTCGTTGCCAAGGACTTCATGAGCACAAAGCAGAGCAAGCCACTACTACAAAGGCATTTGGAGCATCCAAGAAAGGTGAAGGAATTATTCTTTTTTTTCCTTGCTTTTTAGTTGTGTTTGTCATTTTTTTTTGTTACTAAGCTCACCTTAGTAACTAGGCATGAAGGTGTTAGCTTAGTGTGTTCTTTGTCAATTTCTTTTATGCATTTTGTCACTAACATAATACTAATCTCCTCTTCTTAGTCAAATTCCTAGTTCACACCTCTTATTACTAATATTTTTGAAACCAATAAGAAAATTTTGCCTTCAAATAATCCAATTCATAGTAAAGTTGTGCTAACCTCTGATATAGTCAATATAGTGCACATGATAAGTGAATTAAAAAGACAAGAATATATTTTATCCCTTAGTTCCCTTACATATAATGCTAAGGTTGATTTTCATGTTATATTATCTTATCCTTTAACACGTAAATTAGTCAACTCTCCTTATCCACATGGTTTTTTCATGCTTAAACTTTCATCATATTAGATATGAAGATCCTTATTTGCACCATAAAAACTTTTATGCTTCTATTGGAAACAATGCTTATCATGATATATTATTACTTAAGATTTTCCAAGAATCTTTATTAGTGATGATTTAAATTATTTTCATACTTTTTTCAGTGGATCCCTGCATTATTGCATTATGTTAGAAGATCTTTTTTAATCTCAGTTTATTATTAATAATTGCCTACATACTACAGTCTAACATGTCCCATATCTCCAACAAGGTCTACATGAGAATATTAATGATTAAATTATTATATTCAGGGGAAGTATTCATTGGTCATTATATCAACCATCAAATGTATAAAAATATTACACATTTAACAAGTCTTTTGTGGATTCTATAATTATATACAACTAAATTTGGCATAAACCTATTATTATCATTATCTTATTCCTAACTTACCATATTTGATAAAATTGTGAATTTTAGCTTGTTTCTAGGACAATCCCAAACCCACATAGGTCTACACTTAGTTCATTAAGCCTAAAAATCACCTCAACACTTATAAAAAAGAATCAATTAACACACTTGGATTATTACTCTCCTATTATCTAAACTTAACTCAAAAACATACTCATCTCTGGGATAAACCTGTGTATTGTATAGGTTCATCAAGGACAAATTCATGCATTGTATAGGTTTGTCCCTTTTATTTCTATGGGCATATTTTACACTTTGTCATTGATCATGCACCTTTAACTTTTCATTTCTAAATTTTTGAATTCATCTTGTGTGCATAATTTATCCTATATAAGCCTATATATACAAGGTATTGTCAGCCCATTTAAAGAGTTTCATAGAGACAATAAATCACAAATAGAGAAATAATTCAAGAAAATTCATATCAAAGGTCAATCTTATAACCAAGCATCAAATCCTTCATACTTATGACATTGTGAGTTTATCTTGGTCTCTCATCATTTCCCTTATGCCAAAGGAGGGTATTAGACTACAATAATTGTATTATCACTTCTACAGAAGAGGAGGTTCAAACCCCTCACTCTAATTATTACATGCACACAATCATATAACTATGAGGATGTCTAATTCCATTCATGTTAGATACATAGATTGAAATGTTACCTTTGCGGTTGTCTGAATCCATTTGATTTTGTCTATTTTCAAAGTGTCAAGCTAGGTCAAGGAGGAGATTATCTATTCATCACATTCTTCCTAGTAAATTTGTGAATTGAATATGCAAGTGTAACATGAAGGCAACATCACACATGTGATAAAGAAATCAGTTTTTGAAACACTACCAAGACAAACATGACCTTAGAAAAAATTCACACAACTAGATGAGTCTTTCATGTCTTAGTCTATATAATATGCATCCATAGAGTGCATGGGTCTATCCATGAGTAAAACACAATTTACATATTTTAGGAGTAGGTTGCATATACTTAAAATAATCATTCTACAGGCCTTTTTTTTTTTTTTTTTTTTTTTTTGTGTGTGTGTAACAATAAATAGGTGTGATCATTTATTATAAATTTATCAATTACATTGTTTAGTCTAGTTTGACTGTGCCACTTGGACCTATTTTTCTTTTTACCTTGTTAAATAAATACAATTTTTTTATTATTATCAATAAATGATTAGATTTATTTAATTTCAATTAGTTTATTCCTTATTTTATAAAAAAATAAGATTACAACAAACACAAATTGTGAACCTCGACTC
Source organism: Torreya grandis (assembly GCA_037957365.1). Lineage (NCBI taxonomy): Eukaryota > Viridiplantae > Streptophyta > Pinopsida > Cupressales > Taxaceae > Torreya > Torreya grandis. The sequence continues at coordinate 635,500 of JARHVA010002177.1, read as the reverse complement.
TTTTGCACATTCAACCTGGCATTTATACAAACCCTATTTACCTTAGCCATTTTCATATTCAGATCCTAGAGTTTGGTAAATCCTTTTATCCTTATATCTTTATGTGTGCATTTATTTACTATCATCATGGTTTACATTATTAAAATTTGGGAAAATAGTTTGGATCTAATGAATCCTATATTGCATAAACTATAAATTATAACTAATAAAAGTACTCTATCCTTGTTACAAAACCTAAAAAATGAATAGTTATTAAATAATGGAAAAATTAATGAATTTTTTTGTCAAGCTCTTAATACAAACCCCTCTCTCTGATATATAATATTAAAAAATACTTATGAGATTAAAAAATGTTCTTGTTTCCCCTATGTTTGTACTCATGTTCTTAAATCCTATGTGCATTGTAATGAATGTTTGAATTATATACAACATAGTGCACCTATGAAAATTAAAATGCATGCTTATATAATAAATCACATGAAATAACATTTGAATGACCTTATTGCATGGATATGGCCCATTTTTATAAGTGATGTCATTTTGATTGTAGCATTCAAGATGGTTACATTTTTAACTCTCACTCCATGAGGACATGCAAGGAGGAATATAATAATTAGGTTGAGGGATGTGAGCATCATAAGCCATCATAAAATACATCTATTTTTTATACAACCATGGATTTTTTTATAATGTTGTAAAATGAAATTGGACCCCTTTTATGATATGGGTTATGTATAGGTAGAATGTTTCTCAACATTATTATATGTTGTGCATGTATAATGTTATTATATGTTTTAGGTTAGGTATATAAATAAATAATTGGGATTAGACAATGTGGTATAAATGTAGAGTTCTAAATGATGTATTATTCCTAAACCTATATATGATGCCTCAAGAGATATGGAGGTGGAGGGGAGGAGGAGCAAGTATATGATATCTATTGTAGTAGTTTATGTTCACATATGTTTTTAATTTGATGATGTTTTTCATAATTACCTAGATAATATATCAATTTTATGTTAATTTCATTGTTTCTTCTTACTCTAGTTTTTTATTTATGTTACCTAAGTAATAGCAAAAATCCATTGTGCACCTTAAATTAATCCACTTGAGATAATGCTTGCACTTTTATCATAATGGTTAGGAACAATAGAGTAAAATTGGCCCCAAGATGGGGGGAAGTGGGAAGGATGTATCCCAAAATAAGAAGCACACTTTGACCGACCCCAAAAGGGTGAAAAGTTGTAGGCTTGGAATTACAAGAAGTTACCCCAGTAGAGAGAAATGAAGTTATAGGGTCCTGAAGATGATGGTATAGATATGGAAAGAGATTCCCCTAATAGAGTAGATGTAAACATTGATACATCCAAATGATTTTCCCCAATAGGGTAGATTTCATTGTTTAAATGATGAAAATGGTTAAATGATTGATTATCAAGCATAACTCAATGATTTAACCTATCACATAGATTAAAATGAGAAGAGTGATGCAAATGTAGGTACAATGGCATAATGACTTTTTAAAAATGAAGAATCCATTAAAAAAACTACACATGTGCGAATGGTCAAAGTGATAAGATAAATGATAATCAAAAGAACAAGATAATGATTGAAGAATGATATGATTGGATTGGAAGAATGTTAATAAAATGATCATGACTATTTGTATATGCTTAGATGTATCATGAGGAGCATATAAATTTTCCATATGGTCTAGTTGATGGAGATTTAGTGAACAAGGAGATGCTATGTTGAAGCATTGCTGAATAGACTCCTAGATATAGATTTTAATGTAGAAAAAAATAGTATGTAACATGATATAAAACACCATGATGACCTATATGTAATATACATAAAGACTGACCCTTGATCTAATAAATAATTGAAAACAATGCACCAATGATAAAAAACCATGATGTCAATTTTGATAAATGCCAATAGATTGAATCAAATACAATATTTTGATAAGAAGTACCATGATGATGACCCTATATCATAATGGACTAATTCAAGGCAACAATGAAAAAAAGGAACTAAACAAGCAAACACACACACACAAACTTGAAAATAAAAGCACCTAAAAGCATCTTGTTATTTAACCAAGTCCAAATCCATGCGTAAGGACTCAAGGATAATGATAAATGGATGGATCCCCCAAGTAATGATATATGTAAAGGATGGACACTTATCTAGGTGGAAAAAATAATTGGAACCTGTAACTCAAAATTTGGGCCTATGAGATCAAACTATGCAATTCAATCTACCCAAATCTTAAACTACCAGTTAAAGTTTGAAGCCACTAAGATTTAAAAGGAATTGGATGCAATAACTATTTAATCCTATATTCAAATCTTAGATCCTAAATGCTTTAAACCAATATTAAAAAAAAAGACAAAGAGATTGAGATGGACATACCTTGACTCAGAATTTGGACAACATGATGGCCTGATGTTGGATCTTGATAATGGATTTTATGGCTAATTTGACATGAATTCCCTACAAGATTTCTAGATTGATTTTGGCATGCCTTTGATATGAGCTTCTTAGATGGCCTTTCATGGAGGGAGGAGGTTACTTATATATATTTAGGAGGAAAAATCAAGGGTTATAATTTGAAGTTAGATAAATGAGATCAATGGCCATGGATTATTCAAGCAATATTAAATTCCTTATAAATTTATAGTTTAAAGACTTCTAGAAACTTAGAGGATCTTCTCCAATTCTAGAGACTTCTCCATTAGCTTAAGGATAATGGAGTATTAGAGGTGTTTTAATGAGGATTAAGATTCCTAGCGATGTAGGAATATCTAAGGAATAGGTTAGTAGGTGGTTAGGTGGGGTTATGGGAATTTTAAATTTCCATATAATGGATAACTATAATTAGATTAGAATAATAGGCATTAGGATATAATTAATGAAGGGATGGGATTAGATTAAGGATAGTGAAATAGAGAATTATTGAAAGGGTTTATTATATATATATATATATGGCTAGGATTAGGATAAATTAGTGGAATAAAATAGGTTAAGCATAATTAGTGTTGACTAATAGGAATATTAGTTGATAATAATGAAGTGAGCAATTTTAGGTGCATATATTTTACCCCTCTTTGAAAGTTCATTACGAGTTTAGAAAAGTGGAAGGAGAAATGGTCTTTCAAAAAAAACCATGTCATGGATGAATTTTAGTAGATGATGATGTTAGTGGATATGATGCCCCCTCAAGGAGACATGAAGGGAATAATGAGCTAGATAGCCACTCAAAAGAAAAAGAAATGGGTGGGATGCAATGGATAGATAAGGGGTGGGATACTAGATGTGGGATATAAGATGAGGGATTAGACTCAAATAATGAGCTAAAAATTGATGATGATGCCTTAGGGAAGGACATATGCAAAGGGATTAGTGATGATGGGTGTTATGATTATTGACACATCTCAAGGGGGAATCAACCACAACAAGATGATGATAGGATTAAAAGGCCACAATTTTTAGAGGTATCCCAAGTAAGGATGCATGCAAGGGAGAGATGTTATCTAGGATAAGACTTGTGATTTTATTAGATTGAGGATGGGTGTAGCTCAAAGTTAAATTTATTAATATGATGTTGATGATAGAGAATAATCTATATGATCAAGTGACCAAAGGATTGGGGGATGAGGATAGATGATAGAGATAGTGGCCAAGATATCCTTTGGCATGGAAACATAGCCAAGTATTACCTACATAGTCTAAAAAGACCTCAAGTCGATGTAATTCTGACTAGGAGATGATTATGATAATAGGGATTAAAATATGATATTAGTGATGATAAGATATGACTTAGATAATGGGATGAGGATAAAATATTGAAGTTAGTTAGATGAGTTGAGAGGATTAAATTGGTGATGGAATTAAAGATTATTAGATGAATGATGAGATCAATCCATCACAAATGTCAGAAGGCTCATCATAGTCTAAGTAATCCAAAACATAGCACTTGACAAAATGCCCCATGATATAAACACGACCAAGAGGTCATTGTGCTAAAGTGCAGGGGTAAATAGTGAACTCTGCATCCTTGAGGTCACTTTTGGTGTCCTCATATCATCCTCATTAATTTCCCAAAAAGAAATGATGTAAACAAAACATAAAACAAACAAGATATGTACATGTTGCAAGATAAATAACAGACAAACAACGGACAAGTATTTACATCTGATGTCATAATGTATTATCTAATGATAGGATGAGTGATTGGGTGATGGGATTGTGGACTTAGGATGGACTTGGATTAGGGATAGACTAATGACAATGATGAGGATTGACCTAATGATTTTAGATAAAGGCATGGACTTGGATGAGAGACTAGGATTAGGATAAGTATGTGGATGAGGATATGGATGCAAATGTGTTGCCCCTAATTTAGGATAGCAGGATGGAGGGTAGGAGAATGTCTTTGAATACTGACTTGGTCTTGAAATAGAATTTAAAAGTGGCCAATTAAGGTTATTTATAAAATTGATGACCAAGGATTACCAATAGACAAGGCCCTTCAAGAATCCAATCTAGTAAGGAGACTAAGAGATGATGGGATCAAATACCTTTCACACTAAATAATAGTAATTGGATGGGTGTTAGTATGAAGAAGAAATGATAAGGATAATGATGGGATAAATCACTTTCCATACTAAAAAGAGTGATGTGATGGGTGCTAGATATGAAAAGGGCTTGATAGGGAAGTGATGGGTGCTAGATTAAATTCTTGACAAAGTGATGTATGCCAGTAATACCTAGGCCAAGGATGATAAAGAGATGGAGAGATGGGTGACCACTTCAATTTGGTGTCAAGACTAGACATTGTATCTAAGGATGGGGGATTAGGCTAAATAGAGATGAATGTGAATAGGGGATTAGACATAATACAAGACATCATGGACTATTTTGACTTTTTCAAATTTTATGATTTTTAGGGTTTTTGACATTTTTCAATTTTTAGGGATTTTTGGGATATGTATATACACTGCACAAATAGGGTTACCAGAAAATGGAATACCAAGCCTAAAACCCAATAGGAAGATGTAGGGATGATGGATGGGATGACAAAGGATGATGATGATAGGGACCAAGGATAGATCTGCCACTATCTCTATCATCTCTTAGTCTAAACTACATCGACTTGAGGTCTTTTTAGACTATGTAGATAGCACTTGGCCACATTTAAGTGCCCAAGGATAGCTTAGCCACTATCTCTATCATCTATCCTCATCCCCAAATCCTTTTGTCACTCAATCATATATATTCTTCTCTATCATCAGCAACATCATATTAATCAATTTAGCTTTGAGCTACACCCATCCTTAATCTAATGAAATCATCAGTCTTATCCTAGCTAATATCTCTCCCTTGCATTAATCCTTTCTTGGGATATGTTTAAATCTTGTGTAGTTTTAATCTTATCATCATCTTGTTACAGCTAATTCCCCTTGGGATGTGTTGATAACTATAATACTCATCATCAATATTGCCTATGCATATGTCCTTACCAAGGGCATCATCATCAATTTGTAGTTCATTGCTCGAGTTTAATCCCTAATCTTATTCATTTTATATCCCACATATATCATCCAATCCCTTATCTCTCTATCATATCTTACCCATCACTTCTTCTTTTGAGTGGCCATCCAGCTCATTCGTCCCCGTATGTTCCCTTGAGGGGGCATCATATCCACTAACATCATCATCTACTAATGTTCATCCATGACATGGTTTTAATTTGAAATAACATTACTCCTTCCACTTATCTCAACTCATAATTCCATGTCAAAGAGGGGTAAAATGTATGCACCTAAAATTTCTTTCTTCATTATTATCAACTAATATTTATATTAATTGACACTAATTCTGCTTAACCTATTTTATCCTACTAATTTATCTAAATCCTAGCCATTTATCTAATAACACCCTTAAATAGTTCTCCATTTCATTATCCTTATTCTAATCCCATCTATTCATTAATTGTATCATAATCCCTAATATTATAATATAATTCTAGTTATCCATTATATGGGAATTTAAAATTCTCATAATCCTATCTAACCACCTACTAACCTATTCCTTAGGTATTCCTATGTCCTTAGGAATCCTAATCCTCATTAAATCCCCTCTAATCCTTAATTATCCCTAAACTAATGGAGAATTATTTATATTTGGTGGAGCTCCTCCAAGTCTCTAGAAGTCTTAAACTAAAAACTTCTAAGGAATTTCATATTCCTTGAATAATCCATGGCCATTGATCTCATTTATCTAACTTTAAATTACAACCCATTTTTCCTTATAAATCTATATAAGCAACCTCCTCCCTCCATGAAAGGCCATCTAAAAATATCATATCAAAGCCATTTCTAAATCAATCTAGAAATCTTGTAGGGAATTCATATCAATTTAGCCATAAAATCCATTATCAAGATCCAACATCAAGCCATCATGTTATCCAAATTATGAGTCAAGGTATGTCCATCTCAATCTCTTTATCTTTTTATTTAATCTTGGTTTAAAGCATTTAGGGTCTAATATTTGAATGTAAGATTAAATAATTATTGCATCCAATTCTATTTAGATCTTCGTGTCTTTAGACTTTAACTAATAGTTTAAGATTTGGGTAGATTGAATTTCATAGTTTGATCTCATAGGCCCAAATTTTGAGTTGCAGAACTAATAATAAATTTTCCTCATTAGGTTATATATTTTAAAAACACATCTCAATAATGGTTTAGGATGTACAAGGAGTGAATTAGGTATTTTGACTAGATTTAGAACCAGACAAATGTTTTTGAATTTTGGGGATTTATATCTCATGTGGATATTGTAAAACTATTTTGATTTTTAGGATTTTTTAAATATTTGATATTTAGGGTTTTTTAAGTATCTCAACTCAATGGAGGATTATGAGATATAAAATTAAAATAACATTACTTAAATTGCTTGCAAAATGGCAAGAGCGTTAGATAATGGGTGCTTGCAAAATGGTGAGAGCATGGGAAAGGTGTGAGTGAGTTGACCTCATAAATTGAGCATTGCCTACATGGTCCAAATGGACCTTAGTTCAAATTAATTTAACCCATAAGGTTTTAACTATGGATCAATAGACTAAAATAACTTGCAAAAGGATAAGAGCCTAGGATAAGGGGTGACTGAGCTGATCTCAAAAATTGAGCACCACCTACATAGTCTAAATGGACCTCAGGTCAATGTAGTTCAACCCATAAGGTTTAAAATATGAATCAATAGATTAAAATAGCTTGTAAAATGGTAATAGCTTGGAAATAAACAAGCTTAAAAAATGTGAGAGTGGTAGATAATGGTTACTCATAAAATAATGAGAGCATGGGAAAGGGGTGACCGAGCTGATCTAAACATGAATTAAGCATTACCTATGTAGTTCAAAAATGACTTCATGTAAATGTAGTTCCATCCATATGGTTCAAACTATGAATCAATTGACTAAAATACTTGTAAAAGTTTAAGATCCTAGGATAGGGGTGACCGAGCTAACTTCAAAGTGAATTGAGCACTACCTACATAGTCCAAATAGACCTCAGGTCAATGTAGTTAAATCCATAGGGTTTAAAATTCAAATCAATAGACTAAAATAACTTGAAAAAGGGAAAGATCCTAGGATAAGGGGTGATCCAGTGAACCTCAAAAATTGAGTATTGCCTACATAGTCTAAATGGACCTCAGGTCAATGTAGTTTAACCCATAGGATTTGAAATATGAGTCAATAATAAGGTGGAAAATAGGAATGGCACATGATAAAATAAATGGCATAGGATTTGGCAAAGGTTGAATAATAATGGATGACAATGAGGGAAATGACTAAGAATCTCTAAGGACCATATCACATGAGATCCAAATGTGTCTAGTCATCAAAGTATCACATAGATAATAGGCCAAAAATGTTTCTCAAATAGGTCTTAATATACATTCTACTTCAGTAACAAGTTCAAGATAGGAATTCTAATGGTCACAATAAGATGGGTTGGGATGAATAGGGTTAAATCGCTAAAATGGATTAAAATGGTAAGAAAATGGAAATTATCTATAATGTAAATAGGGTTGCCCTAAAGTGTCAAGGTACTTATAGACAATAATTATTTACACATGATGTTGAAAACTTGGTTTTCATCATGGTACTTGTACAAGGCATCATAGACATGGTTTTTGCTATTGGACAAATTATTTCTCTTTTGATTTTGATTTTTTTGATTTGATTTTTTTTTGCATCTTGACTCAATAGAGGATTACAAGATGTATAATGTGGACCCTTTTTTGTCTAACCAATACCTTCATAGAATAGTTTCTCTATTTGAATCTTGTTGGTGTTGTGAACCATACTAATGTAGTTGTGATCTTTATTTATTTTTTATTTTGCTTCCTCCAAAAATCTAAACAAGATGTCTTCATAGCCTCTAGAAAAAAGAGTGATGCTAGGAAGGGTAGAGAAGGTTAAGCATGGGATAAATGGTCAATTTGGATAATGGAAAATAGGACTTGAATAAATAATAAGATTAGAATAAAACATATAATGGTTTGAGGATAAATGAATATTGGGATTTTTAGTCACACATAATGTTTATGAGTCTAGATTTGACTTGCCTTTGGTTATGGTGGGGCTAATATTAACTTAAATAATATCTTCATCATGTGGTGTGTAACTAATTTTCTCATTTAGTGGCACCTCGAAGAGGTTTTCACCAACAAATTCTTCTTGATTTTTCTGATATGAATTATCCAATAGTTCATTGAATGATACCACTTGTTGGGGATCAACCAACAATGTTGATTACACTTATGAAAGCAATAAATGCGGAATTAACCAAAAAGATAAGTAACTAGAATCAAAAATAGCAAAGAACAAGAGATACAAGAAACCACCCTAAAAACATGTATTAAACTCTTTACAGAAGGAATACAATTGAAGAAACTTCTTTTCTTCCACACCTCTCTCAGATGTACAAATCTCTCTCTAGATCTCTTTCCCTCAAGAGCTCTCTCTCTCAATTACAATCAACTCCAACAACCTGGAATGATTCACATATACAATTATGTACTGTTCTTCAACATTCTACATACCAATAAGCTAAGAAGATCTATCCTATTATATAATAATTAGGAAACATGAGCACACAACTATAGCCATCAGATGCACCTCCTAATCAAGGGCTCTAAATAGTCTTACTAATAATAGAGACGTGGACTTAAGACTATCACTTAATCCTAACATGTAAACACTCTGTTTTGTCCATGAAAATAGTTTTTTGGATGTACAGGTAACTGACGTCAGTTCCTACCTATTTGCCTGTGACCGACGTCAACCGATCCCTGCCAACGCTGGCATCTTTTGGTCTACTCCTGACCGACGTCAGTTGCTCCTGACCGACGTCGGTGACTGTGTAAACCTGTAACTTTGCAAAATGCTCCTTTGGTGAAGCTTTTAGCTCCACACCTTAACAAATAATATATTCATCATGTGGTGTGTAACTAATTTTCTCATTTAGTGGCACCTCGAAGAGGTTTTCACCAACAAATTTTTCTTGATTTTTCCGATATGAATTATCCAATAGTTCATTGAATAAGGTTTCACTAAGGGATGTTGATAACTCATTTTGATTATCCTTTAGCACCTTAATCAAGTTTTCACTAAGGGATTTTGACTTTTGATTTTCATTATCATCTAGTGCCTCAAACAAAGTTTCACTAGAGGATGCTAATTTTAGACTTTGATTGTCCCCTAGCACCTTCAACAAGGTTTCACTAGGAGATTGCTCTTTTTCCAAAATGTTGTCTTATTTCCCCATAAATTTTTCCATTAAAATGTTACCATGGATGCAATTCAATAATGTGTGATTATGTCGATCCCAATGAATGTTTATGGAGGTGGAATGTCAATATAATAGATAGGGTAATTAATGGTAAAGGTACATGTAATGTAAATAGAAGGGGAAGAGGTAAGACAACACTCATAGAGGCTACTAGGATAACTTAAGTCATTGTTGAAGGAAACATCCTCAAAAATTATGGAAGAATCATAAATGCTTTCAATTGGATATGTTGGAAATGTGGATCCAATGTCATAACATGCATCAATATATTATGATTCTGAAGCTGATTTTGATTCAAGTGGATCTGAACCTGATGTCGAGACTGATGTTGAGTCTTCTACTAATGCTAAATCTAATATTGGTTCTAAAATGGAACCCAACTCTAATATTGATTTTGAAATGGAACCTAATTTTGATTTAATGTTATCTACAAGTACCTTGTTCACCTTTTACTTGGAAATAGAGGCTTTGGAATGAAGAAATGTTTGGAAATTAGGAATATTTGGTAATGGATGAATAAATTACTCTAGGTCAATAATAATAGGTTCTTCAATTATAGGCTCATCGAAGATGGGTCCTATGTAAGATAGAGGCTCTTCATCAAATACATGTAGATCATCAATGGTTTGTATTTGATCAAATATGGGTGATTCAACAAAAATATCATCAATGGTTTGATTATATTGATCTATATTTAGAAGTAGACGTATATAATCATGATTTGGAATGGAATCATGACATATTTTGATCGAGTAGCTATAAAACTTGGACACACATGTATTTTCAATAGATATTGGCCCTTGGAGGGGCAATGAAATATTAGGTATGGACTATTGGATTTTTTATGGTGTATCTTTAGGATCTCTAATCAAATAGCATAATTCCTATGTAAAAAATCCATTTGGAAGTTTAGCACCCATTTGCCACAATCTAACAAGATATTCATCCTTGTTGTCAAATAGTTGTTGATAAAATTATTCTTGTTCATGATCTATAATAGATGACATATTTTAGAGGTATGTTTGATTTAGAATAGTTGGTTGGATGTGAGACATCATGACTTAGATGAACCTTGGACTAATACCCCCAAGCAAGGATACATGCAATGGGAAATGGATTGGATTAAATTGGCCCCAAAAAAGGTGGTATTGGCACAAATTATAATACGAACAAAGAAGGGTGAATTGGGAAAGAATTGAATAAGTTTAGATGGTATTGACTTGGTTAACCTCAAACAGGGTGAATTGACATAGGTTGGAATTGGTTGAAATGGAATTGATTTGATTTTGCCCCAAAAAGGGGGAATTGGCATATATATGATTCAAATGAAAGAAAGAATGGATGAAATGACTTTGTCATTCCCAATCGATGGGTATAGTAGATTGATTATAAATACAATAAATGAATTTAATTATCATGCAATTGATTCAAATTTGAATTAAAATGGTACAAAATTGCAATGGTGCATAATTGGTTCAAAATGGTATAAAATTGGTTTGGTACATGGTTCAAGATGAACTGGATTTGCCTTTGGATGGATTGGAACATAACTATTTTGGTATATAGAATTTGAATTTGATAGACATTTAATGTTCAAATTGGTTATGTCAATGCAAATTTTAAATGGACTAATTCTATCAATGTTAACTTTGGCAAAGTTTGGCACAGGAATTAGTACTCTAATTTTGGAATTGATATCATAATTTGACCTTAGATTGGAACTAGAATTAGGTATGGAACCAAATGGATGGCACATTGACATGGTTTAGAAAAGTACTCAGATTTTTGGTCTTGATTTGGAAGGTTTGATCTTGGAAACTTGGCCTTATGAACAAATAAGGAAACTTGATTGATTTGAGGCATTTTTCGAACCTTAGAATGTGTAAAGATTGGCACAAGAATGGAAATTTAGTTTTGAAATGTTAAATTAAGACCCAAACTTGGTTTAGATCTTAATTCCTAAAAGGGTTGGTCTTGGCACTAATCAAACTAAAATTAGGAACATGGTTCAAAACTTGGAACTTAGAGTTTGTAACTATAACTTAGAGAGCAAATCAAAATTGACACTTGACTTGCACTTAGGTTTGGACTAAATTGAACAACATAATGGCACAAGTTTGATAATAAATTGAACATTGTTTTTGAAATTGGTCTTTTTAAATTCAAATTATAAGGATTTTGGTTCAATTTTAATAGCCTAGCAACATGGTTTAGACAAATAAAATAGGTATTGGAACCAAGTTTAAACATGTAACTTTTGTTTGACCCAAAATTTTTGAAAAGTAATGCTTCATTGTGTGGGTATAAAAATGGTTTTTGATTTGGACTTGGTTTATTTGATTTGGTCTTAAGTTTAAACAAGGTTTTAACATGATAATCAAGCAATAACACGCAAGCATTATAAGACACTTTTAATAACTGACATAGGTTTGCATCACATCCATTGAACCTTTTGAAACACTTGCCTTGAGAGAGGATTATAAATTTTAAAGTTTATTAAATAAAGTATAGTAATTATTGGTAGGTTTTTAATCCCCCCTTCTCTCTTAAGGTTCATATGATAAAGGCAAAATATGGGGGATGTTACCTTTGTACCCCCGCATCAATGTATGATCTACATGAAAAGAGGCATCTAATTTTTTTATAGTGGACTATCTAGATGGTTCCTATATATAAACCATAATAGGCAATACATAGGCACAAAAATTCATCAAAGAATAAATCCAAATATGGTAATCCATGGGAAGGATCTTGTCCCCACCACGATCATGTCATCCTTGCCTTCTAAGTAATAGTGCTACCAAATTTGGATTATTCAAAGTTGTTGTCTGATGACTTGGTATAGGGTTTCCCTTTACCTTCATGATATTCTCCCTAGAGAATCATGGTTGGACCTAACAATAACTGTCATCCATTTGTATACCCGTCAGATGTATGAGGTTGGTACATATATTAGGGTGTCAATTCTCAATCACCACGCCCTATGAGGCTTACAAGAAGGTGATGAAATGCCAATTACAAAGCCTAAAATTAAAACATGGAACTCAAGATAAAATGACTTAGAATTTTCATGTTTTTGAGTAACTCAAATAGAGAGAGCATACGCACAAAAACTCTTCACAAAACACACTTCAAACAAAACTTGCAAGGAATTAAAGAACATGAAAAATGAACAATTTTTTTTTAAACTCAAATTGAAGTGTGGATTCATTTAAATTCCCCAATTAAAATGTGAAATAGAATTGATTTGTTTGACTCAAAATGTCACTTCTTTGGCCAAGGTCCTACATCAAACTAATTAATAGTTTTTTTTATTTTTTTGGGTGGTTTTTGGGAAAGAAAAAATTGTAAAATCCAAATATTAAAAATCTCCCAAACACCAAATATCTACAAGTTAAGATAGATATGTGAAAAATTAACTTGCAAGTTAGAAAACAACCAAATGAGATAAAATAAAATAAACAAATAAAAATAGACAGTTAGTAAAATGAACATATCTAAAAAATATGAACTGAAATGTTACAAAATTTGGACAACATTGAGATAAGTTGAATATGCATCCACTATAAAACTTTATGAGAAAAATCAATTGCATATTAAAAGAAATAGCCTATTTAACAGTCTTTTTTCTTAAAAAACTAGATAGTGATTGATTTAAGCATATCTCCTAAAATAATGATCAGAATAATATAAATTTGGAGAGAATTATATTAACACCAATACAAATCTACATACCAAATTTTAGAGAAAACCAGTGAACTGATTAAAAACTACATCCATTTTACTAGCCTTTTTTTTTACTCTTTTGCTTAAAATAAGAAAAGAAAAAATAAATATTAGAAGATGTGGGGTGCGTAACTGAGTCTCACTCGGTGTGACATTATATAGATAATAAATCCAAGAGAGATTAGTTAATTGTTAGTGAATAAATCAAAAATAAATTAAAGACATAACTTCTCAAGTCTAATCCCTAGGTTGAGATATATGATTAACAAGCAATAAATGCAAAATAGAAGATAAAAACAATGCTTATACCTCCTTAGAAGATTTGCTTGAAAATTGGTTTGAAAAGATTAAGCTCGACTGTGAGATAGAAGTATTTGGAAATGCTAGTTCATTGTGAGCTAGGGATGATTAAAATTAACACAAAGTGTCATATTTTAAGTGTCTACATTACCATCATTTGACCGATGATTTATACCAAAATCAACGATATCACTGATTGAGTGGCAACCTCACCATTTTGACTCATAACCTCGCTAAAGACTTGATGATATCACTGTTCTTGATGGTGATATCATCATTATCAAGGGCAGCCTCACTATTTTCAAATTTCTAAAAATGGTGGGATTGTTAAACTACCTACTTCTACCTAGTATTAAATATAATAAATGCAAAAATTAAATACTAAAAAAAGATACCTATCGATGCTCCATTCTTTGGTGGTCACTGGTATTCTTGCACATGCTCTCCAAGGTGTCGATGGTGTGATATGTTGGCCATTATGCTCAACTCTCTCTTGCACAAATCTCAAAACTCACAATTGTAATAGCGAAGGGTAAAAATGAATGATTTTTACCCCCTAGGGGTAAAATTATTGTAAAATTTTCAAATTTTTAACCCCTTGGGCCTGTAATTATCCCATTTATCTTCCTTGGGCTACTATTTTCACCTTTTTTATCTATTTTTCCTCTTGTTTTCTTCTAGTTACTTTATTTTTCAGCCTCTTTGCTGAATTACATGAATCTTTTTCTTCTGATGGAGGGCCAACCCATCAAAATACATTTTTGTGTCCTACCCTCGTGGGGGAATCATGGGATGCCCAAAAATTGTTTGGGGCATTTTCATAATCCCATTTCTTCATGATTCATGTAAAATTTAGCAAAAATCAAGAACAAATGTATTTCTTCTTATTATGATCATTTTAAGTGACATTTTTATTCTTTAAAAATCTATTGCTTTGACCAAATGTCTCACCATGACTTTGTAAATAGGAGAAAAATGTATACATCTAATTATTATCACTATTGTGTTAAAATTGCAAATCTGAATGTTATTCCATAATAATGCATAATTTGGACCAAAATCATTGAAACGCTCCAAATCATTCACACACATCATGTGTAGGTGTTGATTCTCATACATTTTATCTCTGATTTGGGCAATGCATTTTATGAAATCATTATCTTTTCCTAGTTCACTTTGATTTAAATTATGACCAAGTAAAATGATGTCTTAGACCACTAAAATATTCTAATTCAGCCACACACGTCACATGCATGTGTCAGTTCATGTCTATAATACCCTAACTAGGGTATTACCCTGTACACAACTGACATCTTATTCTAATTATAATCTAGTTAAATTATGACTTAGTAAGATGACATTTCTGATCATGTTGATTAAATGTGTAACCAATTTCTAAAGAATTGCACAAAACTAATTAAAATCATTTAAGCAAATCAAAATCAAGTAGGAGCTTAAGTGAAAAATCCATGAAGATTATTGAATATCTATTTATTTAAAATTCATTATTCAAATTGACACCACTCATGACATCATCATAGGAGTGTCATCCATAAGATATTAATGGAGAGAAATAGTTGGATTAAGGCTACCCATGCTTTATTAATGCTCCATTCTTCCAAATATTGATGACTATATTTATTATTTGTCCCTCTAATATTGAATCAATCCATGGCCACACATATTAATCCCAAGATGGATGGTCATAGTTGATTCTTAACATTTTAGAAAATTTATAAAGTGATCTATAGACATAACTTTTAAGCTTGAATTGTCTAATGTTATCATGAAAAAGTAGCTTCAAACAAGCTTCAATTGAGCAACGTTATTATGCAAAAATATTATTAAATAAGCTTCACTAATTCCCCTAATTGAAAAATCTAGGAACCAAAGTAATTCGTGAACTAAGAGATGAAGGAGGTACACACTACACCACATTGACAAAGACTTGGAGCACCAAATATGAGCATAAGCATGCTTATTGACCATTTTTTAAGGAGATCTACTACATGGAAGGTATTACTTTTCTTATTTTCATAATTAGTTTCTTGAGCTCATTAACACCGCCCCTTGAAGTAGTAGGCTTAGCACATTAGTTTTTATGATTATTTTGAGTTTTATCTACTAATGCATGGACTAACTTGATTCATAATCCTATTCTCCACCTTGTATACAACCTTTGACCTTATTTTAATAATTTTTGTTTGTTGTGTTTATGTGATTATTGAGCTTGTTAATTTTGATGAGTGATATAATTCATATGATGCATAGTTTTTTATGTGTGCTTGTTTATATAAGTCTTACCTCATATGTTACATACACAATTGAAATGGTACACATCTTACTATATGTACATAATTTTCTCAAATGTTAATTCAATGATTACATCTTGATATGCATGATACAATTAACATTTATTTTTAGATGAATGACTTTTAAGATGCATTTCCTAACCTCAAAATGGGGGTATTTAGGTAGGCTTTTCATATATGAGATAAGCCTCTATGAGTAAAAATCATTTTTTAGTTCAAAATACAGTTTCAAAGAATGTAAAAAAGCTCAAAAGTTTAATCATTGGTACATATAATGGGGGTATATTCCAAGCATATGCACTCACATTACAACAATGAAGTAAAAATTTATAAAATTGTAGGTACATGATATAGACTCATGCATAAGCTTCAAACATAATTTACAAATTTTTATCTACATACAGTTATAGATTTTATATTTGTCAATGAGGGCATCATAAAAATTCATGCCATGTTTTCAATATTATTTTCTATTTGTGGTCATGATAGGAGTATGTATGTACTCCATTATCCTTTGATCATGCATATAATAACTAAGGGACAAAAGTATAATTGGATATAAAATTCATATGTAGTGGTTGATTTAGTTAAATTTCATAGTGCATAAATTGGAGGTTAAATACCCTCTAGCATTATTTCTTGTGAATCCATTGTCGATTCTAACCCATTTTCATCTTGGCGTTACAAATACCAATAGTGAAAATCAAGGTTTTTTAATCACTCAATGGGTTATATTTTATATACATGTTCGATTTAAATTTGGTCTTGATAACCCTTGAATTTTTCATTTGCTCAACTAAGGAACCAAAATCTCTCCAAGTGCTTCATGGGAAGCATAAATTTTTAATGCTTCTAGGAAGCATCATCTTCAATCAAATTTACAAAAGTAACATTATTCTCACACATACAAGTGTACTCTTTCCTTTTTATTTTCAATATTTTTAAAATATAGTTAAATTTATATTTTCAACCTCACATATAGACATTAACTACTTTTACATCATTTTAAGATTGTCCATTTAACACCTTACATGATTAGAGCTTTCTCCCAAAGGTAAAGTGTGTTGCACACACTCAAGTATAACTTTCCTTTTACTCTATTAATTTCATTTCTAGACTAAATGATGGGGGGAAGGGAGGGGGGAATGTGTTCACTCAAATTTGGTCATGAATACTTGACAATGTTTGTTTTTTCTCATTTTTTCTTTAATTGACTTGAACATTTTATTTGGACCTATCTCACCACCTCACTCTATCTTAATTATCTATGTGGTTCTTTCATTTTCTAAGTTTTTATCTTACTCTTATAAAAATGTTTTTAATTACTAAAGACCTCTCTAAAAATTTATACATACATCCTAGATCTTAAATTTCGCATGTTACCCTTCAGGGTAGGATCAACTAGCATGGGTTAATAGTGGCAGTCAATCTTGACCGCTATGGATTGATCCTGACCTTAAATTTAGAAATGGATAATTTTCAAATGTAGACCCTCTCTTACAAGTCTATCTATTTTTTTAGGATAGATAGAGTGAGGATTTTTCTCCTTTTATATTGTTATAAAGTCACATCTAAGACTCTTATTTTATCATTTATCAATTTCAATATTAAGGCATACCTAAAATATTACACACTGAGCAAAGCTTCCCTATTATTTTAAAATCTAATTATACTCATTTGAAGTAGTCCATAGATAATTCAAGATCCTATTCTATTCAATTAAAAGTAAATCATTATCAAGTGTTCAATCCATCTCTAAATATATACATGTAGGAAAAGAAGCACAATCACATAAAATAATCTAAATGGGATAACTATGTAGGCTTGATTTCCCTATTTGGAGTATTACATACATAAATAGAGATCAATCATCATGGGAGAAATTGGGGTCAACTCATCCCATTACACTTCCCCTTTTCTTTATTTGTTTTCAACTATTGCAATCCCTATTATGGTTTCAACTTTAAATAATTTATTAACACACATCCAAAGGTTAAATTTTTGCACACATGTGTGTTTCAAGTAGGTGCATGAAACTATGCCCTAATTTACCTAAATTTTCTTTGAATAAAGAATGTACCAATAGAGGATAGTAGCATATGTAATAAATTATGATAGGCCTACAACTTATCATAACTAATAGATTTGGACTTAGAGAAGGTAAATCAACTAAAACCCATTAGATACTTAGTTATATTAGGGCATGACTAATTTGGATCTATTAAACCTAACTAAAGGAAAACTTATCACACAACATCAATGGATAGGGTTCCAAAGCCTCTAGAAAATAAATATGATGTAATAACCCTAACTATGTCTCTTGATAATAATGGAATTAGTCTAATCTAGTGTTACCAAAGCTTGAAACACAAATAAAAAAGATGGTTAAAACATAACTAAAAGGGGTAAGGAACCATGAAATGCAAATAGAGACCTAGGTTACCTAGGATGAAAAATGGAAAGTTTGAATAACCCTATAGCCAAATTAAGTTTAAGTGTAGAGGATATTCAAACAAGGAGTTAAACATTCAAAACTATTGATTATGAAATATCTATCTACGAAATGAAAGAGGTAATAATATAAATACTTAGCTTTAATAGAACATGGTTATCTTCAATCTCTCCCTAGGCCAATGGTGCTTTGAAATAGGTTCTTTTGGTTGTAAGGATCATAATGGTTAAAATCAACTCTAGGCTAAAAGACTTATTCTATTTGCATCCAAGACTCCACAAGACAAGTTATTTCCCTTCAAGAGAAGATCTAAGTAATGGCTTCTCCTAAATGTATACTAAATCATAATTATAAGAAATAATAGTGTAAACGTGAATTTTCCTCCCTATTGGATTTAAATGTGACTTGTATTTATAGTGGTAGATGACCCTAAACCCTTATATAATTAAGATAACAATATTGATCCACCTCGATGTATTTTTAAAATTTATCATTTACCCTTGAACTAAGTTATTTAGGGTCAATATAGTTGTGAAGCATGCATCATAACTTTCAGACCACATCAATTCATGCTAATCTAGTTTGAAATTTAGTGAGAAAAAGAAATACTGCATTGAATCGAGTTTATATATTCAAAAAAATTGGTCTTGGCTTAGTTAAGGGTTATTCAAAAGGAATATTACTTAGGATATCAAGTAATTTATATTTTTTAGTGGATATATGCATGACAGATGTAGACAAAAATCTTGTGAAGCACCAATGGTTTGCCCACCCCTTTTCTAGTGCACCCTTTAAGCCATGCACTCAGAGAGATTGAAACTCAATAGGTTCTTTTAAGATAAAAAGCATTAGTAAGTGATAAAGTTTTAAAAATATTATGTGTATGCATATGCCCCACTTGAAGCTCATTATGTGTCACTAGAGTGTAACATGGGATGGTGCTTCAAGAAAGAACATAGGAACACATTAATTAAGCTAACAAATTGTAGTAGAAAGTAGAAAATAAATTCAAATAAATATTTTTTGAATAACTAAAATAAACACGTACATACCTTGACTTACCTTTATCACTGAATGGTCACATGTTATAGTTATAGTCTTGATCATGGAGGGAAAAATAATTTCTTTATACAAACCCAACGGATACAAGGCTAAAGAGAAAGAAAAAATCATATGAAAATTAAAGTAAATGAATAAATTTCATTACAATTTTAAGTATTTAGAAATTTTGGTAAGACTGGATGATAAAGGCTAGTTTAGAACAAAAAAGTCCAAGTTAAATGGTGGGAAGGAGGGAAAATTAGGTAACTAAAAATTTGAGGCTACTAAATATCTGAAAGAACTAGAAATGCATCCAAAGTAAGAAAAGTAAAAATCTAGATCAAATCAAAGAATCATGAAATAGAATAATGTAATCAACATCCATGTAATATAAGTGATAATTCATACTCAAATAACTATGGCAAACCCAGAAACGTAAACAACATTGATGAAAGAAAAGTAACAACCTATATTCAATCAATAATGGAAAAATAGTAAGTGAATAAATGGTACAAAATGGTCTAGAAAAAGGTGACAATTAAAATTCAAGGTCCAAAACATAACTAAGGAAGATTTGAGAGGGATAAAGCAATCACTAAGAAATCATGTCACAATAACTCAAAAACATAACTTTTATTCAAATGATAAATTAATTAAAATTGTCATATTTTGAGAATGTCGAAAAGAGATGGAGAATGAGAAGTAAATAAAATTGGAAAAAGATTTAGAAACAAACCTACCTGTCAAAGGGGATTTTGAAGCTAACTAGTGAAGTATAATTATCATCCTATGAATTCTGGTATTCATGAAAATTAAAATGGACATACCATCCCACAACATGTTTGCCATTCTTTGAGACTCCTTATAGAGTCATTTGTCTACTACAAATATTAGGTACTTGCATGATAAAGTCGGTGGCACTTATGAATGTATATGATTATTAGACCTCCTATCCCCATCTACTAGATTACCATATCCCAATGGAGTTTGGCTCTACCATGAGGCCAACTATAGAGTTTAAGATTTGACTAAGATAGGAGATGTTCCTGAATAAAGATCACATCTTTGGTGTGAACTGACTTTTATAACTTATAATCTTTCCTTTTGATCATTATATTTTGTCATATGATATGCATTTTAACTCTTTTGGCTATTTTTATTCCTCATCCATATGAGTTTCAAAAATTAAGCTTGGGTGCTAAAATTGGCTATCATAATGGAGTTTTCACTTGGTAGTTAGAGAAGAGAATTCAAAGACCATGGTTTCTAATATTCCTATACTTTCATGTGAGAAAGAGTGCAATATCAAAACCAACCTTGGTGTGACCAAAGTGATGTGTATTAATAATATATTATAAAAATTAACATATAATTATTGGGTTACCCTAAATCACAAAAAATGTTTTAATGAAGATGGTAAAATGTCAGGTAGGCATGAATCATCATAATGAGAAATAGTGTATGTGAATAAATACATGAGAATAGATTGGTAATTTATTTACAACAAAATAATATGACATACTTTGAGTATATAAAAACATAACTCTAATCCATTGCCTTATCTTTTACGAAAGACACATTGATAAGGTTGAAGACAAAATCAATTTTATGAATTTTATTAGCATTTGTGAGGAAGGTCTGGTCTTATCTGAGGTCTTACAATGCAACTCACAAACTAAAAAACCAAGAGAGGTAAATTATGTCAAAAAGTGATAATAAATAAACCAATGGATTTAACATGACATAAAAACCAAATGGTGTGTAAAATGAAAAAGAATAGAAAAAGGGACTA
The DNA here is from genome assembly GCA_037957365.1 of Torreya grandis. Taxonomy (NCBI): domain Eukaryota; kingdom Viridiplantae; phylum Streptophyta; class Pinopsida; order Cupressales; family Taxaceae; genus Torreya; species Torreya grandis. Next base: position 614,014 of record JARHVA010002177.1, on the reverse strand, counting down.
AAACTAGGGATTGAGGCTACTGTGCACAAATAGACACCTGGAGATGTGAAAATAAATGAAGCTATTGTTATGTTGCACAATATAAACTCTAAGTAAGACCTTCATGAAATTTTAGCTTTAGAATATTATAAAATTAAGTATCAACATGTAAGTAAAGCATATTTAAAGAGCAATACAAAGAGAGCATATAATTAAGCAAAATATTTCTTAGAAAATTATGCATTGTTAGTTCTTTGAGGATGTACCCTTCATTAGTTTTTAATCTATATGTATTAGGTCCAAGAATGTCTTTGATTAGGTAAGGTTCTCACCACTTTTGATCATACTTGTCTTCTTTATCATGGGTGTAATCTAAATTGAGCACTAAGTTATCAGTAGTGAAAGTGTGAACTTTGAATTTTTGTTATGTTGTTTAGAAATGCAAGCTTTGTATTAGAGGTTATGTTATAATGCACCCATATGTTTATTATCAAGGAAGTCAAATGCATAAATATAAGATTCATGAATTTATACATTAATAATGATGCCATGAAGATAAATTCATAATGAAGGTAACTCAACTTCTAGTGGTAAGACAGGTTCAGAACCATAAACTAATGACAAAGGAGTTTCCCCAGTGGCAGTCGAATGTTGGTATGATAAGCCTAAAGTGAAAGATAAAAATTGAGGTGCCGATCAGAATGATAATCTCAAATAGTCTTTTGTAAAAAAAAAAAGGATTTTATTAGTGGCTTTAGCTTGACCATTACACTAAGGGTGATATGGTATGGAAAATTTATGTGTAATTTTGAATTTTGCACATAGTTGTTTCATTCTTTATTTTTGAAGTCCCCACCATTATCATAAATTATGTTGTGAGGAATCTTGAAATGACATATTATTTGATTAAGAATTAATTTTTAAATAATAATGTCAGTAACATTTAAAAGAGGCATATCTTCCACCCACATGGTAAAATATTCAGTTGCAATAAAGATGAAGACATGGGCATCTCGTGATCTAGGTAATTTTCCAATAATATCTAATCCCCACATAAAGAATGGCCAAGGAGATTCCAAGGTTTAAATCTTAGTCAGAGAAGAATGAATGATATCATCATGAATTTAAAATGGTTACACTTTTTGGTGAATGTAATGGAATATTTTTCAAGAGTAGGCCAGAAGTATCCCATACATAGGCATTTGCAGGTTGTATCATGTCTGCTACATTAACCACCAAAAATTCCCCCATGTGTTTGTTATATAAGAGAAGGAAACTCATCTTGAGTAACACAATAATTTAGGGTACATTTAACATTAAGATAATATAAGATGTCATATCGAAAGACATATTTGTTTGTGAATTCTAGTCTTTTCATGTGAATCAAGCTCTATAGGATAAGTATGGTGTTTAATTAAATATATGATGTGTTTGTACTATGAACTTTGGTGAATGGTGACAACCTCAAATTGGTAGATAGGAGAATCACCTGTGGATTGTATATTAGTGGTGACTTCATTATGTGAATGAGAAATTGTGAATCAAGGAGTGTTTGATGAGGGTGAAATAGAGAGGTTGATGAAGCAAGAGAATCAGCTCTAACATTTTACTCTTGTATGATTGATTTGATAGTAAATGATGTGAATTCTTTAACAAGACTGGTAAAAAGATGATGATAGGCAATAATATTTTCACTTATACATTGATAATAACCACTAACTTTATGGTATATGAGTTGTGAATATCCTAGGGCATCTAAATATGGGATATCCAAATTGATGGTTGCTTGCATCCCTAAGATGAGAGCTTAGTACCCATCCATTTTATTAGTGATTTCTAAGTTTAATAAAAAAATATAGAGGTGTGATTTTATCATGAGTGTCAGCTATGACACAACCTACCCCATCTCCCTGAATACATTTAGCACCATCAAAATGAAGTGTTCAACTTTCTTCATAAAAATCAATTGTAACTTCAGGTAATTACTCAATGACGGCTTTGGATTTAGGTTTATAAATATAACTATCAAATTCTTATAGGTTTTGTTACTCAATATCAGTAGTAAAATTATAAAATTAGTCTTTAAGTGAAATATCTTGATTGAGACCTTCAATATAAAGGATCTATTCATTGTGAAGAATATCTTGAAGGTGGTTATAAGCTAGGATAGGGATGGAAGTAATTTGATTGGTAATCACTTAGACTTTAACTAATTTTTTCATGATAATTATTAAATCAAATTTTGTTAAGAGAACCATCCATTTTCCAATTATATCTCCAAGTATTAAATATTTGGAAAAGAAATGGTGAAGTGTATCAAAATGTACAATGACATAAGTAGTTTGGTAAAACATATAATGTTGAATATTTTCAATGGTAAAATAGATAATGGTGAAATCACGTTTGAATTTTTTGTAACATGTTTCATAATCTATTAAATCCCAATTTGTGTAACAAATGGCATATTCTTGGCATGTTGCATCTTGTTGAACAAGCATTGCCCCAATCGATATGGGGGTAGATGAAGTATATAATATGAGGGAGTAATCATTAGAAATTGGTTGAAGAGTATAAGAATGAAGTAATGATTCCTTCATGCTATCAAAATATTTTTAACATGTTGCATTCCATTTAAGATCAATAGCCTTCTCAAAATGTGAATTGATTGAATAGATGTGGTAAGCCATCTCAAGAACAAATTGTCAGATTTTCTTGATTTTACCAAGACATGTTCATATATATGGAATGGAATAAGGGATAGGTATTTTGATGATATATTTGATTTTATCAGGAAATAAATCAATCCCTCTAAGGGAGACCAAAAATCCTAAGAGTTTTCTAAAAGTAACACCGAAAACACATCTATAAGGATTAAGTCTAACTTTGTCTTTGATGATTAGATTAAAAATGATAGTAAGGTCATAAAGTTGATTTGCATTATGCTTTGATTTTGAAATAAAATCATATACATAATTTTTAAATATTTTATGAGTGGGGTTGTGAAAAATATGAGTCATTTCACATTGATAAGTAACTCCAGCATTTTTTATACCAAAGGGAATTTAAACGTAACAATAAGCTCCCCATTCAATGGTGAATGTATTTTTATGTTAATCTTCCAGAGTGATATGAATTTACTCACAGCCCTAAAAACCATCTATGAGAGATAACATTTCATATCAATTTTTAGAATCAATAATAGTGTCAATGGATGATAAAGGAAAGTTGTCTTTGGGACATTCTAAGTTAATATTACGAACTATACATATGTGAATGACCATAATGAATTTTTTATGAACAAGAACAATGTTGGAAACATATTCTGATTAATCTATGGGTTTAGTGAACTTAGCATCTAGAAGCTTGATAATTACTTTGTGACATAAAGTATAAATCTTAGGAGGGAATTTATGTTGATTGTGATACACAATTATTGCATCAGGATAGGTGATGATTTTATGAACCACAATACTATAATTGATACTAGGTATATCTTTGTATTACTAAGAAAAAACTTCACTATATTTTTCAAAGATGAGATTATATTTATCATGTTCTTCAAGATGAAGTTATTTAGAAATAAGAATAGGTCAAGGAGTGTCCATGTTACCATTTTTGATTGCAATAGCTTCTTCGATGAGCATTGCATTTCCATATTAGAAGTGGTATGGAGTTGGAGGAAGCTTGGATACATGATGCATTTTGGGATCAATACTATCAACAAAATTATTGAAGAAAGGATCCCTTTTATTAAGATAACCAAGCTTATGATGTTGGTGGGGAAGTTGAGGCTTGCGAGCATAGAGTAATTATAATATAGCTTCATCACTAGGAAGCATTGGTAAAGGTCCATAGTATTTGACATCTACTTTTAAGATCCAGAATTTGATTACCTTGGTTTTTAAATTCATAATGTAAATTTATCATATGGAAATAGCTTTAGCATTTAAGGTAATATCAAGATGTTGATTAAAAGATAGAGATTATATGTTAACAATATCAGGGTGATCATTATAGTTGGATATAATGGTTTTAGGTGAAATTTACATAGGTTGAGAACTAATAGGAACAGGGTTGATTATATCATATTGGTCAAGTTGGGCTATTGGAATTGATGAATCAAAAATAATTTTATCAGCCATGTATTGGTTGTAGCTGAAGAAATTGGAGACTGGTGATTAAATTATGTCAAGTTGGTCGATACCATCAAAAATATGAGAAACAGTGTGAACATTACATATATGGTCAATAGTGTTTATATCTAAAAGAGTGGATTGAACAATATCAATTTTATCAATATCGTTAGAGGTTGTAATCTTAAAAATTTCTTCAACCACCCATGAGGTATCTTCTAAGGGTGGATTGGTAGGAGGTACATAGCCTTTAGGTTCATATTCAATATTAAATGATATGGGAATAACATGAACATCATGGTTGAAGGCATGTATTTTAGCTAATATCTTTTGATAATGCATTACATCCAAGGCTCATGATTGAGCTCAGGGCATAATGCAGGCGTCATCAAAAGATAGATAAATAGTACATGTATCAATTTTAGTAGGGGTACTAGTAGTGGATATGCCTATGTTGATGAAAGTACATAGAGACATGGTTAAAAGGTATTGAAAGAGTTTGGATACCCCATATTCATTATAAGTGAAATCATATTTTGTGTAAGAGGATTCATATGCATTTCATGTGGGAGGACTATCAAAACATCATCAATTAAAGGAATGGTGCTATCTCGCAGAAGTAGAGGAGGAAGCCATTCCACTATGTAGGGAGGTAATCAAGTGGTATTAAAAATGGTTTGTAATTCATTTGGTTCATCATCATCAGATTTTGCAAAAGTGACATGTAAATTAGAGTGCATGTTGATAAATTCAGGTAGAGGAGGACTATTAATATGAGTAATCATAGGAATGTGGTATTGATATTTAGGATTTGGAAGTTGGATGTTTAAAAAGGTTTGGATCTAATTCATGTTTAGAATGTTTTTCATTCTGGATAAATTTGATACATTGGCTACCAGAAGATGCAATAGCTCTCATATGATGAGCCCATAGACATCCTAAAAGCATGTTATAAGATAAATGAAGATCAAGAACAATAAGTTTGGTTTGAATTATTTTGGGTCCAATTGTGAGGGGGAGCCAAATACAACCAAGTGATTTATGGTTACTTTTATCAAATCTATGACAAGTAAGGTGAGTTTGTTTAAGTTTTTATTTAGAGTATATAATTTGTTGGATGAGCTAAAGAGAAGTAACATTAATGCCTTAACCTTCATCTACCAAGTCTTTTCTAATTACGGTATTATTAATTTTGTTGTAATTTATAGTGGTGGATCATCATCTTGAAAAATAATTTCATCATTAATAATATCATCTTCAAGCAATTCTATGGTGGGTTTTTTGGAAGAGGATGTTGTTTTCATAGCATGAACTTATGTGGGTGGGGGACCATCAAAATATAAACTAGGTATCCCGTAATCATTCAATGATGGTTCTTTTATGTCTTGCAGTTGTTGTATAAGGAATTTGTGATGATAAGGATATGTTCTGACCAATTCCATGAGTGGAATTTTTCAAGGCATGGAGTTAAGTTCATCCAAGATATTACAATGAGGTTTTGAAGAATAATTAGCACGAGGCTTAGGTTGATTATAAATTGTATTACTTGTAGGAAAAGTGGAACTAGGTTGAGGTTCCATGTGTGGGGACAACTCATCACTAGTGGTTGGTTCTAAAGATGACGGAGTAGTTGTATAATATTTAATAAGTTTTTCTTTAACGTAAGGCTTATTAGGTTTGGTGACATGTTTTTTTGTGAGCAAGCTTATGATGATAATTGATTTTTGCCATGTTCACATACTGATAATTAGTATAATATTAATCATAGATAGCATCAATAGCACAAACATTTTAATTTGGATGTTGTGTATTCGGATTGGAAGAAGATTTTTGACTGGTAGATTTATAAAAAAATCTCTTTTGAGAAGCTTTAATATATTCAACATGATGAAACTTGATCATAGAATCATGATTGAAAGCACCTCCTAACATGAAGGAAACCGTAAATTTTGTAAGAACACGACATGTTTCAAGAGAGTGACTAATATTGTCATAGAACCAACAAAATTTGTTAGGATCATATCATGAGGGAGGATCAGTGGTAGTGTGAATGAAAGGTTTAGATGGAGGTAATAACTTCCTCATTTTTGACATGTTTAAGGTTAGGTGGGAGGGAGTATGAATATCTAATTAGTTTTTCGTTGTTTTGGTTTGAGGAGGATTATAGTTCAAATTGGTAATGATTATTGCATTAATTGAAGTTTGGAAAGAATCCTTGATGAGACTATGAGAGGGTTCATATTGAGTCATGAAAAAATATTTTCTTTTGGCTTGATCAAAAGCATCTTCTAAAGTTTGTAGAGAGAATATTTGAACCTTGTATTGAAGATAAAGTTTTAAGGCAGTGATAAATAGTTAGAATATATTATCATTACTCATGTTACGATCTTTTTTATGAGCTAGTGATTTCCATCATTTGATAAAGGTATGATTGTATTCGTTAAGTAATTGCATAGCATTAATGAAATGGTTAAAGCTATTATTCGAGAAGATTAGTGTGTTGGAATTCCTTAATTAGAACATTGAATAAGTATTAAATTTTTAAAATGGAATGTTGAGGGAGTTGGTTATACCATTTTATAGCATCTCCCATAAATGTTTTGACAAGAAGTTTAGTAGTAGGGAATGTATTATTTTGGACCCATTCCTAGTAAATATTACAAAAATATTTAAAGAAAATATATGGATCCTTAGTCCCATCATAGGCAATAGTTGGAGAAATTTTTCCAATGTATATAGATACTACAAAAGGAGATAAAGGTTCATTTTTAATATGTTGAAGCATTTGGTTATGCATAAAAGGTTGAGGAATGTTGTTCCCGTTAGCATGTCAAAGGGGAAGAGGAACAAAAATTTGATTATGTTGTGTCAAGATAATGGGAGGTTGAATTTCCATTTGTAAAATATGATTTTGCATTTGAAGAATTTGGGAATTGTTAGTTGCTTGCATAACATTCATTTGTTGAATCATTTGTGCAATAATTTGAGTTGGTATCAATAGATAAATTTTGATTATTAGGAGGGGGAGGGATCACGGTATTGGCAAAGGGCATTCTCTGGATCAATGATATAAGGATTCCTTTGACGGGGGTTTCCAAGGTTAATATCAATTGCTCCAATGGTGAAGTAAAGAAGATTGGATAAATCACCATTTTTGTTAGGGGTATAAATGGTATTGTCATGTAAGTTTTTGAAGATATGTGAGTCATCTAGATCGTCATTTTGAACTATTTGCACCATGTTACAGTCAATAAATATAGATGGCTGTAGGGAGTAGTTGCATGATGAAGTGTGTTCTGCGTTAATGGGAGGAATAATAGAGTTTGCTAGATAGGGGAGGCGGCTAATGAGAATCATAATGGCCCTGCAGAAATATGTTAATACCCAAATGCCACATCCTAAACATCTATTGAGCTGCTCGCACAACGGCTGTTAAGTTATTTAAGTTATTTATCCTCATACGTATTACAGTGTAAGGAAAGGTTGTACCACCGATCGCTACGATGCCTACCCCACAACTCTGCTAATTCGAAACCTATATGTAATCCATATACGATCTCATCTTGCATTATTTGCAATTTCAGCACGGAGGGGATCGTTATGAGTTTTCTGGCAGAAAGAGCACCTGGGATGACCTTCACAGCCGGTAAGAAAGGCATTGCATATTTAATTAACGCTTTCAGCAGTGTTCCATGTAACAAACTTGGCGAAAGTCTGAATCGCTTGAACCCGGACATTAATGAGATATACAAGTTGAATTTGGAATCATCATCGGAAACAAGGTCGCGAAGCATTCAAGTCTTCCAGGGGCAACTTGCTGATGGCCTTGAACTGGTAGAGGAATGCGAGAGAACCAGTCTTCGCAAAAGGGTACTTATGGGATTAAAGTCTACTTTTATCGTGTATTTCCTTAAATACATCCTGCTCTAATATTTTTTTTCATGTTTTTTTGGTTGCTGTTAGAAAGGAAGAATGAGGATGACATTTTTTAATGTGTCTTAGATTGATAAGTGAGTGAATCGATTAACAAATTTTGGGCCTTTCCCGCATGCTTTGAAAGTTTCCATATTTTAGAAGTTTTGAATAAGAAATCTTAGAAAAGCGGTCATTTGCATTAAAAGATGGTAATAATTAAGGCAAGAGATGCCTGTCTATAACTGGTAAATATTCTTGACGCCCTGATTATTTTCACAGTGCTTTTCAAATTCAAGTATGATTTTTACTCTATTGATTGCACAGTTTGCTGATTTTATTTTCTTCCTTGCCTACAGTTAATCTAGTGGACGAATCTTAGCTTTCTTTGTCCCAGTAAAGATGCCTCAATGTTTCATGGAACCATTGAATGTCTCTTAATTATATGTAATGGGATCTCAATGTTGAGTTAGCATGACACCAAGTGTGAAAGTAGATGGAACGGTCTCAATTTCAAAGGGTACTTGATGTCTAGCATTGCAAGAAGGCTTTCGAGCACATGAGATCTTTAAATGATTGTTTTCTTTCATGGGTTCATTGAAATTTTGACTTATATTGCACGATTGCGGCCATGAGATGTGTGAAAATCACAATACAAATTTCTGATAGAAGTAAACATGTCCATGGAAACTTTTTAGTTCGATGTAACTACAAGGAATTGTCTAGTCTTGATTGAATTTGATATTTGTGGGATCCATATGAAGTTCTTCATGATCAATTATTTATCCCAATTGTTTAGTAGTGCTCTGAGAGGTCACTATGAATCGAGAACAAGGTTTTGCATCCGCAAGGGACAAGGCAACACTATTCAAATAGAACAAGTTTGCAATGTCATCTATAAGGTGTTGCGGCATGTTTAAACCCTGGTTTTTGCCCACTATGAAAGTTTGACCCTATACACCTTCCATTATTGACTCTGTGTGTGAGATCGGATCTGTGTGATTCACTGTGGGAGCCACTGTGTGCCTTCTTATTCACTTAGGACCCTAGCTCAATAGGCCATGAGGAAAAATAGAATAAATGTGTAAAAAGGGATAGTGGTTGAATTTCTGTTTGACCTCAACACCCCTTGTGTTGAGTATTTGCTACATACCAATACTCTGTAGAGGGATCAAACTCCATGTTGTTCTCTCATGATATGGCGGTGTGCGTGAAACCCTGGTGTAATGTTATATGCTAGTGCAATCCTAATGTGATTAAATGCTTCAATAATGTTAAGTGACCTTGGAGGTGTATTCAGACTTAGCTCTAGGCTAATAGGGATGTGTGGACTCAGAATTGGGAATAATAGATGTTTTCTTCTCAATGTGTAGCTATATATTCTAGAGTTTTTTAATCATATGAACATCTAGTGAACAACTAGTTAGAAAATATGGCTTTATAGTAGTCATCTTGGAATTTCATCAAATGAGACTTGTGAAATGTGCAAGATGACCTGTTTGGTGAATTTGATTTTAAGCAAATAGCCATTATTTGGTGGAAGGAAAGGATTTACAGATTTAGACACTACCAACAAGTGGGATAATCTTGAAGGAGTAGTCTTGTTTGAGGAGCATAGATAGATAAATTGAAGTGTAGATGATCCAAAAATCAAAATCTTTGGTTGAAAGATAATTCAAGAAACAAGAACAACACAATTCAAATAATACTATTTCTGAGAAGAGATGTTTTATTGATCAAATTTACAGACCCAAACATATGCCTATCTCTGAGAAGAGATGTCTGATTTCTATTTCGGGTTACATCTTAATTTATACATGTTTTGAAGGTGGGAGGAGGATGTGGAAGGTCACTAATCTCGAGGGAGATCGAGTGGTTCGACTTCCATGATTTACAACAATACAGAGTTTGAGGAATTACTATTTTTAGAAACTTACTATTTTTAGATTGCACTACTAAAATTAAAATTTGGGGCACTTCTGTTGAGTTTTTGGGGGTCAAACTTCATTAAACAAAGCTCTATGACATTTCACGACATTCCCCTCATTAGCTTTCCAACGATTCAAACGGCGAGTCAATTGAAGCTACGGTGCAAAAGTTATGGCTCCCAAAAGTTCTGTCATCAATTGGGGTGGACCCGCCACCCGAATTTTTGCCTGAATTTTTGCCCAGATCTTTCCTCCCTCCTTGAGAAGAAATGGTCCCCATTTCATCAATATCATCAAGTGTGGCAATTATATTTTGATTTGATTCCCGATGCATACTTGAAATGGACTGTGCTTTATGGAACTGTGCAGGGCTCTATTGTTTACCATTTTTGTCTAACCACCAGTCTGTGGATGGGAGGCCATGAACTTCTTCAGCTTGGTATCTATTTGCTTTTATTGTTGTGTTTTTTGTGTAGTTAGAGCTGCAACATCGACCCTTTTAGATTCTTGTGGCTTGACCACCATGAGAACAAATTTCTTGGCACTAATCAGAGAGACAGATGTAGAAGGTGGTACCTCTGGTACCCTGTAGCACCATGTTCCAAGAGTGAGAGTGATCCTTCAAGTTCTTGATTCATAGATGCCATGTCGATCATACTTGAATGGCTAACCAAAGAGTATATCACAAACATCTAGATTGACCACATCACATAAGACCTCATCTTGGAAAGGTTTTATTGCATATGAGAGAAGACATTGGTGGGTGACACGGAGGTTTCTCCCTGGACTCAACCATCCAATAATGTATGGCTTTGGGTGAGGCTTTATGGATAGATTTAGGCTTTCACAACATTAGCAGAGATTAAATTTTTTTGACTTCCATTATCAAGAATGAAATGCAGAGGCTTACCTTTCACCCATAATTAAAGTGAAACAACCTTTCCTTATCGTCTAGCCTCTCCTCATGGGTCTATGATGAAGCAACAATGGCTTCAGGCTTAGCATCTATAATCTCTTCTTCAACCTCTTCAACTGCAGGGTCTGTATGAGGCAGAGCAGTAGATGTTGAGGATTGTGACTCAAAAAGTAAGGACATGATGGCTTGACATTCTTCTTTGGAGTGAGTTCCAGATTTGTGATAATCACACCACTTCCCAGTCTTTATTTTCTTTTGCTTCCAATTTTGGCCTCATATTTGACTTTCTTTGTCATTTTTTCATTTTGAAGGTTGACTCTTCATATTCATTCTTCCATGCTTCTGATCAATCTTCACTGCGAACTTGTACGCGTCACCAAGGGTTTCCAAATTGAAGAGTTCCATTTCTCCCTATATGTACCATTGTAGTCTGCCACGGTATTTGAGAACCTTGTTTTTCTCACTTTCTTGGATGCCTAATCTCACAGATAAAGAATGAAAAATGTCAGTGTAATCTTGAACAGATTGTTCCTTACCTTGGTGAAGTTGTTGCCACTCTATATACAGATCGTCATATGCTCCAATGGGGTAGTATTCTTCCTTTACAGCTTCTATAAAATCATCCCAGGTAGGTTCCACCTCAAAGCCAATATCATATGTACTAAATCTCTTTTTGTATACTTCCCACCAATTTTCGATAGGGAATGATGCTTTCAAAGGAGCAAAAGTGATCTTCTCTTTATTGGTGCATTTATTTACAGAAAAATAAGATGAAAATTGATCCAACCAATTTTCTACTGCATCAGAATTGATTTTGCCTTCAAATATAGGGATATCAAAATTCCCCTAAACCTTGAAGGGTATTGGAGAACTGAAAGGATGTGGGGGTGTAGATAAGAGGCCAAAATTTTCCATCAAGACTTGTTGGATATTTTGAGCAAATTGTTTTAGCATCTGCGCTTGTTGCTATTGGAGGATGTCATTCACCATTTCCTTGAAAGGATTAGATGTCTCAATGTTGTTCACCATTTGAAGTCATTTAGAGTGAATAGGTGGATAGTCTACTGGTTCTATTTTCCACCCAAACTTCATGTAATCTGACCTCATCCTCGGGATCATACACTCTAAAGACAAACCGCTTTGATACCACTGATCCAAAACTCAAAAGCTTTAGTTGAAAGATAATTCAAGAAATAATAACAACAAAATTCAAATAATACTATCTCTGAGAAGAGATATTTTATTAATCCAATTTGCAAAGCCAAACATATGTCTATCTCTGAGAAGAGATGTCTGATTTCTATTTTGGGTTACATCTTAATTTATACATGTTTTGAAGGTGGGAGGAGGATGTGGAAGGTCACCAATCTTGAGGGAGATCGAGTGGTTTGACTTCCACAATTTACAACAATACAGAATTTGAGAAATTACTATTTTTAGAAACTTACTATTTTTAGACTGCACTACTAAAATTAAAATTTGGGGTACTTACATTGGGTTTTTAGGGGTCAAAATTCATTGAGCAAAGCTTCATGCCATCTCACGACATTCTCCTTATTATTAGCTTTCCAACGGTTCAAACGGCGAGTCAATTGGAGCTACAATGCAAAAGTTATGGCTCCCAGAAGTTCTGTCATCAATTGGAGTGGCCCTGTCACCCAAATTATTGCCTGAATTGTTGCCTAGAACTTTCCTCCCTCTTTGAGAAGCAATGGTCCCCATTGCATCAATATTTGTCATCAAGTGTGGCAATTGTATTTTGATTTGATTCCTGATGCATACTTGAAATGGACTATGCTTTATGGAACTGTGTAGGGCTCAATTGTTCACCATCTTTGTCTGACCATCATTTTGTGGATGGGAGGCCATGAACTTTTTCAGCTTGGTATATATTTGCTTCTATTATTGTGTTAATTCTGTAGTTAGGGCTGCAACATCGACTTTTTTAGATTCTTGTGGCTTGACCACCATGAGAACAAATTTCTTGGCACTAATCAGAGAGATAGATGTAGAAGGTGGTACCTCTGGTACCCTGTAGTGCCATGTTCCAAGAGTGAGAGTGATCCTTCGAGTTCTTGATTCATAGATACCATGCCGGTCATACATGAATGGTTGACCAAAGAGTATATCAAAAACATCTAGATTAACCACATCACATAAGACCTCATCTTGGAAAGGTTTTACTGCATATGAGAGAGACATTGGTGGGTGACACAGAGGTTTCTCCCTGGACTCAACCATCCAATACTGTATGGCTTTGGGTGAGGCTTTATGGATAGATTTAAGCTTTTCACAACATTAGCAGAGATTAAATTCTTCTGACTTCCACTATCAAGAATGAAATGCAAAGGCTTACCTTTCACCCATAATTTAGAGTGAAACAACCTTTCCTTGTCATCTAGCCTCTCCTCATGGGTCTGTGATGAAGCAACAATGGCTTCGGGCTCAGCATCTATAATCTCTTCTTTAACCTCTTCAACTGCAGGGTCTATATGAGGCAGAGCAGTGGATGTTGAAGATTGTGACTCAAAAAAGTAGGGACTTGATGGCTCGACATTCTTCTTTGGAGTGAGTTCTAGATTTGTGATAATCACATCACTTCCCAGTCTTTCTTTCCTTTTGCTTCCAATTTTGGCCTCGTGTTTGACCTTCTTTATCACTTTTCCATTTTGAAGGCTAACTCTTCATATTCATTATTCCATGCTTCTGTTTAATCTTCACTACAAACTTGTACGCCTCACCAAGGGTTTCCAAATTGAAGAGTTCCATTTCTCCCCGTATGTACCATTGTAGTCCGCCACGATATTTGAGAACTTTGTGTGTCTCACTTTCTTGGATGCCTAATCTTACAAATAGAGAATGAAAAATGTCAGTGTAATCTTGAACAGACTGTTCCATACCTTGGCAAAGTTGTTGCCACTCTATATACAGATCGTCATATACTCCAATGGGGTAGTATTCTTTTTTTATAGCTTATATGAAATCATCCCAAGTAGGTTCCACCTCAAGGCCAATATCATATGCACTAAATCTCTTTTTGTATACTTCCCACCAGTTTTTGACAGACAATGATGCTTTCAAAAGAGCAAAAGTGATCTTCTCTTTATTGGTGAATTTATTTACAGAAAAATAAGATGACAATTGATCCAACTAATTTTCTACTGCATCAGCATTGATTTTGCCTTCAAATTTAAGGATATCAAAATTCATCTGAACCTTGAAGGGTGTTGGGGCACTGAAAGGACGTGGGGGTGTAGATAAGGAGCTAGAATTTTCCATCGAGATTTGTTGGAGAATTTGAGCAAATTATTGTAGCATCTGTGCTTGTTGCTGTTGGAGGGCTTCATTCACCATTTCCTTGAAAGGATCGGATGTCTCTATGTTGTCCACCATTTGAAGTCATTTGGAGTGAATAGGTGGATAGTCTGTTGGTTTTATTTTCCACCCAAGCTTCCTGTAATCTGACCTCATCCTCGAGATCATACGCTCTAAAGACAAACCGCTCTGATACCACTGATCCAAATAAATTAATGAGATGTTGGTATTTTTTGGAGATTCTAGAATGTGATACGTGAAATTTGTTATATTGACATTTAGCTTTGTATGTCACAACTCAATCATTTAAATAAGGCTTGGTGAGAAGAACATCACACATTTATAGTGGATCCACATTGCACATTGCAAAATATCACATGGGTGGCATACCATACTTAAATGTGCATTTCCTAGTGACCTTGATATTGTGTCCCTATTAAAATATCCAAGAGAGTGTGGTTGTGGGTGTGTTTTTGTTTCTAGGAATATAAGTTTTCCAATGTCTTGCATAGTGATATTATTTCGACGCCTCATTTCAATGATGACATGGAATGGTTGTGCCTTAACCCAACACTTGGTGTGAAAATGTCTAACATTAATTTTTTGTTGAGCATTGATGTTCAAGCAAGTTTGAATATTTGGATCGATAGGTCTTTCTTCTTTTTTTGTTAGATGTTATGCATCTTGATTGAGCAAAGCCCTTTTTGCATGACATTATCAGTCATCATGGGTGTCAACCTTGTGACAACTGCACCATTCCTTTCCTTACCCCTTGTCTTGATTTTGGGTAGTATTTTTTTTGTTTAGTATGTTTCTTGGGAAAAGGTTGCACACTCCAAGTTTACTACTATACATTCCTAAACTACTTGTTTCAATGGTTTCATGAAGATTTGTTCTTGGGTGCAAGACTAGAAGGAGTTGTGCCTTTTCCCCTTTCCCAGTGATTTGATCCTCAATATTGATCAGCTCTCTATAGGTTTCCCTCAAGTTTTCATGTCGTAGGAACTCCATAGCTTTTTATGTGTAGTAATGGACTTCACTAGTGTACTTTAGTATTGTGTGTAAGTATTTTTCATAAGAGATTTAATTGTATGTAGAGAATGGAAGGTGCTTATCTATTTTTCTACGATTTGATTGTTATTTTGACTTCGCAACAAACATTTATTCTACATGCCATTGTAGTTTTTTTATGGGATAAATATGTTCATATTTTCTCGCCTCCTTCATACTAAGATATTTTCATCAAAGCAAACAAATAATTTATATTCTAAGTTGCGAAGGTGATATTCAAATTTATGAATAATCATTGATGGTGTGATTTAAAAAATATAGTCTTCTAAGCCAACTCTATCATTGTCTCTACAACAATCTCCTTGAAACACTATAATATCCAAGTTGACATGCACTTTGAATGGATTTTGATGTTGAGAAGAATAACTTGAAAGGGTTGAATGTGTGGGAGGGACCTAATTGAAGCATCAGGGATTAGACTAGGAGAAATTTTCTTTTTTTTCCCCTTCAAAGGCTTTCTAGATAAGCTTTAGTCTTCATGCAGAAGTTGCCTTATTTACATCAAATCAAACATCTTGGCTCTAGGTTTTTTTATCTTCAAGATAGGGTAAAATAGAACTAGGTTAGGTGCCTTTTGCTTAATATTGTGAATGACTTATTATGCATCAACGATATTTTACCTGACACCAATGATTTGTGTTGAACCAAGGTATTGCATGTAGGACAATCCTAGAATGGATTTTGATTAATAGAGCTAAAAATTATGATGAACATGCAATGTATAATAGTAAAATTTATGTGGAAGCAACCATTGCACATTCAAGAAACAAGACATGACAAAATAAGCTCTTATATTTGTATTGAATATGATGAAATACAAATAACAATGTCGCAATTACATTATTCCCATTAGCCAAACCTTGAGAAGGATTGTATTAGCATTGAAAATGTTTATAGACATTAGGCATTCATGGAAATAATATTTATATACTTGTTTTTATCTATGCTCCTAGATGTATACATGTAATATAACATCATAAGAAAGGTGGATGGTTATATGGATGACTTCAACTTTCTTTGTGGTTTTGAATGAGAAATCTGAAGTGTTATTCATGTGACATGGATTCCAAAATTGAAGATTACCTATTATGTAGTGCTTGTGAAATTTAACACATTGATGGTGTATCGCAGAGCATCACTTGTAGATAGTGCAAAACACAGAAGGGTGCAACAACGAAGTGAGGGTGCCCATAAAAGGAAAGGTGGGAAATAGGTAGACGACTGACAACAAACAAATGGGGTGTAACATTGAAAACTTGTACAATTTGCAACTTGTGTTGAAGGTGCGTAACATTACCTAAAAGTATCTAAAGCCCTTAGTAAGGTGTGCAAATATTTTCAAGGGGTTTTTGCTACTTGGATCACACATGAATAAAATCATAGACCTTAGAAAGTTTATTTTATATATTTCAATTATTGTATTTGGCCATACCATTTGCATCACCTTGAATAAATAAACTCTTCAATTACATTGTGTAAACTTAGAAATGTTCTTTTTCTATGAATCCATTATAAAAAATTATTATTAAAAAGCTCATAAAAATACCTATTTATATGTAGAGCTACGCGTTTTTATTTTATTTTTCACTTTAATACGTGGCTTCCAAAATGGTGATTTGAGGCCAACAATAACTTTCCATTTAAATGGGTGAAGATTTGATGCGACATGAAATTAGAACGAAAGGGTTAGAATGATGAAAGTTAGAACGAGGGAGTTAGAATGATGGAGGTTAGAACGACATGAGTTTGTTCGAACCCCCTTCATTCTAACCCCCTTAAAATACATAATTTCATTGACTACTTAATAGAAATCAATTACATGCATAAAATATTCTAAGCCCCTTTTTTAGAGCCTATTCGAAAAATAAAAATAAAAAAATACACATATAAATTAGAATAAAAGAGAATTAATAAAAAAAATTAGAATAAAAAGAGTTACAACGAATCCTATTTTTCATTTTCAAATTCTAATAAACTTGACCACTAAATTAAACTCACTTGTATGTTTTAAACCTGTGTAAACTTAGAAATGTCCTTTTTCAATGAATCCATCAAAGACTCTAGATAAGAAAGTGGATTACTATGTGATTTGGAGCATGACAAAAATCTAAGTTTTTAAATAGCAGCATGTTTCAAGAATGTTCACGACTCCTAAATTTTATTTTATTTTGGCCCTGATAAATTTTACAAAATATTTGTTTCAAGATTCAGATAAATTTCATAAGGTTGACAAAAGGGAATGGTGAAGCATTTTTCAATGGTATAAGAGGACCAACAAAGAACATTTGAAAAAGTAATGAAGGAATATTATTTATTCAAACCTGTGTTCTAAAATTAAGAATTATGCATTAGTAATGAAAGAACATTATTTATTCGAACTTTGTCCTGAAATTAAGGATTATACATTTAAGTGTAATCATTATTCAAAATAATATTCAAACGGAAAGGTGAACTCAAGTTTTTGTAGTATATAAATATTATAATATCTTAATTTTATTTATTGAGTATAAAATAGTTTTATATATTATAAATTATTTTAAATAAAATATATGATATTGTGGAATTTGAAAAGACTTTTCATCCTTATTTTTTTATATCTTAATTAGATTATACAAAACACATGATATTGTGGACCTTGAAAAGATTTTTCCTCATTATTTTTTTACATCTTCATTACCTTAAACACAACACATGACATCGTGGAATTTAAAAAGACTTCTCCTCCCTGTTTTTCTACATCTTAATGGAAGAATTTATTGATAACATTTCAACTTTGAATAACACCTACCAATGTTGAATTAACATGTTTAAAATACATATCTTGTAAATTATTCAAATCTTCTTTGATGACTTTTTATTTTATTTATTTATTTATTTATTTTTAATTTTTTATCTAATTTTATAAACTGCAACTTTTCTTACTTGCATAGAGGGATAAAAACATATTTAAATATATTTTTTAATTTATATTTCAACTGAAAAAAGGTTTGTTTAAACCTAAACTAATATAATCCGTGCCTCTTTCACAGGCACCCTAGCTTAACACAAACTACAATCAAAATTTATGGAACGTGACACAACCTCAGGACAAGGAGAATGCACCATTCAGCCACCACCTTTCCACCTTTTTCTTTATCCTTGCCCATGCCGTCACCCCAAATCTTAGGCTAATACAGTTTTAATACAGAATGCTACTACAATAATTACAATACTCTATGCATAGCTTTGTACAGTTACTTAAATTGTAAGTTATGTATATACACAGTTTCCACGCTCTCTAAGATGTGGATGCCACCACATTCGTACCAGACAAGTCCTGTTTCTGGGCGCTGAGTGCAGCAATGTGATACCGTGCAGCATATTTGTAGACAGGGCCCTCCATTTGTGTCAATGGCGGCTCATTCAAAAATGCCCAGTTGCTTCTTGTCCACCTGAATGAATCAATCAATGCAATTCAATCACTAAATCAATCCAAAGATCTGCATATGAACCAGTCCTGTCCCATCTGTGTAAAAATACTTAATAGGCTTAAATTTTTATTAAAAAAAAACATACCAAGCCTTCCTCTTTTTTCAATATCTCTACATCTTTCACAGATTAAGCATCTGCATTGTCTCTACCCAAGAAGCTTTTGCTTACTTCCAGACGAGCTGGAGGGGTAGCAGCTATGTTTTGATTGCCACTGCCCCCAATTCGAGTTATCTGTAATCCCAAACTAACTAGTAATAAGATCATTAATCAAACCCACTGAATTAGAAAATCAAATCCTTGTTAGTCAAAAGGCCAATGAATTCAAAGATTAAAACTTGTTAGTCGAAAGTTAATTGAATTAGAACATCAAACTTTTGATAGTCCAAAGCCAACTGAATTAAAAGATCAAACAAAGTGTTAGTCGAAGGTCAACTGAATTAAAAGATCAAACTTTTGTTGTTAGTCTAAAGTCAATTAAATTAAAAGATCAAACCCCTGTTGTTAGTCGAAAGCTAACTGAATTAGAAGATCAAACCCTTGTTGTTAGTCCAAAGCTAACTGAATTAGAAGATCAAACCTTTATTAATAAAAAGCCAATTAAATTAAAACATCAAACTCTAGTTAGTAGAAAGCCAACTCAATTAAAAAATCAAACCCTTGTTAATCGAAAATTAATTAAATTAAAAGATCAAATCCTTATTGTTGATCAAAAGCCAACTAAATTAAAAAATCAAACACTTATTAGCCGAAAATCAAAGGAATTAGAAGATCAATTATTGTCCTCTCTCTGTCTCCATAAAACAATTTACCCGGCAAACAGACAAATGGCAGAACATAGGAGAGGGGCATGATGTTCCTAGATCCGATATGATCAAGGACAACACTAGAGGAAAATCTGAAGCTTTAAGGTCTTATACTAAAAACATAGTTAAACAACAAGATATAACAAATTTGTCAGTGAGGCTTTAACTAATTAAGTAGAAATACAACAATCTGCTTAATTTGAGAGTATATTCACTTGAAAGGAGTATTTTACAACAAAACATACATACCAGATTATCATCCTCTGAAATCATGGGGCGAATCCCTGGAACTGCCTGTAGATGTTCTTCATCACTTTTGCGCTTTACCTTCCAAAAATTCTCAATTTCTTCCTTTGTTAAAGACTTGTTCCTCTCAAACCCACCTGTCTCCAAATTACCCCAAACCCATCAAACCAAGAACACAAGTATTAAAGACATAAGATAAGCTAGTACATGCAACAACTGAATAATACCTTTACCACTCCTGGACCTAGGAGAATCCCATCCTGCCATTAAAGAACCCATTTTGCTTCTTCTCAACAAATATTTCAGTCAAAATTTAGTGCAGGGTAAAATTTTTTGCCTTTTTAACCTCTGTTCAGAGCTTTGGAGAAGGTTTGAAAGAAAAATAACAGTAATCATATGTAGCTGAAGTTTAGCTGAGACTTGATTTTTATCTAATTTAAAAGTGTTTCAGATTCATGTGATCTCAAGTTTTTTATTTATAATATTATCTTCCACATATGTTTCTTCCATAACCTCTGCCCTAGAATATTTTGTCGGTCCATCTATAAATTTTGATTTTGAGAAGAATAATTTGAAAGAATTATTGATCTATCTGTAAATTTTGATTTTGAGAAAAATAATTTGAAAGGGTTAAATGTGTTGGAGAACCCTATTGAAACATCAAGGCTTAGACTAGGACAAAATCTCTTTTTGCCCCGCTCTTCCAAGGCTTTCTAGACAAGCTTTAGTACTCATGCAAATGTTAATTTATTTACATCATCAAACATTTTGGCTCTAGGTTTATTTATCTTCAAGATAGGCTAAAATAAAACTAGGTTGGATGCCTTTCACTTGATATTGTGAATGAGTTATTTTATATCGACGAGAATTTCCCTGAACCGAGGTGTTGTATGAAAAAAAATCCACAACATATTATACGTAGAATAGATTTTGATTAATAGAGCTGCAATTTATAATGAACATGTAATGAATGGTAAAAAAAAATTGTGGAAGCGACCATTGCACATTCAAGAAACAACATATTAAAAGCAGCGCTTATATTTGTTTTGAATAGAATGAAATACAAATAACAATTTCACAACCATGTTATTTCCATGATACACAACACGAGAATGACTGTATTAGCATTGAGAATGTGTATAGACATTAGGCATTTATGGAAAGAATATTTATATACTCATTTTTATCATGCTCCTAGATGTTTACGTGTTATAATCTGTCGCAAGAAAGGTGGATCACTATAAGAACTACTTCAACTTCCTTTATAATTTTGAATGTAAATACCAAAATGTTGTTCGTGTGACATGGATTCCAATCTTGAAAATTACATGTTATGTAGTGCTTGTAAAATTTAATATGTTGATGTATTGCAAAGGAACACTTGTAATAGGTCGTATTAAGAACTACTTCAACTTCTTTTATAGTATTAAATGTGGATGCCGAAGTATTGTTCATGTAACATGGATTCCAACATTGAAGATTACATGTTATGTATTACTCGTGAAATTTAACACGTTGATGATGTATTGGTATAATGCACAAATATTTCCAAGGTGCTTTTGCTACTCGGATCACCCATGAATAAAATCATCCTTGCATTGAAAGTTAGTTTTAATATATTTCAATTATCACCATGAATTATTGTGTGCAACCTTAGAAATGTCCTTTTTCATCCATTAAAGTCTCTCAGACAGAGTGGATTATTATGTTATTCAACTCGATTATGGGAAAAATCTAAGTTATAAAATTGCGGCATGTTTCAACAACGTTCACGAGTTCTAAACGTTTTTGCTTTTTCGGTCTCACTAATTTTTACAATATCTGTTTTGAGATTCAAATAGATTTCATTAAGTTTGATAAAGTTGACAAAAGGGAATGGTGAAGTATTATTTCAATGGAATTAGGGCCAACAAAGAACGTTTGAAAAAGTTGGGAAAGAATATTATTTATTTAACAAGTAATTTTCTCCATGTTCTGGACTTAAGATTATGCATCTGACTGTAATCTTTATTCAAATTAATATTAATTTAATAATATTTTAAAGAAGTTGAACACAATTTTTTGTAGTATAGAGCTATTATAATATGTCAATTTTATACATTGTACGTACAAAATAGTCTTATATATAATAAGCTACTTCTGAACTTAAGATTATGCGTTTAACTACGATCCTTATTTAAATTAATATTAATTTAATAATATTATAAAGGATAAGTTCAACAACAAAAGTCTTTGTAATATATATTACTATAATCTACTAATCTTATGTACTAAGAGAAATGGTTGCATATATCGTAAGCTATTTAGGAGCACAAAATAATCTTATATATTATAAGCTACTTTTTTTTTTTTTAAAGTTGAACACAAAAGTTCTTGTAGAATGTAAGGACTATAATTTGTCAATACGTATATCATAAATCACCTTAGAAAAAGAGAAATTGAACAAAGTCTTTGTAGTATATAACTATTATAATTTGTTAATTTTACATATTGTGAATACAAAATGTTTTCATATATCACAAGCTACCTTGAACAAATGTTAATTTTACATATTATGAATACAAAATGATTTCATTTATCACAAGCTACCTTAAACAAAACCTCTTAACGTTTTAAGTACAAAATGATCTCACATATAGTAAACTACTTTTAAAAAATAGAAGTTGAACAAAAAAAGCCTTCGGATATCATGAGCCACCTTTAAAATAAAAATTGAACTCAAAAATCCTTTATAACTATTATAATCTATTAATCTTACATAGTAGGAATACAAAATAGTCTCATATATCGTAAACTGCCTTAAACAAAACCCCCGACATCATAGACACTAATCTACTCTTACATATTGGAAATACAAAATGATCTCATAAATAACAAAATACCTTTTTTTTTTTTAAATAAACACAAAAGTCCTTATAATATATAAAGACTATGATCTGTCAATAATCTTCTTTATCATATTTTTTAAAAAAAATTGAACGCAAAACTCCTTATAATATATAAAAACTATAATCTGTCAATAATATTCTTTATCATAAACCACTTTACAAAAGGAGAAATTGAACACTAAAATATAACTATCAAAATCTATTAATCTTACATATTAAAAATACAAAATAATTTTATATATTGTAAAATTAATTAGAAAGAGAAATTAAACACTAAAATATAACTATTATAATCTATTAATCTTACATATTAAAAATACAAAATAATTTTATATATTATAAAATTAATTAAAAATACAAAATAATTATATATATTGTAAACTACCTTTAACAAATTCCCTGACATGATAAACCTTAAAAAGACCTTTTACACAAAATTGTAAACAACTTAATGAAATAAATTTAACCTTTGAAAGACTTTTTAAGCTTTGATAAATTTCAAAGCTTTGAAAGACTTTTTAAGCTTTGAATAAGACTTTTTATACTTATATTTGGACATCTTAATGAAATAAATTTTAAATTTATTTTTAATGAAATAGATTTTAAATTTATTCTTAATGAAATAGATTTTAAATTTATTCTTAATGAAATAGATTTTACCCTTAAAAAGACCTTTTACACTTAATTTTAAACAACTTAATGAAATAAATTTAACTTTTGAAAGACTTTTTAAGCTTTGATAAATTTCACCTTTGAAAGACTTTTTAAGCTTTGAATAAGACTTTTTATACTTATATTTGAACATCTTAATGAAATAGATTTTAAATTTATTCTTAATGAAATAGATTTTAAATTTATTCTTAATGAAATAGATTTTACCCTGAAATAAAATTTCAACTTAAAACTTATTTTTAAACATCTTAATAAAATAAATTTTACCCTCTTAATGAAATAGATTTTACCCTGAAATAAAATTTCAACTTAAAACTTATTTTTAAACATCTTAATAAAATAAATTTTACCCTGAAATAAAATTTCAACTTCAAATGACACTTAATCCGCAATGAGTCAACTTACTAAACCTTTAAAAAAAAATTACACTTATTTTTCGACATCTTAATAGATTAGATTCACCCTAAAATAAAATTTCTAACTTTGAATGACTTACTTAAAATACAAATCATGTAAATTATTCAAATCTTCTTCATTTGTTATGTTCTTTTTCTACTTTTAAAAAACTGAAACTTATTCCAATCTTCTTGATTTGTTATGTTCTTTTTCTACTTTAAAAAACCGAAACTTTTCTTTCTTACATAAGGAAAGATACATTTAAATGATTTGTTGTGTTATTTTTCTACTTTAAAAAAACTGAGACTTTTCTTTCTTACACAAGGATAAAATCATATTTAAATTTATATTTCAACTGAAAAAAGGTTTGATTTAAACAAACTAGTAGAGTCCGTGCCTCTTTCACAGGCACCCTAGCTTAATACAAACTACACTCAAAATTTATGGCACATGAGACCCCATTCAGCGACCGCCTTTCTACCTTTTTCTTTATCCTTGTCGATGCCGTCACCCCAAATCTTAGGCTAATACAGTTTTAATACAGACTGCTACTATAATAATTACAACACTCTCTGCATAGCTTTGTACAGTTACTTGAATTGTAAGTAATAAATATACACAGTTTCCACGCTGTCTAAGATGTGGATGCCACCGCATCTGTACCAGATAAGTCCTGTTTCTGGGCGCTAAGTGCAGCAATATTATACTGTGCAGCATATTTGTAGGCAGGACCCTCCATTTGTGTCAATGGCGGCTCATTCAAAAATGCCCAGTTGCTTCTTGTCCACCTGAATGAATAAATCAATGCAATTCAATCACTAAACCAATCCAAAGATCTGCATATGAACCAGTTCTGTCCCATCTGTGTAAAAAAAAACCTAATAGGCCTAACTTTTTAAAAAAAAAACATACCAAGCGTTCCTCTTTTTCAGTTTCTCCACATCTTTCACAAATTGAGCATCTGCATTGTCTCTGCCCGAGAAGCTTTTGCTTACTTCCAGACGAGCTGGACGGGTCGTAGCCATGTTTTGACTGCCACTGCCCCCAATTCGAGTTATCTGTAATCCCAAAATAACAAGTAGAAAACCGTTTATCAAACCAACTGAATTAGAAGATCAAACCCTTGTTAGTCAAAAGGCCAATGAATCAAAAGATCAAAACTTGTTAGTCAAAAGCTATCTGAATTAGAACATCAAACTGTTGTTATTAGTCGGAAAACCAACAGAATTAACAGATCAAACCCTTGCAGTTTGTCAAAAGCTAACTGAATTAGAAGATCAAACCCTTGTTAGTTGAAAGCCAACTGAATTAGAAAATCCAACCCTTGTTAGACAAAAGCCAACTGGATTAAAAGATCAAATCCATATCATTAGTAAAAAAACAAACTGGATTAAAAGATCAAACCCTTGTTAGTCAAAGGCCAACTAGATTAAAAGATCAAACCTTGTTATTAGTCAAAAGCCAACTAAATTAAACGATCAAACCCTTATTAGTCGAAAACCAAAGGAATTAGATCAATTATTGTCCCCTCTCAGTCTCCATAAAACAATTTACCCGGCAAACAGACAAATGACAGAACATAGGAGAGGGGCATGATGTTCCTAGATCCGATATGATCAAGAACAACACTAGAAAGGACAATGTCAAGCTTTAAGGTTTTATACCAAAAACACAGTTAAACAACAAGATATAACAAATTTGTCAGTGAGGCTTTAACTAATCAAGTAGAAATACAACAATTTGATTAATTTGAGAGTATATTCACTTGAAAGAGGTGAGTATTTTTAAAAAAACACATACATACCAGAGTATCATCCTCTGAAATCATGGGGCGAACCTCTGGAACTGCCTGTAGATGTTCTTCTTCAGTCTTGCGCTTTACCTTCCAAAAATTCTCAATTTCTTCTTTTGTTAAAGACTTGTTTCTCTCAAACCCACCTGTCTCCAAATAACCCCAAACCCATCAAACCAAAAACAAAAGCATTAAAGAAAGAAGACAATCTAGTACATGCAACAACTGGCTGATACCTTTACCACTCCTGGACCTAGGAGAATCCCATCCTGCCATTAAAGAACCCATTTTGCTTCCCCTCAGCAAATATTTCAGTCTAAACTTAGTGCAGAGTAAATGTTTTTACATTTTTAACACTGTTTCAGTGTTTATCTTATAGCTACTATGCACCACCGACTAAAAGTAAAGTTGGTAAGATCGTTATCCGCCAAGATTTACTGGCAAGAATCCATTTTAGGGCCAACGCCCATAGCATTCTGCTGAGCTGGATACCATTGTTTGCCGAGGAAACTTTATCTATAAGGATTTACTCTTTTGGATAGGAGACGCGTGGATTGTAATGATGAGCTGGAGTCGCTATCTGAATTTGACTGAGCAAAAGTTTGCCGCCATGTCGAGATCATTCCTTTTATTAATAGTTATATCTGACAAATATCTAATCAAACTATGCAAAATTAGCAGGAGTGACACCCGAATGATTACATACTACATATACAGCCACACACTAACTATATATATATATATATATATATATTATAAATTGACGGATATGGCCGCCACCTAGCACCCATAGTTATTGGGGACCTAGTGGATTCACCCTGCAATCCAGTAGGTAGTTTAAAATTAGATTATAAATATTTATCAATTAGAAAATGGTATTTAATGATTTAAGTAATGTAAGATTAATAGTTAATGGGATGTGGGTGTATTGGTTAAGTTTTGTTGTGCCTTGTTTTTTAAGGGAGACATAATTAGAAATAAACGAGTCATAAGATTAATTATTGGTAATTTTGTAAGATGGTAGGCGACATAAACAAATATTTAAACGTCTATAAATTACTATTGTCATTATATACGACAAAATATATTAATTATTTATACTTGGCACTCCCATCAATGACACATCAATCCATTATATATACTTAAGACTAATCGATGTATCCATTCAATGAGTGTTGGTTGTCATTCGAAACATATTGGGAATTGATGTTACTTCAAATTGATGTATTATTTTTGGGAAATTAGATGTTTAATTCCTAAATAATAAATGGGTTTGAGTAATTAAAATCAGTAAATAATATGCAATAATTAAGTTGCTGGTATATTTAAACAAGTTGTATTTTTGTCTTTTGTAAAAATAGTAATGAGTGAGAGAAAATATGACTTAGCTTATTTTGTGTTGTTATAGTTGAGACAGAGTCTGATATTAGAGGAACAGGACTGGGACACTGTCACAAACTAAGATCTGGAGTTCGTTTATTGATTGGGCAAGACTGTCAAAAATAGGACACCTTGTTGTTCGGCATTGTAGTCATGGTCTTGTCGTTGTTGTCCAAACTGCTCACAGAGATATGATTTTTTTGAGTTTTGTTTGCAACGTCTATGTGAGCCTGTGTACCAAATTTCAGATCCTCGCTATCAACAAAACTCCCTGTAGAATTGATTCTTCATGTGCTTGTGTTTTTTATGCAATTAAATATAACTTTGGCAAATAAAGAACAGGGGTTAGTGTGTAAAGGATACGTTGGACGTACTTCACACCCCGTGTGTGGGCATGTTGCCTACATACCAATACTCTGAAGAGAGATCAAGCTATATGTAGTTCTCCTATTGAAGTGCTCGGTGCAATAGTGCAATGAAAATGCAAATAAATACGAAACTAGGTGTACCTGGAATGACTAAAGACTGGTGTAAAGGTTTGAATAAGTTTGAAATACTGTTGGATGGATGTATGCAAAGAATAGGGAAGAGTGCTTGAGAAGTCTTGGTTGCATTCTTGCTTCTCTCTTGTAAATGAGTGTCAACCCTTATAAATGGACTTTGAATGACCTTTTATATGAGATTTAATGATCGTGGGTTAAATAAATTCACGTTAGGTTGACATGAATTAGGATAAAGATTCAAAAAAAATGATCGTTAGGACCAAAAGTACACTTGGATAACAACGCTAAAAACTGGACACCCTAGGTTTCAGCGGGAATGAGACCTAAAGGGATGGATTTGGGCCTAAGAGAGTTGCCTGGGTCTGCAAAGGTTAAATCTAAAGGTTGTGGATGACTGGGAATCAGTGAAAGAAAAGCCTAAAAGGGTTATGCAAACAAGAGGACCTATAGATTGGATGTCATTAGCCATACTCAAGTAACCAAATTTTGTATTTTATATGACTACATTTGCCTCCTATATTCTAGTGATGCAACAAAGCAAAATACTAGGATAAAAGAAAAAAATTAAAGTATACCTAAACTTACCTGTGAAGGTGAAACCCACGAAGTTGTGTTATGTTGGATGTGCGTAGAAAGAGCATGATTGAAGTGTGAATATGCAATGAAAAACATAGAGTAGATCAGTCCTTACTAGACATGTTATATCTAAAATAAGAATGTATAAAAGTTGGGTAAGAGAGGAAGAGAAATAAATGAATACAACTCATCAGGTACGCAACTAATACAAAAATTGTTGTGATGTTAGATTGTGTTGGGTGTGTGATGTATGAAAAGTAATATCGCAAATGGCGTTGAGTGCTCAATTCCCTGAAAGTGGCTCAAGAATGCAAAGGTGGGCCTTTTGGCTCCATCATCGCCTACTAAATGAAGCTAACGAATCATGCATGTATCAGTCGATGTTTGGACTGTGTATCCAATCCCTCTGAATAGGTGGCTAAAGAATACAAAGGCTAGCTAGTCTTTTGGCTCCATTGTTGCCCCGTGAAGTGAAGATATGAAGTAATACTGGTATTGAATAGATTTCATATGAGATGGCACCTGAAGCCCATGAATGTACTGTGATCTTACAATGTTGGCATGGATAGCCGAATGTATGCTAAAAACTAAGCCACTCTTGGCCATTTCAAAAGATGGAGATTAGGCTTGTATGAAAGCCACTCCGAAACTAGTGCAATAAGGTTCTGTGGAAGCCAACTTGTGAGCTCAGGTACTCGATAAGTTAAGCTTGTATGAAAGCCAAACTTGAAAAAAGATGCCAACCACCTGTAGATGGAGTAAGGTATGCAACTACTGAGAAATGCTTTGGAAAATAAATTGAACTGAAAAAAAGGGGAGGATCAATGTGCCGTGCACATTGCCCCCAATCACTGGTGTCTAAAACATGGATTCTAATCTGAAAGTTATATCAACTATTTAATCTAAAATTGGAAGTGAGAGCCATCATGCCACACATGATGCCCCCTATATCTAGATTCTCTAAGAAAAATTTGTATTGAAACATGTTGAATCTAGACTGTACTATACTGACAAACTTGTGATTGAACTCACTTTTTCTATCTATTTCTAAAAAAACTATTTTTTATGTTGTCTAGACAAAAGCACCAAAAATAGGGCACCATGTTGTCCAATTTTGTAGTCCAACTTTGGCATTGTTTTCTAGGGCCAAATTTGATGACTATTCTAGATTCTCTATTGTCTACCTAATCTGTTTTGCCTAGTTTGATGTCTGGATTCTATTCGGAGTGTTCTAAAAACTGTTGTTTACACCACTAGGAGATCTGATCTCTTGACAAAACCCCTGTTTGTTTCCCCCTCTTCTGAGAGTAGGAATGAAGACCCTGCAATGACTACCCTCAAAAAAGATAGCCCTGCAAGTGTGTTATGTTGCATAGATACATGATATAGCAATGATAATTGACAAGATATCTCAAGATATAACAATATTTGTATTGAGAGTTTGTTACATCAACAGGGGCATGCCTAGATAGATATAACAATGTAAAAGTATGTGCAATGTAATGAATTGAAACTCGAAATATTAGATGTTAGTTGTTAGTGGTTAGTTTGTCAAGGAGGGATGGAACATGATGTCCATCATGGCATCCAAGAGAATAGAAAAAATGCATGATAAGGATCATGGCATTGCAAACAAGGATAAGCAATCAATCAATGAGCATACAAAGCAAGAAGCAAGAAGCATACAAGGATGGTCAAGGGGCCAAGCAAACAAGAAACATGGGCACATATCACTCATACTAGAAAGTAAACATACAAGGCATGTTCAAATGTCACATACACATACCATAGAACAAGCAATATTGACATGAAGGCCATAGGCACATAAAAGAGTACAAGTAAGGGGCATTGGTAAATGCCCAAAGATACACACACATGAATAATAATAATAAAGGACATTGGTAAATGTCCTAAGGCACACATAGGGGACAAACAAAAACTGAAAATGCAATCCAACAAGCTACGCTTAGAAAGAATAAAAATTAAGTAATAACTGGAAAGATAAAATCACATCTAACTAAACAAAGCAAGAGTGCAAGTATGCAAGACATGTTTAGTACAAGACGAGGTATATGCTAAAGAGATACACAAGTGCTAGATACTAATGAAATGTTGATCTAATAATATGTGTAATCTAATAAGTAATGTACATCAGCATGATAACTTGGAGTGTCTAGTGTAGGAATGACATAACCTGGATGGAATAGTCATGTAGAAGATGCCCCCATTGGGTATGTATATCGATGTGTGTCTCTAATGTAGAAGTAGGATACCCCTTCAATGGATAAAATGAAGCAGTCAAGGATCTGGATGTCACTGCACATACTCAAAGAAGATCAAGTGAAGGATGGTAATGTAGATAAATCAACAAACAATAGCATGAAACAACAAATGTAAGTCCTAGCATAGTAGTAGCAATGTAAAGCATAGATGATGCATACAATCGAACTATTTTTGTATTTTTTGTATATATTTGAATGTTTTTGGTTTTTTTATAAATATTATATGTTTTTATATTTTTTGAAATAATCTATGTATAAGAAAGACTAAGAATAAATGATACTAATCGATGAATCTCAGATGAGACTCCCTGTCATGGTGTCTTGTATCAAACAAAGGTATTGTGTGTGATTGTGAAGCACGATGGAAAGGTTGAGACTGCGACTCTAAAAGCTGTGTGCATTTTAAATATTCTAAAATATCTGAAGTAGAAACTAACTGAGGGGTCCCTCTATAACTCTAATAAGTGGATGCAACTATAGGGCTCTTAGGGACCCATCTAAAAGTAGGGGAAGCTCTTTAAACATATGCTCTATGTGTAGACGCATGAGATCTCAATGACATTGCTCTGGGTGTGAATACTGTAGCTGGAAGCTGTCTAGAATCTTGAAATAGAAATGATTTATTATTTTTAGGAAATTAGATGTTTAATTCCTAAATAATAAATGGGTATGCATAGACAAAATAAATAAATAAATAATATGCAGTAATTAAGCCACTGATTTATTTAAACAAGTTATATTTTTTCCTTTTTAAAAATAGTAATGAGTGAGATAAAATATGACTTAGCTTATTTTGCACTGTTACAACTGAGATAGAGTCTAATATTGGAGGAACAATACTGAGACACTGTCACAAACTGAGATTTGGAGTTCATTTCTTGATTGGATAAGACTGCCGAAAATAGGACACCCTATTGTTTGATGTTGTAGTCCTGGTCTTGCCGTTGTACAAATTACTCACAAAAATATGATTTTTTTGGGTTTTATTTCTAGCATTTGTGTGAGCCTGTGTACCAAATTTTACATCTTTATTATCAATGAAACTTCTTGTAGAACTGATTCTTCATGTGCTTGTGTCTTCTATGAAATTAAATAGAACTTTGATAAATAGGGAAAAGGGGTTAGTGTGTAAAAAATACGTTGGATGCACTTCACACCCCATGTGTGGGCATGCTACCTACATACCAATACTTCGAAGAGGGATCGAGCTATATGTAGTTCTCCCATTGAAGTGTTTGGTGTAATAGTGTGACAAAAATTCAAGTAAATGTGAAATTGGATGTACTTAGAATGACTAGGGACTGGTGTAAAGGTTTGAATAAGCTTGAAATATTGTTGGATGGTTGTATGCAAAGAATAGGGAAGAGTGTTTGAGTAGTCTTGCTTGTATTCTTGTTTCTCTCTTGTAAATGAGTGCCAACCCTTCTAAATAGACTTTGAATGGCCTTTTATAGTGGATTTAATGATCATGGGTTAATTGAATTCATGGTAGGCTAACATGAATTAGGATAAGGATTCAAGAAAATATGATCATTAGGACCAAAAGTACACTTGGACAATAGCATTGAAAACTAGACACCCTAGGTTTCAACGCTCCTGTCCAACTTGGGCATTGTTGTCCATAGGGAATGAGACCTAGGGGCATGGATCTGGGCTTGAGAGAGCTGCCTGGGTCTGCAAGGGTTAAGTTTGGAAGGCTGTGGATGACTAGGAATCAGTAAAATAAAATCCTAAAAGGGTTGTCCAAGCAAGTAAGAGGACCTATGAATTGGGTGTCATTAGCCATACTCAAGTTACTAAATTTTGCATTTTATATGACTACACAAACAATACCCTGGAAGTGAGAATCTAGTTGTTAATCCTTCAAATAATATTCTAGAAGTGAAAATTTGGTTGTTAATGTTGCGTTGAACAATGATTAGATCATCCAAAAATGGCATGCTCATGAATTTCATTTGAAGACCCTGTATGTCCTCAACTTGTGCTATGTGATTAAAATGGAGTTTGAAATGCTCCATGCGAGTGTATGTTGTGCTCAAATAGTTGTCCGCGTAGCACCTTTGGAATTCATCTTCATATTGCCTTAACGCCACCCAATGTCACCATGATAGCCTTAGGGACATCATGATATAATTACTTGTTGATGCAAAGTGAAAACAAATTGTAAACAAAATTGTCATAAACTACATGTTGAAGCCTATGTGAATGACATCTATATTTAACATAAAGTTTTTCATCAACCAAAAACTAAGAAAAGTAGTAACCCAAAATTGATATGATCTAGTTAGGATGCTAAAAACATGTAATTAGAAGCTCATTTCCTTTTATTAAAAATATCCAATAGCATCCTCCACCTCATCATTGGGATCCCTATAGCATGACAATAGTTCTTATTTATTTCATTAAAGCACAATGGGTAAATAATTCCATTTAGGCATATCATAAAAAAGTTTTTGATAGTAATATATGAAATATGATAAGCATTTTCACCATTCAATATGATGATTTGTATTAACTCCACATCTACCCCAAATGAGACATATATCCTTATAAAATCATTGATCATGCCTTTATCTTAATTCTTAGTCACTTAATCTTTATTTTATTTGAGTGAAACTACACCAACTTGACCCTTCTCCAAAGGACCTTGTGCACCTCAACATCCATAGTAGTTCATTTCACCTGTGCAACCTTGCAATACACTTATGCACTTTCCCAACACTTATGCACTTGTGCAACACTAAGCAACATAAAATTTAACTTTGTGTTCTTCTCCTAAGGGCTTTACACAACTCAGCCTCTACAATAACTCTTTTCACAAGTTTAGCCTTGCAATACCATTACATGTTAGTGCACATTACTGAGTAACATACTATGTAGCCCCCCAATGTTGTGCAAAACCTTCAAAACTCAATGACCATGTAAAATGTTTCTTGTTGCTTCACATCATGCCTTGTGGCCCT
Organism: Torreya grandis; assembly: GCA_037957365.1. Lineage (NCBI taxonomy): Eukaryota > Viridiplantae > Streptophyta > Pinopsida > Cupressales > Taxaceae > Torreya > Torreya grandis. The sequence continues at coordinate 580,788 of JARHVA010002177.1, read as the reverse complement.
ACCAATGATCACACCATGTAAGAAAATTTGTCAACACAATGCAATCTCCAAGGAGACCAATCAACAACCATTACATTTACAATAAGGTGAATCTTTATCTATTACAAGGAATGAACTATTTCGTAAATGTCTCTTTTGTAATTATATTTTTGTAATAATATATTAATCCGTTCTATCCTAAGGGGATCATCACTTAAATTTTATCATGCCTTGGGTATCTAGCATCAAATGGAATTTTGTATTTACATGGCAACACATGGAAATTAATTAGGAAGTGTTTTCCCATCTCCAACCATGTAAAATCTACTATACCCTATTCTTTCTCATTAAATAGAAATTACATTATTCTACAAGTATTCCATGTTTGAATGTGTTTTGGTTTACCATTTTTAAACTTTCCGTTGTATGTTATATAACACCATTATTTATTATCTATGTTATAGGCTTGTCCTCTACGCTGCCATCTTGAGCCTCATGGTGCAGATAATTATTATCATTATAAACATCATATTAAATCAAAAGCTTTCATATACCTATAAAAAAGTGAGCACCTTAGTAGAAACATGGATATCCACTTGATTTTGTTTCACATTATCCATAAGAGCATCATAGAAAGATCAAGATGGATGGCACCTAAAAACAATTCTCTAAATCATCCTTAAATGTCCCAAAAACTCATTCACAAAGCTCTTGAGGAGTAATGCACCAAAATATTTGACCATTTCATTGAAATCATGATGTTGTTTGGTCCAACAACATCTCATTCTTCAAAACCTATCAATATGTCATTTTCGCATCAAAGCACTTTCAATTTTAAAATCAATCTTTACATTCCATTATTTTAGGGTAAAATCAATGAGACAAAATTGGATAAATAGATTTGATAGTTGGAGACCTAATTATTAGTCAACCATTTAAATTACTTAAATAGGATCACCTTCATAGCTTTGAATATTTCCATTTCAATGTCCCATTATCGACAAACCTTCAATGTGGATTATGAGAAAAACTCTAAGCCCATTGAAACTTGGAGTTCACTTTTTATTGTTATGCAAAAAGAGTATTCCCCTCAAGAAATATGAGGATGAGTACATGAAGTTATAAAAATTATGAAAACATAAATATAAGTAAACTCAATACTACAACAAAGAGCTTCATGACTATGTTATGTGTCTTCATGAGGAACATTATGTGTCTACACAAGGACACAACAAAGAAACATAAGGTTTTGAAGTACATCAACCGACTCTCACCCTATACCTGCACCAATATGGATTTATTAATTTATGATGCATTGGGGAAATCATACCACAATGCCACCAAGATCAAAGCTAAAGCAAAGATGAAGCATTAGTTTTCCCCTTCATTTATTTCCACACACAAGAACCAACTTGCACCCAGTGGACCATCTAAGCTTCCTACATAGAAGAATAAAATGTCATGTAAGGCAGAGCAACCTAAAAATGTTGCATAATATCTAAGGATCTAGTGCCTTCAACATCAAATAGGGTAAATAATAATCAAGGTAACATGTGGTGCCACTGACACTACACAAGTTGACACAAAAATTCGAAATTCCATGCACAACAATATTTGATTGTGTAATCTACATTGAAGTAGAGTACATTAAAAAATATGATAGTTGCTTGAGTGGTGACACCATTTCCACTGACACTTCATATGAATTATAATGTCTCTTCCATGCCAAGTGTTTTGTCACAGGGCATCCCTTTCATGTCATCATAGATAGTGGGAGCAAAAATAACATCATTAAGCAAGATCAGTCCAACACTTAATCCTTTATACTAATGTACATCTAATGAGGCCCAAAAATTTCCCTCGTTCTATAACTTAGTCCTTCATAATCAACTCCTTGTTTTTTTATCTATACCCTTTGGACTTATATTACATTGATAAACACGCATATTATATAGACAATGTATATGCATGTTGTTTTGTCTCAAATGTGCTATCTCTAATTAATCTAGTATGATTTAATGATCTAAATAATTTTCTTATTTATAATGGTGGGTAAGATGTAGATTATCCATTCTCATATTTTTATTTTGATAGATATTTCACATATGTGACCACTATGGAGGAGTCACTCGTTGACTATATCATGATTCACCATGAGACACCATTCACCATTAGAAATTAACTATGCCAACCCATAACAATGGTTGTAGGTGATTATTTTACTAAGATGTAGGTAGATGAGATAAACTTCTACAGGATACACTCCAACCACAAAAAAACACAAGGATCCATAAATAAGGGATAATTACCATCTAGAGATTTTTACATGACTTCAATGTTAACCTCTTCCTTCCATTGTTATGCTTGTTGAATATCTCTATGACTATTATCTACTACCATTTTTCATTAGTCATTAGTAGTTCTTTTTACTATTCTCAACATTGTCATAGGATATCCTATTGTAAACATCGTGATCTTAAGATAGTCAATTAAAACTTTGCCTTCTCTATAGAATGAGGAAGTTGTAGACTATAGATTATTCTAGAAAATATAGTAAATTATTTTTTTATATCAACAGAGTAAATCAAGTGTGTTGTAACAAATCTTGATGCAATTAATTTATTTCTACATTCCCTTTATCATTAGTACCATTACATTGAGGTAATCTTATCTTAAACAAGGAATGGGTTTGAGCTCCATTCCAAGTGAGGCATGTACCACTCACGAGGATTTATGGTGAAAATTCCCATCCATTAGATTATTTTCTTGGTTGTGTGAGTATTTATATTATAGTCAATTATTTCAAGTGTGAGTATTCATTTCATTTTTGTGTGTACATTGATTCCATACTTAACTTGATTTTTTTTTAATTGCTTTCTTAAGTTTCCTTCTACAAGAGCGAGTGTGAATTATTTTTATGCAAGTGTGATTCCATTACAAGGAATCTTCCAATCTTAGTTAAAATTTCAATTCTAATAAATAATTCCTTGACAAGTACTTAAATTCATTCTTTGATTTCTAGCACGTGTTTACTTTTATTAGGAGTACTTTTCAATCATTGCATGTGTGGGTTGATCCTAATTTCAATTCCATGTCTACAACATTAATTTATTATTCATCCAAAGGTACTTAGTATGCACATATAGTGTTTACCCCTTGCTAAAACATGTCCCTGGATTTGACATTTAAATGTATTCACCTACATTTTGGCATTATTTTTGGGTATATGCATCAAGTATTAGGTAGTGGAGGAACTAAGATAGTTTCTTCCTTTATAGATAAATTCCAATATTATAAATAGAAAAATCATTTTTTTTATTAGATATTATATCATAAAAAATAAAAAATAAAACCATTTTTGAAAAACTAACCCTATGTAGGACAAAGCAGGGCATTTAAAAGAGGAAAGTGGTGAATTGCATCCAATGAGAGAGGGATCCCCTAGGTAAATTCTTGCCTAAGAATTGATTTTTTTAAATTTTTTATTAGGGTAAATGCTTTTGAAACCATAGCTATGAACCGGGTATGAGGTATTTGATAGGTACCCTGACCTATTACAAATTTACAAGGCTATTCAATAGGTATCTACATCCTCCAATAGGGAAAACATGTCTAAGCAGTGAGACACCATCAACCTAATAGTTGAATGAGCAAATTTTGGGCGAACCCAAATCATCATAGAATGTAGGAGTTATAGATCTAGGTGAAACAACTTAACAGGTCAAGTTATCAAACAAATAAACAGGGCTAACAATCCTAAACAATGAGCCATCAACCAAACATGGACTAAAGCAAAAAACAAAAGGAAACATAAGATAACCTTTGAATCTCACCCTCATAATAGGATTGGAATAGGAAAAATCATCAACAAGACCTTAGAAAGTCATCCTCAAAGATAAATTTGCCACAAATAGGATCACCTAAACTTGTACTATAAAATAGATAAGGGATACCATCAAATAAGCAACAAAAAACCATATCCCTAACACAACTAACAATGATGAGATAGTCACTTGGAATATAATCCCTTCCTAGATAACTAAGCTCCCTTACTAGACTAACATCTAAAACTCATCAACCTCAATGGAGGCTATGTCCTTATTAGTCACTAATCAACCAAGATCCAGCCTGGGGTTTCCAAATCTCTGAGAATGAAATCTAAACAAAGAAAGACCATGAAACTAGCTCTCATAAATGTGTTGACATAGTATACCGAGAGCTTCACTTGATCATGTAAACATAATGAGACCTTGTAAAATAAATCTCTCCTCAAGAGAATAAAACCCACTAGCCTTAGGACCATCCACTACTCTGAGGGCATACACCATACTAAGCCTCGATGCCCAAAATATTATGCAATACTCTCTTTGAAATAGGGTCCATCAAACCCTACACTAGCTATCTAGAACTCCAAAGATCCAAGATTCCATAAATTGAAAACAACAAGACTTTCCTTCCAACTTATGATGACCCAGATGCAAGCTACCCTTCCAACTACCTGGTACACTGACCAAAAGAACCAAGCATAGATCATAAGACCTTCTATATTTTCACTCCCATAGGTGAAACATGAGACACACATGTAACATAGATTCAATTGTGATGTAACCATATCTAGCCTCAACATCTCTCAAAAGTGTCATAACATGCATACTATTAGGAACCCAAGTCCACATCTGAACTAGGTCCTTAACACCAAGCAGGTAAGATTGATCCCTCTTGCCTCTCAAACTCATAGCAGTCTGAGAAAACATAGTGTGACTAATAAAGGGCAGTTATATCTTCCATGAAGCTATAAAAATCAAACTTCTTTCAATTAGAAAGTAATGGATATAGAAAAGGGACTGCCTTTCAAACAAAATAAGACCAAATTCAAGTGAAAAACTAGAGAAGGATTCAAAATGAAGAGAGAGGTGGGAGAGGGAGGGGAGGAGGGGGAGGAACAAGAGTAGACTTTAATTAGGAGGGGGCCAAGAGCATTACTATGAATTAAACTTTGACACAATTTTAGAGTGTGAGATACCAATGTAGCCACTACATGTAGTATAAGGACACTTTTTTCATATCACATACAACAACATTCGAGGAATTGTTAAGAGAGATTTTAGACTAGGAATTATTTGAAAAAATGGTGGGACAATCTAAAGCCAGAGAGTAATAAGAACCTACCCCCTTTAAAAATAACATTCTTGCACATTTTCAAAGAGTACCATTTTTTCTTTCCTATAACCAAGAATCTATATTTCAGCACCTCCCACACTCATCTAAGCTCCTCTCCAAGAGATCATATTATTCCTTACTATCCCCAAAAATAAAGTATGGACCAACCACATTAGTAGAACTAGTAGTAGAACCAATAAAACTAAATGAAATATTACTTGAGTTTCCAAAAGAATTATGACCATAGTTCACTCCATCACCTCCATATCAAAGAGTCTCCTTCCCCACATAAAAATCCATAACTTTAATTCATTACTTCCCTTGGTCTAAAATTATTGACAATGATTTTAGAATGTGGGTTGAAATTTTTACCAGAGTAAGATTAGTTCATAACATCATGGGTGACTTTCAAAGTAGAAATCACTATCAATAAGCATTCCACTTTTGAATTCCCCATCAAAACCATAGTTTGGGTTACCCTTGTGAAGAATATCCCTTTGCCATATTTTTCTAACATCAAAGGGATGGCCATTGAAAGCTCTGACACATTCATTTTTTAATATGATTTCCTATATAATAATTATGACTATATTCTAGATGCCTAGAGGCTAAAAATTTTCTAGCCACTCTTAAAAATGCAATTCTTTGTTGGTTCATGGGATTGGGAAATGATGTTTTTATTAATAGTAAGGACATGAAATATATATTCCTAAATAGATATCAAAACTATTGTAATGGCAGAGATCCTTGAGGAGACAATTTATTCATAATGGCCCAAAAGGAGGAAGAACCAGTGGAAAATTACATGCAAATATTTTAGTTTAGTCTACAAAGGTCTAAACAAATCAAGCTAGAACTTGAGTCCCTTAAACTATATTTCTTAAAAGGCATAATTGAGGAATGCAAAGAAGCCTTGGTTATCATCGAGGGAGGCGATACATCACAATTACCATATGAATACATTTGTTTCCTTTGTCAAAATTACTCAAGATCATTGAAGAGGAAGACTAGAAGGAATTAAGCAATACACTCATAATCAAGATTAGTTAGTGGAATATCTCAGGTGGAAATTAGAAACCTGCTAAAAGACATGAAGTTGGATATAATTAACCACATGGCTACATAGTTAGACACATTACATGAAAAAATAAAGAAATAATAAGAAGATAAGGTTTTAAAAATTTATTGTCCTAATTTCCATAAGAAGAAGGACAAATTCAAATTCTAAACTGCATACACAAAGGTAGCAAGCATTACGAATGAACAATCAAGTGCAACAGATCTTAAAGTTTTTGAGGATGAAACTGGGAAATATTCTTTGTTTCACAAAGGCAACTTTGCAAACTAAGGTAAAAATGTAGGTTTTTTAAATAACCATTTTAATTCTTAGTTTTTTAATAATATGTATGTTACCCATAATAAGTGGTATGTATCTAGCATAAGTGGAATCAACCCCCTCAAATTCCACCTCAAAATTAGAGATTTTCCAAACTGATATCATAACTGCAAGGCTAGTGGCAATAATAACAAGCCCAATAATGGCAACCATAATATCAAGGCCAACAATGATAGGCACAAGGCTAATAATGGAAGACACAACCCCAATATATGCAGTGGAAACAACCTTCTAACTATTGACAACAAACATGGAGGGGAAATCAGCCTTGGCCTACACAGAATTCAAGATTTCAATCACAACAATAACCACAATCACAAGCTTTACTACCCAACAAACCAAATCAACCTTCCCCTCATGCCCCATAGATCCCTACCCCACTTACACCAAATCCTAACAATCAAGTGGATCAACTAATATATAATAACAATATGATGACATACCCTACATACTCAATGGAGTTGAATGATGTATAGCTTCATTCAAGTGAGGTTGTCCATAACCCCATCATGTTTATAATAATAGAAACCCTAGAGTAATTTATTGAGAATACAACTAACACACCACCACCATCAAATAATGAACTCACCCCTAAATCAAATCCATAAACTATTCAATCTATATAATACAACCCTCCTTTTCCAAATGTCTCAATCACCAAAGGGTGGAACCCAAGCCATAATTCAATTTTGTAGGAGAACTCAAAAACTTATATGTACATATTCCTTTGGTTTAAGCCATCAAAGACATTCCCATCTACACTAAGGTAGTTCAAGATCATTGCTTGAGGAAACTTGTGGAAGAGAAAATATCCTAAAACTATTTAAGTAACTAGAAAACTTGTTAATCTTATGTGGGGAACATCATTCATTCCAAGTATTATAATCTAGACAACTTAGTTGTATAGGTGCATATCAAATGGCTCTTCATCCAAAACACTCTAATAGATCTAGAAGCCATCAATAACATCATGACTAAGGAAACCATGAAATATAATCAAACTACATGACCTTTTCAACACCCTGTCTATCCTTCAAATGGTAGACAAATCCACTGTACAACCTGAAGGAGTGATTTAAGACCTTGTTATATTAATAAATTCATGCGAATACCCAACTGCTTTTATGTTGATGCAACCAAAGGTTAGTTTGGGAGGATATCCTATTATCTTAAAAATACCTTGGTTAGCAACAATGGACGTATATATTAGATGTAGATCATGGAACATGGTAATTTCCAATGGAAGCATTGCCAATTAATTTGTATTATACCTACCTACCCAACCTTCCCTTGAAACTAAAAAATAACATATTTTGTTAAAGGTAGAAGAAAATGACAAATAACCCATCCAACATATCCTTACAATTGATTAAAGTTTTTCATTAAAACAACTGATAAGGAAAAAAATCATATCCAATATTGTACAAAATTTATATGCTATAGATTAAACTATATAGATAATTTATTTCAGTATATTGACTACCCCCTTACACACATCTTTCCCATAGAAGAGTCTATGAACCCTAATAGTGATATCATTACCTTCCATCAACTTTTACCACAAGTGCAATGTGTGGTAAGAAATATTTTGGGTAGTATTGAGTCTATGGCTCACTTTCTAAGGTAGTTGAAATCTCACCTAGCCTTCCACTCAACATAGGCAACTAGTTATACCCTCCACAACAAAAGGATATAATAGCCATGCTTTAAAAACATGATACCACCTTCACATCACAGTACCTTGATATGAAAGGTATACGCCAATATTTATGCCCCACCATATTTGTTGGAATAATTATCATTGATGTCCAAGGAATTGTAACGAATATGAATGGAAATGTCAAACGGAATTATCGCTAGAAGTGAACAGAATTATTGTCAGAAGTGAATGGAAGTGTTGCTGGAAGTGAACGAAATTGTTGTCGAAAGTGAATGGAAATGTCGATGGAAGTGAACGGAATTGTTGCCAGAAGTGAATGGAAATGCCGATGGAAATGTTAATGGAAATGTTGACGAAAATGTCAATAGTCACATCTTTTGGTGAAGAGGTATCTCTTGGATGGGACACATTCTTTTAAAGGGTATATAAGGGAGAAGAGATATGGAAGTATAAAAAGCATTTGATTTCAATGAAGATCATATAAGTGTGAGAGAGAAGGAAGAGCAGAAAATGAAATAGAATATCTCTTAAGAAAAGAAGTATTAAGGGTAGATTTATTTTAATGAAGAATATTCTTTGAGAATTGTGAAAGAGAGGAGAGCAAAAAGTATATAAGAAAATTAATAAGAGAGAAAGTGTAAGAGAAGCAAAGTCATCATTTGATTGAAGAAGAAATCACAGACAATGGAATTGATTTGGCTTGGGGTCGGTGCCTCATAGTCTAACGGTTGGTGCTCCTGTGGGTTGGTGCTCACGAATTAGCCAAGTTGGTGCTTGGTGAAGGGGATCGGTGTCTCCAGTGAGTCGGTGCTCACAAATTGATCAAGTTGGTGCTTGGTTTGGGGATTGGTGTCTCCAGTAGGTTGGTGCCTGCAAGCATTGTAAAAGAGTTATATATATAAAAGGAATATTTCTCTGTGGTTTTCTCCTGAAAGGGTTTCCACACAAATTTGTGTCTATTTGCATTGTGTGGTTTTGCATTGTATTCTTTGATTGCTTTGAATATATTAATTGTGGAGTAATTTGAGGTTTTGGATTTAAGATTAATAGTCAAAAGTAAAAAAAATATCTTATACTAATTCACCTCCTCCCTCTCAGTATAAGCTTGTGCTTAACAATTGGTATCAGAGCCAGTTCTTTCGGTGTTAGCACAACTGCTAAAAGGTAGATATTGGAAAACACATATGGAAAGATCTCAAGTTTTAGATGGTTTCTCCACTAACAAGGCTCCTTTGTTTAATGGAATGAATTATGCATTTTGGGGCATAAGGACGAAGACTTACTTGATGGCCCTAGGTTTTGATATTTGGAAAGTGGTGGTAATAGGATACACAACGCCACAAATTGCACCAACAAATGCCATCAGAAAGAAGGCCATGAGAATAATGCAAAATCTATGAATGTAATCTTATGTGGGCTTTCATAAAATGATTTTTTTAAGGTTATGTATTGTGAATCTACAAAAGAGATTTGGGATAAGCTCAACACTATTAATGAAGGTGATAGTAAGGTGAGAAAAGCAAAACTCCAAACCCATTGGAGGCAGTTTGAAAGTTTAAAAATGAAGAATGATGAAAACATTGCTGGGTATCTTCTTCATATCGATGAGATTGTTAATGTCATTCAAGGACTCGAAAAGAAAATTGAATAATCTGTAATCGTTCAAAAAGTCTTGAGATCCCTAACTTTGAGATTTGATACGAAGGTCTCCACCATTGAAGAAATGAAGGATTTAGACACAATGAAAATGGACAAGCTCCAAGGAATTCTTATGACATACAAAATGAGAATCGAATCTGAGAGACAGTTGAAGAAGGAAGCATCATTCAAGGTCTCAAAGAAAGAGAAGATCAAAGAACCAAAATCAAGTGAAAATTTGAGTAGTGAAGAAGGTGAAAATGAAGCTCTATTCATTCGGAAGCTAATGAAAGGATTAGGCAAATATAAAGGAAAGTTACCTTTTAAATGCTTTAATTATGGTAAAATTGGTCAATTTGAATCCAAATGTCTAAATAAAGGAAATAGAGATGATGAAGGAAACAAACCAAAGTACAAAAGAGGATTCAAGCCAAGCAAAGACAAGCAAAGATTTGAGAAACAAAAGAAAAGCCTATACTCCAAGAGGTGTGATTTTGAGAGTGATAATGAAGAGATTCTGTTCATAGCTATAGAAGAAAATGCCACCACCAGTAAAGATATTTTGGAGGAAGACGAAGACATGGAAGAAGAAGGTAAAGTGAACCTTGAAGAACAACTTATTTGTGCATTGGAAGAAATGAAAGCATTTAAGAAGAAGAATCAGAAACTGAAGTTACAACTCTGAAAATATGAAGAAGAGAATCGATACTTCAAAGCAAAGACATCACAAGTCCTTGAGGAATCAAACAAGGTAATCATTGATACGAAAAATCAAATAAAAAAAGTTAAACAAGTTGAGGAAGATTTGAGAAGTCAGCTACAAATGAAAGAAGAGGAGTGTAATCAGTTGAAGACTGAGTTAGGTTACTTGAAAGATAAGCATGAGAGGCTCATAATCAAGGTTGAGAAAGATCATGAGATACCAGTCCAAGGTGAGAAGGATGCAAGTTTTAAGGGCAATTTGAAGAAGCCAATCAGGCAGCCCAATGCTTTCAGGTTTTCCAATTCTTTTCATGGCCATTATTTTGTTTGTCATAATGTTGGACATAGGGCAAGAGACTGTTTGAGGAGAAGCAATCTGTCAAAGAGAGATCTCAGTCACCTTCAAGCAAATGGTATGAAAAATGTTGCTTAATTTTGGTGTCATAAGGTTGGACATATTGCTAAATTATGTCCAAGTGGAGTAAAAAGATCCTCAAGGTATGCCAAATTCTATGGAGCCCCTAGAAGATATGAGAAGGGCCAAACTCAGGTTTGGATACCTAAGACAATAAAGGTTGATCAGATTGAGTCTAAGAGTGAGAATGGATTACTTTCTACAGTAGAGAAAGAATCAGATTAGAAGAACTGTGTGAAACTCTTGTTATCAGAAGTTGTAGAAAAGACAGTGAATACTAGTCCTAAGCAGCCTGTAGATCAAAGAGAATCTCTTGTTACAATTGAGCATGAGCCTTGTCAAGATTCCCTATTATTAGTTTCTAATGATAGTGCATTGGAAGGTAAGATATTTGCAAGAGTTGAGAAAATGAACATCATGGATTTTGAGGTTAGTGAGTCAAAGAAGTTAGACATGCCTAAATGGATTCTAAGAGAAAGAAATCAGTCTCATGGATGCAAGAGGATCAAGGAAGTAACAAGGGAGTTGTGGGCATCTCTTGGGTTCACTTTATTCTAGGACCCTTTGTGTGGGGTGTCTCTTCTAGGCTTCAAGGAGACACTTTATAGAAAAAGGAAGCATGGTGGATGCATGTTGGGTCTTGGCTATGTTGCATGACAAGAAAGTCATGAAGCAGGGAATCATCAAGGTTAGGTCCAAGGATCAAATGACAAGGTATGAATGGGTTTAGGTAAGATCAAGAGCTAATGGAGATCTATGGAGTCATGTGTCAAGCTAATGAGAAACAGGTCAAGATGAAAATAAAATGCCTAAGGTCAGATCGAGGAGGTGAGTTTATTTCAAATGAATTCATTGAGTTTTGCGAAGATCATGAAATTAAGAGACAATACTTAGTTGTAAGGACTCCACAACAAAATGGAGTGGTGGAAAGGAAAAATCGAACCGTTCAAGAGATGGCTAGAACTATGTTGAATGAATCTAAGCTATCACATAGATTCTGGAGAGAAGCACTAGTTAAGGGGGAGCTAAGTTTTTTTCAGCTCCTTGAATGACCCTTTGCCATTGATGTCAAAGGGGGAGAATGGTAGTATGGGGAGTTACAACAAGGGGGAGTTGAAGAAAAGAAGATCTTTTTGGAAGGTTTCCATCAATGACAAAGGGGGAGATTGTTGGAATAATTGTCATTAATGTCAAAGGAATTGTAATGAATATTAATGGAAATGTCAAACAAAATTGTTGTCAAAAGTGAATGGAATTATTGTCAGAAGTGAATGGAAGTATTGCTGGAAGTGAATGAAATTGTTGTCAGAAGTGAACAAAAATGTCGACGGAAGTGAATGGAATTGTTGCCGAAAGTGAACAAAAATGTTAACGAAAATATCAATAGAAATGTTGACAAAAATATCAACGGTCACATCTTTTGGTGAAGAGGTATCTCTTAGATGGGACACATCCTTTAAAGGCTATATAAGGGAGAAGAGATATGGAAGTATAACACACATTTGATTTGAATGAAGATCATATAAGTGTGAGAGAGAAGGAAGAGAGGAAGAGCAAAAAATGAAATAGAATATCTCTTAAGAAAAGAAGTATTAAGGGTAGATTTATTTTAATGAAGAATATTCTTTGAGAATTGTGAAAGAGAGGAGAGCCGAAAGTATATAATAAAATTAATAAGAGAGAAAGTGTAAGAGAAGTAAAGTCATCATTTGATTGAAGAAGTAATCACAGACAATGAAATCAATTTGGCTTGGGGTTGGTGCCTCATAGTCTAGGGGTTGGTGCTCTTATGGGTTGGTGCTCACGAATTAGCCAAGTTGGTGCTTAGCGAAGGGGATTAGTGTCTCTAGTGGGTGGGTGCTCACAAATTGACCGAGTTGGTGCTTGGTTTGGGGATTGGTGTCTCCAGTAGGTTGGTGCCTGTAAACATTATAAAAGAGTTATATATATAAAAAGAATATTTCTCCGTGGTTTTCTCCTGAAAGGGTTTTCACGTAAATTTGTGTTTATTTGCATTGTGTGGTTTTGCATTGTATTCTTTGATTGCTTTGAATATATTAATTGCGGAGTAATTTGAGGTTTTGGATTTAAGATTAATAGTCGAAAGCAAAAAAAAGTATCTTATATTGATTCACCTCCCCCACCCCCCCCCCCTCCATCTCAGTATAAACTTGTGCTTAACAATATTTATATTAGAGATGAGTGCAAATTTATTTTCAAACTGAGAGGCAAATGAATCATGCTATGAAATAAATTGTGAAACCAAGTTGTAAAATCTCCTCAATGCAAGATTCATCTACACAATATCTGACAACCAATGGGTCTCCCCACTTGTCATTGTGCCTAAAAAGGTGGAAAATGGCATATTTGTGTGTATTATGTGGAAATTAACACCACCACTAGGAAATATCATTTCCCTTTACCCTTTATTGATGAAGTCCTTGACACTTTCTCTAGAAACAAATACTTATTTTTCCATGATGAATTTAGTGGTTACAACAAAATCATTATTACACTAGAGGATTAGGATAAAATTAATTTTACATGTCCTTTAGGAACATATGCCTACTGTGTCATTCCCTTTTGACTATGAAATTCTCCAACCACTTTATGGAGGGTTGTTTTCAGCATTTGTTTTAATTCTCAAGACTATGTAGAGATCCACATAGATGATTTTATTGCCTATGGAAATACCTATAAATAATCCCTTAATAACTTGGATAAATTATTACAACACTATCAAGATAACAACTTATCACTAAGACATGATAAATTATACATGGTCATGATCAAGGGCATTGTCTTAGGACATTACATATCACCTAAAGGGATCAAGGTGGACTGAGGTCCTCAAAAACTTCTCCATCTAGCCAAAACAAAAAGTTGTTAGAAGTTTTTTAGGCCATGCAGGATATTATAGAATATTTATAAAATATTTTAGTAAAATGGCATTTCCATTCTTTTTTCATTATCTAAAAGTATTGATTTTGTGTGGAATGATGCATGTCATGAAGCATTTAAGTTATAGTTTTAAATTAGCAAAGTCAATAATAATTTAGATTAGTAAAGTATATAATATTGTTAATTAGAAATTGTAATGCTATAAAATATGTATAGGAAAAGCATGTTTTTTTTGTAAAATGATTAGTTTTTCCTACTAACATATGTAAATATTTGTCAATTATTTTTTGGTATTTGGGTAAAAAATTTTAAGCGGAGTAATGAACTATCAAGGAGAATTTTTTATAGAGATCGAAGCTTCGAATTAGTGTTGGGATACAATAAGGGACCCATTCCTTGAAAAACATAACACCAACAAAGCCCCACTCAAATATAAGAGTGAGCAGAAGGATACACTAGAGAGACAACAAAACAACGTTAAAGAAGAATAGTCAATAACAATATTCAATAACAACGTTGTAATCAGACAACAAAATGTTAATGATTATACATCATTCTATGGGTAACACCTCAATTTTTTTTTGAAAAAATTCCTCACAATTAACAAGAATCAGATTTTTCCTGAAAAAGAGTTCCTCCATCATCCTCTAGGAACCATCTTTAATCAATTATTCAGGATCCACTCTCAACCTTACTGTCTCAAATCTTTACCCTCTATGTTTAACTGAGATGCCTAGATCAATCTTAGGTTTCCCACCTTTGGAGCTATAAAGGAGTGCAATATGGAAGCTTGGATTATAAGCTAGTTGATCCTCTAGATTACCACGGTCCAGAGTCTCATCTTTAAGAGCACCAATATCTAAATATAAGGAGTCTAACTTCCCCTCCACTCTAGATTTCTCCTCCGCACCCACCTTCTCAAGAGTAAAACTTGGAGAGTCAGAAGAAAGAGAAAGAGAAAGCCCAAAAGTTCTCAATAATAATATAAACTTGTGTATGTAATAAAAATGGATGGATGTTCCTATTAACGAGTCATTCATATCAGGCAAAGCTTGCAAGAGGGTTGCTAATTCTTCTTGGTGTCCCCCCACCAGGAATGTTCAAGTTGAACTTCAATGGGGTTATTTATAGAAATCCAGGGGCTTCACGGGTTGGATATATTGGTCGATCCTTGATTAGAGTAACATCCATTAAATTTATGGATGGGACAAACAACGAGGCTAAAGCTCATGCACTCATGCTGGGAATTAGACTTGCATTTTAATGCGGTATTGAGAAGTTGGCCATTGAAGGTGACTTGATGGTCATCATCAACGTTGTTCCTAAACACATTGCTAGAGCATGAAATCTCAATAACATTCTTAAATGTTGTTGGGAGGCTTTGGATTCTTTATCAGTCTTAGAGGATTCACATTGCTATAGAGAGGTAAATGAGGTGGTAAACTTCTTAGCCAATAGTGGTATTGACCAACATAGAAATTATTATTGGCAACTCCTTAGAGGCTTGGCCCAATATTGATTTCGAGTTGTCCTTTTTAAATAATCCCATTAGTTGTCTTTGGGGTGGTCATGTTACTTCATAATGCCTCGTGCCTACTTGAATGTCCTGTCATTTAGTTGGCATTTATGGGAATTGCACGCATAAGTGGTTTAGGTGTTGCTTAATAAGTTTGGTGGAGTTGATTGCACAGTATGTCGGCATTGGTGTACTTGTGTTTGTGTGGTTATTTTCTAGTTGGGTGTAATTTGTTTTGTTCCACCATGGATGAGATGCTCTAAGGTGCCCTCAACACCTCTGTTCTCTACTTGACGACTATGAAGTAGGAGATGGTCTTTGATGGCCACATGATAGACTCCCATCTCAAGAAGGTTTTTATTATTCAATCTCAAGTTGTGCTAAAGGTAATTCACAAAATTATTGGTCTGGTTTATCTAGAAATTGTTTGTCGAGCTAAGGTCAATTCGAAAATGGCTTTCATGTTGATGGGTAACCTTCTACTCACTTTGGAAGACAAGGTAGTGGTTTGTTTTATTGCGAAAAGGGTGGTTAAACCATGATTTTGGGTCAATCTGGCCATTGTTGTGGAGGGTTTTCAAGGGTTTGCATCATAATCTCAATTGTCATTGGTAATGAGAGTGTGGGGCTTGCCCCCCTTAACACTTTTCAAGAACTTGAGGAACACTTTATGACAGTTTCAACCTTTGCGGTGAAGTTTCAATTAGCCCTCTGCCATCCATCACCCATGGGGGTTTATCTTAGTTTTGGAGGTTAAGGTCTGTTAATATCCCATGACATCTCTTGTTGCGGTACTAGCTCTCCAGAGGTTGAGTAGTGTGTTTTCGATGACACGACTACTTGCAAGATTATGTGGTCTAATGGCGTCGTATTTTCCTCCCCCAATTGGCACATATTCCTTTTTGGTGGACTATGGACCAATCACAAGATGACAAACAATCTCTAGGGCCATGTGTGGATGCATGGAGGTTGTCTATCATTCCCCTGGGTTAGGTGATTGCATGGTATTCAAATGTGCTTGGGTCAAGCGAGGTGGTCATGGTGGCAGCTCTGTTGGGTTGGTGGTGGCTTCCGCGGTTATGTAGGGTGACGGTGTTGACCCTGTGGTGGACCCTGTGGCCCTATGTAGGGATGGTTGTACTGAGAGCGACAGACTGGTGGCACCTTCGGTGGTTGGTGGTAATGGTCGTCAAGTTTAACTTGGTGTTTGGTCGACGGGGTGGTATTGGTGACGGTAGCGGTTTAGTCTTATTTTTGCTTTTGTCTTTTGGCTTCGATTTCAGTGAGTTGTTTTTTTGGGTTGTTGGTCTTGTCTCTCCTTGAGCTTGTCCAATCTAATTTGGTTTTGGTTACATTTCGCTGTCTTGGGCCTTTTTTGGCATCTGGTAATCCTTAGTTTTTGGTTTTAATAAAATGAACGAGAAACCCTTTAACCCTCTTAACCGAACAAAAAAAATGAATGAATGTTTCTTTTTTAAAATAGGAATTATTTAATATGTTTACTTTTAAAGGGCAATACAAATGATTAAGACAATTAAAAAGTAATACAAGTGATCAAGACAATTAAATTGAAAGGAACAAGACACACATTTAAATTTATAAAATCTCTTATTAATAATTATTAAATTAATTTTAGTGTTATTTTGATTTCAAATTTTTTTATTATAAAAATATTTAAAAAATATTATATTATATGTTATTAAAAAAATATTTCTAAATAATATTATGGACTCGAAAGCCTCGAGTATCCCACAAATACCTATATTGTAAACATGATAAAGAAGACACCCTAGAGATAAAAATATATGCCATTTTGGCCCAATTACGACCCCAAGAAAATGGATTCCCAACATCTTAGGGAATATCCACTGTCAAACATATCTTATTCTTAGACATTATCCGTCCTTTCACTTAGTGGAAAATCTTATCCGTATCACCCAATTTATTTATGGGGTATTTATGACCAACGTCATGGCATCGTCTACAAACAGATTGGGTGTCATTATGTCAACGAGGAATAGTGTCACCGATTGTGTTTTATAGTTAATGTCTGGTTGACGATTTGGACTCTATAATTGCAACTTTAAACAACTACAAAGATTAAAAATGCAAAAATGAAAGGAAGGGAAAGGGGTCCTTTTTAAGGGCCATGGTGAAGGTTGGTTGGTTTTGGTGTTTTTTTTTTTCTAATATTGTATGAGAAGATGAATTGATTATCATGTTTTCAACGGAGTTACGAATTGATTTGAGATATATATAGGGATCGAGATTTCTAAATGATTATTAGAACAACAATGAATATATTTAAATATATTATATATAGTTACAATCAATTTTACAATTATTAAATTTGCAATAACTAACAGATTCAAATATATCATATAGGACTACAATCAATCTTATGATTACCAAATTTATAGTGAACAAACCTTGAATATATAACATATGGTTATAACCAGTGTCACATACGTAACAAAATTTGAATGTGGATGGTGTTAGAAACATCCAAACTACTTTATTAACTAACCCACACTCATCAACGAAGATATTATAATAATTATTATATATGTGAGATATAAAACTTATCAAACACGCACATTTAAAAAGTATGAAAAATATTATAGATTAATGATATTGTAAATTTACATATGTTGTTCTAAATTTCTCAAAAATTATATAAAAAATAAAATGCCCCAATAGTATGTATGTAATTTGTGCGTAGCAAAGCAATAATGAATGGGTATGATAAAAATGAAGTACTAACATTGTTCTTGGAGCAGGTGGATGGGGTTAATGGTTGTTAATATGTTTCAAACACACAACACGAACATGCATATATAATAAAAAAAATCAAAATCTACAATCTGCATATATCTTCTCGTTAATGTTTATAATAAATCAATAGGCTTAATCCAAAAGGTTGATTTAAAGACTTTTTATACCTTTTTTCCAAAAGGCTTCACACAAAATTTGGGAGAAAATTGGAAATTTTAGATAATTTGAGAAACTTGTTCTATTAAGGTTTGCATGTTGGTTTTGTGGTGTGTTCGTTTGTTTGATCCTATTGTTATATCGTTTATGCGAGACTTCCAAGACCAAGCTCATATTTATTATGATTTATTTTCCACCCTTTGGGCAAATTGTTTTTCTTTAAATGGCTCTTGACCAATCTATTGCAACCGTTTTTACTAACATTAGGAAGGATGGCATCGAAATGAGCTCAAAAGTTTGTAACAAAGGTTTACAAACAACGTACAAATTCTAATAATCCTCCTTAACCTAATGTTTGTTTACAAGTAGATGTTTTTTATAATGTGTGTAGATGGTATGAAAGTAATTGTCTTATTGCTTACTATGTTGGTCGTATCCCCTCAAAAGACTTCCTTAATGCCTAAAATTTGACACCATTATGAACCTTTGGGATTTAAGGTTACTAGTGTTCGTAATAAGTTACTAAAGATTTATTTATATGTTCTCCTTTAAGGATCCCTCTCAAGTCTAGCCCCTCCTTTTTAGGTCGAGTTGTTGGTTCTTAAGAAATACTCTCATGATTTTTTCCCCTCAGACCCACAATTTCAAAGTGTTTGAATAGACTTAAGGTGCCTATCTTTGTTGAGCTTCCATGTCTTTCGCTTCCTCTATGGGTGTTTCTTAATGAGATTATCAAACCTATAGGGCATGCGATTTGTCATGAGATTGATAAAATATTCTTTCTATACCTTAAAAAAAGTTTTTATATCGAGGTGGATTTGACAAAGGACTTGAAAGAGCCCATTGATATTCAAGTAGGGACAAAACGCTTCTCATAGAAGTTTGCCTACTTCAATCTCTTGAACACATGCTTTTGATGTTAGGAGCTAGACCGTAGGATTCACAAATGTCCCCTTATGATTTTGTTCCCCTCATTATCAAACCCCACCAAGAGGAAAAGAAGGATAAAGTTACTCACAATGATCTTGCGGCCTTTCAGAACTAAATTTCTCAAGTTAATCATTTACCATTAATTTATTAACTTGTTGGGAGACCCTCTACAAGTAGTCCTGCCCCCTGACAGTCACACAATCCACCTCAGGGCGACAACAACTCTCCTCAAGAAGTAAATGGGGCTAAACACTACTCTATTTCGCTTAGGGATTTTATTTTGTCAAACCAACATTCATTATTGGGAAACCATTTTGTGGCACTTAGTTTAGAAGAAGATATAAATGATTTACATGGATAATTATTCATGGAGGATTCTAACCAATGAATTAACTCTCCTAGAATGTTCAAGGTCTCAAAGAGTCATCCCATAAATTCTCTATACACGTCACTTGTCAACAATTAGATGTTCTAGATTTCATTTGTTTAGAAGTTAAGATTTGTGGATTTGTTTGTAACCTTTTCTAAGGAGGATATGGTATGGTATTTCTCACTGTTACACTCTACATAAGATGGACATGATTGCGCTTGTATTTTAGTTTCACCAAAATTTACCCCCTTAATTTTTACCTCATGAGAAGATCCATCACATCAATTTAATTGGGTATTACTTGAAATTGACGGTCATTCCTTAGGGGTTATCAATATGTATGCCTCAAATGATGGCCTTGATAGAATGATGTTATGGAGATGGTTTACTGACAACTTTTCCTTTTCCACTTGGTTGATTTTTGGTGAATTTAATATGCTTCAAAGTCCTAAGGATAACGTTGGTGCCCTCCAATGAGATGGTGTGTGGAAGAATGTGAAGTGTGGTATTATTTTAAATATTGATGGGGGTTAATGGACCCACTCCTATGACGACATACATTAACTAATATGACATGGTTTACCTAGTCCAATTTTTGTGTCGACGCTAATAGGGTCCTCAAATGGTTGGATCATGTCATGCTTTCCAAGTACCATGTGTTCTCCTTAGTTTTTGATGAGCAAAATTTCATAGTCCATTTGAAAATTATCCTTTTTGATCATAGTCCCATCACTTACAGAGTGAATTTGGGTGGTGGCTCTATTAAAGTCCCACACAATCAATTCTTTCTAAACATGTCCCTTCTTAGCCACAAGGGCACTATCTATCTCATCGCTAGAGTGTGGAATTTGACTCCACATTTGCCATACACTGCTAGCTGGATTGAGTGGTGGAATGAGGTGATCAACTACACTACCACCTTCCTCTACCATTATGACAAGAATATTGCATGAGTTCATAAGTTGATCGATGACATTGTCATTAAGTAATGCCAAAAGATTTATTCCCTCGAGTAAAACCCTTTGGACATGCACCTACAAGTCATGGTTGCTTCTCTCAAGCACAATATCAAAATTATTGATAGCCATGCGACCAAAGGGGCACAAATTAGAGTTTGTTTGCATTGGATTAAGATTTGGGACCATGCCTCAAAAGTTTTATTAAATTTTCTTAGGGCCAAACAAGCTAAGGAGAAAATCAAATCCATCAAGTTTGCTCATAAGTGCCTCATCAGTTTACTAAAAATATCCTAAACTTTCCCAGACCATTAGGAAGATTAAGTGGAAATAGCACAAGCTTTACAGATATGTTGTAATGTGGTGCACCATAAAATAATCCTTTCATAACAAAAAAATTGTGATGTTCCTCTTTTTCTTGATGAGTTCTTTCATGTAGTACAATACATGGCCAATGACAAAACACCAAGGATTGATAGCTTTCCTTGTCAATTATATAAAAATAATTGGTAATTTATTGGGCCCAACTTGTTGCATGTTTATAAATAAACCCTATAAAATAAGCCATTAGGAGCTATCATCAATAAAGGCAATATTAAATTTTATCGGATCACTCCAATATCTTTAAACATCACATATTACATGAAACCCTATGATTATGTGAGAGCAAGATGCAAATCAAAAGTGAGTTTCATTAACAGATTAATTAGTTAATTAGCCAAAAAGTACAAATAAGGTACATTATAAAGTAATATATTAGGTCACCATAAAGTTAAGAACTCAACTAACAATTAGAAAATGCATTAAGTGTATTTTCCCAAATAACCTTGACAACCTTAAACAAGCTGACTAAAAACTGTGCAGGTAAAATCAAAATTGAAAAAAAGACTACACTAACACCCCCCTAAATCATAGCTTAGGTGGGTAGAAGAATTGGGTCCTAAAAATGAGACCTGATGAGGCAGCCAATCACAATGTAACTCTATTAAAGTGGAGAAAAAGAGAAAACCCATAGGACAAAACTCCTCTCCAAAAGAGAGTAAAGCAAGAAATTGTGCTTGCTCTAAGGACATTGGGCATAGCTGAGAATATGTCCACAAGTGAGAGCAATAAATCACAAAGAGAGGATAACTAAGAAGTGCCCATAAAATAATTTGAAGCTACCTACAATAGAGCTTGCAAAATGATGAATGCCATTGATGAGATCCTATGCCTGAACACTAAAGAAGCTCCACTTGTATTGAATAATGTTTCTTTCCTTTACCAAAGGAAGAACACGAATGCTGTACAGAAGTTGTAGACATCCCATTTTGGCCACAACTGGCTTCCAACCGGATTTAATATCGATTTCTATCAAACAGTGCAAATTAAGCCTAGGAATCACTGAATGCCCCAATTTCATCTACACATTAGACATTAGTGTTGAGAATCATGTTGAGGCATACCTATTTGGGGTATTATCCTGTACACAATAATATCCTCTCACATATTCATCTCTAGTCAACATACAACCTATCAAACTAACAATTTGGCCTTTAGACCCATTAAGAGGGGCACTTGAGCAATTCTCGAAGTTCAAAAATACTAAGTAGAATAAATTAACAAAGTAAATAAAATTAAATGCTTAGGTGAAATTTCCATGTGCAATTAGTGAAATTGAATTTTGAAAAAAGGAAATTTCAATAAAAATGAGGTTATGATGATGTTATCATCCTCCAAGTCAAAGAATTGAAAATATCTCCCTAAAAGCCATAAATTTAGAAATGGAGATCCATGCTTAATAAATGGGATCTCTATCCCAAATATTAATTGCATGTCCCCTCTTTAAATTAACTAGGGTTAGTTCAAACTCAACCGTGGTTAACTCTAATCTAACTACACTTGGGTTATAGTTAGTTTTGAAGGCTATAAACACAAGGCCTTACCTATTGATAAATAAACTCTTTTGGTGTAAAGTTATCATGCAAAAATACCTTCAAGGAGCCTACTGGTATAGTGTTATCATGCCCATTTTCTAAGCTAAGCCAAGCCAAACATTACCAAGGTGACAAGGAGAGATGGTTCAAGGAGCTCCATTTCTAAATAAATCTTGATCACACAACCAAGCACATCAATTCATTGCCAATATACAACTCTTGCTCTCATGGAAGGTAAACTTGTTTATTTTGTCTTCATTTGGTAGTTACTTGGATAGTCCTCTTGCTCTTTGAGTGTTTAGGATAGAGGTGTAAGTTTTTATGTGTTTTGTTTGATTTTATTTCATACTAGCACCATACTAATCTTCCCTCCTAGATTCCTATTGATCACATAAAGGCACACCTAGTGGGACTCACACCCCACAAAATTATTCAAGCTGCTTTTTATGATGTTTTACTAACCATTTTCATGTCAAAATTTTGAATCAATCACCACAAAGGTGAAGAAGTTTGAACTCTCAACTAAGCAATAGGGATAAATGATGACTGCAAAGAATCATGATTGATTGATAGAATCATGCATGATCAACAAAATTGGCAACAATTCTTTGTGTCAGAAACATAGTTAAACCAGAAGCTAAAACGCAACAAAAATTCAAGTTTTTCTTAATTTTCTTGCTTTTCTTGGTACTCAAAAAAGTGTTTTCTATCTATTTAACATTTTATTTTAGGGTAGGGAAAAGTTTTGGAGTTTTAAAACATTATTTTTCAAGCATTGTTTTGTCAAAACATGTTTGTTTTTGGTGCAGTTGCAAAATCAACCATGATTGTCAACAATTCTCTGTGTTTTTATTTTTTAAAACATCCAAGAGTTAAAACTTGTGTTTTTGATTGGGATAACTTGTAGGAATATAATATTGGACAAAACATAAATCAACCCCCCAACTTGTTTGCAGGAAATTAATTTAAGAAAGAAGAAGATTAGGTGAATTTTAATCAAAATTTCATTTTTTTGCACAATCCAAGTTTTACAAAAGTTGAAAATACATTCACATTTTGTTAAGGTGTTTTAAAATTAACTTAAACAATTTATTTTTATCATTTTAAAAGTACAAACATGGCCAAGGGAACAAATTTCATTTCACATCTTGTTTAGTGCTTTAAAAAGAACACAAATCTTGGACTAAGTGCTCCTAAGAGTTTTGTTTTTGTTTATTATTTATTTGTATTATCTTGTTTGTTCTTAAAAATTGGACTTTGTGCATATGCTCTCCCCATCCCCTTTAGGGAACTTAGGTGACCAAAAGTGCTGTGTTCATTACCTTGTTGCTTAATCCAAGCTTAGAAGGAATGTCGTCTATGCTCTCCCTAAGTTCGAATAACTTGTTTTTTTTTATTACACTTGGATTATGGGTGGGATTTCATCACCTCCCCATATTTTTTTTAGGTAAATAGTGACCCAAGATTTCATCTCCCAACATCATTTCAACCCTGCTCTACGGTGGGGTATATAAATCAAGGCACGTGATACTGTGATTGCTAGGGGGCTGAGCGGCTAGCCTTTTTGATCATAACAAAACCCCAAGTCAAGTCTAGTTAAACATCAAACTCCACTTAGATGTACATGGATGTATTTTTAATGCAAATTAATAGACCCTTGTATACTAAGGTAGCCGATATAAATTCAATTGACATGATTGCATCTCTAATGTTAACCACACTTGGGACCATTTACAATGCATGAAACGTATAGTTTTTAGACAAACCTCACTTGTCATGGAAATATTGTCAGTGCAAGGTGAGTAGCCTAAAGTTTTATGTCAGCGTAAAAATTCTTGAGAGAAGAGGGGGCCTAAAAAACCCTACTTTTCATGTGCATCTATATTTATTAGATTAACAAATTATTTCCTCTCAAGGAATACATCGATAGAATTTGACAATATGAAGCAACCTTGTCATTTTTTAGGTATAGGATGATACACTTAGGTGTTTTTGTGTCTATTCATTTTAATTACATTATTTTGAGTCTAAAGCTATTTTTTTTTGTCAAAAACACGTCAAAACAAGTCATGAACCAACCACATATTTATACACCCACTTTAGCCTAAAGAGGTGTTATTCTATCTGTTCGATACCACACTTTACCTTAGACATTTTCAAAACATATGTGTGTGTATCACTTATTTGAAAGGGTCATCGTTATGCTGCCCATTTCATCCCAAGTTTTTGCCTTAGGGTTTTGAAACAAAAACCATTTTCATACCTTTTGAGAAAGATAACATCGTTACGTTGATCATATTATTTCAAAACCTTTGCATTGTGTCAAAATGAGTTTGAAACCATGTATGCCTTTGGTCTACAATTGATATCATTATGTTGTCCCTTTGGGTCTAGAATGTTGTCTATTTGAGTACTCAAGTCTTCTAAACCAAGTTCAAAATTTGTCTAGTGAAGTTTAGATTCAAACAAAAAGTGGTTTATACCTATGCCTCACTTAATTTTGTCTTAGGTTTTTACCTTTTACTTTTGAAATAGGAAACTTGGACAAATTCTTTGCTTGCTTTGAAGATCTTTTTGCCTAGATTTTTGGAATTGGTATTTTTCGTGTGCCTCGTGTCTATTTTGTTGCTTAGAACTAAGGTTGAAACTCTCTTTTCAAGTACAACCTTAAGCATAATTAGTTTACGTTTGAGTCTTACTTATCACTTAGGATTGAATGTTTTACTCATCGTGCTTATTTTTTCTTACTTGAGATTGAATTTCCCAATAAGTTTTAGGCATATGCCTAAGGTCTAATGTCTTTTACCAAGGTCAAGTTTGTTTTTAAATCTATGTGCCTAGATTGAGTCAAAGTTTTTTGAGTTATTTTAGAATTAGATTAATTGCCTTGCAAGTTTTTACCTTAGACCTGGTCTATTTTTAAGTCTAGTTTTGTGCAGTGTTTCTAAAGACCTAACATTTGCATTTCATTTTAGACCTAGTTTATTTTGAAGTCTAGCTTTATGCCTTATTCCCAAAGACTTAGCATTTTCCTTAGTTTTTAGATTTTGTTCATACCATTTTGAGTCTAGCTTTATGCCTTGTTCCCAAAGACCTAGCATTTTCCTTAGTTTTTAGATTTCATTTATACCATTTTGAGTCTAGCTTTGTGCCTTGTTCCCAAAGACCTAGCATTTGCCTTAGTTTTTAGATTTCATTCATATCGTTTTGAGTCTAGCTTTGTGTCATGTTTCCAAAGACATAGCATTTGCTTTTCATTTTAGACCTAGATTGTTTTCAAGTCCAGTTTTGTGCCTTGTTCCTAAAGACCTAACATTTGCCTTAGTTTTGTTCCTAAAGACCTAACATTTGCCTTAGTTTTTAGATTTTGTTCATACCATTTTGAGTCTAGATTTGTGCCATGTTTGCAAAGACCTAAAATTTGTATTTCATTTCAGACCTATTTTGTTTTCAAGTCTAGATTTGTGCTTTGTTCCCAAAGACCTAACATTTACCTTAGTTTTTAGATTTCATTCATACCATTTTGAATCTAGATTTGTGTTGTGTTTCCAAAGACCTAGCATTTACCATAGTTTTTAGAGTCTGTTCATACCTTTTGAGCCTAGTTTTGTGCATTGTTCCCAAATACCTAACAATGTTTTCTATTTTTAGACATATATTAGATTTGTTCGAAATACTTTGCCAAAAATCTTGATTTAAACTTACCTTTCAATTGACCATTTGTGTGCAAGACATTAGACCTTGAGGACATTTTAGACCAAGCTTTTCATTGACAAATTTTGGAGAACAACTCCATTACTAGGCTAAATTTAGACCAATTTTCTAGATGTACCAAGTTTAGACCATTTTCCATTTAGACTACATTCCAAGAGTTTGTATGATTCTAGACCTTTTTATTTATAAAATGTTAGTCATGGATTTGGATATGCCTCACTACACATGTACTAAAAACATGTACAATCCAGATTATGATAACATGGTCATGAATGATACCTTTATTCAAGACCCATATGATGATGATGTAATTTGTGAGATAGATCCCTATCCTCCTTACACTACTCAATATGTGTAACAAAGCCAAAATCTATTAGCACACTACTTGGTTAACACACCTCCTTATCTAGGTCAAGACCAAGAACAAATAGCTTAATACTTTGATAGTGTGCCATCTATAATTGAAATGGTTCAACAACAACCATACTATGTTACCATGTTGTTGAACTATGACCCACATTTATTATATCATCACTTAATTGAAAAAAGGATGAGGTTTTAGTCAAATATATGGAGGTAGGGGCCAAGTTTCTAGAATAATTCCCCCATGAAAACCTACCTAGTCTGGTCAGAATGTCGATAAATGTACCTTCAACCTAAACTATTGAACATGCCTCTACTAGTTACCCTCAAGTGCTCATGTTGATTTCATACTAAGATTTGAATATGCTTGCAAAAGGAAAAGGCCCAATGGAGGACCAATTTGTGTGAATGCAACAAGCATATTAGACCTATTTTAACCTAGCACACAATTTCAATGCCATGGACATATAGAATGTTCCACTTATATAACTAACTCCTTCAATAGGAGTGCTAGTTGATTTCATAGGTCAAGTTAATCCAAGTGTAGACCCATTTACCCAAAGTACTTTGGTAGGTGACATGTTCAATGTCCCATTCATTTAGGAGGTGACTGTGGCCTCTGGTCAAGGCAATGTGACAAATACGATGGATAACATGTAAGTGTCTTCAAATATAGGCCAAGGTGAGCTAAATACACCAACAAATAATCTACAACAATAAGCTCCTCTAGTCAATACCATGAGTGGTTCATAACAGTAGGGGTATGAATGCCTACTTTCAACCAAAATAGGTTACTCTTATATATATGCAATTCTTATCACTGTTGTGCTAAAATTCAAAATCTAAATGACTCTCCGTAACAACATACAATCTAGACCAAAATCATTGAAATGTTCTAATTAATCCATACACGTCATGTGCAGGTGCTAATTTGCACTCATGTATCCCTAAATGGGGCAATGTATTTTATGAAATAATTATATTCTTCTAATTCACTTTGAGCCAAATTGTGACAAAGCAAAATGATGTCTTGGACCACTTAAATCCTATGATTTATTAACACACATCACATGCATGTGTCGATTCATGTCTATATTATACTAATTAGGATAATACCCTATACACAATCATCACCTTCTCCTGATTAAACTCTAGTAAAATTATGATCAAGTAAATTGACATTTTTGACCATTTTGATTAAACATGTGACCAATTTCTAAGAAGTACAAAATACTAAATAAAGTCAATAAGCAAATCAAATCAGATTAAGAACTTAAGTGAAAAAGCTATGGAAAGTTATTGAATAACTATTACTGGAAATTCATAAATCAAAATATCTCGGCCATGACATCACCCATGACATCATTGAAAGGGTGTCAATTACTAGGCATTAATGGAGATAAATATCAGGTTTAAAACCACCCATTCCCCATTAATGTTCCCTTATTCTAAAATATTAATGGCTTTATCCTCTGAAATTGTATTAATCCTTACCTACACATCTTGATCTCAAGATGGATGGTCATAGTTGATTCTCAACATTTCTAGAAAAGCTATAAATACATGAGCTATGTCCATAACTTTTAAGCTTTAGTTGTGTAATGTTATTATGCAAAAATAGTGCTAGAGAAGCTTCATCAGTTCCTCCAAATTGACCAATCAAGGAACCAAAGCCAATGGTGCTAGAAGAGATGACAGAGGCAATCATCTAATCACATTAACAAAGACTTGGAGCACCAAATCTAGGCATAAGCACATTTATTGACCATATTTGAAGGAGAGCTACTATGGGAAGGTATTGATTATCTTGCTTTCTTAATTAGTTTCTTAATTTCATTGACACCGCCCCTCAAGGGAGTGGCTTAACATGTTAGTTATTTATGCTTATTATTGGTTTTCTTTATTAATGCATGAATTAACCTATTTTTTAATCTTGCTTTACATTTTGGCATGCCCATTGGGACCACACATCTCACATATCATTTTATCCTTCTCATTATGCATTCAAACTATATTTTGATGTCATTTTACTCTTTTTTCTTTTAATTTTAACATTTTATATCATCTGGACCAAATGGCAAGGTCTCCTTGTAAATGGTGAGGTCATCTTAAACATTATTGAGATAATCCTATGAAATGATGAGGTTACCTTGAGTTACAATGAAGTCACACATGTAAATGACAATATTGACTATTATGATTTTATGTTCACTGTGTGTTTTTATAGATTGGCAAAATCAATTTGCATATTAGAGATATTAACCTATTAAATGATAGGGTCATCTAATCATTAGTGAGATCATCTTGAACCAAAATTAGAGTGAGATTGATATGTAGAATGGTGATATCACCCTATGGAGTGGTGGGATCACTCTGTCAAACAATGAGGTCACCCTATGGAATGATGATATTGCTCTATAGAGTAATAAGGTGACCCTGTGTCAAATAGTTAGAGAGTTAAAACAACAAGCTTAAATTTTATTTTGATATCCTACACCCTTGCTTGACTACTAACACTCAATTTTATAGGATTAAGACACTTTTCTAGTTTACTTTTTACAACAACAAAGCAAATTTAATTTCACACTTCACTTAGTGCTTTGAAATGAACACAAATTTTGGAGTAAGTGCTCTTAAGAGATTTTATTTTTGTTTATTATTTTTTATTTGTTTTGTTTTTGAAAACCAAACTTAGCACACATGCTCTCCCTTTGTCCCCTTTAGGGAATTTGGGTGACCAAAATTTCTTTGTTTATTACTTTTGTCACTTAGTCTAAGCATGGAAGGAATGCCACAAATGCACTCCCCAAGATCTGAGTGACTTCATGATCCCTAAATGACCTTTAAAGTCCTATATTTATTTTTTGCATTTTGTCTTGTGGGTGGGAGTTCATCACCTCCCCATGAGTTATTTAAGGAAGTGTTGACCTGAGAATTCATCTCCCAAGATTATTTTAACCTCACTCCATGGTAAGATATACAAATTGAGCTAGTGAATCACTGGGATGTTAATTTGAGTAGTTAAACTAACTTCATTAGTGACTACTACCCTCATAATAATGGCCTAATCTAGACATCACACTATGCTGAACAATGCGATGGATGTAGTGGTTGTAAATAGGACAAGACCTTTTTACAAGAAGTCTATTAGCTTGGATCCAAATGATTTGTGGCACCCTAGTGTTAGTCATACATATGGGACCATCTAGATCGATCAAAACTTATATTTTTTAGATAAACCCCATTCACCACATAGTACTATTGGTGAAAGGTGAGTAACTTGAAGTTTCATGTAATTGTATGATATTTTGAGAGGAGTATAAATAACCCTAGTTTTCATGTGCATCTAAATTTATTATATTAACAACTTATTTACTCTCAAGAAGGAGTATATTGATGGAATCTAATGGTATAAAGTAATCTTGTCAATTTTTAGTATAGGATGTACACTTTAGTGTTTTCTTAATCTTGTCTACTTACATTATTCTTGTGTCTAAAAATTTATTTGTGTGTGTGTTCCACAACCTATCCAAAATAAAATATAGGTTAGACACCACCTTTTAAAATAAGAGGGCATTGCATTGGTCAAATTAATTCAAAACATTTTATCCTTGTTCAAAACTAAAATCAAACCATTTGTGTTTGTGTTTCCAAAAAACATTGTTATGTTATTCATTTGGGTTTGACTATTCATTAATTTAAATTTAACATCCTTTAGTTCAAATTTGAATTTTTATCTTTCTAATTTCTAACCCAAAACATAATTGGTCTATGTCAGAGTCTTGCCTACAACTTGGGCTTGGGCGGTTCGCCTTTTGTACTTGGCTTGAGTAACTTGGGTGAAATTTTCTATTTGGTTTGAAAGCCTTTGTATAGACACTACTCATTCTATTATTATTTGAACTTATGTTATCTTGAATTCAATCAAGCTCTAAGTTCTTTGACCATTTGAATTTATTTTTTATGGGGCACCGTTGTGCTACTCATTTGTTTTTAGTTTTATACTTAGGATTTCTTATGTTAATTCACAACATAAGCTTCTTGATCACTTGAATCTTCTCTAAATTTTTTTGATCATGAACCACCATGGTTGTGTTCATATATTTATAGTATTAACATACTTCAAACTTAGGGTTTCTTGTGCTAGATTTCACCCTACGCTTTAAGGCTATTGTACCTTCCTCTAAATTATCAATTTCAACCAACCAAGGTTGAGTGTTTTTAGGACTTATTTTTCTTCTTCTAATTATGAATCCACCTTGTATTTGTTTTATCTTAGAGTCCAAACACCTTTTGACATTTTAAAATAAAAATTCAAAACACTTCACAAAGATAGAAAATAATTTTCAAACATGTAAAGGTATACTTGTAGTGGGGTCTCTTATGGCCTTAGTTATGAAGAAGAGAATTTTTATGATGGGGAAGAACACTCTATCATGTTTGATGACATCCCAACTATGGTAGGATCCAATCAATTTTAATTTTAACACCAACCAATATAGGATAAAGATGAATCTCTCCTAAGGTTGATATAATCAAGAGCTAGACTCTCGCCAAATTTCCCATTAGAGATATTGCATACACTTGTTCAAGTAGAGGAGAAACTGCTAGAGTAACCTATTAATTATATTAAAAAACCAAACATTGCTTCTGATAGCAAGGGGAAATAACCACTTGTAGACTCCTCCCCAAATGATCAATATTTTGTAACCAAAACCCAACAAATTAGTCAATAATAAACTGATCAACTTTTCACAGACTTAACAACTTATTTAGCTATGATTTCAATCGATAATACCACTTCATGGAGAAAAAATAACCATTAGAATAAGTAAAGTAAGACCTAGCCAAGCCTACATTTGATGTGGACCTTGTGGCTTCTCCTAGATAGAATAAACCCATAGATACTCTGCACCAAGTTCCACTTAATATAGAGCACACTTTATTTAACCATCAGGAGACTCTTGACCAGTCACAAAAACATGTTGTTAAGAACTCATCATAGGTTGTGGGTATTTTACGTAACACATTAGCAAGTTCTTCTCAAATGTAACAAGCTCCTCTTGTGAACCAACAATGAAAACACCCTTTGATAAAACAACAACAAGTACCCCAAAACTAGTAGATTTCATATATTTCACAACAAATTCTTGGGGATCAGTATCAAGCATCCAATAACAAAATTTATTGAACCAACAATGTGAGACTCATTTAGATTGAAGGATAAACCAAAATTAAAATTCTAGGCAAAGGGCTCATATCCCTAATAGGACCATACAAGGGGGATATATTCCTACCTATAAAAAATACGTTCCACCAAAAAACTCACAAAATATTCAAGAGTGGAATTCAATGAAAGAAATAGTCATGAGGCTTGAAATAGGCAATTAGATCAAAAAATACAATTTTAATGAGATATATCCTTATCCATTCAACTTGAGCATTCTTCAGGTACCATTTACACCTCATTTTGAGGCACCAAAGTTTGATAAATATAAAGGGAAGGGTGACCCTAGAGAACATATTCAAGCCTTGTTCATGTTATGCCAAGAAGTAGCCTAAAAAAATGTTTAATTTCTCCACTTGTTTCCATGCAACTTGGCTAGACAAGCATTAGATTGGCTCATAAAATTACCTAAAGGATCAGTGATAAATTTCAATGATTTATTAGAAAAAAATATTAACCACTTCTTTTATAACATTAAACATGAGTTGATAGTGGTTGACTTATGCAAAGCAAGGCAAAGAGATAGAGAAAGATTTATAACATATCTACAATGGTGGAGAGCACTCGCTAGTCATTTAGCATAATTTACTAGATAAGTAGCTAGCTGAAATTTTTGCACAAAATTTACACCTTGAAGTGGCCCATAATATGAGACTCGCTTGTGTTAACACATTCGAGGAAATCATTAAGAAGAGTGTGCACATCAAGAAATCACTTATTACCAAAGGCGTAGTAAAAATTTATTCACATGCTCAAACATCCAATTAGACTCAAACACCTATTCAAACTACCACTACAGGGAAACCTAAGGTTTTTAATAAGAATAATATCATGGTGGGTAATTGAGTAACTGAGTCATAACATGTGAAAATAGTGTGAGTTTTGCTGGTTCAAAATGAATAACCTAGTCCACCACTCACTTTGAAAAGAGCTCTTCCACATAGAGGCTTCAACAAATATAGACCATTCAACAAGTTGAGAGAACCTGTTGAGGTAGTATACCAGAAGTTAGTGGTAGTTAATTTGATCATATGTCCTATACCAAAACCATTTCTTGAAGATCAACCCAAACTTGATTAGTATTGTGAAGATGAGTTCTATAATTTTCATTGTGTTATTGGCCATGTCATTTATCAATGTGTACAACTGAGGCATCTCATTGAGGACATGATTAAGAGTAGATAAATTGAAGTAAAACAAGTAGCATAGAATACCAATCAAGATATGGGCATTTACAAAGACCCATTTCCCAAGCATAACCAACAATATCAATGGAATAATTAGTACTACTTCATGTGTAACAAGGCATATTGGACATGAAATTTGGATTAGATCTAGATGGGAATGGGAAAATATGACATTTGGAAATTTACACAAAACAAATTATATTTGAACAACTTCGACCCGAACATAGGGGAATAAAAAGGAATCTTGATTGAAAATGACCTTAAAACCAAGAACTTAGGAATAAGACTAGAATAGTTCCAAACTCAAATAAATAGAGTAGCAATATGATTTTAAGTAAGAGAGGTGTGGTTTGAGACATAATTTAGACACAAGTGGTAGAAAGGATCAATTTGGACTCACAATGTGGATAGAGTAATGGTACACTTTCACATAAAGAGGGTATGAAATGTACAAGTTTGGACCAAGAACATGAACAAAGTAATGCTACACTTTCACACAAAGAGGGTATGAAAGGTATAAGTTTGAAAAAAATTGAACCATGAACACAGATAGCATAATGCCTTTTTGTGTAGGTGTATGAAAATCAAGCCAAATTTTTGACACCATAATCAATCAAGCTAATACTCAATATATCGATCCTATTTTAGTGACTTATGAGATTACTCCACATTCATTGAGTCTTTTGATATAATTGCCTTGAGAGAGGATAAAATGTAAGATTCATTAAATAAATTATTATAGTTATTGGCAAGGTTTTTACATCCCTTTCTATCAAAAGGTTTGTACATAAAAGATATCTTTAAGGGATGTTAACCTTTACACCCCTACATCAATGAATATGCCATGGCTAAAGAGTCTTAAGCTAATGTTTTCAAGGGCTTTCTATATAGTCTAGATATAACTTGTGGTATGTGGGTGCTTTAGAACTATCTATCAATTAGATGTGATATATTGAGGGCTGTTCACCAAAGGGTCTATTCCCTTCATGACCACTTCAACCATAGGGGTTTTAGTGAAGTGTTATCGACACAACTAGACTCTAAGGGACCACCAACTAATATACAGCTAGCGTAGACTTAATTTATATACCCCACCAAATAAGTGGGGTTGGTATGATGTTAAGTAATTAGTCCTAGTCATTATACCCTAAGGACTCGTGATAAATCAATGACACCTCAAATGCTAAGCCAATATATAAAAGGAAGGTATTATCATTCTGATTCATGCAAATCCCACTAAGGGTGAATGAAGAGCATAATAGGCAAATATTTAGGATTTGAAACAAATAGAATATTTATGTTTTTGAGTCACCCAAAGGGGAGAGCATACACATAAAATATCCCCACAACACACTCAATAAGCAATAAATAACACTTGCATGAAATGAAAAAGATTTAAAAAATAATCACATTTTCTAAGAATCCAAAATGAAATATGACTTGATTTTAAAGCACCAAAATGAGATGTGAATTGATTTTTAAGCACTTAAAATGAAATGTGAATAGAAAGTGTGATTATTTGAATAAACAACCTCACTTTTGGAACTTTAAAGCAAACAAGATCAGTAGTTTTTATTAGGGGGTATTTGACAAGTGAAAGAGGTTGATTTTCTACATTTTACCAATTCTCATATTTTGACACATAAATGAATTTGTAGTTTAGTAGGAAATAATTTTGTTGATTTCAAAAAACCTAAAAAACAACAGAAATAAAACATATAAAAATAAATTTGTCAAATACTGGATGATTTCATCGATTAGAAGAGAAAATTCAATGATAGAAAGACAAATTATATGATAATAGGATAATTTTTCTAATGAAAATAAAACCAGATAGAGAGATACTTGAGAATAATTTTGTTGATACAAAGATAATTTCATTGATAGTATAACAATTTCACTAATGAAATTGATAATTTTATCAATAGATTGAATGATTTATTATGTAATAAGAAATTCATAGAGACCATAGATGAAAAATAGTGAACACAGATTATTTCATTGATAATAATGTCAAATTCACTTATATAATATCAATTTCATCGATGAAAGTGATAATTTCACTAATAGAAAAATGAATTTATCGATATCAAAAACCTACATAGAGGAAAAAGAATAAAAAATAGAGAATAGTGATAATTTCTTTGATTATTGGATGATTTCATTGATTAATAGAAAAATCAGAACAAATTCACCTTTTTTATTAATGAATTCATTGAAATGTAGCAAATATAAAAATGATGAAAAGTTAGATTGGAAAGAGCCACAATATTTAGATATTCTTCAAAGAAAGGATATAAACTAGGATCAAAATAAATCGCTGGTCCCATCAAGCATGCCATATGTGTCATTAGGAATCTCTCTTAGCTATATTTTCACCATTATTAGTTTTATTCAATCAAGATCATAAAACAAATGAAGACAAGTTTTAGAGCCTAAGACCTTGTGATTAATACAAAAAGGTTAGTCAATAATGCATTAGATTCAAACTAAAAACATGAAAACCTCCATTAAATACTTATTTGTATGGGATATGCTTAGATGTAGCTTTGAATGGTCTTTTATCAATGACAATCATGTGAGGACATCTCCATTCGAAACTACGGACCATGTTGAGCTTAATCAAGATTTGGGAAGATGATGCACAAAAAGACTTGATGATTTGACAACATTCCATTGTCTAAATTGAGCATGGTAATTATGATGCAAAGGGGTCTATTTATAAAAAAATTCAGATCAATGAGGAGCCTTAATCTTGAAATAAAGATCAATGGTTACAAATGAGTCTCAAATGTGCAAATGGATAACTAATATGAGCCCTTCATCTCATCGGAGGATGATCATTGAAAATATCAAATGAGAGTTAATATAAGCCATTCATCTTGTTTCCAAGATGAAGTGTAGAGAGTTATTCCAAATAAAACACATGGATCACCAATGTGGGCCCTTTATCTTGTTTCCAAGATGAAGGGTTGAGAATGCTCTCACACAAGATTCATTGTTGATCCTTCATATTGTCTCTAAAATGAAGGGTGAAAAATAATCTTGTATATCAATTCACTTATCAATTTAATTATCTCAAAAAATAATATTCCAAAAGATCTCAAGATTATTTCTTTGCATGAATATGCCCACATGGAGGGGAAAATAGAGATTAATTAATTGAAAGATAATTAATATTTTATTTACAATAGAACTATAATTAAAGAATGATTTTAAGAGAGGGAATTAATAGAATTAATTGATCAGAGAAGGATGAATTATTAAATTGACTAAATAGAGTAATTGATTAGAGAAATTAACCAAAAATGATAATTGAATAGAGAATTTGAACAAAATAGTATGATTAAATAGATAAATTTGATAGAGAATGATATTGAACAGATAAATTGAACAAAGAATGATAATTGAACAGATATAACATAGTGAATTGGCTCACCTAGAGATGCCCCAAGGTGATTTCAAACACATATATTAGATGAATAGATGATTTCAAACTAGATTGTGTGTAATTATGGGAAATCATTCCATTTTGCAATTTGACATAGAAGTGATAAATTTGGAGTGTCTATAATACCCATGCCAAATCTCAATTTTCCCCTCTATAGGGGTAATCTTGACCACTATGGTGTACTCTGTGGACATCATATGAAATGGCTTGATAAATGGCCTACATAATGCTTTGATGCTATCTTCTATGTTTTCATAGTACCTAATGCATATCCTGTTACTCAAATACTCTCTAAATGAAGGTGCTCATAACTCTAGTGTCATCGCTATCTTGTAGAGACTCTTGTAGTAATTTATTTCATCCATCACCCTCACAACATCTAATAGGGCCTTCAACTGGCTTGGTACAGTTAATATATATTTCACTCTCTATAAATTTTTATACAATTAATCTCACTTTGTTTGATATCTCTATGTAAGAGCTGTATCATCCTCTATGTACCCACATCCTAAGTTACCAATCCCCCATCTCTACTCCTAGTCTTTATTTCAAATTCATCAACCTTAGCATGTAATCCCACTATATTTGTATCTCTCTAAGTCCCTCTATCCACTCTTTCCCCCTCCAAGCCTAAAATATCCACATCTCTATAATATCCTAATGTAGTATTTAAATCAATGCCTCATCCATTGCTAATCATATTGGCCTTGATGGCCCAATCTCATTGTCTTCACAAATATTGATCTATAGTTCCACATGCATCCCCTTATCCCCTCCATCTCCATCCTTATCACTATCAATGAAAATCATGTGTATCTCTTCCTAGTCTATCACCTTCTATCTCCTCAACATATACCTACTCAATATGCACATCATCACCACTAGCCAATCCTCCATCTCTTAGGGTAACTACCTATACATGTGTCCTCTATTTCCCTATCCTCCATGATTGCACTATAAATTTAGCATGTAACCTCTCCCTCCATTTCTTTGGCCTCTAATAAGGAACTATCAATCTATTTGATCACATCTACTCCCATAATGTGATGTAAGCCTCAATCACCTTAACATCTTCTATATCCATCTTATGTTGATAGAGTACAGTCTGCACCTATACCTAGCTATGATCTACCACCCTCAGGTCTCTCCTCAGTCCCCATTAGGGTCTATCTCATACTACTTATGTAAAGACATGTGGCCCTGTAGGTACATCCTATGTTATCCTAAATAATATCAAAAACCTATTTGGTCTATAACACTCTATAATGTACTCATGTCTACCAATAACATAACAAGGTGTCATCATGTAATCCATATATCATGCAACCTGACTCCATTGAGGATTTAACTCCTTGTAAGGTATCCATATAATATATATTGGCCCCAACTCATTTAATAGCCTCCTATAAAATTTCAAATCTCCCAAGTGAATCCTCCATGTACCTATCACAATATACCATCTATAAGAAAATGGCTCTCCATCTACTATTTGTCTCAACTGTCTAACATGCCTCTCAATCGCAATATACTCCAATACACACACCTACAATAGTGTGGACAAGGATATGCTCATTACTCCCTTGTACATGATTGTATGAAAGTCTTTATATAAATCTAACAAAACATAGGGTCCCCATGAGAAATCTATCACACTCTCCAACATATCCAAAATAACATCTAATAAGCCATCATGAAACAATTTCTCACTTGTTTTTGGTAGCAACATGCCACCAATAAGATCCATCAACACCAATGCCAGTCCATTTATCTCATCTAATGCCATGCAGGCATCCAAATATATCCCATAGTCTATCATAAGTATAATGTCCTCTCAAAACACCATAGCTAATGATACTACTTGTGTCGTATCTCTCAAATAAACCTTCACACCCCATATAGGGATGCAAAATATCCTCCATACATTTTGTAAGGTCATTATCATCTCCCATGTCAATAACTAGAATGTGTTGGTTTGTGAGTATCAATGTTATACCAAAGATGTAATTAGTTCCCTATATACATGTATCTCATGCATCTCTACAACATATGCCAACCCCACTACCTCTAAGACACCCATCTCATAATCAATAACTTTATGCATCGATTCTAACACAACTGACCACCTATCCCACATAATGAGTATCAGTCATCTCTCCTATACACATATAAAAGGAACCATGTTATTAATTTTCACATTATAAATCCTTTTATCATTGTAAATATTTACATCACAATCTATACAGGTGACATATTTATCTAAAATGCTCATAATAACAAATTCACTTAAAATTAGACAAATTCACTACAAACTTGGATGAATTTGTTTCACCCTTTGACGAATTCTCCATTATGATGAATTAATTGTATGATATAATGAACTCACTACATGTTTCAATGATTTCACAACTAATTTCAATAAAATCACTATTTTGAAAAATCTGCTAACTTGTTTAATAAACTTGCCATGCTCACTAACAAAATCACCGAAGTAAACTTCAAAACTGTTGTTTGTAAAATGATAGGTTTGTT
This sequence comes from Torreya grandis, assembly GCA_037957365.1. NCBI lineage: Eukaryota > Viridiplantae > Streptophyta > Pinopsida > Cupressales > Taxaceae > Torreya > Torreya grandis. The sequence goes on along the minus strand of JARHVA010002177.1, from coordinate 541,847 downwards.
TAACCCAACTATACCTATAATTTATGACCTTTAAATTATAAAAAAATAATTAAAAAACATGATTTACTAGATACACATTCCCATCTGGCCTCTGGTAAACTCATACTCACTTTTTGTGATGCCTATCAATTGGACTTTGCTCTATTTTTATCTCCACTCTCTTGCACTCCATAGCAAAAAGTACCAAAAGCTATCAAATCAACCAAATGAATTTTGAAATTTCAATTACCCCCTACCCATATATATTCATCCACCCAATTCATATATTTTAACTGACCCCATTCACATCTTTTACCCCATCCCTCCTTTTTATTTTTCTCTCTAATATTTTCCATCCTATCACCTCAATTTCTCTTCCAATCATACCACCAGTCCATGGGATTCCTCAATTTTTTTAATTTCAGATTGCAAATCACTCTCATAAATTTTATCACTCATCTTTTGAAAATTTATTTATCCTTTTATGACCTAAATATTACCAATGGTATAAATTATTCCCATATCTACTACCATGTAACAATCATTCATGGGGTATAATCCAAGTGTGTTGCTTACAAACAAGAAATTTTATTTATGTGATTGATTCCTAGCACATATTTACTCTAGGTAAATAATTTTACGTATATTAAAAATCATGCAAGCATTTCATATATAATGGTACTTCCATTAATTATAGTATCAATATACATCACTTTTTGCTTTACCATCATTCATTCATTTATTTTGAGCACTTACTCATATCCATTTTCCCTGTATGACCACTCGAGAGGGAATCTGTATACACATAATATTTTTAACTTTTATCAAATACTAACCATGGGATTACTCAATTTTTTAAATTTTAGATTGCAAATCACTCTCGTAAATTTTATCACTCATCTTTTGAAAATTTATTTATCCTTTTATGACCTAAATCTTACCAATGGTATAAATTATTCCCATATTTGCTACCATGTAACAATCATTCATGGGGTATAATCCAAGTGTGTTGCTTACAAACAAGAAATTTTATTTATGTGATTGATTCCTAGCACATATTTACTCTAGGTAAATAATTTTACATATATTAAAAATCATGCAAGCATTTCATATAGAATGGTACTTCCATTAATTATAGTATCAATATACATCACTTTTTGCTTTACCATCATTCATTCATTTATTTTGAGCGCTTACTCATATCCATTTTCCTTGTATGACCACTCGAGAGGGAATCTGTATACACATAATATTTTTAATTTTTATCAAATACTAACACAGTACATCTTTCAGGAACCCATCATGACTCAATATCTCTAAGGGCATACCTTAAGGGCTGCACTGGGAAAGGGGTGGGTAGACCTTTGGTGCTTCACAAGATTGTTGTCCCTTATTGCTACATTATTCCCAATCCATTCAGCTCATAAAACCTTTCCCTAAGTTATTTATCCTCCCTTGCACATTTATCTAGTCTTTTCCTCTTTTTATCCTTCATCTCCTTGCTTTACACCCTTTTTACCTATTCAGTACACTAGGTCAACCTGGTCGACCTAGTGCCTTTTAGAGTGTAAAATTGATTATTATTAGACTTAATTTATCAAATATAAAACTCAACCACCTGCTATTCTTTATCCTTAGTTTCCCTTTGGGGTTGATCCCATCAAAGTATCCTTGTTGGGGGTCACTTTAGCTTTTTTGGTTTCTTAGCCTTACGATCGACCTACCACAGACTTTAGGCATTAGCTCAAGAATGTACTAGGTCAACTCGATCGACCTAGCATAGATAACATATCAAAATGATTTTTGGGTGAGATACTCCTATATATAGAAGGTCATTTCAGTCATTTATAAGAATATGCAATAAAGAGTTATTATTCGCTCATGCTTCTTCACAATGTGCTCTTCCACCATTCTACTTGAGGAGTCTTGGTTTAGGTTTCTTATTTGGAGAATCTAGTATTGTGGATAGGTCTTGGATGCTTTGGCCTAACAAAGTGATCCTTATGAACCAAAACAACCTCTTGCGAAGCCCCATTGGCCAAGGAAGAGATTGAATCATGATAGGTTCACATTCAGGTAAGTGTATTATAACTTTGTTCTCCTCTCTTTTAATAGATAGAAGTATCATAAGTGTTGGATCTAATAGTATTACTCTTCATATTCTATATATTAGGGTGTTACTCATACTTACTATATTTGAAGTTCCCTATACATATTTGATTACTTTGCATCTAACCCCTCACTTTGTACCACAAGCTTTGGTGCACACTAGATTAGTTTACTTTCTTATTTATTACATAAGTGAACATCAAATAATAAGACTCTTTTAGGGTTGGTGTGTGATTGTAGGCTTTGGAACCCTTCCTAACATGATGTGTTGTGACAAATGATATAAGTGATCCCCTAAATAGGTCTAACGGATCCTTATATTGGTCATGCTTTTGCTTAATAAGTGTATCCCCAATCGAAAGTGTAGGTGTGCTCTATCTTATCTGATACAAGATTAATTCATTGTGCATCATATAATTCTAATTACATACATTATGGTGAACTTAATGTGAATCAAATCCTTATTGGATTTGTTCTCTTTTATTTTATTTATTTCATTACTTTTCATCATTTCTATCATATATTTTGACATACTAGTTCGATTCTATTGACCTAGTTTTCTTTTTCTTTTTGCATAAGAATAAGTAACTAGATTGACTAGCTCGACACAATATAGGTTTTTAGCACTTTTCGAAATACCATTTTAGCCTACTAGGTCAACCTAATTGACCTAGTGTATTTTTAGTCACTTTGTAATAGTTTCTATACAGCCTAATCGATTAGCTCAACCCAGTATAAATTCTAATTTCTAGACTTTTAGATTATCCTACTAGGTTGCCCAGCTTGACCAGCTTAACCTAGTATATTTCCATGCTTTTAGTCCAACCAACTAGGTCGACCAAGTTGACTTAGTGCATTTTCAACACTTTTTTAGTAGATTTTTATATCGTTTGGTCGAATAGCTCGACCCACTTTGCAGGTTTTGGATCAATAATTTTTATCTTTAAACCATCAAGGTGAGTTTATATTCTTCTATATATCTTTGTTTCTATATTTTCATTTCAAGTTTGTAGTCTTTAAAACTTCCTCTACATAGCCAACTAGATCAACCTGGTCAACCTAGTTTTGTATCTTGTTTGTTGTCTAAAACAACTAGGTCGACATGGTCAACCTAGTAGGTTTTCTAGACCCTATTTTCAATAGTGCTAGTTCGACACTCTTGACCTACTTTTATTTGTTATACATATAGTGTTTTTACTATACCTTGTTTCAAATTTGGAATTCACCTTATATGCTAATCACATGTTTTCATTTTAGTTGTTTGCATGCTTAAAATAGTTCACATAGTCTAATTAGGATGTTTTTAATTAACTACTTAGTTGCACTATTTCTATTTTATGTACACATGACTAAATCACTTAAACATAAAAAAAATCATTTTAACATTTGACTACCCAGGCCAACCTACTTGGATTTCATCATCAAGGGGGAAGCCAACTTGATACTCTAGTCAAGTATAAAGCATGGTTAATGGTATATTTTGGCTAAGCACCCGACACTCTTATCGCCATGGTGTTTGAAGTGAGGGGGTAGGCCCCAATACCAAGCCTATATCATTGCCACTATAGTCCCTTTCATCCTAAACTCACCTAAAACCATCCATATATTTCTATTTAGTACCTTATTTACAACCAACTTTCTATCATTTAAAACCATTCTTAATAATCTAACATTTTAGGTTGACCAATTAACTAGCTTTATTTTCCAAATTGTTTGCTTTCTCTTTGCTCAAATTATGTGCACAAGAACTTACACTAGCTCATATTGGTGTAATATTTTTACTTTGGGTGCATCAATTAGAATGACTAAAATCAATTCAATTGATTGTTTGTTTACTTTCAACATTCACTTTCTTGGATTAGTTGTAAAATATCTTATTTTATTCCCTATCTTACTATCAATCCTTTATCTTTCCCTGTCTACCATACTAGGTATATTTGGTCAACCTAGTGCTATCTCAAGCCCTATTTTATACCCCTATTCGTTACACTAGGTCCACCTGGTTGACCCAATATAGTTTGTAGGTTTTGTTCTTACACTAGGTTGACCTATTTCTATTTCTTTCTATCCTTATTTATCAACCTAATTCTCTATCTCTTTCATTTTGCATCATATTCATTACCTTTTAATCAAAATGAGGTCTCCTATTAGAATCTTTTTGGACAATCTTAATCCATTTAGATCTTATATGGGATGTTCATTTCTCCCTTTCTTTTCTTCCCAAGAGAACCATCACTCGTAGGGCACCTCTTCTCCTCCTTTATCTTCAAATTGTCACATGATTCAAATAACACCTCAAAATGAAGTTGATGGATCTAATTATGTTTACACCTATCATGAAACTTATCAAAATATTCAAATGAATGTAGGAGTGATTGACACAATTTTACTTAACAATCACACTACCAATAATTCTTCTAACAATCCTCCCCCCAACACCAATTCAGGGAGTGCTCCTTCTAACACTAATCCACCACCTGATACAACCCAACTATCAGCTCAAGTAATCCAACAAATGAACATTATGCAAAAGTCTAGTACCAATTAGATGATGCAATTTCAACAACACTTAATTAATGTGACTAATCAACCTCCACTCATGCATCCTCAAGCTAATCCTAACTACATTCTTCTACCTCTTAGAGATGCCTCAGGTAATGTTATTCTTCAACCAATAATGAATAACAAGATGCTTCAAACCATTCAAAATGAGCCTTTAGCTCCCTCTATTGTAGCTATTGACATTGGTAACATATCACCAACTATCAAATATGATGGGACTAAAGACCTCGCCTTATTTCTTAAAGCCTTTAGTAATCTCTACAAAGAATGGATCCAAAATAATACGTTTGACACTACTAAGCTCTTAGTTAAAAATTTTACTAGTGATGTATTAGAATGGTATAATCAATTACCTCAACATTCTATTTGGTAACTTGAAGATTTGGTCAATCCTTTAGTTAAAGAATTTCAAAACAATGATCTTCCTACAAATTATCTTAGTCATTTCATAAATGCTAGGCAAACTCCTAACAAATTGGCTCATGACTTTATTAAAAGATAGAAATCCCTAGCTCATAAAGCCAATCATAATATGTCTGATGATAACTTATTCAAACTCTGTACCACCACTTTAACTCCTAGTCTTCAATACAAGGTTTGAACCTTTTCTCCTCAAACTCTTAATGAAGCTTTTGACCAAGTTAAACAATAGGACTTTATTATGAATCAATTTGAACCTAATTCTAAGATTCTTAAAGGATGTTTCTAAACATCCAATGCTATCACTAGTAACACTTCTCAAGCCAAATCAAGAGTTGCCAAAGATGATATTACTTTACCATCTCACATACCTCTTTTGGTACATCAAATGAGACAATTTTTATAGTCCTCTAAACCTTTCATATATCCTAAGCTCCTCCTAAGTGGTATGCTCCCAATCTCTTTTGTTGGTTTCAGGCTGACATTAGACATTCTCATGAATCTTGTAGATGGCCTTATAAATGTGCTATGTCTTACATTCTTGGTGATTCATTCGACCATGAAACCATGATCAAACATTGTCATCAAGAGTACACTAATGCTTCTCAAAAATGATAATCCTCTAAAGCTTCTACATCGAATAACCAAAAATCTTATTCCCATAATCAATCAACTTCCAAGGATGTTTGTGAAATTGACTCTAATTATGATCAATACTTTAACAACTCTCAATATGTAAATATAGCTAAAGTTAACTATCATCAAAAACCTACCCACAAAGATCCTGTTACCAAGCCTTAGAAACCTTCTTTGGAGGATGAATTGCTTAAAGATACCACCACCATCGATATTGAATCAGAATCACCTAAGGAACACCTTCTTCTTTTTGATCCTCCAACCACATCTTTTCCTCCAAAGTCTGATGTGTCTTCTAAACCTCATAGCTCTTCTTCTAAATCTCATTGGAATTTTCTTGAAGAACTTAACTCTATGCCATGCAAGATTCCTCTTATGGAGTTGGTTCGCACTTCACCTTATCATTGTAAATTCCTTATGAAACAACTCTAAGAGATTGAAGATCCATCTTCCTCATAGGAAGAACCACCTTCTATTGATTCTCAACCAACTAACATTAATACAATCAAATCTATGTGTACTTCTTCAAAACCTTCCATTTAATTCCTTGAAGAAGACATGATTAATGATGAAATCCTCTTTCATGCTGATGATCCACCTCTCTTCATCAAAATAGCCATTAATACCACCCTCATTCAAAAATTTCTAGTTGAATAAGTTTTTATTATTAATGTAACCTCTTTATGGCTTCTACAACAACTTGGTTATCATAAAAGTCATCTTAAAAAAACCTGTCTTACTTGTCATGGTTTTGAAAAGTCTAATCAAAATCCACTTGGTTGTATATGGCTTACCTTAACCATTGGTCCTAAGGCCGTTAAGACCAAACTCATAGTTTTTGACCTTACTTTATCTTATAACATACTCCTTGGTTATCCATGGACTCATTGAATGAGGGCCATTACTTTTTTTGATAGTCAATGCATTAAATTTATCCATAACAGAAAATGTTATAAGTATGATGTTGATCCCAACCCATGAAGTATCCAATTAACTAATCCTAAATCACAATATCATATTCCTATGATCCCTAAAATTAATAATGCTCCTTTACCTGAGTTCATCAATATGAATCCTGATTCACAAGTTGCTCTTGCGGATTCCAATGATGATGAGCCCAATGAATTATAACATACTTGTAACACCACCAGATTATCCTCATACATTTTAGAATGGCTTCCTCCTTCTCTTTTACCTAGGGATCATACCATTCCTCTCATGGATGGGATTATTGATTTCCCCCCTCCATGCAATGCTCAAGAGCCATCTTTACCTGAAGATGATTTTACTTGCAATGATTATAAAGTGGCTAAATTATTTCAAGATCTTCTCACCATGTCACCTAAAACATTTAGTAGTCTTGGGGTTTCACCTTCTGAAGATCCTCCTGAATCCCAAGCATGTTCAATTTCTGCTACATATGATGACAACTATATCATGGCCCAAGCTCAATCAAGAGACTTGGATGTCTTACATTATTAAAAGATCTTATCCAAAATCCATGATTTCAATCAAGATGTGCATACCATTTTTATATCTAAACACTTAAAAATTGAGTGTTATGTGCTTCCTATTAATCCTCCTCTTATCCATTCCCTTTGGGTGTTTGAACAACTTGCACCTTCTGAACCTCCAAAAGCAATTTCACCTTTTCTACCTCTTTTGGATCTTCCCAAAAAATCTACTCCATCTACTTCTTCTACTCCTATAATCACACCTAATGCCAAAGCAACCAATGTTCATCAAATTCATTCTGAATATGATTGTCATGGTAACCAAATTATAGATCTAGAAGTAGATGTTGAGTATTGTGGTCCTCTTCTTGCTTTGCCTAGTGATGAAGCTATTCTTGAATTACTTTATGCATGAGAACCTCAACTCCCCTGGAAACATCATAAACTTGGACACTTAAAAACTAAAACTCCTTGCTTCAACAACTTTATCGCTATCATTGATCCTAAAACTAACCCAATTTACTCCTTACCTAACACACCATACCACTTTCAAAATGGTAATGCCATGATTTTTGAAGAAACAACTCACATTGATATGGTACTCCCTCATGCCCTTAACCAATCATAGTTTCCAAAAAAATTTCACCTTTTGGACATGATAATTTCAGCCTATTTTTTGATAAATATCAAGAGGCATTTGCATGGTCTTACCAAGACATGCTTGGTATTGACCTTAGCATAGTGGCCCATAACATCATTACCTATCCTGATGCTAAACTTGTGTGTCATAAGCAACACAAATTTCCACTTAAAGTTACCAACTTATGCCATAAGGAAATCATCAAACTACTCGATGCTAAATTTATTAAACCTATGAATTATTATGAATGGGTTTCCAATATTATTCTTGTTAAAAAAAAGTTCACTATGGTCATTCATATTTGCATTGATTTCCACAATCTTAATCTTGATTGTCCTAAAGACAACTTTCTTTTGCCTTCAATAGATGCTATTATCGATTCCATGACTAGATATGAAATGTTATTTCTTATAGATGGCTTTTCGGGATACAATCAGATTCATATAGCTCCCAAAGACCAACATAAGACTACTTTCACCATGGAATGGGGCACATATTGTTATGTACAAATGCCCTTGGGTATTAAAAATTCTAGGGCCACTTACCAACATGCAATGACTCATATCTTTCATGACCTCATCCATAAAATTGTCAAAACATATGTGGATGATCTTATCACCAAATCCAAACATCATAAAAACCACCTTTTTGATCTTTCCATCATCTTTGGCCATCTCCTTAAATATAAAGTCTGACTTAATCCTTTCAAATGTGTTTTTGGAGTTACATCTAGAAAATTATTAGGATTCTTAGTCTCTCTGCATGGCATTGATGTTGATCCAACCAATATTAATGTTATTATCAACATTCCCATTCCTCATTCTATTCCTGAAATTCATACCCACTTAGGCAAACTTGGGGAAATTAGATGATTCATTATTGAGATGGATTATCTAATTCACTCCATTAATTCCCTTCTTAATAAAGGTATAACCTTAGAATGGACAAATCCATATCAAAAAGTATTTGATAATATGAAAGAGTCATTGCTTCATCCACCTACACTTTGTCCTCCTTCTAATGATAAACCCTTAATTATTTATTCTTCTTCTACACCTATTTTAGTTGAGGGAATGCTTTCCCAATAGGATGATATGGGCAAGGAGTATGCCATCTACTATATTAGCCGAGGCCTCATCGATTATGAAACATATTATACTAAAATTGAGCATGATTGCCTCACTATCTATTTTGCCATTAAAAATATTTGTCACTACATGCTTTACTAGACCACCTATGTCATCATTCATTATAACCCCCTTCATCATTTATTCTCTAAAGCATTTCATCTAGGAGATAGAATTGGCAAGTGGATGGTGTTACTAATGGAATTTGATCTTCCCATTGTAATGCAAATAGCTGTCAAAGGGAAAGTAATAGCTGACCAAGTTACCATAGATCCTATTTAACCACTTATTCCCTTCAATATAACCTTCTAGACGATAATATCCTTTATATTGAATGTCTTAATCAATCAATTTATCTTAAAGATTATTTTCATAGTTTTACTATAAATCTTGTAGCTAATCAACTTGATAAATCCTCCCCTCCCTTTGGTACTACTAAATCAAAGGTAGTTATCAAGGAGCTTCCTGAAATTAATGTTGAATTGCCTGAGGATAATTGAACCCTAAAATTTGATGGTGCTAAATGCCTTCAAGGAGCTGGGGCATGTTACATTGTCACTAGTCCTTTTGGCAAGATCATTCCTTTAGATTTTTGTTTTACATTTGATGTCACCAACAACATGGCTGAGTACGAAGATCTTATCTTAGGTATGAAAGTTTCTCTTGATGTTTACATACAATACCTTCATGTTTTTGGTGATTCTCAACTCATTTTGCATCAATTTAGTGGTGCCTATCAATGTAAAAGTGAAAACTTTATCACCTATTATCAAATTGCACTCAATCTTGCCAAGGATTTTGTCTTTTTTACAATTGAGCCTATTCCTAGAGATTAAAAATCCCATGCTGATTCTCTTGCCTCTTCAACATATTTTTTTCATCCACATCAATTTCTTTATGATCCTTATTTTACCATATAAATAATCAAATCCCCATCATCTACTTACCCTATTCATTTGCTTATTTGCCACATTGAATCTATCACCATCTGACAATGCCTATGGTATCAAGATAACATCCAATTCTTAGAACATCAAAATTATCCTCCTAACTTGGATTCTCATGAAAAGAAACATCTTCAAAAACTAACTTTCAAATACATATTTACACATAACATCCTTTATTATCATAACACCGAAGGTACCTTACTCCATTGTGTTATGCTAGATGAGGTCCCTCTACTTGAACAAGCACATGGGGGAATTTATGATGCTCATTATATCAGACACACTACATATTACAAATGCCTATGTATGGGTTACTATCAGCCTACTCTAGAAAAAGATGCTAAAAAGTGTAATCTTTGTCAGCTTCATAATGATCTCATTCATTCACCACCAGATGAACTTCAAACCATTAAATATCGTTGGCCATTTTCTACATGGGGATTCAATCTAATTGGTAAACTTCCTCATTCCCAAGATGGGCATGTATTTATTATCACCACTACTGAGTACTTTACCAAGTGGGTTGAAGCCATGCCTCTTGTTAATGTTACCTATCTTACGATTTATAAGTTCATTCTTAACTAAATCATTTTCCATTTTGGTGTTCCTCACACCATCATTTCCAATAATGGTGGTATAAACATGTTAAACAACCTTGCACCAAATTTAATATTAATCACAAATTTTCCACTCCTTATCATCCACAATGTAATGGTTGAAAGTTTTGAGTCAGTTCTTCTTCTTGAAATTGAGCTTCCTTCTCTTCGCATATCTCTTCATGGTATCATTATTGATGAGGAATTGCATGAAGCTTGCCTTCATACTCTTGATCTACTTGATGAATGTCACCTCTCTTCTTTACAACATAATCACCAATATAAGGCTCATATTGCCCGACAACATAACAAACTTGTCAAAATATGCACATTTAATGTTGGTGATCTTGTCCTTAAATTATATTACACTCATGAAAAAGAAGGCAAGTATGCCCAAAAATGGTGGGGCCCATACTTAGTTAAAGATATTCTTGGCCTAAGTACCTATCACCTTCAAACTAATGAACACCATGTTTTCAAAGAACCCACCAATGCTCAATTCCTAAAAAAAAACTTTGCCTAATCATTTCTTTCGTATTATGCTTTATATCTATATCTATCTAATACTTTTTATAGGTTACTTAAGCATGTGTATTTCCCTCTATAGTAGTTCCCTGTTGTTCACAAACCTTTAGTCCTCCCTTTTTCGCCTTTTGGTTTCTTGATGTACCATAGTCTTTCTTATTTTCTCTCACATTTTCTCTTATTTTTCATTATTTCTATTTGCTAATTCTAATTTAGCACCCCTTGGGTTGTTCTTTTGTGAGTTGTTTTGTAAGGCCATGAATAGGACCCAACATCCCTCATAAAACCACCATCTTTTACTTATTTTCCTTCTTTTTTTGTTGCTTGCCAATGTTGTTTTGGTCTCTTTTGGGTTTTTCTTTGTGAGGTGCTTTGTCAAAAGGCTTCCTTTATTTTTTATTATTATTAGCACCCTCGTGGGTATCTCTTTTATGAGTTACTTTGTAAGATCATGGATATGACCCGACCCTCCTCATAAAATTACCATTCTTTTCTTTTTCTTGATCTTTGTTCTTAAAATTTAGCTTTTTCTTCTTTTACTAGATAGAATTTGCAAATAATCTATGTTAGCATGTTTTCCTCCATTTCCCTCTCTCTTATGATAAGGAATCACAACTTTGTTGTTGTTATATCCCTTTGTCACATATTTTTTGTGATTTGAAGCAATATAAATTGTTTCATGTGTCATTCCTATTGATTTCCCCTTTCTCTCATATTCTCATTAGATAAAACAACGTCGAAGTCAAGATAACACTTTTATTTCACCTAGATTTATGAGACTCTTAGATCCCATGCTCTTTTGAATTTGTATCCATCTAATAGCCACTTTGTTTTAGTATTTTCTTATTTACAAGTCATTTTTCCTAAGACAAATAGTTCTTCACAATCATCTAGATCGTGTAAGCATAAACAAATAGGTTCTTCTACAATACCCATATCTAGTTTTTTACTTCTTTTCCAAAAAATAAAGTAAAATTGAGATAAACATAATGTTTCATTAATAGTATATACAATACAAAATATAAGATACAAGATACTAGATACTAGGCTCCATTGAGCATGAGTTCCCAAAGTCTAGTATCTATGGCAATCTCAAGTGTTATATCCAAATAAGTATCGTTATGGGGAGGGAGAGTATCATTCGAGTGATTTTACACACTAACCACATACTATCGATCCCATACACAATCCCCCATCAAGGAATGGCCCTTCCTTCATGGATGAGTAAATAGTGACAGTGTGAGAACTGAAAGAAACTAGCTAGTATCTATGTGCTATATGATTTTTAAGAACATGAAATGTACCATAAATAAATATGTTCTAACATGATATCACACAAATATTTAAATCATAAATATGAAATGAAAATATCTAACTAACATTACTTTGGTCAAAGTTTTAATAGTTATTGATCTCTACGATCAGTCAAATTCATACACACCACTTGATCAGATTAACTTCGTCTAGTATTGGTGATGCTAGTAAGCTAATGAATTTTGTCTCACTATTTAGATAGTAACACTAATATGAGATTTGGTTAATAATAAATATGACAAACAAATTCATACAAATTACTTCCAACTAACAAGCATAAAACATGCTAACCATAGGAATAATAAAAAGGTATATATTTAGTCCATCAAATGTATGAATGAATCTCCACTATATTATTTATCATGTAAATAATAAGCAAAATAAGCACAATTTATACCACCCAAGCATAATATATATTTAGATTGCATATTTTAATTTTCATAAGTATATTAAAATATAGTACATTTTATGATAAGCATTAATATCACAGTCCATCATTTATGTACACACTAATCAATTTTAAACAGTCAATCATAATAAAGAAAGTCATAATTCTCATGAAAATATAATTTTTCATTTAAATGACTTATTATATTTTTAGTAGACTATATTCATATAGTTACAGTATCCTTTCCCTCAGGATCCTATGACTTATTATTATTTATAATGGATATAGGCACACCTCCATATGTTTCATACACATATGAGTATCTAAGTCCTCTTATCGATATTTTTCATTTTTATGGCCACTTGTTCATACTATATATATTCTTGATATATATCATATATATGTACTCAACATTATATAAATATTGCATATAGATGTCAACATTTATTTAGAAATCTAATCAAAGACTTAATCATTATAACTTTCTTATTCAAAAATTACATTGATGATCTATTATAAGATATTAATATTCCTAGAATATTAATGAACAAATTATTATAGTAAATAAACTATTTATATCCATATCAAATCGCCATCAAATTATAACATTCAAAAACTCACATAATTTATTATAACAGTCTATGCATATTACCCTATATATTTGGTTACAAGTTGGACTTCATTGACTTGTTTTACATAAAACTCTTATACTTTAAAGTATGTTTCTAGTCTTTACAAAGAGTTAATTCCTTCAAACCAATAAACATATATGGTTGTATTATCATTGAAGAATTAATTAGATCTATGCTACATGGCTAAATGATAATAAATTAGTAATCATCTTACCTGGATAAAAATATGAAACCACGATATATGGTAATCTATGCTTACAATAAGATTCTATATTACCAACTCATATTAAATCCATCATTATACTTAATATTATCTAACAACTATTGTAAGTTCTATGTTTTGGATCACTCTAATATTTCTAGTGACCAATACATCAAATATATCATCAAGCTATTTCTATGTTTTAAATTCATCATAAGATAATATTCAATACACATTGATACCCTGGTAACCACAAAATATTTAGTTCTATTCTTACAATAAGATAATGATATACCTAGTAACCAATAGTTATCATAGACAAGCTATTATACTTGGTGATTTATGCACCATGTAGGAGATAACAATATAAGTGTTTGGTATAGATTACTATCTTGATAACAATTAACACTCAATCCATTCTCATATAGCTGTGTGGGTTACATAGTTTGTTGTATTTATTTTAAGTAGAATGCTAATGAATATATATTCCTCAAACTCTGATTAATATTTATCTTATTCCTCAAATGTTGATAATATAGGTCATTGACTAATATAGATCACTGATTAATATATATTCCTCAAACGTTGATAAACTTATCTTATTCCTCAAACTATATTAAGTAGATCATGTTTTAGATGTTATTATACATATATACATCATTGTTTTCAAATGATAACCTACATAGACTTATATTCACTCTTGTGGTTTGGATAATAGACTATATATATATATATATATAAAATCTCTTGGTTTTGGAAATTAAACGTACACATAGTTCACTAATTAAATATAATTTGGACAACAATAATTATATAATTTTCTAAGTTAAAAAGTAAATAAAACATCACCAACCTCTTAATTGATTTGAGATGGGATTGTATGAATCAATTAAATCCTCACTTTCCCCTCTCTCTGATCCTCCTTTTTTTCTTTTTTTCCTTCCTTTACTCTTTATCCTCTATCGCACCTCTTTTCTCTTTACTCTAATATGTGCTCTACTTATCTTCTCCTATTCTCCTCTTATTCTATTCTTTCGCCGAATTTCCTTTCTTTCTTTTTTCATGAATATTTTTGTTTTCTTTAAGGCTCACCCTTCCTCAAGTTTGATGTTTTTTTTTGTGTGTTTTTTTCTTTTTTACTTTATTCCAATTTATTTTATTAATTAATTATAAAAATCCACTTATAATTGCTAGCTATAACATAATTGCTAATTATAATGCAATTACTTTATTAGTTACTAACTTAGTATAAGTGAACAATCATCCTAACTTAATGATAATATGACTAATATAAGTTCAATAATATTATTTTAATCTAAAATGGTAAGTCAACAAATATTATATCAAAACATAATGGTTATTATAACTATGTTGTATCAATTGTCTATGCCTTTTGTTATCTATATATATTTCAAGGCATTTAAGTCATATAATGATATTCTCAAATCATACAAATAACTAGCCAATGTTCTAAAACATTTCAAAGTCATGAGGGTTAGTCTACATTTGATAGTACCAAATAATTATTTACATAAATTTACATTCTCACAAAAACATTAATAATCATGAATACAATATCATGACATAAACACATAGTACCACAACACAATCACACAAGATTAATTCCACATAATCATTAAACTGAGCTAACACATAACTAATCATGGGTTAACAATTATCTACATGCAGATAACATCAAAAATATACTAACACTAACCATTCAACTATGCATATAATGAGTTCCATTAATTTTATGTGTGCATGGGTTCTAGCCATTCATTTGTCATCCCCCAACACCTCCATCTATGCCACCCTCTCTGATGATGCTCTCCCTCCATCATGCTCTAAGGGATGAGTCTATCCTATGTGTCAAACTCATGATAAGAAGGTAGTTATTCCATATCATTGTTACATATATATCATAAAATATTATTGTCATAACAAATCAACATGATCATAATATAAGAATATACCATATAGATAAACTCATAACAATGTAACTATGTAATCAAAGCAACATTCGATTATTCCATAACAACATGTGACTTACAACTTAGTCAAATAATAATAAAATCAAATTATCAACCATAAAAATACATGGATATTCAAATAAATTTGCTTAGTGAGAAATTGGGATGTAACATTATTCCTCCTAAAGTTATTCTTCATCCTAATGACACTTATTCAAACATAAGTTCTGAATTAAAAATATTATTTAATAGAAAAATAATATAGTATAAATCATCAAATCAAGTAAAGAAATGTGCAAATCATTTATAGAATTCATCACAGTCCTCCCAAGTACCACTATCCTCAGAGTAATTATCTCACAAGACCTTGTACTATAATACTCTCTATTATACAAATGAAGTTTATGAGTGTTAATTACTCTGATTGGTTCTACCATGACCACCCTAGGATCTAGAGCTTGCAAAGCATTCCAATCCAACACATGTGAAAGATAATTTATATACTTTTAAAGATAAGATACATGGAAGACATTATGCAATAGAGCTAGGGCTGGTGGCAATGCAAGCCTATACACTATAGGATTGACCACTTCCAAAAATTCAAAAGGTCCCACATATCTTGTTGAAAGTTTTGCTAACTTCTCAAATTTAATCAATCTCTTCACAGATTAGCCTGCAAGAACTCTTTATCATTGGCCTTGTCCAATCTTTACCTAAATAATCTAATTTGATCTTCCATTTTTGAAATCATCTCAGGTCCAAAGACTACCATGTCCTCCAACCTATCTAAATTGATTATTGTCTTACACCTTCTTCCATAAAATACTTCAAATAGTATCATCTTCAAAGTTGATTGATATGAGTTATTGTAATTAAACTTAACCAATAGAAGATAATATTTCCACTTATATTTCTGATACATGTAATACATATAAAGAAGATCATTTAATAGTTGATTAACTTGCTCAGTCTGACCTTCAGTCTCTAAGTGATATGTAGTGTTAAAGTTTAGTTACGTACCCAAATTTGAATTCAAAGTTACCCAAAATATGTAAGTCATCTTTGAATCATAATCCAAAATTATATTCTCTATAAATCTATGCAATCGATATATTTATTTTACAAACATCTTCACAAGAGTGGGTACATCATCTATCAAATTTTTTGGTATAAAATAAGCCACCTTAGTTAGTTTGTCAACTACTACCAAGATCATGCCATGCCTATTTCATGATAATGGTAAACCTTGGAAAAATTCTATACCAATCACCTACCACTTCCATTATTGTATGTCATGTGGTTATAACAATCTATCTAGATGAACATGTTCAACTTTCAATCACTCACATTCCAAACAACATGACACAAAATCCACTACATCTTTCTTAATTCCCTTCCACAAATAAATTACTCTAAGATCTACCATGAGCTTGGTTAGTCCTAGATATCCTAAATATGAGGCATTATGCAGTTTTTTAACATCGTGCTCCTTATATTCTATCGATCTAGCACACATATCCTTCTATTGTATCACAAAATACCATCATTCTCTAATCTAAATCCTTTATACCTAAGATTCTAAGCATTCTCAAATAATGCTTTCTTGACTTGATCATATAATTCATCTCCTAATGAGAATTTGATCAATCCTTGAAAGTACTCCTACTAATAGCCATGGTTGCTATATACCTCTTATGGCTTAGGGCATCATTTACTCTATTTTCTTTGCCTTTCATATAATTGATATCAAAATCATAGTTAGATAAGAAATATATCTAGCATCTTTGATGAGTATTCAAATTTGGTTGGATGAAGATGTACTTGAGTCCCCAATTGTCAGTCTTGAGCTCAAATTATTTTATCAATAAACAATGCCTCCAAACTTGCAAGACATGCATAATTACTACAAGTTCTAGGTCATGAGAGGAATAGTTCACCTCATAAGGCTTTAGATTATTTGATTCATAGGCTACCACTGCACCATCCTACATAAGGAATGCTCTTAGTCCATCCCTCAATGCCTGTGATTATTGAAAATTGACAATTGGGGTTAGGAACTCTTAGCACTGGTGCTGAAGTAAGTCTTATTTTCAATTTTTAAAAAGCTACTTCACACTTATTTGATCAAATAAAACTTTGTTTATTTCATTATAGAGAGGTAATCAGATTAGCTATCTTAGAAAAAATTAGAATGAAATTCTTATAATAGCCTATTAATCCCATGAAACTCCTTTGTGCACATTTTTTCATGATGTCCACTCCATAATGGTTCTTGTCTTTGCTAGATCTACTAAAATAACATCCATAGAGATAATATGTCTTGGACACTATACTTTCTCCTGGAAAAATGTGCACTTAGACAATTTTTCATATAACTTGTGTTTCCACAAATATTGTAGAACTAGTTCTAGATGTTGAAAATGTTCCTCTTTATTCTTAGAATATATAATAATGTCATCAAGAAAGACCAAAAAAAAGATGTAGATAATCTTTGAACACATTGTTCATGAGATTCATGAATGTTTCTATAGCATTTTTTAACCCAAATAGTAATGCTATGAACTCATAGTGCCCGTAATGAGTTATAAACACCATCTTAGGAATATCCTCATTCCTTATCGTCAACTGATGGTATCCTATTCTAAGATCAATATTAGAAAAGATCATTGCCCCTCATATCTGATTGAAAAGATCATCTATATGAGGTATCAGATACTTATTTTTGATAGTTTCCTTATTCAACATTCTATAATCAATGCAAAGTGGAAGAGTACCATCCTTCTTGATGAAGACAACTAGTGCACCCCATGGTAACACACTTGACCTAATCAACCCCTTTGAAAAAAATTCCTAGAGTTAAGTCTTAAATTAAACCAATTTAATGGTTTTCATCCTGTATGGTGCCTTAGACTATGGTTTTGATCTAGTATGATATTGATAGAGAAACTAAACTATTATTTACTAGGAAATCATGGTAATTCCTCTAAAAATACATCATGAAAATTCTTAAAGAATGAATAATCTTTAAGGGATGGTTCCTTATATTCTCCCATTTCATTTATCTTGATGATAAATTCTTGGCATCCTTTTCCCTAAGCCTTATTGATTTGCATTTTATAAATTTGCTTAAGCATCAACTCTCTCTTCTTGTCTTGAATTTGTGATTAATTTCTAAAATCATCCTGACACTCAACCTTCTTTAGATAGCAATCAACCTTAGCTTTATGCTTCACAAGGTATTTGACACCTAAGATTAGATCATATGAACCTAATGATATTACATAAATATCCACTACTATTATGAATTTAAGAAACCTAATCTCTACTTCAACTAAGCACTTGTCAATTTTGACTTTTGAATCATTCTCATATTATACTGACTATGTAGTTTCCATTACCCTAGCTTTTCTAAATAACTTATTTAGAATTTTAAGAGCTATAAAACATTTTGTAGCCCTTGTATCTATCAAAATGGAAACTGGATGTTAAAATAAAATACCTAACGATTCTATGGGTAAATCTTAGAATTTGGCTTGTTGATTATCAATTTCCACATGAATACATTATTGAAAAGTTCCTTGATATAGAGTAAAACCTTTATTCTTTAACTTATCTTGGGTGCATTCAAGAGTATAATAGTCACATCCACATATGAAGCAACCTCCAGGTGGTCCTTGCATGTCAAACTATTAGTCTTTTTTTAAACCACTTTTGAAAGCATTGCCAATTTTGTTGTTGCCTAAACCATTGTCAACTATAGCATTTTAATTTTTGAACTGAATCTTGGAGTCTTCACTCATTTATTTCAAGTTTTTTTTTTAAGTTGGTTTATAACTCCCAAAAAAAAATTAAACTTGTCCCTCGCTTGAGCAAGAGATTTTAGCTTATGTTCTTGCTTGACTACCTTCTCAAAGACCTAGTCCATGGTAGATGGTCCATGAACATCCACCTCTCCACCAATTTAGGGTTTTAATCCTGTGATAAAATTCCTAATTTTGATCCTCTCATATACCCAATAATGAAGTACATACTTAAAAATTTTGGTGAACTTCTCCAATTACTCATTAATCAATAAATCTACTTATTTTAGATTTTGAAAATCTATATGATTTTGTTTAAAATATAATTATGGAAGCCATCATGATCTAAACAATGTCACAAACTACTCTCATGTAGTGATGATCAAGTTAATGTTCATTTTCAACTCCTTATTGGCCTACCATGTAGCTAATTCACCATCTAATTGGTATGCTCCCTAAACTACTTTAGTGACCTCATATTAGTTTCAAATCTTGAAATACTTTTTCATCTCATTCAACCATGTTTCATCTCCATCACCCAAAATAGTTCCATCAAACTTATGTGGATTCACCTTCTTTATATCTCTAGATAATTATGTAGCTACCTATGTTCTTGCATCCTAAAAAATTCCCTACTTAGTGGGATGCTCTTCAGGTACATCTTGATTTACTTCCTCTTCATGGCCATGAACTTCTTATTTTAGGGCTAAAATTTGATCCCTGGTTTCATTCATGACTGTTGTTAGGTTGTGGAGCTAAAAGCTTCACTAATGCAAATAGGGGAGAAGGTTGCTGAAGGTTGCTAAGTTGTAGAGCAATCAGCGTCAGTCTGATCAGCCGATGTCAGTCAGGTTAGTGAAGAGAAACAACTGACGTCAGTCAGGGATCGGCTGATGTCAGTCACCTTCAAGTAGACAGGGACCTACGTCGGTCGCCTGTGCAGTTCAGAACTGCAAGTTTTATGGGTAGTTAGTTAATGAACCAAGTGTTTGCATGTCAAGAACCAAATTTAGACTAGAATCTATGGATCTAATTATTGTAATTAGATGTCTAATTATTGTTTGCATGAGATCTATATAATAGACTCATGGGCTGTATTGTAATGTGTGCTAGTTTGAGTAGAGCAAAGTTAGCTCCTTCTGTGTGTGAGGTGAGCAAGGGTGTTTCTCCTAGTTCCACAGTAGTACCAAGTGTGGGTGCTAGTTTTGGAGAATCAGAAGGGTTCTTCAGGGGTGTAGGATCTTGGTCAGCAAGTGTGCATGGCTACATTAGGAGATCTACATGGTAAGTAAGATCATTGATCTGCAGGTGTATGTGTGTGCATGATCCAGGTTTGCAAGTGTGCAAAACCAGATTGGTTTGTAGGTGTGCAAGATCAGGGAGGACAACAACACAATAGGGAGCAGGATCAGGCAGGATCTACTTGGAGTACAGTGTGTACTTAAAAAGAGAGCAAAGAGGAAGGCAAGGAAGATCCTTCCATAAGTGAGATCAGTTGGGTTGCAGGTTATTGCAGATCATGGTGAGATCTACTTGAAGTATGTTTGTGTACTTGGAGTGTGTGGAGCACTTGTGGAGTGCATGAAGCACTGGAATACTGGCAGTGGTGGATACTGATTGGTTGGAGGTGAACACCAACTCTGTGTTTGAGTTGTGTGTTGGGACCGTAAGAGAGAGAGCTTTGAGGGAAGATTTACTGTTTATGCCCTAGAGGTGTGGGAGCCCTAGAGGTGTGTAAGGAAGAATAACTGTGGCAATCTTCTTTGTTGTATTTCCTTTTAAAGAGTTTTAATACAATTGTGTATTGTCTCTCATATTTTGTGTTATTTTTGAATTCTATTTACTTGTGTATTCTGCTTAATTTCCACATGTTAAGTTGCTTGGTAGTCAATTGTGTGCTTCCATAATTCCCAACAAAGGCGGTGATAGAGTTCTTTGGTTGGGTGTCCAACAAAGTGGTATCAGAGCTAAGGTTGCAGGGATTGGTTTTATGTTTGATTACAGATCACTCTCAGGGGTTTCTAATTGAGTGGGAGCAGAGCAATGGCAGAAGAAAGTAAGCTAAGAATGGATGAATTGAAAATCATAGATGATCACTTACGGTGTTATGGAAAGAAAGAGCAGGTAAAGAAAAATTGTTGGTTTGTGGAAGATCAACATGAAGGAACTAAAGAAGTAGATGTTGCAGATGATGTGGCATAGGATGCTCTGGTATGTTTCTTGGATAAAGTAGAATCTTGTTTTATAGATTCTATTGCCTCTTTCCATGCAGTCTGAAATAGAGTATCTTTTCATGGTAAGGTCTTTGGAGACTTTGGAAAGATTTATTTAGGGGCTGGTGTGCCTTGTCAAAGAATTGACAAAGGGGAAGTGAAGATGAAATTGTAGTTGGCCAACACATGGGTGTTGAAGGAGGTCATGCAGGTCCTAGTCTTGAAGATAAGGCTAATTTCTTCAGGGAAGTTAGGTGATGAGAGATGCACAAGAACTCTCACAACGGATGCACTTGAATTAGCTAGTGGTAAGAAAGCAGGTACTCTTTATCTACTTGCTTATATTACTAATTCTTCTTCTATTGTGGAGACGTGGCTTTGTAGGCTTGGTCACAAGAGCAAGAAGGAGATGCATGTTCTTAAGAGGAAGTTAGATGTGTTTGACAGGATTAAGAACTGGAAAGCCTTGGTGTTTATGGAGGAGATGGCAGACAGAGATCAGTGGAGAAGGCTAAGTAACTCTAAGCAGAGTAGTTTGGACAGGGATTTGATTCAAAGAAAGCTCACGAGTAAAAAGTCATCACTCACAAGGGAATAGAAGTACCGACATCGGTCAGGTGAACCAGCATCGAACAGATAGGTGCTGATGTTGATCATGTGCAGACCAAAGCCGGTGATGTTGGGTAGGGTAAGACTGACGTTGGTTAGGAGGATCAACATCGATAATAGGTAAGACTGACATCAATCAGGAGGACCAATGTCGGCAATAGGTAAGACTGACGTCAGTCAGGAGGACCGATGTCGGCAACAAGGACATCGACGTTGATAGAGTTGGTAGTCAGGACAGGCGCATGGAAATTGACGTCGGTCGAATGCAGAATGTGTAGTGACTGAAGTTGGTCACTGTAACAGATTTTGGGTGTAAAACAAGCTATCAAGGAGTCTCAAATGCCCATATGGAGGACTGAAGGGGTAAGTAAGCCTCAAATTCATTGTCCTTTTCTTTATACTCGATGCTCACTATAGAGCAGGAAGGATCCAGGAAACAGTGGGAGCATGGCAGGAATATGATGCAAAACCAAGCAGGAGATTTGGTAGGGTTGCCAGTCAGAAGAAAGCACTGAGAGACGAATGGATTCCTTAGTTGAAGAATAGAGTGAATGGACACGTGAGATGGAAGGCCAGGTCATATGGTCTTAAGGTAGTTGCAGGACAGTGGTATAACACTGACAGGTGGTACCAGGTGGATGACAAAGCAGGGCTTTAGTCAATGTCAGTATAACCATTGTGTTTGTCTTACCAAGTGGATGATGGTCGCAACATTATCCTGTTATTGTATGTGGAGGATGAGTTTGGTGCAGGTTTAGACATACAAGATTTTGCTGAGCTAAAGGTAAAGTTAGTTCAGTGGCATGTCATGAGGAATTTGGAGCAGCAAAATTATTTGGCATGAGAGACATAGAAGATCACAGGTTGATTTTTTCTCTGATGGGAGCTGATGTGAATCAGGGGTTAGCGAGGTTCAATACACAAGATGTAGAACCAGATCACACCAAGGGCTAGACAGTTTAGTGTCTGAAATCACATGAGGTCTGTCATAGACCTAAGTTTGCCCAAGCAGTGGGAGCTGTCAGAGAGTTAGGAGCCAATTCAAGGAAGTGGGTTCTCAGGTATTTGAGAGGGACCAATAGTAGGGATTAGGGTCAGGACTTCACTACATGGGTTTATAGGTTTGGATGTGGTAGGTTACTTGGATGACAGGAGGTGCACCACAAGTTATGTGGTGGGTGGTCTTCAGGATTGATCTTGAAGAGGGATACAAGCCAGGAAACAGATTAGATGGGGTATAGGTATAGGTACAATGTAGCTATTTATCTCCAAGTGGGAGATTGTTAGGTTGTGGAGCTAAAAGCTTGACTGATACAAACATGGGAGGAGGTTGCTGAGTTGCAGAGCAATTGGCATCAGTCTAATCAACCGACATCGGTCAGGTTAATGAAGAGAAGCAACTGACGTCGATCAGGGATCGGCCAACATCGGTCACCTCCAGGCAGACAGGGACCGATGTCGATCACCTGTGCGGTTTAGAACTACAAGTTTTATGGGCAGTTAGTTAATGAACCAAGTGTTTGCATGTCAAGAGCCAAATTTAGACTAGAAGCTGCAGTCTAATTATTGTAATTAGATGTCTAATTATTGTTTGCATGAGATCTATATAATAGACTCATGGGCTGTATTGTAATGTGTGCTAGTTTGAGTAGAGAAGAGTAAGCTCCTTCTGTGTGTGAGGTGAGCAAGGGTGTTCCTCTTAGTTCCACAGCAGTACCAAGTGTGGGTGCTAGTTTTGGAGAATCAGAAGGGTTCTTCAAGGGTGTAGGATCTTGGTCAGTAGGTGTACATGGCTACGTTAAGAGATCTACATGGTAAGTAAGATCATTGATCTACAGGTGTATGTGTGTGCATGATCTAGGTTTGCAGGTGTGCAAAACTAGATTGATTTTTAGGTGTGCAAGATCAGGGAGGACAGCAACACAACAGGGAGCAGGATCAGGTAGGATCTACTTGGAGTAGTGTGTACTCAGAAAGAGAGCAAAGAAGAAGGCAAGGAAGATCCTTTCATAAGTGAGATCAGTTGGGTTGTAGGTTGTTGTAAATCATGGTGAGATCTACTTGAAGTATGTTTGTGTACTTGGAGTGCGTGGAGCACTTGTGGAGTGTGTGGAGCACTGGAGTACTGGCAGTGGTGGATACTGACTAGTTGGAGGTGAACACCAACTCTGTGTTTGAGTTTTGTTTTGGGACCGTAAGAGAGAGCTTTGAGAGAAGATTTACTATTTATGCCCTAGAGGTGTCGGAGCCCTAGAGGTGTGTAAGGAAGAAGAACTATGGCAATCTTCTTTGTTGTATTTCTTTCTGAAGAGTTTTAATACAATTGTGTATTGTCTCTCATATTCTATGTTATTTCTGAATTCTAGTTACTTGTGTATTCTGGTTAATTTCTGCATGTTAAGTTGCTTGGTAGTCAATTGTGTGCTTCCATAATTCCCAACAAAGGCGGTGATAGAGTTCTTTGGTTGGGTGTCCAACAACTGTGAGAATCTGATCCAACTTTAATGTTTGTTTAGCAACAAATCAATTAGAATCAAATGGAGGGTTATTATCATTAACATTTGAATGACCTTCTATGGATACTATAACTTTCACCATTTTCCTTTCTGATAAATAAAAGGATACAAAAATATTAGTGGACTCATTAGGTCCAAGAGTTTGAGCCACAGCTCTGATACCACATGTAACATCCTCACTAGGATCTTCTTAGAAAAACACAATTTTTTAAAAATTAATCTATCTATTTTTTTATTACATTTCACCATGAGAATATAATTAGTGATGAAATTATAACATACCAAACATATTAACTTATAAAATAAACATGTAACATTTATCTGTCAATGATCACTAACATCATATGAAATAAAACATAGCTAAATATAGAAAGTAATTACAGATTTCTAGTCATGACTGGTACAAACATACAACCACTATTATCAATGTAAAATATGTAAATAATTACATTCTATCTGAGATAATTTTTCATTAATAATAAATTCAATACAAGATACTAGATTCTAGATATAAGGCTTCATAGAGCATGAGTTCCTGAACTCCAGTATCTATGGTAATTTCAGGTGTAGTCTTCAAAAAAGTACTTTTATGGGGAGGGAGAACATCATTCAAGCACTTTTAACACCAAACACAAACCATCAATCCCCCACACAATCCTCCATTAAATAATGGTCCTCCCTTCATAGATGAGTAGATAGTGATGGTGCAGTAATCCAGAAAGACTAGCTAGTACCCATGTGTTGTTTGATTTTTAAGAACATGAAGTGTACCATAAAGAAATAAGTTCTAAAATGATATTGCACAAACATGTAAATCATACATTTGAAATGACAATGTCTAACTAACATTAATTTGGCCAAATTTTTTAATAGTTATTGATTTTTAAGATGAGTCAAATTTATACACACCACTTGATTTGATTACCTTCATCTGGTATTGATGATGCTAGTAAGCTAGTGAAGTCCAACTCACTATTTAGATAGTACCATTAATATGAGATTTGGTTAATAATAAATATAACCAATAGATTCATACATATTGATTTCAACTAGCAAGCATAAAAAATGTTAACCACAGGAATAATCAAAAGGCATACATTTAATCCGTCAAACATATGAAGGAATCTCCATTATATTATTTATCACATAAAAAATAAGTACAATAAGTAAAGTTTATACCACCTAGGCATAATATATATTTATATTGCATATTATAATTTATGTAAGTAGATTCAAATATAGCACATTATATGATAAGCACTAATATCATAGTTCATCATTTATGTACACACTACTCAATTTCAAATAGTCAATCATAATAAAGTAATAATTCTCATGAAAACATAATATTTCATTTAAATAACTTATTATATTTTTATTAGAATATATTCATATATTTATAGTTTCCTTTCCCTCAAGATCCGATGACTTATTATTATTATTTATAATGGATATATGCACACTTCTATATATTGTATACACATATGAGTTTATAAGTTCTCTTACCAATATTTTTCATTTATATGGCCACTTGTTCATTATAAATATATTCTTGATATGTGCCATATATATGTGCTCGACATTATATAAATACTGTATATGGATGTCTATAGTCATTTACAAATCTAATCAAAGACTTAATCATTATAACTTTCCTATTCACAAAATATATTAACAATCTATTATAAGATATTGATAATCCTAGAATATTAATTAACATATTATTATAATCAATAGACTATTTATATCCATATCAAATCATCATCTAATTATCACATTCAAAAACTCACATGTTTTCTTATAATAGTATATACATATTACCCTATATATTTTGTTACAATTTTGACTCTGTCGACTTATTTTAAATAAAACTCTTGTACTTCAAAATATGTTGCCAATATTTACAAAGAGTTAATTACTTCAACCTAATAAATGTCTACGGTTGTATTATCATTGAAGAATTAATTGGATCTATGCTACATGGCTAAATGATAATAAATTAGTAATCATCTTACCTGGATAACAATATGAAACCATGATATAGGGTAATCTATGTTTACAATAAGATTCCATATTACCAAATCATATAACAACTCATATTTAATCTGTCATTATACTTAATATTATCTAAAAACTATTGTAAGTTCTATGTTTTGGATCAGTCTAATATTTCTAGTGACCAATACATAAAATGTATCATTAAGCTATTTCTATGTTTTAAATCCATCAAGATAATATTCAATACACTCTGATAACCTGGTAACCATGAAATATTTAGCTATATGCTTACAATAAGATAACGATATACTTGGTAACCAATATCTATTATAGACAAGCTTTGATACCTGGTGATATATGCACAATGTAGTAGATAACAATATAAGAGTTTAGTGCATATTACTATATTGATAACATTAAACACTCTGTTCATTCTCATATAACCATGTAGGTTATAAAGTTGATTACATTTATTCTAAGTAGATCATTGATGAATATATATTCTTTTAACTCTGATTAATATTTATCTTATTCCTCAAATGTTGATAATATAGTTCATTTTATATAGGAAGTGATGGCATTGAGTGAGAGTGCAATGGAAGGATTTTTCAAACCAGGTGATGGGTAGGAAGGCTCAGGCAAGGAGGCAGGGGGTGGACATAGAGATGGAGATGAAGAAGATGATCATGATTATGATGGCTTGGGGATAAAGTTATAAAGTAGTTATGGTTATGGTGGCTCTTTAATAGCATAGGATGTCTATAGCTCAAAACCTTCATGGGAAATGGATCAAGTGGTTCTTAGAAGCATTCTCTCCTACGCTATTAGAAGCAAACATGTTCCCAAAAAGCTCATTGTCCTTCACATGCCCCTCTCTTGGTTGATAGATGGAAACAACTAGATAAAATGTCTATGTCATGGTTGCAGATGGTTATCACTTTAACCTAGTCAACAGTAGCATTATCTTGATCTTTTAGCAGGGATGTGTGTGTGGAAAGAAATATTTAACTGATGATAGTTTCTAGGTGGGATAAAAGAAGTATGGTGAGCATTCCAATTTAAGTGAGGACCCATCATGGCTTACTATCACGGTTCCTTTCCACTGGTGGGTGTTTGGTATTTTGGATTTCACTCGGCCCTTTTTTGATGCATTTAAGTCTTTTAATGTTCTATTTAGGGGAGTCTGTAGACCCTCCATTTGATATTTAGCCTTTTATGACATGAATGCCCCATTGTGGTCTTTCTTTGGGGAAGATGATGGTGAATCCTTCCCCAAGTTTCTCTTTTGGGGTGAGTTGGGCATTAGAGGAGCCCACTTCTCTATTTTATTAAGTGGAAAGGTTATTAGAAGAGGCCTTATTTTAACCTAACCTAATTTTTTGGACAATGAAACCTTTCATCTTTATCTCCCTAGCACTGTAATCATCTATTTTAAAGGGCTATATTCTATGGAAGGTTAGTCTTTGGGTCCAAGAGGACCCTACCTTAATACTACCTTCATTTTTTGGTTAAGAGTGGATGATAGAGGAGTCTACTCTGATGTTATTCAAGTTATAGGCTCAGGCAGGGAAATGCTCTATACTTGGCTTCTTGTTCCTTTACCAGGCTATGAATCTTAAAGGTAAGATAAACCCTCTCATTAGACCTCTATTATTTGGAGACTATGTGAATGTTCTTGATGTCAGAAGACCCCCCTCTGGGGGACCTTATAATGTGCAATGTCATTAGTGAAGACAAGACAAAGGGAGACATCCTTTGAGATTCATTTTTATCACTCTTTTACATTCTATAGGTTATAGGACCTCAAAACCCCTAGCTGTGGGAACCCTTAAAACCCTCACATTCTCTAGTCTCACCTTGGTCATGGGCTCAAGAGGACCCTACCTTAATACTTATTTATTTTTGTAGTTAAGAGTGGATGATAGAGGAGGATGCTATGATTTTCTTCAAGTTATAGGTTTATGCAAGGAAATATTATATGCTTAGCTTCTTGCTATACTTTGTCATGCTATGAATCTTAGAGGGAAGATAAACTCTCTCATTAGAACTATGCTAGTTAGAGGTTGTGTAGAAGGTATTGAGGGTAGAATACCTCCCTCTATGGAGTACCTTCTAGTGTGCAGTTCCCTTAGTGAAGACAAGATGAAGGGAGACAGTCCTTCAAGAATCATTTTCAACACTCCTTTGTGTTTTGCAAGTTACGGGACCTCAAAACCCTTAGTTGTAGGAACCCTTAAAACTCTCATGTTATTTAGTCCTACCTTGGTCATGGTACCTTTACTCCACTTATTTAAGGTTAGGGGAGCCTCCAATCCCTCTTTTTTTACTTACAAGTTATGAGAGACTCAAAAGCCCTGGTTATGGGAATCCTTAATACCCTTATTTTCTCTAATCTTGTCATGGTGATGAGACCTTTACTCCACTTGTCAAAGGTTGGGGGAGCCTTCAAACCCTCTTTGTTACACTTATAGGTTATGAGATACTCAAAACCCCTAGTTTTAGAAATCCTTAAAGCCTTCATGATCTCTAATCTTGCCATGGTCATGGGTATCTACATTACTCTTTTCAAAGGTTATGGGAACCTTAAAACCCTCATTGTTGTAATTTGTTGTTAGAGGGGATATTTTTCCCTCTTTGTTGTGCCTAGATGTGGGTCTAGTTATCAAAACCCTCACAACCTGGTTTATAGCTTTGGTTTTAAAAGTGTTTTTACCCTATCAAATAAAAAAACATAAGTAATTAACTAATATAGGTCACTAATTAATATATATTCCTCAAACCATATTAAGTAGATGATTAAGTAGATAATTTTTTTATGTGTTCTTATACATATATACATTGTTGTTTTCCAATGATAACCTACACAAACTTATATTCATTCTTGTGGTTTAGATAATAGACTATATGCAGATCATATATATATATATATTATATATATAATCTCCTAGTTTCTGAAATCAAACACACACATATTTCACTAATTAAATGTAAACAAGACACCAACAATTATAGAATTTTGAGTTAAATAGTAAACAAAACATCACCAACTTCTTAATTGCTTCTAGATGGGACTGTATGAACTAGTTAAATCCTCGCTTTCCCCTCTCTCTACTCCTTATTTCTTTATTTTCTTCCTCCTTTCCTCTTTCTCCTATGTCTCACCTCTTTTATCTTTACTTCAATTTGTGTTCTACTTATCTTATCTTGTTCTCCTCTTATTATATTCCACCACTAAACTTCTATTTTCCTTTTTCATGAATATTCCATTTTATTTAAGGTTCACCCTTCCTCAAGTTTGATGTTTATTTTTTTTGTGTTTTTTATTTTCTTTTTCACTTTATTCCAATTCACTTTATTTCTTAAATATAAAAATCCACTTACAACTACTAGTAATAACATAATTGCTAATTATAATGCAATTGTTTTATTAGTTACTAACTTAGTATAGTAAACAATTATCTTGACTTAATGATAATATGACTAATATGAAGTCAATAATATTATTTTAATCCAAAATGGTAAGTCAACAAATATTAAATGAAAATGAGATGGTTATTATAACTATGATATATCAACTATTTGTCTTTTGTTATCTATATATTTTAAGGCATGTAAGCCATATAATGATATTCCTGATACCATACAGACAACTAGCCAATGTTCCAAAATATTTTAAAATCATGAGGGTTAATATACATATGGTAGTACTAGATACTTATTTACCAAAATTTACATTCTTTCAAAAATATTAATGATCCTAAATATAATAACTTGACATAAACACATAGTACCACAACACAATCACACGAGATTAATTTTGCATAATCATTAAACTGGGCTAACACATAACTAATCATGCGTAAAAACTTATCTAAATGCAAAAAATATCAAAAGTGTACTAACACTAACCATTCAACTATGCATATAATGAGTGCCATTAATGTAGTGTGTGTATAGGTTCTAGCTATTTCTCTATCTTCCCCTAACACCTCCATCTATGCCACCCATTTCGATGATGCTCTCCCTCCATCATGCTCTAATGGATGAATCTCTCTTGCATCAAACTCATGAAAATAAGGTAGTTAGTCCATAGTATTATAACATACATATCATAAAATAATGTTTTAATAACAAATCAATATGATCATAATATAATGATATACCATACAACTAAACTCATAGCAATGTAACCATGTAATCAAAACAACATTCGACAGTCCCATAATATCATATGAATTATAACTTAGTCAAATAATAATAAAACCAAATTACTAACCATAAAAATCCATGGATATTCAAGTAAATTTGCTTAGTGAGAAATAAAAATGTAACAATGACCATCGATCTTGAGATCAAGATCTGTGGCTAAAGATTAATTCAATTTTAGAGAACAAAGCCAATAATATTTTGGAATAAACAAACATTAATGGGGCATGAGTGGACTTAAACTTGATATTTATCTCCATTAATGCCTAGTACTTGACACCCTTTTGATGATATCATGGCCTAGATATTTTGATTTATGAATTTTCAATGATAGAAATTCAATAAATTTCAATGGATTTTCCACTTAAGCTCTTAATTTGATGTGATTTACTTAATGACTTTACTTAGTATTTTTCAATTCTTGGAAATTGATCACACATTTAATCAAAATGGTCAAAAATGTCAATTTACTTGGTCATAATTTCATTGGATTTGAATTATAAGAAGGTGATGATTGTGTAAAGTTTATTATCTTAATTAAGATAATATAGATGTGAATTGACACATGCATGTGATGTGTGTTGACAAATCAGAGGATTTCAGTGCTCTAAAACATTATTTTACTTGGTCATAATTTGAATTAAAGTGAATTAAAAGAAGATAATAATTGCATAAAATGCATTACCCCATTCAAGGATACATGAGTGCAAATCGGCACATGCACATGATGTGTGTGAATGAATTAGAGCATTTCAATGATTTTGGTCTAGATTATGCATCGTTGTGAAATGTCATTCAAATTTGTAATTTTAGCACAATAGTGATAAGAATTAGATTTCTACATTTTGCCCTTATTTAAGAATATGTGGTCAGACATTTGATTGAAACAAGAGATTTTTAAAAAATAAAAGGTCGCTTTAAATGATTATAATTAGAATAAATAAATTCATTCTCGCTTTTCACTAATTTTTTCATGAGTCGTGAAGAAATGAGGTTACTAAAATGCCCCAAATAGCATTTGGGTGGCTTATGATTCCCCCTTGAAGGGAGGATGGAAAAATTAAATTTTTAAATGGTTGGCCCTCAATCAAAAGAAAAATAATCATATAATTCCACAAATGAGGCTAAAAATAGAGTAATTTGAAGAAACTAGATTGAAAAATGGATAAATAGGACAAAAAGGAGTCCCCTAGGAAGATAAATGGGGGAACAATAGGCCTAAAGGTGTAAATTTTGAAAATTTTACAATATTTTTACCCCTGGGGGTAAAAGTTAGTCATTTCCCCCTCTGTTATTGCAATCTAGAGCTCTGATATTTGCATGCTAGGAAACTGAGGAAAATATCCAATATCCCATACCATCGACACCTTAAAGAGTGCATTTGAGAGTACCAATGACCATGAGGGAGTGGAGCATCAGTAGGTACCTTTTTTGGTTTTTAATTTATGTATTTAATGCTAGGTAGAAGTAGGAAATTAGGTGATCTCATCATTTGTAAAATTTTACAAAAGGTGAGGTCTCCCTCAAAAATGGTAAGTTCACATTAAAAATGATAAGGTTACGGGCTCTTCAATGGGGTGGTAGAAAAAAATAGTGAGGTTTCCACTTAATCAATGAACTCACCAATTTTGATGGAAACCATCATTTAAATGGTGAGAATGCCAAGTCAAATGGCAAAATCATGGGAAACGGCGAGGTTGCCTTGCCAAATGGAGATAACACCCTATAGATCAGTGAGTTTGCAAACCTGTAGAGGAAAATGGTAAAGTTAATCTATAGAATGGTGAGATCACCATACTAAATGGTGAGATCATTGATAAAATGGTGAGGTTGTTAAAAATACTAAATGAAGTAGAAGAAGAGAAAATGGGGCCAATATAAGATTAGTTTAGGCCCAAAATTTAAAATAAATGAGATATTATTGTGTAATTTAAATGGAAAATAAAGGAATGACTGACTTGGTTCCTTGTGTTTTGAATTTTAGGAGAGATTTGGGGTCATTACCACTCATGAGTGATGATATTGAGTATTGTGATGATAGTTCATATAGATCAATGAGTTTATGGGCCTACTAGAGGTGGTAGAATTATATCAGCTGGCTTGGCTACTAGTGATTTGTCTAGATCAAGCCTATCTATCAACACCTTGCAGAGAGGTGGCACTCTAAGATTTAGACATTTAATTTGCCAATCAAGGAGGCTATAATGACCCTAGAGGATGTTCATAAGATACTACAACTACCTGTGCAGGGCCAGAGGATCACTTGGATTTCAATAGACTAACTAGTTATGCTAGAGGATTTGATTGGTGTGATTGACCTAGAAGTTTTTGAGGGGACCATGGATATAGATTCATTAGAGGACTTGGCTTAGCATCTATAATTTATATTAGGAAAAATAGTGGTAGGGGCTCTAGCAGTGGCACCAACATCAACACAGGGGATAGTTCCCCTAGAGGTGGTTATTTTGATGGATCTTGTCAACAACCTTCTACTATCAGACAAGAACAAATGGTTATTTTTTATTTGCCTAATTGGAGTGTTATAGGAGATGTATGATCATTCCACATGATTTGATTTGGGACCCATAATTTTGGCCTATCTTTATCAGGACTTGCATATGATAACATACTATAGAGGGTAGAGTATTAGCCATAGTACGTTTCTTCAGGTCTAGGCTTGGGAGCACATAATGATTGAACAACCATTGGTGTCAAGATGTTAGTGGGGACTTGAAGGTCTAGTGGATTTTGGTTGGTATCTCATAGGTATAGGTTTACGAGGCCACCTTAGGGATCTATACTTTTACAGATGGGCCATAGATGAGATGGTCAATGGAGACTTTATCCAGCGATAGTATTTTATGAAACCATTCTACTAGTTTGATGACTTGTTTGCCATTGGGTTCATGATTACACCTTTTTATATCTCAGGCTACCATGACTTTTTTGTAGATAGATGTAGACCATATTGAGTGTAGAGATAGTTTGGTCTACAATAAGACATTCCTAAAGGTCCACACTTTTCTACCTATGTGACCTAGAAGATCAAAGAGTGGGGAATAATAATGCCTCGAGACCAAGTTGTGATAGATTATGGTAGAATTTAGAATATACTATGGGATTATGAAAGTGGGGTAGTATATGTTGGCATGATGTATGCCTATGCATCATGGTGGGCTAGTGCCCAACCCATTCGATTGACTAGACTTTGGCCTCAATAATCAGTCCTACATCAGATATGGATGAGATAGAAGAGAGATGGGGGTCAGACCCTAATACATGGATAGGTTTAGGTGTTAGTTCAATCAGCCATACCATAGGCTATCCCATTATAGGTCATTCATGCTTAGTTGAACATGACCCTCTAAGAGATATAGAGATGGCTAATTTAATAGATGGGTAGCATATAAATATAAGAGAGACATTAAATGGAGACAAGGGCCATAAGATAGGGATGGGGGAGGAAGGGAGCTTTGATTTAAGGATAAGTACAAGTATAGAGGAGGTAGGGCCCTCTAGGATAGGTAGGTTTGTAGAGGACTAGGGTTTGATTGATAAGCTGTAGCATGGTATCACTACATGATTATCAAAGATTGTAGCCTTGTAGAGTGATATAGTTAGATTACATGCAAAGTTAGCCATTACATAGGGTGAGATGACCCAGCTATAGGGACTTATTAAAGATAAGGATGCTGAGATTATGACACTAATAGGATAAGTAACCTAATTGATAGAGGTACAGGCTTAATTGACTACTCAAGATATAGAGCTTCTGACATTGACTAGTGAGCAAGATATAACCTAGGGTGATTGAAATCAGTTGATATCTCAAGTAGAGATGTTGAATAAAGAGGAGGATGTTGTTTGATGAACTGGTATAGATGGTGGTTCCAACTAGAGCCTTAGTCAACATGATTTTGGCCAAGGATGATGCCTTACTTGTGAAGGATGATGTCTTGCATGCTAAAGATGAGATAGCCTACTAATGTAGGTTTTTATGAGGGAGTAATATTGGTAGAGAGGAGAGCCCCTCATACAAAGACTACTTGAGATCTTAGAGGATCAACAGGACCTCTAGGTCCAAACATACTATAGTGTTTGAGGATTTAATAGCACAACTAGACTCATAGTAGGTAGTGATGGATCCACCACCACCACATCTACCACCATCACCAGCATCAAGGATGGGCTAATTTTTTTAGCAGAGTCTATTAAGGGAAGGCCAAGATCAGAGCTGATT
The DNA here is from genome assembly GCA_037957365.1 of Torreya grandis. Lineage (NCBI taxonomy): Eukaryota > Viridiplantae > Streptophyta > Pinopsida > Cupressales > Taxaceae > Torreya > Torreya grandis. The sequence goes on along the minus strand of JARHVA010002177.1, from coordinate 506,764 downwards.
TTGTAGCTTCATATTAACATGAGATATATAAATATGATCTTGATGTATAAAACATTATGTTGAGATATATATGACATTTATTTTTTGGCTCATAGTTACTTGTACATGGCATATTAATATTATTTATGTCTCGTGATGTTTACATTCATTTTTATTTAATTATGATCTGATGGTATATGCTAGTTTTATAAGATGCACATTCTTAGTTATCATGTGGATGTTAACTTATTTATTGCTCTGTGTGATGTATGACTAGATGCTAGAAGATAGTTTAGGAGATGCATGTCCTAAACCAATAATAGAAATGACTAGTATGACTCACTATGTATGCCAAGATATGCATGTCCTACATAAAGAGTCTTTTTTTTCCAATATTTTGGTATTTGTTGTGTGTATGATACCCTGTATAGGTAGCAAATATGTAGGATAGTACTTTTAGAGATGTTCTTTAGTGCCACATTGACTATTGGACTTTGGAGCACTTGGTGTTTACTTTATCAAATGAAAGTATGCATCATAAGTATGAAAACATAAAATAACATTGTATTTCATTTGCAAATGGACCAGTTCAAATGTGAATATTTACAACTAAAGATAATGATAAAATACCAAAACCAAAGTTACAAGCATTTACGTTTGAACAAAAAACAAAGCAAATAAAAAGATAAAAATAAGTGTCAAATATAAATAGAAACAATCTTAAAATCAAGATATGAATTATCCAAACTTAAGTAGGAATAAGAATGTACAAATAAGCAATAAAATAATTTAAATACAAATTTAAATAATTCAAGCCCAATTTAAGGCCAGACTCAAAAGGTTTACAAAATGTATTCAAGCACAACACTAAAAACAAACAAACAACCTAATAAGCAAAACATACAAAAACACAAAATAGTAAGACAAAGACAATAAGAAAGACACAATAAAACACCAATAAAAATAAAGACATAACAAACACCAATAAACAATCAAAACAATAAAAAACAAGTAAACAATCCAAAGCAAAGAAAAGTGTAGTAAGCAAACTATTTTAAACAAAGGCAAAAGGGAAATAATGGTTAATCATAATGTTGGTATAAGCAAAAAACAAATTATTCATTTATGTGTAATAAACGTGTTATGCTTGGTGATAGGTTGACCCCTGAGCTAGATTAGTATGACACTGATACAACAACACAAGGATAATGAGTAGAAGGTTTCCCCTAGGCTATAGGGAAATAATGACATAAACAAGACAAAAAAATTTACCCTAAACTATATGATATAATGGCATAAATAAGACAACAAAATTACCCCCAAACTATAAGAGATAATGACACACAAAGAATATGAAAAACATTTCCCATAGTCTATAGGAGCTAACAAAACAAAAAAAACAAAATAATAGGGTGAGGGAATAGAAGAAAAGGAATGGTTAGCTGAGATGACTCTAGATTCATGAGGCAAGTGGACATTGCCTACATAGTTTCATGAATGCAAGATCTAACATGAACTTCAGGCCAAATGTAGTTGTCCTAGGATATGGGATAGAATAAAAATTGATGATAAGGAAACATGATTATTGTGAATCAAAATATGGGAATGGTCTTGTAAAATGGTGAATGCATTTAAATGAAAATCACCAAAAAATGGAAAAAAACATGACTCAAACCAAGGGTGCAATAATGCATCTACTTCAAATGAATAATGCACACAATGGTGACTCATAAAATGGTGAAAGTGTATGACTAAGGTCAATAAGGATGGGGAAGATAAAGTACAAGTGGTTACTTGTGAAATATCTAGGAGTCCCAAAATCTTTAGGGCAAAGAAGTGATAAAAAAAGAAAGGAAGGTATGATCGAGCTAACCTGAGATACCCCATATATCCAAGTGTTGCCTACATATTCTATGTGGAACTCAAGCCAATGTAGTTATTCCATAAATGGGAGGAAAAAGACCAATGTGGTCTAGAAATGAACTCAAAAAATAAGATGTCCCATCCCAAAAACAGTTGGTGACTTTATATCTTGCATGAAAATTCTAAGCCAATTTTTTTGTGAATTTTAGGATTGTCTAGTTATTTTACCAATGTTTAATGGTTTTCAAGGCATCTCAACTCAATCAATAATGACTATATATCAAAGGGTTCAACTTGTAAAATGGTGAGAGTGTGCCTTGGGTTGCTTGTAAAATGATGAGAGTGTGGCTTAGGTTGCTCATAAAATGGCAAGAGCACTAAGGATCAAAACTTGTAATGTTTTTGGTCATTTATTTTATCATTTTCTAATATTTTTGTGTTTTTTGGATAAGTAATGGAAATTTAATATGAAAAAAAATACATGGAACCACTTAGTCAAGGATATTCACTTTCATAGGTAAGAGTTCAAATGACAGCTAAACTAGTTGCAATAGTCTGGCATAACGAACATATTGAAGGTAGAGGTAAATACCAAGCAACCCTAAAATAAGAATAAAATAGTGCACAGTGAAAAATAAATCCCATAGAACCAACTATTAGGTAAAAACCATGTGTTGACATACCTTGATACACTTTTTAGTAAAAAGAAGCTACGGATAATGATAAAACAAAATTACCTCATAGAATGGTCCCTGAAGGTGTATATAATGCCAGTGAATCATAATCAGGATCATAATTAGTTAGGTGAAAAAAATTAGAATAGTCCAGGTGAAAGGTAAATTGGTCTAGGTATAGTGAAATAGAAATGGTCCAGGTTACAAGTATGATGGAAAAATAAGCATTTTCAACACAGGATGCCCTAAGTAAGGGCTCTTATAGATAATGGTTTAAAATGTTACTAAGTATATAAATGCTTAATATGTACAATTTTCATTAGTTTTGGGAGTTATTTTATATCTAAAGTAGCCAATCGGTATGCCCCTAAACCATAATTCATTGTAACCACATATGGGCCCAACTAATTAGGTTAAAACTTACCCTTCTTCTTGCATCCAACATTGGTGTTCTTTTCATTCTCTTTTAAGACCAAGTCTCCAATTTCAAACTCTCGAGGGAGAATGCATTTTTTATATTTAGGATTCAACTTATTATGATATGCTCTAAAATTTTCTAGGGCATCTAAATGCTTACCATCAATAAGTTATAGCTCTTACAACCTCAAAAATCTATAGTATTCATTACCAATAATGTGCTACAAAGATACCCATAATGAAGGTAATTCAATCTCGATTGGGATAGTTGCATGTGTGATAAAAACTAGGTAAAATGGAGTGGTACCTATAGGGGTATGATGACTAGTATGATAGGCCTAGAGAGCAAGAAATATTTGCAAGTGTCAATTACATCCAACATCATTGATAATCTTCTTAAAAATTATGAAAATGGTTTTCTTGGATGCCTTGGCTTGACCAATGCCTCAGGTTATATGGTGTGAATTTTTTAAGTTTGATTTTGAACAAGGTACATAGGGCTTTCATATCTTTATTCACAAATGAACCACCATTATCAGATATGATTTGGGTGGGGATAACATAATGACAAATGATATGGTAATGGATAAACTTGGTGATTTGCTTCTTGGTTACGTAAGTGAGAGAAATTGCCTCAATCCACTTAGTAAAATACTCTAGAGTAGTAAGAATGTGCTTGTGACCATCAGAGTATGTTGCATTTATTTTTCCTATGAAATTGAGACCCCATGTAGAACATGGCCATGGTATAGTGATTGGCTATAGCATCAATGAAGGTGTGTGTATCAAATTACCATAATATTGATAGGAAACACACTTCTTGATGTAATTACAAGCATCTATCTCCATATTAGGCCAGTGGTATCATTTTATTAAGAGTTTCTTGGCAAGGACTATGTTGTCAATGGTGTAGGTCCCACACATTCCTTTATTGACCTCTTTAAGCACTAATATTGATTATCCTAAAGATAAACAACAAAGAAGCATTCCATCATATCCCCTATTATAAATCATGTTTCTAAGGATAGTATAATGGGTTAGGTGATGAAGTAATATTTTTTAGAAATTTTTGGAAAGGTTGGGAGGAAGAACTTGGTCATGAAAATAATTATAAATGTCTTGGTACCAAGGAGGTTTAGTTGGGAGATTAGGACCAACAATAATACAAACCCTCTCAGAGTCATATAATACAGGAGCTGGTTGTAAAAGGTTCACAATGATAAACTAATACTCTTTAACACTATTGGTGACTTGTACCATGAACCCAATTATTGCCATTGCTTTGGCAGATCAGTTATTGACCCATGGTATCTGCTCAAATTACAATGACCTAAAATGTGACTTGAGATTGTCTATGATATTATTATAGGGTACAAGCTTTCGATCTCTAGTTTGATACTGGTTTGTAGTTTGATTAATGATTAACTAAGAGACCACATAAACCATTAAGTATTGGATATCCCATTGTATTGTAAGATGAAGTCCTACACAAGGGATTCATACTTGGCCATGTTATTAGTATAGTTAAAGCTGATATGAAATGCATTGGGGATGAGGTCCCCTTATTATGTAACTAGTATAATGTTAGCTTTAGATCTATGGGATGTGAATGAGCAATCAAAATATAATGTCTAGTGTTTAGGTTCATGAGCCACTTCCTCTATTGTCATGACACAGTTACTTGGAAAATCAAATGTGAGTGGTTGAGTATCTATGATAAGAGCTTTAACAAGTTGATTTATGATAAAATGCCCCTTAATATCTATCTGATTCTAGTACTCAACATCAAAATCACTTAATAGCATAACCCATTTATCCATACGACTTATAAGAGTGGCTTTAGACAATAAGTACTTGATAGGGTCCACCTTAGCAATGACAATAGTTTTATTGTTCAACATGTAGTGTTACAACTTTTGGGAAGCAAACACCATTGTCAGACAAGATTTCTCAATAGGTGAATAGTTATGCTCATATGTGATGTGTGTCTGGCTCAGATAATAGATCACATGTTCTTTGCCTTGGGTCATCATACTAAGCCAAGAGTGCCCCTAGTGCCTATTAAGCAATGGTTGGCTAGGTGTTGGTGGTTTTAATACTGGTGGGTTGGCCAAGTATGTCTTTAGTTTCACAAATGCTTGTTGATATTCAATATCCCACTAAAATAAGACACCTTTTTTCAAGAGGTGCATAAAAGGATGACACTTTTCTTGTAGTTGTGATATGAACCTTTTAATAGATTAGATTTTGACTTGTAGACTATGGATCTATTTTAGATTAGAAGGTAGAGGCATTTTCATGATGGCCTTAATTTTAGCAAGATCCAATTCAATCCTTCTTTATGATATAATGAATCCTATCAATTTTATTGAAGGAATGCCAAAGATGAACTTCTTAGGATTGATATGAACTTTGTATTCATGAAGTTTCTCAAATATTCTTTCCAAAACATCAGGATATCTAATATAAATTCTTGATTTAGCTAGGATATCATTAACATAATCCTCAACTATATCATGCATCATCTCATAGAAGATAGTAGTCATGGCACATTGATAAGTGTCACCAATGTTATTCAATCCAAAAGGCATGAATTGGTAAAAAAATGTTCCCCATGGAGTAGTGAATGTAGTCTTGTGTTGGTACTCTAGGGCTATCTTGATCTAGTTGTACCCAGATACATTGTCCATGAGGGATAACATCTCATACCCTGTAGTTGAGTCGATAGCCATGTCGATGTTTGGTAGAGGGAAATTATCCTTAGGACATGATTTATTGATGTCTCTAAAATTAGTAAAAATGTGTATATCCTATGGATTTTTGATAACTTGGACTAAATTTGATATCCATTTAGAGTAGTCTAGTGGTCTTATGAAGCCATCTCCCAATAATTTCTATAGATCCTTTTTTACTAATATGAAAATGTGTGGGTGCATCTTTCACAATTTATACTTAGTTGGCTTGGCATCTATATGTATTATAATTTGATGCATGACCAAGGTAGGGTCCAAGCCTGGCATGTCTGAGTAAGTCCATATGAATATATTAATAAAATCCCTCATAATATTGATAATATAATCATGCTCTTCATCAGTAATGTATGTGCCTAGATAAATGATCTTAGGATATTCATAGGTTTCAAGGTTTACCTCAGTGGTATTACAAGGAGTGTGGATCCATCCTCTAAAATAGTAGGCAATTTTTGATACTAATCTTCTTCTTCAATAGTTGATTGTAAGTCCCAAGGCTCATCCATGGGATAATGAGAAGAATCTGAGTCTATCTATTATAGTAATGGCCAATTTATAAATTTATCAAGAAATTCAAGAGCAAGATGATCAAAGGCTTTATGTTATTTATAAGTAATACTAGAACTGGTTGTAAATATTGGACTTGGTGGACTCTATGCTTCTTGTGGAGGCGAGAAAACTTCCCCATCCAAGAGTGCCTGAACTAAGTTTTCACTCAAGATTTTGTCTTTATATTTAATATTTACCTAACTAATAAGTTCCTCAAAGAGGTTTTCACCCAAATATATTGATTTTTTATCTTTTATATGACCAAGTAAGTTTACCTACTTTTCAAAGTAGGCAAAAGGGTCCAATGAGATGTTGAAACCTTTTTTGTGATCACCAAATGGTAACCCCTCTTTAAAGCCTATATAATATTAAATCTTTCCACCTTTGGAAGTGCTCCAAGACTTTCAAAATCCCTTTGACAACTCTAGAGTAGCCTTCCTTCCATGGTCACCAACTAGCTTCCCTGAAGACTTACTCAACCCCTTACTAATTCTCCACCCATGGATGTGCAAGACCCCAAGGTGCCTTTGGGTGAAAGCTCATCTCTAAAATCAAAAAGATGATTTGATATAGAAATTGATTTGATAAATTTGGACACTTCATGGTGATGGAGCTCCACTTGAGCCATGACTAAAAACCACCAGTAAAATAGAATAATATATCTACCTCAAACATGTCGATGATTTCTAATATAAGGTTTTAGAAAGAATCAATGTACTCTATCATCTCCCCAAAGTTACTCCAACTCACTCAACTTGTTCCTAATCTGTCAGGCACCTAAAACAACAAACATCTCTGGTGCCAACTTGTTAGGATCTTGCTCCTCAATTAGAGCACAATATGATTACCTCTATGTAAGCAACTAAACACAGAATTTAACCAGAATGAATAAGTAACTAGAAATATGAAACAACACAGGATATGAGAGACAATACACAATTGTATTAGTAATCACTCAGAAGAAAATACAATAAAGAAGATGCCACACTTCTTCTTCCACTCCTCTAGAGCTCCCAGACATCTAGGGTTCACCTGTAATTCTCCTCCAACACTTTCCTCTCTCTATACAAGTCACAATAAACAACTCAAACACAGAGTTGTTGTTCACCTCCACTAGTCAATAACAATGCTACCAGTACACCAAGCACACAACTGTACTCCAAGTAGATCTCCTTTTCTTTGCTACCACCTGCAAATCAACATACCTTACTTACCCTGTAGATATTTCTACACCCTGAAGAACCCTTGTCCTTGCCTCACCAAGTCCTTATGGTTCTTCAACCAGTACCCTGGTGGATCTTCTACTAGAACTTGCACACCTGCAACTCTCCCTGATCATACACACTCAACACCCATTTGGAACTAGGAGGAACACACCTTGCTCTCTTCCCTCTGAAGGAGCTAATTTCTGCTCTCTTACTCTCTAGTACACTTTTACAATACAGCCCATGAGTTTATTATATAGATCTCATGCATACAATAATAGACATTCTTAATTATAATAATTAGACATGCAACTCCAAGACTATAATTAGCCTTTAACATGCAAACTGACAGTCCAAAAATAGACTTGTTCGAAACCCCGCATGCAAACTACATGCACACACAAGTTGCTGACGTCGGCTCCTTCCTGACCGATGTCGGCCGACTCATAATCAACGTCAGTTGCTTTTACACTATAATATGATTGACATCGGTTGATCAGACTAACATCGGTTGCCCTGCAACTCTGCAACCTCCTTCTGTTCACATCCTGTGAAGCTTTTAGCTCCACAACCTAACAATCTCCCAGTTGGAGATAAATAGTTGCACTTGTACCTATACCTATACATCATCTAATTCATTTCTTGGCTTGTATCTCTCTTCAAGCTCAATCCTGAATACCAACCACCACACATCCTGTGATGCTACACCTATCATCCAAGTAACCTGCCACATCCGAACCTACATACCATGTAGAGAAGTGCTTGACCCTGCATAACATGAATCCCTGCTGCTGGTCCCTCTCATATACCTGAGAATCTACTAAACTGCCCTCCAGTACTCCTTTTTCAAATTGGCTCCAAACTTTTTGACAACTCCCACTACTTGGGAAAACTCAGGTCTACACAAGACCTTATGTGATTTCAAACATTGTTCTAAGCTCAGCTTGAACTGCCCAGCCATAGGTGTGCTTACCAATTCTACATCCTACATCTTGAACCCTACCAACACCTTCTTCACATCATCTCCCACTAGAGACAAAATCAACCTATGATCTTCCATGTCTCTTATGTCGAAGAATTTCGCTGCTCCCAAATTCTCCATGACATACCTCTAAACTAACCTTACCCTTAGCTCAGCAACTCCCTATATGTACAAACCTGCTCCAAGCATACCATCCACATACAATAACAAGATAATGTCACGACTCATCATCCCCCTAGTAAAGTAAACACAATGGTTACACTGACATTGACTGAAGCCCTGCTTTGTCATCCACCTATCAAAACTTGTACCACTGTCCTGCAGCTTCCTCAAGACCATATACCTTGGTCTTCCATCTCACGTGTCCATCCACTCTCTTCTCTAACCTGGGAATCCATTCCTCTCTCAGTGCTTTCTTTCAGCTAACAACTCCACTAACAAACCCCTATTTGGTTCTTCTCCAAGGACTCACACTCCTCATCCATGCCTAGCTCTCACTATTTCCTGGATTCTACCTGCATTGCCTCTTCACATCTTCCTGTTCTTGACCATTAGTAAGCAATAAGTAATATAAAGAAGGTGAACAATGAATATGAGGTTCACTTACCCTTTTTGACCTCCATATGGGCATTTGAGACTCCTTGACAGCTTGCTATCCGCCCAACATCCATTTCAGTGACCAATCTCGGCCATCTCCCAATCTGTAACCAACTGACATCAGTTCCCTATGACTAACCCTTACTGCCAACATCATTTACCTAGCTGATGCCAGTGTCCTTTTGCTGACATCAATTCATTTTGATTGACATTAGTCTTCCTGTTGCCGATGTTAGTTATGTCTGATTGACGTCGATCTTAACCTGCCTGACACCACCGACTCTACTGATCTGCACATGACCAACATCAGTGCCTATCTATTCAATGTTGGTTCCTCCTGACTAATGTCGGTACCTGTGTTTTCTTATGAGTGATGAATTTTTACCCATGAGCTCCTTTTGGATCAAAACCCTATTCAAATTAACACAGCCCTGCTCAGAATAATTCAGTCCCCTCAGCTGATCTCTGTCCATCATCTCTTCCATGAACACCAAGGCTTTCCAGTTCTTAAGTTTATCAAAGATATCTGTCTTCCACTTAAGAATATGCAATCCCCTCCTACATATGTGACCAAGCCTACAAAGCCACATCTCTGCAACAGAAGGTGAATCAGTAATATAAGTAGATAGATAAAGGATACCTACTTTCTTACCACCATCTAATTCAAGTGCATCTGCTGTGAGAGTTACTGTGCATCTCTCATCACCCAACTTTCTTGAAGAAATTAGACTCATCTCTAAGACTGGTACCTGCATGACCTTCTTCAACACCTGTGTGTTACCCATCTACAATTTCAGCTTCACTTCCCCTTTGCCAATAATCTGACAAGGCTCACCAGCTCCTAAATAAATCTCTCCAAAGTCTCCAAAGACATACCCATGAAAAGATGCTCTATTTCGGGCTATATGGAAAGAGGCAATAGAATCTATAGACCAAGATTCTACTTTATCCAGAGCAACCTGTGTAACAACACCTGTAACATTTGCTTCTACACGCTGATCTTCTACCAACCAACAATCTTCCTTTACCTGCTCTTTCTTTCCATCAATCTGACCATTCATGCTATTAAGTTTCTCCATTCATAGCTTGCTTTCTTCTGCCATTGCTATACTTCCACTCAATCTAAAACCCCTGTGAGTGACCTGTAATCAATAAACACTAACCAGATCTGAAACCACCTGTTAGTAACCCAACCAAAAGCTTTGATACCACTTGTCAGGCACCTAGAACAACAAACATCTCTGGTGCCAACTTGTCAGGATCTTGCTCCTCAATTAGAGCACAATATGATTACCTCTATGTAAGTAACTAAACATGGAATTTAACAAGAATGAATAAGTAACTAGAAATATGAAACAACATAGGATATGAGAGACAATACACAATTGTATTAATAATCACTCAAAAGAAAATACAATAAAGAAGATGCCACACTTCTTCTTCCACTCCTCTAGAGCTCCCACACATCTAGGGTTCACCTGTAATTCTCCTCCAACACTTTCCTCTCTCAATACAAGTCACAACAAACAACTCAAACATAGAGTTGTTGTTCACCTCCACTAGTCAGTAACAACGCTACCAGTACACCAAGCACACAACCGTACTCCAAGTAGATCTCCTTTTCTTTGCTGCAGACCTTACTTACCCTGTAGATATCTCTACACCCTAAAGAACCCTTGTCCTTGCCTCACCAAGTCCTTATGGTTCTTCAACCATTACCCTGGTGGATCTTCTACCAGAACTTCCACAACTGCAACTCTCCTTGATCATACACACTCAGCACCCCTTTGGAACTAGGAGGAACACACCTTGCTCTCTTCCCTCTGAAGGAGCTAATTTCTGCTCTCTTACTCTCTAGCACACTTTTACAATACAACCCATGAGTTTATTATATAGATCTCATGCATACAATAATTAGACATTCTTAATTACAATAATTAGACATGCAACTCCAAGACTATAATTAGCCTTTAACATGCAAACTGACAGTCTAAAAATAGACCTGTTCGAAACCGCACATGCAAACTGCATGCACACACAGGTTGCCAACGTCAGCTCCTTCCTGACCGATGTCGTCTGACTCATAACCGATGTCAGTTACTTTTGCACTGTAATATGATCAACGTCAATTGATCAGACTGACGTCGGTTTTCCTGCAACTCGTTCTGCAACTCTACAACCTCCTTCTGTTTGCATCCTAGTGAAGCTTTTAGCTCCACAACCTAACATAATCAATGATGTTGGAATCCCAAGTCATAACTGATCTCCAAGGGCTTTCTTTAGATCCTCCCAAGAGTCTAACTTGCTCTTAGAATTACTTGATGCAATATCATTAGCCAAGGTCTTATATCAAACCTTTATCATACCTTGAGGTACCTTACTACATCATGCACCTCTCATGCACCTGACAACCCCCCAAACCTAACAGATAATCCTCCATGTCCCAAAATAAATTCTCTAGAAGATGGTCATCTTATGTAACATAATAACACTCTAGATCCTTCAACTTGGGTAGTTTTGAAATTGTTGAAGAGTTAGACTTTGATGCTTTCACCAAACTTAGTATTTTTAATCAACACAAAGTCACTTCATCTTATAACTTAATTTGGAACACAAATCTCTCTTCTAACCTTGCATTAAGTTCTATGATTATCTGCTCCATGGTCTCCACCTTCTCCTCAAGATCATTGAATCTCATACCCACATGCTCCTCTATAAACTAGAACTAGGCATCAGCTTGCTTAGAAAGGCCTTCTTCCACAACATTAACTTTTAACTTACTCTTGTTGTTACTACCACCACCATCACCTTTTTCCTTAACCTTCTCTGGACCTCAGTCAGTCACATACTCAAGCAATGCTTCAGACAAATTTCTTGTCATACTAACTCAGACATGACACACTAGACTAAATCAATAGGGAAAGGTGTACAACATAGCTTAACTAGGCAAACACAACCCAACCAAGACATAAACCATGTTTTCTAATACCAACTATCATGGGGCCAACATGATGGAGCTAAAAACTATATGACACCACTTACTCTCACTTGAGTCCCTATGTGAGAACATAACTTTGCGAGAACTATAGAATATGCCTTTAGTATTTACCTATATAAGAACATGCGCAAAACAGTGGTATTTTACTTTTATTTTGATGGATTAACAATCAAAGTCAAACATAACACTTACAAAGATCAAGAAATCAACTCAAACACACATAAGCATTCACATAATGAAAGAATAACTAGGATAACGTGTATTTTATTTAGTTTTATAGGAAAAAATGATCCAAAGTATAATAAATAAGCAAAATAAACACATACACAACAACCAATGAGTTGGGCTTAGGCGATAATGCTCAGAACCACTCAAATAATTACAATGAATAATTTCCTCCCAAGGTTTGATTATTCTCTACCTAAGACAACCCAGCCCCTGCTTCACAAAATCTAAGACTAATAAAACTAATCATAAACACCTGCATGATGTAGCATAGATACATTCCCACTACCCATAACAAATTAAGATAAAAAAAACATAAAGCTTCACTTTCCAACACTTAAGGTCCCAATTGATAAGGTTAGGATGACAAAGGGTAAGTGGGTAATGAGCTATGATGGTCATAATGGAATTGGAATCAAATAGTTATGTATTAGCTAGCTCATCATAGGTGCTATAATGGGATGTTGTGTCACTATTAGGAGTTTCTTCATCATTTAAAAAAAAGAATCACTTTCAAAATACATGAGATCATCCCTAGGTGGTATAAATCTACGACCTTGGTTTATAGTAGGTTTACTAGTATACAAAGGTTCAAGAATACCCTGCTCACATGGCCCTAGGCCTTTACCTGGATAGTCCAAACTATCCATAATTTGATTAGGGATATGGTACTTAGGATTTTGAGAATAATTGGTGAGGCCATCAACATACAACCAATCTCCTTCCATGATGTCCTCATGATCTTGATTTGGTGAAGTGGTTGGTACAAATACCATTGTTTGCTTTTGTGTGTTTTTCTTTTACGAAATCATGTTGGGCCTACAAGGGATTTTGGAAGGTTTTGGTCTTCCATAGGACTTGGGAGATTTGGGTAACTTTTCAATATGAAAATAATATTTCAAATTATATATGGAAATGTTGATGTCCTCAACAATAAGTTATTTTGTAAAGTTTGTAGGAAATGGATTCGTTGAAGTGGAAGCAAGATCATTAGGGTCGATATAATTAGATTTAAGTGGTTTAGAAACTATTTCTTTTTATTCTTTTCTACAAATTTAGAACCAAGGAAATAATTATAATTCATGTATTCAAACTCTAAGGGTCTACAATATTGGTATGGCTACAAATCAACATAAATAGTGACCTCAATTCTAGAATGAAGGAACTTGAGGCATTGATGAAAGGTAGAAGGGACATCACATACTTCATAGATCTAAGGGTAACCAAGAAGTAAATTATAAGGTAATTTAATATCCATGACATGGCATAGGGTATCATGGGTTACAAGAACAACAATAATTGGTAAGAAAATGGTCCTTGAAGACTCTTTTCAGTGTTGTCATATATTTTGATCATGATCATTTCTAGTTTCATGTCTTTATTAGTATATCCTAATAATTTTATCAATTTTAGAGACACTATATTCATCCCCAAAACATTGTATATAATAACCCACATGATCTTGTGATGTGCTATAATGACCTTGATATACAAGGGATTATTATGGCTAGGACCAAGGGAAGACATATCTTGTTGATCGAAGGTAAGTTTCTAGGTTGGAGATAGATTTCCCAAGAGTGTTTTTAATATGATAGCATTAATGTATTTTGGAATAATAAACTATTGGAGGAAGTCATTTAGTATGGTCCTATGAACTTTTGACGTACTCAAGAGATCTAGGATATAAATTTATGCAGATGTTTTACATAGTTGCTCATGAATACTATATGGTTTCTCAACAATAGGATGAGAAGGTTTCACCTTAGCCAATATAGTGTTTGGTTTAGGATTAGAAGGCATAGGGTTTAGAATCATCTTAGTATTGGAAGAAGGCAAAGGGCCTTGAAATTTAACTCACAAACGTCTAGTTGTGACTATGTAATTTTGAGTTGACAAGGAGTCATCATAATTAGAATAATTGGGTGGTAGTCCATAAATATTAACCCATGGAAAATGAAGCACAACATGATTTCTTGAACTTGATACAATTTTACTTGAATAAGAGGGTGACGAGCCTAAAATAGAGGGATTGATGATTTGAGAAGCTTCAGAAGATACATACATTTTGACTACAATGGTGGTGACATGATTACTATATGCCCCATGATATTATCATAATCATAAGGCATGGTATTATAACCCAAGTTATTATCTTGGGTATCATGATCCTGATTATGATTATGATGATTTTGTTTTTGACCTTGTCTATGCTGATGTTGACCTTATCCTTGGTTCTGATTATAATATTGCTTATGAGGATGATTGGTCTCAAGGTCAAACTGATCCATGCACATATCAACCTACTTCTCATGAACAAGTGGATTTCATGAATCCAAACAATATGGAATCACCAAAATGTGTATGAGGAAGTGCCATCGATGTATGATCCATTTCAAACCCAATTTGAGAAACATTTGTTTACTAATAAAAAAGACATATTTATATGTTTATTAGAGTTGGGTGTTGAATATCCTCATGATTTTCCCATATAAAGCATGTGTCAAAGATCACCACCACTAATTACTATCCAAATTACTAAGTGTAATGATGATGAACCATCTTCTAGTCATGATCCCTAGTTGTTTAAATGTCCACAAATCTAGAAACATATAGGAAAGGGAGGGAGCTACTTGTATCCTCACCCCAAGTCTCACCTAACATCCAAGATCGAGTATGATAAATGCATAAAATTTCAATGACCTTTATGATTTGGTACTTAATTTAGGAGTTATTCCTCCACTTGAAAATCAAATCAAATATGCATTGGTTGAACTATTACCCAATGCTGAGATAATCAATGTTCTTGAACAACTTACACCCAAAGACCCTTTATAACTAGTTGTATAATATCTCTAAAACATGTATAACAATCCTCACCAAGTGGCTAGCAATCCCATGTGTCAAATTACACATGTTCATATTCCCTCTAAATATCTATAAAGATCAATTTATCTACAACAAGTTTTTATACAGAACATTCCTACTAATTTCCAAGTTCCCCAATGCAATTTTACTATATTTTCTTCTAATACAAAATAAAGAGTTCATTTAGTCCAACAAGTTGATTTTACTCAAAAATAAATCCCAATAATCTAGAAGTAAGTCCTTAGTCAAACATAACATCTTTATCTTACACAACAACATATTTCCATCCCATAGTCTAACCACACTCAATACCAACTTCTGCCTACACAATAATGTGTATCCATTCCTTCTTCTAACCAAAATGAGTACCAAATTTTATGTAGCCAATAAAACCTTAGAAATATAAATAATACTTCTAATTTATTAGGACAAAGAGTTCCCACTAATGTGACAAACTCCCAATTTCATTCTCAATCAAAAAACCCCCCACCTACTTCTCAAAATACTGCATTTTCTAAGGAATTGCAAGATATGAAAGATGCAATATCAGTATTACATGCTGGAAATCAAAGTTAAAAGTACAAATTAGATCATATATATTCATATCCATTTGATTTAAGTATTTTCTTAATACCACTTCCATCTCATTTTGAGATCCTAAAATTTGATAAGTATAAAGGAAAAGGTGACCCAAGAGATAACCTCAACCTATTCTTTGTTTTTTTATCAAGAGGTCATCTATAATTCAAATTTATTACTTCAATTGTTTTCACAAAGTTTGGTTGGTCTTACCTCAGAGTGGTTTACACATCTGACAAAAGATTATGTTACTACTTTTGATGACTTATTAGAGAAGTTCATTAAACAATTTTCTTATAACATTGAGCATGAGTTAGCCATGGTTGACATATGTGATATTAAACAAATAAGAGGATAGATATTTGTTATATATATTCAATGATGGCATGCACTAGCTAGAAGATTCTCCCATGCACATACTGACACTATGCCAAAAAACATTTTTATGATAAATTTGAATTTAGAACTAGTACTTAATCTCAAATTGTAGTGTCTAGAAACTTTTGATGATGTCATTGCTAAAGGTGGTCAAATAGATAAGGATCTAATTGGTAAGGGATTGATTATAATCTATACATAGATTCAAAATAAGTCTCAACACCAGTCTCTAAATTAGGACAAGAATCAAAACCAACATGCTACTCCAAATCTGACAATAGTAGCAGATAAGCCCAAGCCTTTCAATTATAAGAATAACATGGTGGGCAATGGAGTAACAGAGGCTATACATGTTCAAACCATATAGCCTCCACCATTTTAAAAGGCATCATAATCAAAATTTATTACTATGCAATGGTAGCCTCCTCAAAAAAATTAGTTTATTATATGATTGTTTTTTAATCTAGGAGAGCCCATTGAGAATGTGCTTCGCAAGCTATCACTACAAATATGATTGGCTACCTAACTACAAAACCTTTTGATGAGAGTCAACCTAAACGAGATTGTTATAAGGACAATGAATACTATGATTATCATCAAATCAAAGGACATGTAATTCATAGATGTGTATAATTAACACATCTCATTCAGGACATGTTTGAAAGAGGATAAATTAATTTGAACAATTCTCCATCCTCTAATTTTGGTTATAATATGGGGATTTACCAAAAATCTTTCCCTCAGCATAATAATAATGAGCAGCAATAACAAAAGTGTCAACTAAATAATAATCATAACGAACAGTCTTGGATTCATAACATTGATTACCATGCTACCATTTATAATTACAACATAGTGTTATGTATCATAGAACATCATGTAGCCAAAATTATGATCAATCCTCATTCCTAAAACTCCCAATAAGCAAACCTTTCTATCCTAAGATTAGGTCCATCTATTTTGGGGGTTCTTCCTCCTTATGACTCTCATTCTCAATTTACTATTCTAAGATCTATCTATTCTACTTCAAACTCTAAAAATTTTATTGCCAATCGAGATTATGTTATTACAACTCAAAGTACTAAGATCACCCTTCAAGGTATTATACCTTCTTCTACTGATCCTAATACACTATCTTGTTTAAATCTTATTCAAGATCAGTCCAGACTTAGATATGCACCTATCAATAAGCCATATGTCCTTATGTTAGTTCAATAAAATGCCAGCATGGATTTCCATTTTAGATGCGTTATGTACCTCTAAGTTACACAAAGATGTCCTTTATGATATTTTGAGTCAATCTTAGGTACCAAGCAACATTCCATTAGATAAATTTTAAGAAATGGTTGGATACTTGTCTCTTGGTCCGTAATTGGTGTTTGATAAAAATGATATATCATCTCTAGGGTCTTCCTACACTAATTATATATACATTTAGGTTATAATTACTCACCATAATATCAAGAGAGTACTCATCAACAATGGATCAGGTCTTAATATTGTTCCACTTAAACTAGTCCAATGTCTAGCTTATACTTCAACATGTCTAAATAATGATACTATTACTATCAAGGGCTACAAAAACACTAAATGCTAATTAGTAAGAACCATTTCCTTACCCATTCAGGTTGGGTATGTTATCCATAACACCCTTTTTTATGTAATTGATTTTGATCTACCATACAATCTCCTTCTTGCTTATCTATGGATTCACGAGATGCATTCAGTGCCTTCTATTATCACATAGGATTGCACCTATCTTGATTCTATAGCTTTTTATACAAGTTCCTAATGATACAATGGAAAAACCTCCAAATCCATGGGACAGTGGCAATTTGAGGTTAATCTCCAAAGAAGGCTGACTTCCTCAAACTAAAATGCAAATCTCATTCTTTAGTGCTTTTTAGATCCTAAACTAGGTTTTTGATGGGGGAAAAGGGTTAAAGAATTGAAATTTATAGAAAACTAAAAATATGGTGATTACACCAAATATTGTATACTGGATCTAGATGCTTGCTTGACAAAGACAATAGAGTAGAAAATAGATTGAATTTATTTTAAGCATAGACTTATGTAAATTTGGAAATCAGAGGCAGTATTTTAGCTATTCTTTAGAAAAGGGAAAAGGATATTTATTCCTTATCAAGAGGGTAAAATACCAAAAATGAATTTTATTGAGACTAAAATAAAAGACAAAGCTTCCACAAAAAATCAAATAACTTTACACAACATATAGATTCCAAAGACAAGAAAGTCAAATCTTCAAATTTATTTCTCTCCAAAGGTTACAGCTTGTAGTAAATACATCCAAAATGCAAAAAAA
The DNA here is from genome assembly GCA_037957365.1 of Torreya grandis. Lineage (NCBI taxonomy): Eukaryota > Viridiplantae > Streptophyta > Pinopsida > Cupressales > Taxaceae > Torreya > Torreya grandis. The sequence goes on along the minus strand of JARHVA010002177.1, from coordinate 488,380 downwards.
TATAACTAACAGAAAAAATATAGATTGGTCCATGGGTTATACCTATTTTTATACAAAATATCTCATATATGAGATGTAGTTAACAAAACTTGAATGCCTAGTAAAGAAAATCATGAAAATTTGAAACCCCTCATGCAAAAAGAGGTAAGTTTCTCTATTTCTGGTATCTTGGACTTATGAAATGGATGGAAAATGGCATGCATAAATTTTGCATGATCTTAGGCATAGCATGGCATGGTATGGCATGGATGTAACTATTGGATCTCCATCCAATGCTTCTTCATCTGGTAGTGGTTGAAAATAGCTTCCTCATGCAAAAAGAGGTGCCCAAAATAGAACTGGTCTTTCAAATTAAAAGATAACATTGAAAATAATTCTAAGTTAATTTTCCATGAAAAAAACCCTAAATTTCAAAACTCAAATGAGACTTTTGTAACTTTTAAAGTCTTTATCACTTTTGCCAAAATGAATCGTGCAATTTGCACTTCATGATTTTGCACTTTTCAATAATTCATATTTATCAAAATGGAAAGTACAATTTGCATTTGTGCTTTTTGAAAATTTCACATTATCAAAAATATAAAGTATAAAATATGTTTTTATCTTTCTTAAAAAGAGTTATAAAAAATATAGTTGTACCTTTTAAATGAAATTACAACTTGATAATGTAATATTTGAAAACATTCAACAGAGAGGAAAGATTCATCAATGTCCATAACTTCTTCAGCTTTTTTATCATTTTCAACCTACAGTTTCTCAGTATATACATCAAAGGCTTTGACATTATCTTGTATTCATTCTGGATACAGCTTGTAAGAGTAGATATTAGAGGTTATACAATCTACTTGAACATCAAATAGTTCTCTCCTTCATATTTATTGATCTATTCCTTCAAGATTTTCCTTTTGTCTTTGATGATTCTATAATGTTTCATAATTGCTACAATAATCTTATTTCCCTTGGATTTTAAATTCATTTCCCAAAGTTATTACTTGTGATAAACCAACTGTGAAAGCTGGCAGGATCTATAGGTGTTTGGAGCAGTTTAAATCTCTAGTAGAACTAGGAGGTGTTAGAAGTACCTAAAAGTTCCCATAGAATTGGGAGGTGTTGGAAGCACCCAAAAGTTCCCATAAAATTTGGAGGTACTGGAAGCACCTAAAAGCTCTCATAGAATTGGGAAGTGCTAGAATCACCTAAAATTTACCATGGAAGTGGAAGGAGTAGAGACAACAAAAGTAGTTGTGTTTTTTGGGGGAGTGGAGGATGGAACAGACATAGGGTTTGTGAACTTAGGAACTGGTGGAAGGGTAGAAGCTAAAGCACTAAATTATTAAATTAAGTGTGTAGGACCACTCAGGGCTAGGGATGTAAATATAGTGGGTTGAGATGAAGGGGAATACTATGTAAATGATGTAGGTGACATGGATGTAAAATTTGTAGTCATGGATTGGTACTTTCTTGTATATGGCTTCAAGGTTTGATCACATGATCAATTATAGCTCTGAGATCACAATTTTAGCAAATAAATAATGATAATGAAATCCCTAAACTCACTTATTTAAATATAAAAAAAATCCTATAATTAATGTGAGTCAAAGGTGGTTGGTGGTGGAGGTTGAACCTGCTTGGAGTAGGTCCACTATCCCCAAGAATGGATGACTGGCTGGCAAAAGGTAGAACCCATGGGGCATTTTGCATGTTTATAATGAGAAAAGTGCACTTAGGGTTTTGCATCCCATAGTTATATGGTATGGAAAAAGGTGGAGACCATCATGCACTTTTCACATTTCATAATGTGCAATGTGTATCAAGGGTTTTGGGTTCCATAGAAAGGGGGTTGTAGGTTTTAGCAGGATCCAAATCCCATCATGCACTTTGCACGTTTTGAAAATGTGCAAAGTGGATGCTTAGTCATGGATTTTACTAGCTGGGTGCATGGAAGGATCTAGATCCCTCCATGCATTTTGCATGTTTGAAAATGTGCAAAGTGCATGGTAATTTCTAAGTTCCACCAGTCTTAGGTGTTGGGTATTTTTTGGGATCCAAAACTTTTGAACCAATTTGCACAAGTGAAAATTGCATCCAAAGTTTTATATTTCACAAGGCAAAAAGGGAAGATGGGTTTTTTGGAGGCTTCAAGTTTTTCCTAATAAAAAAAGGGGTCTCCTTTAGGATATCAAATGTATTGATATTTTTGGGATAAAAAATATCAACATTTTTTGAAAATGTGCAAAGTGCACGCTGAGTTCTGGATTCTACTGGCTGGGTGCATGGTAGGATCTAGAGCTCTCCATACATTTTTCACATTTGAAAATGTGAAAAGTACATGGTAAGATTTGGGTTCTACCAATATTAGGTATTGGGTGTTTTGTGGGATCTAAAACCCATGAAGCAACTTGTACAAGTACAAATTACATCCAGAGTTTTGGATTCTGCAAGGTAAAAAGGGAAGATGGATTTTTTGGAGGATTCAAGGTTTTTCCTAAAAAATAAAGGGATCTCCCTTAGGATAGCAGATATATTTATATTTTTAAGATAAAAAATATCAACACCTTCTTATCTTCATCAATGCATTAAATGGAATGGAGGTGACTATTCTATGATATTTTCAACAATATCATTGTTGAAAACATCTCAAAGTATAAGTTCACCATTATACTTATTGTCTTAGTGACATCACTCCCATAAAAAGGACAAACAAATAATCTTTGAACCACCTCCATCCAATTATGTAGATCTTGACACCCTTACTTCTTCTTCTAAAGCACCTTTTCCCTCATTGAATTCCTCTTATTTTAACATTCATGACAAGGTCTGAGCACATATCATATGGAATATGATTTTCATGTGGCCAAGCCACCTAGATCACCTAATTCCTATGGGCAACCCAAGATGGAGTGGCAAAAGAAGGGGATAACATCTTATCTTACAAAACCTCTCTCATTTTTTTGAAGAAAGGGTTTCAGTTGATGATATTTAAATATAGAAGATGAGTCATGGTTGTATAATGAAGATCTAGCTCCTTATTTTCAAAGTGAAAAATACCCTATTGCCAATAGAATTATGGTTCATAATGCTTTTAAGGGCAAGGGTTGGGGGGAAAATATCAAGGTCAATTATATCCTTTTATTCCTATGAAACATTAAAATAAATAATGTTTAAGATACAAACCACCTAGGGTAGTCCCCAAACATCCTGAAAGTGGTTTAACCTATGTGTTAAATGATGATCTTCTTAACAGTGACATAGAGTCTTATTATAGTATATATTATGAGCTCACCAAAAATAACATGTTTGATTCCTTTTCTATTCTTACCATTTTCATTGTTCCTACCATTACCATTTCCCTTCAATATCCTGACCCTATTGATTGGGACCAACAAGAAAATGATATCTCTCTCGACAAATTCTCTAATGAAGAAGCACTATTAGAATTCTCAGGCCTGAGAGATTATTTACTAATAGGTGAACAAAAATAATTATTTATCTTCACTTTGGATCTTATGGCCTACTTTTAGGAGTAAGTGAACTTCCTAAGTCAAAATAAAAATGAGACATTGAGATCATTAAGTGAAAACCTTTCTAAGGTGATTTTGGATCAAGTAAAAATAAAAGATAAAGATGTGTCCTTTGGTGAAAACCTATTTCAGGTGCCATTAGATGAGGAAGTTATCTCTCCTTCATTATAAACTTGAGAAACCAAAAGTCCCCATATATCATACAATACTAAAATCAATCCTTAAGATCATGATTAATTTTAGTGTATGGTTCTATAAAATCCACACTTAGTATCCCATTGGCCATTACCTGAAGGAATGAGTCTAATTCTTCCTATATAGGTCCATCTGAAAGTTCACATTTTGAGTCTGATGATCAATTACCTTATTTTGCCTCCTATTTTGGACAATGGTTCCAAACTTGGTGGAAGACACAAAAAAGGTCAACATTGATACATATGATTATCTAAATATAATAATTCTTGATGTGTCTATCATTGGAGAGGAGCATGAATTGCTCATTTTCTTGCTCATAGAGTTCATTGATATATTTTCTTGGGCTTATTCAAATATGTCAGGTCTAGATCCATAATTAGTTTTTCATCACTTGGTCACGCATCTAGACACCAAACCTATTAAGTAGAAGCTAAGAAACATGCATCCATAGATTTCTCTAATAGTCATAGTTGAACTAGTAAAATTACTGGTAGCAAGTTTCATCAAGCCTATTCCATATGCAGATTGGATTTCCAACATTATTCTTGTTAGCAAGAAACCTATTAACATCTGTATTTTCATGGATTTCATAGATCTAAATAAATCTTGTCCTAAAGATAACTTTCCACTACTAAATATAGATATGATATTGGATTCAATAGTGGGTTATGAAATGTTATCTCTCATGGATGGGTTTTTAGGCTATAATCTAGAGGATCAAGTCAAGACAACATATACAACCCCTCAGGGCACATTATATTATCAAGTCATTCCATTTGGATTTAAAAATAAAAGGGCTATTTATCAATGAGAAATGACTATAATCTTTCATGATCTCATGCATGATATTATGGAAGACTATGTGGATGAAATCTGAGGCAAATCCAAAACTCGTGAAGAGCATCCAATAGTGTTATGAAGAATATTTGAATGGATTCATGAGTATAAAGTGCATCTCAACCCTAATAAATGTGTTTTTAGGGTTATGTCTATCAAATTATTAGGCTCAATTATCTCTTATAAAGTATTAAAGTTGATCTAGACAAAGTTCAAGTAATCAGTGAAATGTCATCTCCTTCTAATATGAAGCAACTACGTAGTCTACAAGGAAAAATCTAGGCTATTAGATGTTTTATATCTTAACTTGCTAATAATTTTCATCCATTCACACATTTACTAAAGAAATACATTAAATATCAATGGAATATGAAATTCCAAGATGCTTTTGATCAACTTAACTGGTATCTAGCTAATCCCCCTATACTTATTCCACTTATGCCAAAAAAGCCTTTTTTACAATACCTTTTTACAACTGATAGCACCTTGGGGGAACTCCTGGCTTAGCATGATTATCAAGGGAAAGAACAAGTTATTTATTATCTAAGCATAATATTAGTGTTTTATGAGAAAAATTATAGTCCAATTGAGAAACATGTCTTGCATTGATCTTTGCTTCTTAGAATCTTAAACACTACATTTTGAATAACAAGACATTGTTGATTTTTAAAGTGGATCCATTGAAGTATTTATTGGTAAAATAAGCTCTCACAGGTCAAACAAAAAAATGGATCATGTTACTAAGTGATTTTGATATTAATTAAACACATAAAAAAGTAATTAAAGGATAAGTTCTAGATGATCAACTATTTGAGGCACCTATACAAGACTATGTTCCTATCACAGTTAATTTACCTAATGAGTTTGTTATGACTCTAACTAAAGACAAATAATGGAAACTCTATTTCTATGGTTCTTTCACATCACATGGTTCATGAAAAATAATATTATTCATCATGCCATAGGGAATTCTTATTCCTAAATCTTTTTGCATTAGATTTCTATGCATAAATAATATAGCTAAATGTGAAGCTTTGCTTTTTGGACTTTGTCTTGTTATTGTTGTTGTTGAGTGTGGAGCCCTTTAGGGATATCACATGACCATAGGGAATTATTTTTGGGGCCTAGAGAGCTCCAAGGATGTGGAGAGTGTAGTTTCCCTACTCCACCTTTTGTGGAACCTTGCTCCACATGTGAGGGGAATATTCCTAGTATATTTATAATTTCTATGCTTCCATGTTTTATGGAGTTAGTTGTTAGATGCCTTTTCCCATGTTGACTTCATTGTTTTGAGGGAGCTAGTTTTTTTTGGATAAGAGATTACCTTCCTTTTTGTAAGGAGTTTTTTGTGATCACATGATGTTTGAAAATGTACCCTTGAAAGGTGGAGACCCTTAGTATGGTGTGTTCCTTCATGGGAGAGATTTTGGATGAGATTGATGATGTGGAACTAAGTTGTCTTGAGTGGATAAGGATTATACTAGATAAGCATGATGCATTTTTCCTCTTTTCATGGATTTGTTTTCAGTTGCTATATATACATGGTATGGTGTGGCCTTTAGAGGTTGATGATATATTTTTAGGGTGTGGTAGGTGTTTTGAAAAGTGCAAGTGTTCATTACAAGGTATGGTTTAGCAAATTGTGAGATATAACATTGTGCAAGTGCAGGTGAAAGTGAAGATATTTGTGCAGAATTTTCTATAGGAGATTTTTATATCTCTATGAGAGTTCATTGTAGTCTTAGTATTTAGATTGTTATTTTTATTTGAGAAATTTCATTGGTGGATGTAGCCCACATTAGGTGAACCATGTTAGATCTGTGTTATCTATTTTATTATCTTGTTCTCTCATTTATGATTTCATAATAATGGTGAATTAAGGAATGTTTTCATGATGCATGTTATTGCATAGCTTTAGATCTGGTTTATGGTAATAGTAAATTTGGTTTAAAAGTGTTTTTATTCCTAATAGTTGTATAATGGGATATTCAACATTTATAAGTGGATGGTGATTCTCAACTTATTATCAATCGGGTCATTGATCAATATCAAATAAAGGATGAAAATTTGGTGCCTTATAAAACTGTGGTGGATGCTCTCAAACTCAAGTTTGAAACCATTCAATTTTAGAAGATTCATAGAGCCAATAGTAAATCAGTTGATGTTATGGCTACTATTAGTTCAATGATTGTACTTTCTTATTTTCTCCTAGAGTATGAGTTTCTCATCAATCATCTTCTTGTTTTAGCTTACAATTGTTCACATTCTAAGATGATATGTGTCATTACTAGTCCCAATTCCCCTTGGCACCATGACATCTTCTCTTATCTCTATGATCATGTCATTCCACCTATGTATCTTGTAATCAAATGAAATATTTTATCCAAAACACTTATTGTTACACTATAATTGGTAGCTTACTATATTGTAGAGGCTATGATGGAAGTTTGCTTCACTAATTAAATACAAAATAATATAACTTGGCACTTAGGGAAGTTTATGAATGGATTTACAAGGCCCACACTAGTGGCATGGTGCTAATAAAGAAGCTCCTCTGTACTAGTTACTATTGGCCTACCATTGAAGTAGATGCATGTGCATATGTTAAGAAATGTATACCATGTCAAAAACATGGTGATTTAATTCATGTTGTGGAATAAACACTACAACCAGTCACAACTCCTTGGCCATTTTCAACATGGGGGCTCGATCTCATTGGCAAGACTAACCCTACTTATCCAAATGGTCATAAACATATTCTTACTACTACTTAGTATTTTACCAAATGGGTAGAGGCAATCCCTCTCAACTACATAACCAGTAAGCAGATTTCAAAATTCATTATAAATCATATAAGTTGTCATTATAACATCCCTTTCAACATCATCTCAGATAATGGTATGTCCTTTAAAAATAAGGACATCACCACCCTCTATTCTGAGTTTCACATCAAACATAAGTTTTCTGCCCCTTATTAACCTCAAGGTAATGGTTAGGTAGAAAAATCTAATAATATGCTAATCAAAATCCTTAAAAATACTATCAATACCTTTATCCATGATTGGCACATGAAAATATTCCCATCTTTATGGATATATCATACCAATGTTCGCACTCCTACTAGTGTAACTCCTTATTCCTTGGTCTATAGATCCAAATCCATCTTGCTTATTGAGATAGAACTATCCTCACTACACATTTCACTACAAGGTGTCCCTTATGAAGAAGACTATCGATTGGCTAGATTAGTAGAGTTATAACTTTTGGATGAGAAAAGTCTCTCCACCCTCAATTACCTCAAGTCTTATCAAAATCATTTATGATGAGTTTACAACAAGAGAATCATTTTCTGAGAATTTGAGCTTGGTGACTTTGTGCTCAAAGAGAATAAGAAAAATGCTAATGTTTAGTGGGAAAAGAGAGGTAATTTTGAACCAAATTGGTTAAGCCCATTTTTAATTATATTTATCTATGGGTTATGTTTAGTGGGAAAAGAGAGGTAATTTTGAACCAAATTGGTTAAGCCCATTTTTAATTATATTTATCTATGGGTTTAGTGCATACATAATGGTTACTGAATAAGGTGATGAATTATACATTCCAATGAATATTATGCATCTTAATCACTTTCATGCTTAGAGTTGCCACACTGAAATCTATCATTGTTCTTGCTTGGGGGATTCACTATTCCATTTTATCTTTTTTTATTATTTTTTTCCCTTGCTTGGGGGCATCCTACCACTTTTCATCACTTTCCTTACTTATCTTATTACCATCTTAGTTTTATCATGATTCTATAGGTACCATATGTGAATCAAAGCAACATTCAACAAGACTAAAATAACAATGTAAAATGGTTTTTATATCAGAATCTATTTGCATAAGAAGTGCCATAATATAGAACATTATTAATTATCTATGTTGTATGACTTTATTGCTCCCTTCAGTTCCTAGCATTTCTTGAGCACATTTATTTATTCAATTTATTGCAATTTCATCTTAATTCATTATTGTAAAGGAAGAAATTGTATCCTATTCCAAATTGTTATTGAATGGTCCTCCTTAATTTATTGGTGTTCGAACAACCATATTATTGTTCCATGTTCATTCTCAAATTCATGCACCCATGAACCTCCTTTCCTTACATAGTTTTTTTGTATTTGTCTTATTCCCATTCCTATACATTCTCTGGTCAAAATACTCTTGTTCACATCGTATTCCAAAAATACTAAATAGTTGAAATATTCCAAAAAAGCCTAAATAGTTCACATATTCTAAAATTTGTAAAAATATAAATATTACCTTATGTTTAAAACCCTAAAAAGTTTCATGAATCAATATCCTAAAGTTTCCCCATTTTTCATCCATCTCTAATGTCGTACAAATGATTAGTTATTATCTTTTTACTCAAATTGGGTTTTAGTTACATGTATTTAGATGGAAAATACTAAAGTACCTCATTGGTGTATTTCATCTCATTATAATCATAACATTTCAAAAAGTGGGACCAACTTTCCATGCTCTCACAATTTTGTGAGTTACTTTCACACTTCCACACTCTCACCATTTTTTGAGTTAAATCCCATGCTCTTGATATTTTATGAGTCTTTCTATGTTATTTCCATTTTACAAGTTCATAATTAATGCCTCACCATTTTGTGAGCTCAACCATTTTATCTCAAATTGTTCATGTTCTTGTCTCTAATCATATTTATCATTTCTTGTGCTTAATTTTTGGTTAAACTATAATGGCTTGAGGTCCAATTGGATTATGTAGGCATTACTCAATTTTTTAAGGTCAGCTCAGCCATCCCTTGTCCTGTGCTCTTCACATTTTATGATCATATATCTTGCCATTTTGGCAAGCCTATTCCTTATATGCTCTCACCATATTGCGATTCCCTATTCTTTTTTTATGTAATCTATCTTCTTAACTTGTCATCAATTTTATTCAATCCCTACTCTTTGGTAGAACAACATTTGGCTTAAATTTAATGTTAGATCTAGTGTCTATGGGACTATATGTCCACTTGCATATGACATTTGGGGTCATATTGACCACTCCTTATTTTTTGTTTTATTCCACCCCTTGATCATGATTGTTTTGTTTTACCCTTAGTCTCAAAGAGTAATGCTTTATTGTCACACACATTGATTTATGAATTGAATATTTACTTACTTTAATTTGTGTGTTTGTGTGTTGATTTTTTATTTGCTTATCAATATGTTGTTTGTTACATGAGTTCCTTAATTTAGTAAATTATGTTTTCCACTTAAGTCTTGATTATTCATATCATGATTTTGAGTTGTGAATAGTTATATCTAAATTAGAATTGATTTAAGTGCATTGTGTTGTACATTTAAATATTGATTATCCATATATTTTTTTAGTGGTTACATTTGAATTTTGAATTCAAATTATTATGCATTTTGACAAACTAATGTTATCATGATCCTTCCTAGATTATGATGCATAATATCATGTGCAATATAAAAAATCAAGCTTGAAAATGGTTACCATGTCAATGCCATCAATCACATACATATCTATCTATCTGATCAAATCATCTAGTCTAAAAAACATAATGATTATAATGTACATATATCTCATCAATACTAATAGAAATAAGCATTTATAAATCCAAAGAGTAAGTGACATAAGTAGGTAAAATAAACCATCACATGAGATAACACTAAATATCATAACATCTCATCTATATCAAAGATTCCAATGTCCATATACATCAAAAAAAGGAGCATATACATCAAATGATAATAAAATTACATATCAGATCATCTGATTACATTATATAATATCAGTACATACCATGAATCGAATTGTGTAGAACTATCTCAAAGCATGTCAACTCTAGATATGATTGTCTCTAGCTACTCTATCTTATGGGTTTACTTGTTGAGATATCTCTCATATCTTTTTAGGTGATGGAGGTGGTTGTGAAAAATGACCCATGGTAGATGATTGAGGAGGAGGTTGTGCCACTAATCTAGCTAAAGTAGATGTCATGTGGGATCTAGAATATCTAGAAGATGATCTATGTGTATTATACTCAAAATTTAGGTCTCTTATCTCCTACTAATATTGATACCTCATATAAACTCTTGTAATAATCAACCTAATCCTTAGATCAAAATATTTTCTCGTAGACTGATACTATACCTCTTTCTATCATAACCAATCTAGCCTCATTTAACTTGATCTATATCTTGGCCATCCCTACCTGTGTTGTATCCCTCACAGCTCATGTTGAATCCCATTTTGATATAGCTATATCCCTTTATACAATAATTTTTGATTGACCATGTAGCATAACATCCTCTCAAATCTATTTGAGTCTCTCTTTGTAGTGAGTTGTGCATGTATCTAAATAATCATGGCTATATTTACACATAATCTAGACATCTCTGTCTGATTTACACCAATCCATGTATGCACCAAGGATAACTATTGTGATAAAAAATATAACCTATTATATATTAATAAGACATTTGTTTCCCTAACACTAATATCTTGTCTCAATCTATCAATAAGTGCATGTGTCTTAGTTGATACTATGGGCCTCAAAGAATTATCCTACCTAGGATCTCATGTCCCACATCTACCTTAATCATTACCTATCACACCTATATCTACCATCTCCTCATTAATGCCTATCTCTACCTCTTCCACATACTCAATCTCTACATAATCTCCCTCCTCTATATCTATATACTCTAACTCCTCATATCCCTCCTCACCCTCCTCTATAGCTCCCATATCCACTATCCTAGATAATGGAATTCCTAGATCATGTCCATCATCTATATCATGTGAAGTAATCAGTCTCAAAGGTTGATGTTAGTCCTACCATATAGTATATGTCTATATAACTCATGAATTTTCTATCCCACTTGCATATACATAGGCCACCTATGGTACCAATCCATAATTAGTTCCACCCTTAGTTTGACCAAGAGCTAGTCCCCATTGATGTCTCGCTCTCATCACATGTGCAAACTAATGAGGACCTGGTGGTACATCCTAATACAATATAAATTGGTGTTATACATTATCTAGCATGTAGTGATCAATATTATACTTATGTTGACCTAATATGTAACAAGGAGGGGTCATTTAATGTATATACTCTCTATCCTCTAGCCACTAAAACTAAATATCTTGATAGGGTCTCCAAGTCAAGTTAAACTCAATCATCTATTTTATCACCCATTTATAGTATTATATCTCTCCTCTATGTGTCTTATGCCTTGGTCCTACCTAATACCACCGATAAACCATCAACTCATATTGATCCCTCTATTTTCATCTACCCACAGGCTGCTCAATGGTTATGTGATCCCATGCCCACACCTAAAGTAATATTGATGGGCTAATGTTGCATCTACCTCAGTGAACCACATAGTGAATGTAATGAATACCTACACTGAAATAGTTGGCCTTTAATAAAAAAAATTGTGTTTGAAATCATGTTTCTGACTAAAACTCCCAAACCCATATGGAATAACTATACATTCGTGTCAATCAATAGAATGTTGTTGACAACAAACATGATAACTAGCACTAATCTCTCATAAATAATGTGTACAAGAAAATATTCCTCCATAGCCACATCCCATGGTATTTTCATTACCATCTTAATCTTGTTAATTTCTACATAGGCACCCCACACCATCTCAATATCTAGTGATCCAATTAACTCCTCTAGTATCACCTATCTATCTCTTAAGGCAAGCCAATATAAAGGATGACCTTTGATCGACACTCCTATTATATGCCATATATCCTCCAAGGTGACTATATACTCTCTTGTTAGTAACTAGAAGGTAGACATGTCTAACCTCCACCACTCTACTAAGGCACTAAGTAGTGTCTGATCTACTTGAATGGATGGCATCCACACTATGTGAAGTAGACTAATGGTATCAAAGAAACTTGATGTCTTACCTATCCACATGGTGGGATGGTGTAAAATATGAGACCAACACTCTCAATCTATGAACACATCCACTCATTATTTCAACCCAATCACAGTCACTCCAATTAGTCTTTTGTTTCTAATTTTAATCAAATTTATACATTCTAATCACATCTATTTTTATAACCGAATAATGGCACCTAGTCTTATTCAGTTTTGATGATCTTTTTTATCTATCTCTCTATTCAATTTATGTTAATTTGATCAATTAATCTTATTTTCATCCCTAATATGTCATAGGTGATCATACTTTCCTACACTACATGCTAGCACAAGCACTAAGTTTGAGTTATCACTCTTTTAGAGCTTCTTCCCATTTTAATTTATCCATATTTTTGGATATTTACTATTTTACATATCTTTGTTTGCATCATTTCCATTCATTGATATTTCATTTATTTTCTTCTTTATTTTGAGTTTATCAATCATTTACTTACAATGTTTTATATATCTCATCTTTTTTGGTGTGTTTCACATTCATTTTACCATCTAATTTATATTTTATTTTTTATTTTTCTATTTACTTGTGAATTTGTATCATTCTTTTTTACCATGCATTTGCTCACATTTGATAGAAAAGAATAATATATACATTATTTATTTTTCCATGGAATAATAAATCACAAACACATTTGTGAAAAATAAAATCCATGAGTAATACTAAAACACATCTATATATATGGCTCAAAATTTTGTACATTACGATATAAAATATTAAAAAAACATATTTGAGGCTGAGATCCACCCTATCCATCCAATATGAATAACATGACAAACTAACCATAGAATCTTGAGACTTCCCTCTTTATATACTTCATTGTAGTGATTTCATCCACAATCATAGACTTTGGGATTTTAATCTTGACTCCTGACCAACTGTAGTTAATGAGCAAATCTCTCTTGATCCAACACCTTCCAAACCTGTAACTCTCCTTGGCCCATTCCCAATGGTGTTATATCCTAAGCTCCAATTGATAATATCTATATCCTTTGGGAAGTCTCCATGAGCAATTTAAACCACCCAAGATAATTCTAGGTTGAAGGCACTAACAGATCAATTAATTGCATATTATTGTGTTATGGTAGCACATCATCCAAGATGCGATGGTGGGAAGTCTCCACCATGGTCTTTCATCGAGCCTCCTCTATCATAACATCTATAAAATGTAAACCAAAATAACATTAAATCTCATACATAATCCAAACCTCATACATATATCTATATATCTCTAAATAAAATGCAAAAAATTAAAATAAACACATTTTACTCACCCATAATAGTACCATCAACTCGACTACCCAATACCTCTTAGGTATCATGACTCTAAGGATGTGAAAAGACTTTTTAATACCCTAGATGGAAGACATAATCATTCCATTATCCACTAATTATATGGAATACTATAACCCAACCAAGAGATAATTAAGCTAGAATATACCCCTACTGTAACTATGGTTATGGTTATGGTTGTGGCTAACTTTGCACCTATTGATGCATGTGCAGTCATACCTTTGGGTGTTGTTTTTCTTGTTTTTACTTATAAAAAATTACCAGTACTCCTCCTCATACATCATTATCTCATTATTTTAGTCTTACCACCTTAGGATAATGAGGTCATATAATCAGTACCTTAGTAGGTACCCCTCTGCCTCCCACACCATATTGTTCCCTTGCATGACAAGCCTAAAATGTTGGCACCACAAGAGAAGATATTTTAGTGTGGCAACCCAAAATTAAATGGTACATGATATCACAATCATGGAAAGTGGCCTACGATTCTTACTCATTCAATTTCCTACACATTAGATGGCCATGATGTCTAGGCATCATAGTTCCCTGATATGTCTACCATATATATGTTCATACCACAATGTCTATAAAGTTAGTGCATGTAAAATTAACCACATAGTATGATATTTACCCACATTTTAATTTATGGGATGGAATCATCCATGGCATGGAAAATCCATATCATTCTATACATAGGGAAGTACTCATAAATCTAACTCCCCAAATAATAAGAGGCCCCATATTCTATTAGATAAAATATTGTAAAAACCATGCACTACTTACACCCAAATCATAGAACCTAGATAAAATAATGTGCCATGATATAGCATATAATGATAAATGTCTATAATATACAAGGGATCCCTCCCATTATACTTGTGATAGATCACATGAGTTGTCACAAGTCTAATAATAGCCTTCTAGATATTCATAATGGTCAATACACATACATCAAAGAAATGAATGTGTAACCATCACTCTTCATATCTCTTTGAGATTGTAGACCACACAACTAAGGTCTTCCTCTTATTAAATGAATCTAGAGTATTTCACACCACTAGTGTGCCTATAATAGGTAATTCCATGATCACATCGACATCCTCTAATTTGATCTCCACCTCGATGATATCCCCATCCACCACCCATTGAAAAGTGTTAGTTAATCTCTACCATAGAACATGGAAATAAACTCTACACTCAATGGAATCTAGTGCATTTCCATGATCTTGATGAACCCAAGGGTAATCATATAAGATCGATTGACTATAGACATTTCTCCAATAGATATAGAATTCATATATCATCCAATAGTCTCCATAGACTCTGACATCTCTAAAAATGTCAAACAATAGGGCAAAAATCATGTCTTTGTCCAAAAAAAAATAAACTAGACTTGAAAATAATAAAATTACATTTTATTTAAAATCACCTACTACATCAACCATGTATTTTACTACATTGACCATCCTATGTTCTAGACTATATCATCCATGTATATTGATACAATGACCATCTATAAATTAGCACTATATTAGCCATGAAATATTGTATCAATATTTAATCTCTATTATATTAACATGCATACATGCAATTGGTCATCTATTGAAATTGACATACACCATTGACCATCTATTTAACTAAATTAGTTAGGCTATATCCTAAATCCATCAGCCATGATGTATGCCATTGATTTCTCTAATGATTCCCTACTTCATCAGCGATATTCCATGACATCAGCCACTACAAACATTATTGGCCAACTTAAATCATCATTATTTTTAGACTACACCGACTTAATTGATACCATTTAAACTACGTAATGATTTTTCATTGGGCTATAAAAAAATTTCTTGATTTAAATTTTTAACTTTCATGCCATACTCGTTACCCATCCTATATTTCACTTTATACCGAAGCTTGTTGGGGTAAATTATGCTACATGGATTTTCCTCGGCACCTAAATTTCCATATCTAATTAATTTTTATCTAAAATATTAAAATTTCATAATTAATACATCATGTACCTATGCCATATCATTCATAGTAGTGATACACCCACTTGCTCATCCACCTCCTCATGCACAGGCCATCATCTATATATTTTTAAGATTTGGACACACATAGCTATTGTTAGAAAAAATAGAAAATGTGTAAATGAATAGTTATTTACCCTTTTATAGTAATATTTTAAATTTTTTTAGCCTTTACTTATTTACCGATAAATTATGTATTTTTTAGTGCTAACATAATATTTTTTCAAAAAAAAAAATTCTCTTATTTTTCAGGTTTTCCTCTTGCTCCACACACTAGGTGCCTATCATCATATGCTACACATGCATCCTCTTTTCAATAGCAAAAAGGTAAGTGAAGGTATGTATTTAAAACTTATTTACTTTCACTTATTTTTCACTTTCTAATACTCTTATTTAGCTTATTTATTGTGTTTTTATGTTCTTTTTTGGAACACCATCTCATGTTACACGCTATAAACATGTGATGCACTTCAGTTAGGGCATATGTATACACATAATATTTTAAAAATTTATCATTTATTAATACTTACTCTTTTATAGCAACCTAGAAATTTTTAATCTCCCTGAGTGTATGCCTTAAAAGGGTGCATTGGGAAATAGGTGGGTAGGTCATTGGTTTTTTTCAAGAGACATTGTTATTTATTCATCAGTCTTACATCCATTCTAGCTTCCTCAAAATTTATCCCCTAAGTTATCTCCTTTGATATTTTATCCTCTAACTATATCAAGACCTATAATTTTTGACTATATAAACTCATTCAATGTAGTCTTATTTGTCATTCCTCCCTTCCCAATTACATTGATCAAATCAATGTAGTTCTAAATGTTATGACATAGTCTTTGTAACTAAATCAATCTAGTCAACCTAGTTCAAGGTTAGTCAAGCCATTTGGTACTAAATCGAGTTGGTTGATGGCATTGGATTAATATTGAGAATGTATTAGGATCATTCACCACTATAAATACAAGTTACCATTTCATTCCACTAGAGAGGAACATTCATTTTAAATTGTTATTACTCACACTTTTTCCCTACATCTATATTTTTTAAGATTTATTATTTGTATCTTGTTGTGGAAGGAAAACTTATATTATGGAATATTAGATGTAATAGGATTCCTTTTTATCTTAGATATTGTTTCAGCATTTGAGATCCTTACAACAACAAAAATCTCTTATTAAACACCATTGGTCAAGGGAGAGATTGAGGTTCGACAAGTCTTATTCAAGGTAAGTATATTCTAATCCTCACTCTTTCATATGATAGATATAAGTTACATAAATTCTTGGTTAATGAATTTATATTTCCTTGTATAAAATTTCTCTACACTTATACCTAGTGTGGCTATAAGATTTTTTGAACATGTCATTTATCCATCTTAGGTAGCCTAGTCCTCCATTTACCTATCATGGCTCCTTGCTTATTTTGATATGATTATAACCCTTTGTCGTTATTTACATTACTTGATTGAGATATATACTTACAAAAATAAGAGACTAACTAGATCGATTTCATTATGTTGATTGCCTAGATACTTTGGAACCCTTTCTATTGAATTTTTTTTGTATGTGATCCTCTTGATAGGTTTGTATATCCATTTGGTTATATCTTGGTTCATTAAGTATCAATGTGCTCTATTTGATTTATGAAGTATTTTAACCCAATAAATATCATTAATGGCATAGCATGAAAGTGATATAAAAACAAGAATACACAAAACTAAGTTACCTCTCAAGAGTAAACTATATTGACAAGAATTTTAAAGTGAAAAATCAAACATATCAGAGAAAAACTCATGTAATCTTATTAAAATATTTGAAATAAATATATCCATAAGTACAAGATTTAATCAAAAGTATAAAAGAATAATAAAGAGATCTAAATTATTTTTATTGAGAAAAAAAAGAGAGGAAGGGCTCTTTTATAGAGATATAAGATAAAAATGAGAGTTATATAGAATCTCATTATGACCTTACAAGCTCTCGAAGTGTGTGCCACTTATGTCCTAGTCCCTTACAAAGAGAAGGAGCTGTGTGCCATGTGGGGGAAGGAGTTACTCATGCAAGTAACTCTCAAATAGTAAGAGAAAACAAAGAGGTGAGTGACACCTTATGAAATCTGGATTTATATAAATTAATAATTCATATAAATATAAATTCCTTACACATGAAAAAAACTTAGGATAAAATAAATTATTCTAAATAAAAGGTATTTCTAACACTCCCCCTTAAATTTTATTTAGGAGTTTTATAAACAAACAAGAAGGGAGGAAACATCAATAACTTTCTCCCTTGATGAGAACTTCAATACTAACTTGTTATAAAAGAAAACAAATTTGTCTTTACATAGTGGCTTAGTGAATATATTAGCCATTTATTCTTCAATAGGATAGAAAGATAGAATTATTTGATTGTCTTCAAGAATTTCACGTTAAAAGTGATGTTGAATCTCAATGTGCTTGGAACTTACATGGAAAAATAAATTTTTTGCCAAGGCAGTGGCACTTTGATTATCACCGAAAATTAGAATGTCAAGTGTTGTGGGTGGCCCAAATCTGCAAGAAGTCTTCTAAGCAAAATAACATTTTTGGTAGCATGATTATAAACTTTATACTCAGTTTCTATGGAAGATAGAGATACATTTATTTTATTTTTACTATTCCATAAAATAGTGTGAAAATCTAAAGAAAAAGAATAACCATTAGTTGATCTAGGATCATTAGGATCACTAGCCCAATCAAAATTTGAATAACCTACCAAAGAAAAAAAATTATTTGAGAAATACTCGATGTTAAAAGTTAGAGTACATTTAATATAATAGATAATTCTTTTAATAACTTTAAAATGAGTAGCTTGAGGTTTAGATATAAATCGATAAATCAATCCAATATAAAAATAAATATTAGGATGAGTATGAGTAAGATAATTCAAACTACCAAATAATTTTGTATATAGAGTTGGATCAACAATTTTTATTTCCATGTCATTAAGTAATTTAACACCAAGTTCACAAGGAGTAGAAATAGGTTTGCAATATAACATATTAAATCTAAATAATAAATCATATGCATATCTAGATTGATAAATAGAGATGTTATCCTTTTCTTGCCAAATTTGAATGCCTAAAAAATAATGTAAGAGACCCAAATTAGTCATTTCAAAAGTATTATTCAAAGTATTTTTAGTGCAAAAAACTATTAAATTTTTACTTATTAGTTATGATTAAGTCATCAACATACAAAACAATGATAAATATGCCATTTGAATTATTTTTGATAAAAATATTAGGATCATTAGAACTACGAGTAAAGACTTAAACTATAAAGAATTACTAAATTCTAGAGTACCATTCTCCAGGATATTATTTTAAACCATAAATATATTTATTTAACTTGTATACAAGATGTTCATTGTCTTGATTAATAAAACTAGGAGGTTGAAACATGTAAATTTCTTATGCAAGTCACCATTTAATAAAGAACTCTTAACAACTATTTTATAAATAGGTCAATGCATGTGAGCAGCTAAAGCTAAAATAATTTTAATAGTAGACATCTTAGTAATAGTAGTAAAATTTTCATTATAGTCAATTATTTCAATTTGAGAAATTTTTTTAGAAACTAATCTAGATTTATATTTTTCAATTTGATTATTAGAATTAAACTTAGTTTTAAATAATTATTTACAACTTACGTAATGATACCCTTTAGGTAGTGGAACTAAGTCCCAACTGTTATTAGAAATGCAAGAGTTGTATTCATCATGCATAAATTTTTCCAATGAGGATGACCTTAATCTTGTTTTAGAGTTTGAAGATCATTATTGTGCATAAGTTTATACATCAAAGCATAATCATAAAATAGTTGCCTAGTTTTATGAGTATCATTAAGATCTACATGAATTCCAAAATCTTCTATAGTAGTCTTGACCCACTTAGGTATAGCTTTAAGTGGAGAAAGATTATAATAAGGAGAAGGAATTGGAAGAATAACATCATTATGATCATCACGAGATTTAAAATAAAAAGAAATAGAAACTATATCAAGAGAATCAAAATTGGAAGCACAGTCAAGCACACCATTTTCAGTAATATTAGCATCCCTTTTAATCTTAATTTTGTTAGTTTGAGTATCATAAATCCTATAAGATTTAGTTGATTCATCATAAAAAACAAATATAAAAGTTTCTACTTTAGAATCTAACTTATTATGCTTTTTAATTAGAATATGATCAAATGCATCATAACCAAAAATACGTAAATATTTAAAATTAGGTTTTCTACCACTCCAAGCCTCTTCAGGTGTAATATTTATAAAATATTTAGTGGGGGTATTATTAATGAGATAAAAAGCATAATATATGGCTTCAACCCAAAATTTATAATACATATTTTTAACATGCAACATACACCTAACTATTTTAGTGATAGTCCTATATTTACGTTTAGTAATATCATTTTATTCAGATGTGTAAGAAATAGTTTTTTCATGATTAATTTCATGTTGCTTAAAATATAAAATAAAATCATTGTTAACATATTCAGTACCATTATCAGTGCATAATATGCATAAAGAATAATGAGATTGTTTTTCAACAAAGACATGAAACTCAATAAAGGTGTCTAAAACTTGATCTTAAGTTTTTAAAAAATAAATCCAAACTCGTCTAGTGCAATCATCAAAAAAAATTAAAGCATACTTAACACCATTCATAGGAGTTTGTGTAGGTCCTAAAATATCACTATAAACTAAATAAAAATTTTCAGTAGCATACCAAGAGCGATTTTTAGAAAAAAGATTCTCTATGAATTTTTATCAACCATATAACCATTACAAGTAGAAGTAGTGGAAGAAATGTCAGGTATACCTTGCACCATATTAAGTTGATTCATAAGTGTAATAATTTGGTAATTGATATATCCTAATCTTTCATGCCATAATTTAACATCATTAGAAACAAGCAAAGCATTAGAAGATGAGTACGAAGAGAATCTAGTAAATTTGAACAAATTATCATTGTCTAGAAAAGAAGTAGCAACCACTTAAAAATATTATTTAGTATATTTAACACAACAAGTGTCATTAAAAAATTCTACCTCATAATCTTATTTGCATAATTGAGGTAGGAAAAATAAATTCTATTTCAAATAAGAAAAAACAAGACATCATGTAATTTATCATTGGGGATTTTAACATTTTCTATAGCATAAACATTATAAGAAGCATGATTTGTAAGACTTAAATGATTGTTATAAAGATATAGTTCTAAAAAATTAAATAATTAAGCATTTGATGTCATATGTTGAGTAGTACCAAAATCAACAATCTATTTAATAAGAGAAGCATGCAAAGCACAAGTAAAAGTAACTCTAGAATTAGATTTTTGTTTTGATTGAGTCTTATTATTACTAGTGTTAGCATTGTCTTTGACTTTAAACTTTCTACTTTTGATATCATATTAATTTTTAAAGTAGCGATTTTCATCACGAGTATTTTTATCACAATAATTATACTCTAACTTTTTCTTAAGTTTAGAGTTAATTTTTTAATATTTATTATCATGTGTATTATTGGACTTCGCATGTTTTTTGCCATTCTTATGTTTGTATTTAGATACAAAATCATGTTTATTAGTCTTAAGACTACTAAATTAAATCAATTTTTATTCTTCTTGACGTAACAAAGTACAAAATAATTCAAATGTCAATATAGCAGATAGAGTAGAAAAAGTTAGTTGTGAATGAAAATTATTAATAAACTTTTGAAAATATTAAGGCAAACATTTTTTGATGATAATATGAATCAAATTTAAATCATAAAGTTTAATGTCTAAATCAGCTAGTTGAGAATGCAAAGATTAAAATTCAATAAAGAAATCATCCATAGTTTTGAAGTCATTGTACTTTAAATTAGAATATTGATCATAATTTTACGAGATTCATTCACAACATCATAAACATATTTAAGTTTATACCAAGCAGTGGAGTTAAGAGAACAACCATCAATGTGAACATGCAATTTAGAGTTCATGACCATGCCAATCAATCTTAAGGTCTTGCCTTTTTTTCTTACTATTTCTCTTGAATTTTGGTGAAGATAGTCTTTATATTTGGTTGAGGATCTGTATTGTCTACTACATATACTAAATGTTTGAAAGTAAAAATATATTATATATGAAATTTTCATAAATGATAATTAGTGAATGTGAGTTTAAATTTAGGTAACAATTAAGTCATTGTGCCTGAAAAGCTCACCCAATAACCAAAAAGTGAATAGATAAAAAATTACTTAAACAACAAAGGCATAGGAGGGGAAAACCCAAAAGATGATTTGCCAAAATGCAAAAGAGATAGCTAGTAAAAAATGGGAGCCTAAAAAAAATACTTGAATTTCAAGAAAAAATAGATATTAAATTGCCCAAATTGATAAGTATAATATCAACTAAAATGTCTAAATTTTGATTTAAAGTTTAAATGAATGTCTCTTTTTTTAACTTTAAACAATAATTTTTTTAAATATAAATGTTGTGTTGTGGAGCCTATTTATAAATTACAATGTATTTCAAATAATATACATTTAAAATGTACTGTACATTTTTTAAGTATTCTGACTAGGGTTCAGGGTTGGGTCAGGCCTTGAGTAGGGGTTTAGGGATGGCAGCCCCCAAAAACTTTTCTAGACCCCCTTAATAGAAATTGTTTTGGGTTGAATTGGCCCATGATTTTAGTACCCATTATTTTTTAAAACTGCTATGTTGATGTATTATGTATAGATGGATATTAAGTAGGTAATACATCATGAAAATAAAGGTTTGAGAAGGAAAAATAGAGTGTGAATTCAGGAGGGTTTATTGAGTATAACTCCAAATAATATTTGTGCATTGTAATTATGAGAAGATAGATTTGAGAGTGAATTTTACTCTTGTAGCTTGTAATAAAATTTGAGCAAGTGTTTTTTGATGGATGTAGCCCACATAAGGTAAACCATGTTAAATATGATCTTGTTGTGCATGTTTATTTCTATTTTTTATGCATCTTTGTTCATATCTATTATTATTGTGATTCTATGAAATTATTTCTACATTAATTTCTGATCTATTCCTAACAAAAAAAATTTTGATAATTTAAAAAAATTGCCCTTTACATAAATTGCATACAAAGGCAATAAAAAAAACTCTTTTCTTTTTTTTTAATAAGAATTCAAATTAAATGCAAGAAAGAGAAAGTTGAATTTTTATTTATGTTTTTGAAATTAAACGTAATCTAAAAAATTAATGACATGCACCAACATTAAAAAAAATTTACAAATAAAATAAAGATTTTTTAGTAAAGGAACTTGACTTTTTTTTAAAAAACTTTGTCCAGGAAGAAAGCTCATTACCATACATGGGTGATTTGATTTGTTTATTTGTTTAAAACAAACAAACTTTGAGATAAGTTTGTTTGGAACAAAATGCAAACTAATATGAATAAAAAATAAAGTGCCAACTTACAAAATAAAAAAGATTAAAAAAGGCAAAGTGTTATACTGAAATTAAACTACATTTATTAAAAAAATAAGGTGCCAAAATAAAACTTACGAAGATAAAGATAATGATGAATAAAAAATTGAAACACCTAGAAAAAAGGAGAAGGGCAACTTGATAGGGGTGATTTAATAAAACTAAAAGCAATTACTTACCCAAAGAGTAAAACACCATAGGAATATGTGCAATGCCTCTATGTCAGGTTAGTGACTTGCAAAAGAGAAATTTGAAAAAGTCTTTGCAAAAAAAAAGATCAGAAGAGAAAAAATGTGTGACATAATAGATAAGGCAAATAGAATAAAATATTACCTAAAATTACTAGTAAAATCATTGCAAATAAAGTCAAAAAAAAATGTATTAACTAGAAAGGTAAAGGTACCAAGTAGAGGACCCCAGCCAAAAAAGAGACAAGCCAAAAAAAAATGTAGGTAGAAAAGAAATGCCAAGAATAGGGGGGTGACCTGAGTTCTCTTTCTCATTCTATAAAAAAAATAAAAAATAGATAGAGATTAATGAAGGAGAAATATATATATATATATATATATATATATATATATATATATATATATATATATATATATATATATTAATGCTCATTAAAAAAATTACTTAAAAAATTTTTTTTTAAGGATTTTTTTTTTTTTTTTGGAATATAATGTGGCTACAAAAAACTTGCAAGAGAGAGTTAGAAGCCACTAAAAAAAAAAAGCAACAAGAAAAGGAAATGGATTTAAAAAATATTGGCAAGGGTTAGAGCTCTTGTAAAAAAAATCTGAGAATTCTCCTTAAAAATTTGCACACTCTCAAAAAAATGTCATTAGGATGATCATAACTCTAATACTATGAAAGATTGTAACCTAATAAATATCATCAATAACATAACATGAAAATGAGATAAAAAATAAGAATGCACAAAACTAAGTTACCTCTTAAGAGTAAACTATATTGACAAAAGTTTTAAAGTTGAAAACCAAACATATCAAAGAAAAACCCATATGATCTTATTAGAAGGCTTACAACAAATATCTCCACAAGTAAAAGATTTGATCAAAAGCACAAGATAAAAATAGAGAGATATAATTTATTCTTAGTGAGGAAAAAAAGAGAAGGGATCTTTTATAGAGTTAAAGGAGGAAAATAGGAGTTACATTAAATCTCATTATGACTTTGCAAGCCCCCCAAGTGTGTGTCACTTGTGTTCTAGTCCTTTAAAAAGAGAAGGGAGGTGTGTGCCATATGGGGGAAGGAGTTATTCATTTAAGTAAATCCTAAATTTTAAGAGAGAACAAAGAAGTGAGTGTCACCTCATAGAATCTGTATTTATTTGAATTAAGAATTCACATAAATATAAATTTGTCACACATGAAAAAGAAACTTAGGATAAAATAAATTATCCTAAATAAATGGTAATTCTAATAATTTACTTTTTTTGAGTCTGAATCTTTAGATAAGATATTTTTAAGTCAATCCTATCTCATTATATTTAATAAATTCATCTTTTTTATGATAAAAACAAACAACCATCGAATATAGTAATCACCATAAAATATGTTTACTAGGCCTTATGTTGGGGGATCAATCCAACAATAGATTACAATTGTGACAGCAATAAACACGGAATTAAACCAGATTGACAAGTAATTAGAATAATAATAGCAAGAACAAGAGATACAAGAAAACACCCTGAAAACTTGTATTAACAAAACTCTTTACAAAGGAATACAATTGAAGAAAGCTTCTTTCTTCCACACCTCTCCTAGATGTATAGATCTCTCAATGGATCTCTATTCCTCAAGAGCTCTCTCTCTCAAGAACAATCAACTCCAACAAGCCTGGATTGATTCAATTCTGTACTATTCTTCTCACACAATGAATTACAATAATTCACTACAAAACTACTACAAAGCTAAGAAGATCTAATTCTACATATAGAATTAGGAGACTTGAGCATGTACACCCAAC
Organism: Torreya grandis; assembly: GCA_037957365.1. NCBI lineage: Eukaryota > Viridiplantae > Streptophyta > Pinopsida > Cupressales > Taxaceae > Torreya > Torreya grandis. The sequence goes on along the minus strand of JARHVA010002177.1, from coordinate 463,023 downwards.
AAGCAGTTAAGCCACTTGAACAAGGGCTCTAAAAATAGTAATGCCAATAATAGAGACGCGAGCTTGAGTCTACAACTCAAACTTATCATGAAAACACTCGCTTCTGTCCACAGAAATAGCTTTCTGGACACAAAGGTAACCGACGTCGGTTCCTGCTGCTTGACTGTGACCGCCATCGGCCGACCCTCTATTGACGTCGGTGTCTCTGCAACTGCCTGTGACCGATGTCGGTCACTCCTGACCGACGCCAGTGTCTGTGTAGACCCGAACCTGATAATGAATGCTCCTTGGTAAAGTTTTTAGCTCCACACCCTAACAATCTCCCACTTGGAGATAAACAACTGCACCAGTACCTGTACAGCAACATCTTCTAGCTCCTCCATCTTCAACTCAATCATGAAGACCAACAGAAGTTGAATGAAGATTCAACTTCTCCTTTGTAACCGGATTGGTTAACATATCAGCAGGATTCCTATCTGTATGGATTTTCTCCAGCTTCAACTCACCATCTTCCAATACCTGTTGTATGAAGTGATACCTTAGCTGTATGTGTTTTGTTCTTGAATGAAAGGCTAAATTCTTAGCCAAATGGATTGCACTCTGACTGTCACTATACAATCTGTAACTCTCATGCTCCCTACCAAGCTCATCCATGAACCGTGTCATCCATATCATCTCCTTGCTAGCTTCTGTGGCTGTAATATACTCTGCTTCTGTAGTTGACAAGGCAACAACCTTCTGCAACTTAGATATCCAGCTAACCACCATTCCACCTACAGTGAAAACATAACCTAAAGTGCTCCTCCTGCCATCCAAATCACCTGCCATATCTGAATCTACATAGCCATGTAGAGAAGTATCTGAACCTCCATAGCACAAGTGCCTACTGCTGGTTCCTCTCAGATATCTAAGGATCTACTGAAGTGCTTTCCAATGTTCCTTACCTGGATTGGCCATATACTTACTTACCACTCCCATTGCTTGGGAAATATCTGGTCTAGTACACACCATTGCATACATCAAACTCCCTACTGTGGAAGAATATGGAACCTTACTCATGTACTCTACCTCATCATATGAATTAGGACATTGTTCTTTACTCAACTTAAAATGTCCAGCCAAAGGTGTGCTTACCGGTTCAGCATCCTGCATATTGAACCATTTTAACACCTTGTCCACATAATCTTCTTGAGACAATATCAACCTGTGATTTTTCCTGTCTCTCTTAATGCTCATACCAAGGATTTTCTTTGCTACTCCCAAATCCTTCATAGCAAACGTTTGAGCTAATTTTACCTTAAGCTCTGAGATATCCTGCATGTGTGATCCTGCAACCAACATATCATCTACATACAACAATAGAATAATATATCTACCGTTATCAAATCTCTTGAAATACACACAATGGTTTGATTGACACCTACTGTAGCCATGCTCAGTCATAAACCTGTCAAATTTTAAGTACCATTGCCTAGGAGCTTGCTTGAGGCCATACAAGCTTTTCTTCAACCTGCACACAAACTTCTCCTTACCCTTGACCTCGAATCCTTCTGGCCATTCCATATATATTTTCTCATCCAAATCTCCATGAAGAAACGCTGTCTTAACATCTAGCTGCTCAAGATGAAAATCCTCAAAAGCAACCAAAGACAATACAACCCTTATAGAAGTCATTTTAACAACTGGAGAAAAAATCTCACCAAAGTCAATACCTGGCTTTTGTGCAAATCCTTTTACCACTAATCTGGCCTTGTATCTCATCTGTCCATTCTCGCCTTCCTTCAACCTGTAGGTCCATCTATTCTTGAGTGTTCTCTTACCAGCTGGCAATTCAACCAAATCCCATGTTTGGTTCTCTCTTAAGGACTCCAACTCCTCAACCATGCCACGCTCCCACTCACTCTTAGACTCCACCTGTATTGCTTCTTCAAAACTCTCTGGTTTTCCACCATCAGTTAGCAATAAGTAATATAAAGAAGGAGAATATCTAATTGGAGGCTTACTCACCCTTTCTGACCTCCTGATGGGTGTTTGAGACTCGTCCACAACACGCTGTCCACCCAAATTTTTTGACAGTGACCGACCTCGGTCACCTATAGACCTGTTACTAGCCGACGTCGGTTCTGCCTGACCGACCTCGGTACCTGTACGGCCGACGTTGGTCTCTGTATGGCCGACGCCGGTTTCTGTCCTACCAACGCCGGTTCTTAACTTGTCGACGTCGGTCTTTGTGTTTTCCTGTAAGTGATTATTTCTTTTTCTCGCGAGCTCATCTTGGACTTTCACCTCATCCAATTCACCATTGCTCTGCTCAGACTGATTCAACTTCCTTAGCTGATCACAATACATCACTCTTTCATTGAAAACAACATCACAGCTCCTGATTACCTTGTTAGTTTCTAGATCCCACAATCTATAACCAAAATCATCTGAGCCATAGCCAATAAACGTGCATCTCATAGACTTAGCATCAAGCTTCTTTCTATTTTCCTTATCTATATGCACAAAGGCTTCACAACCAAAAACTTTGAGATATGAGAGATCAACCTTTTTACCTGTCCATGCCTCTTCTGGAATACCACCATCTAGCATTGTAGAGGGTCCTCTATTAATCAGGTACACTACAGTGTCAATAGCTTGTGCCCAAAATTGTAAGGGCATGCAATCTCATACATCTTACATGCTCCATTATTGTCCTGTTCATCCTTTCAGCAATACCATTCTGCTGAGGTGTCCTTGGAATCATCCTTTGCCTACGGATTCCATGCATGTAACAATAATCTCTAAACTTATGACTGCAGAACTCACCACCATTGTCTGATCTCAGGCACTTTAATCTTTTACCTGTTTCATTCTCAACCATAGCTTTCCAAACTTTAAAAGTCTCAAATACATCTGATTTTCTTCTAATACAGTAGATCCATACCTTCCTTGTGGCATCATCTATGAAAGATACATAGTACTGTGATCCTCCAATGGAAGCAACCTGAGCTAGTCCCCACACGTCTGTGTGAACAAGCTCCAACTTGTGCCTCTTCTTAGTAGACCTAGTTTTGAGAAAACTAACCCTTTTCTGTTTTCCAAATACACAGTGCTCACAAAACTCTAGATCTATGCCTTTAAAATCTGAAAGCATACTTTTGGACTTAAGAATTGACATCCCCTTCTCGCTCATGTGGCTAAGCCTTGAGTGCCACAATTTAGCATCCACATCTGAAGTAGATAATACAGAAGGAGATTTGTTAGTAACACAATTACACAAATAGAGAGTACCTTCTCTCTTACCTCTGGCCATAACAAGTGCACCCTTGGTCACCTTCCAAGATTCTGCTGTGAGAGTTACTGTACAACCCTCATCCCCTAGCTTTCCTGCAGAAATCAAATTTTTCTTCAAGCTAGGAACATGCATCACATCTCTCAACACCCATGTGTTGCTATTCTTCATCTTCAGCTGCACTTTACCTTTGCCAATTATTTTACAGGGCTCATCATCCCCTAGATACACTATTCCAAAATCTCCATGGATATAGTCACTAAAATATTCCCTGTTAGGAGTAGCATGAAAAGATGCACCAGAATCTAATACCCAAGATTCTATATTATTATGCAGAGAGAAAATTAAAGCATCCTGTGCAATACCTGCAATCTTGGCTTCTTCCTTTCCTTCGTGTTGATTGTCCTCCTTAGGCTTTGACCAACAATCTCTGCTTATGTGCCCCATCTTTCCACAATTCCAACATTGTGGCCTTCTGCCATTTCTGGATTTAGATCTGCCTTTCCCGTTTGACTTGGATCTTGATCTACCTTTCTTGCTCTTCTCTTTCTGCCTTCCCCTGCTCTCAAAACTTAAAGCATTCCCAGATGCCTCTTCTATGCTTTTCCTGCGTATTTCCTCATTCAAGATAACACTAACAACATCCTCTACTTTCAAAATATTTGATGCAGATGCAGTATTACTTACTGCCATTACTAAGCCATGTCAGCTTTCAGGCAAAGAACATAATATTAAAAGAGCTTTTATCTTATCATCAAACACTATATTCACTGAACTTAATTGATTCACAATACCATTGAAATCATTCAAATGAGTAGAAACAGATCCACCTTCATTCATATGCAAATTAAATAACTGCTTCATAAGATATACCTTATTGGAAGCTGAGGGTTTTTCATACAAATTTGCTAACATAGTCATCAACTCTACCATAGACTTTGCCTGTGATAAATTGGATATCACAGTGGATGCTAGACTCAGTCTTATAGACCCCAGAGCCTTTCTGTCAAGAACTTCCCATTCTTCATCCTCCATGTCTTTGGGCTTCTTTGCAACACCTCCTAATGGTAAGTAGAGATCTTTCTGATACAGATAGTCCTCTATCTGCATTCTCTAGTGTTGGTAATTTTTGCCATTGAACTTTTCCATTCTCAATTTACTTTCATCTGCCATTGCTTCTCCCACTCAAATAGAAATCCCTGTAGAAACTCCTATGAGAACCTGTAATCAATACACACTACACAGATCTGAACCACCTGTTAGTGAACCTGAACTTTGATACCAATTATCAAGCTCTTTGTGACAGCAATAAATGTGGAATTAAACCAGATTGACAAGTAATTAGAATAATAATAGCAAGAACAAGAGATACAAGAAAACACCTTGAAAACTTGTATTAACAAACTCTTTACAAAAGGAATACAATTGAAGAAAGCTTCTTTCTTCCACACCTCTCCTAGATGTATAGATCTCTCAATAGATCTCTATTCCTCAAGAGCTCTCTCTCTCTCAAGAACAATCAACTCCAACAAGCCTGGATTGATTCAATTCTGTACTGTTCTTCTCACACAATGAATTACAATAATTCACCCAACTACAATAATCTACTACAAAGCTAAGAAGATCTAATTCTACATATAGAATTAGGAGACTTGAGCATGTACACCCAACAAGTAGTTAAGCCACTTGAACAAGGGCTCTAAAAATAGTATTTCTAACAATAGAGACGTGAGCTTGAGTCTACAACTCAAACTTATCATGCAAACACTCACTTCTGTCCACGAAAATAGCTTTCTCGACACGCAGGTAACCGACGTCGGTTCCTACTGCTTTTTTGTGACCGCCGTCGGCCGACCCTATGCCGACGTCGGCATCTCTGCAACTACCTGTGACTGACGTCGGTCACTCCTGACCGACATCGGTGTCTGTGTAGACCCGAACCTGATAATGAATGCTCCTTGGTGAAGTTTTAAGCTCCACACCCTAACACCTTACAATAATACTATTAATGATTAAGTATAACAAGGTTTAGTAGTTCTATATATACATGATAATGAGTATCCTTGTCAAAAATTGGACACAATGAATGAAAGCTCCTAGTTAACAATGTTCTAAAAACTATGCAAGGGAAATATTATCATTCATAGTCATCAAAATTTAGAAAACATTCTACACATTTACTGAACAATCCTTGCATTAAAGGAGACAAATTGCATCCTATGTCAAGTATAACTAATTTAAAATATCTAATTGTGTCTTCCAATCCATTTTACAAAGTCAACTTAAGGAAAATATCAAAAGGTTTTGCTATAAATATAAAGCAAATATCTATCATTATTTTTGGCTTGACAATATCTATCAAATGCATACACTATTACACATTGAGTAAAACTATGTTATTTCTTCCAAATTCAAGATCATTCATAAGGAGATAATTTCAAATAAATTCAAGATCTATCATTATCAAGTATCAAAGCCAAATTTATAAATACATATATAGTCAAAGAGCGTAATTGTAAAATCACTTTAGTTAGGAGTGTCAGGACCCAGGAGCACAATTGATTACCAAGCAACTAAATGCAGAATTAAACCAGAATCAAAAGTAACTAGAATTCATAAATAACACATAATATGAGAGACAATACCCAATTATATTAATACTCTTCCAGAAGAAAATACAACAAAGAAGATGCCACAATCTTCTTCTACACTCCTCTAGGGCTCCCACACCTCTACGGTGTAAACAGTAAATCTCTTCAAGAGTTCTCTCTCTCAATCATGGTCGCAACAAACAACTCAAACATAGAGTTTCTATTCACCTCCAACCAGTCAATATCACTACTGCCAGTACCACCAATCGAGTACTCAAAGTACTCCAAATCTGAGTACACCATGTACTCCAAGTAGATCCTTGTGATCTTACTCCTTGTTGTGTTGCTGATCTCCCTGATCCTACTGCCACCTGCAGATCAACCTAGTTTTGCAACAACTTGTAAACCTAGATCTCACACACACACACACACACACCTACAAATCAACTGATCTTACTTACCATGTAGATCTCCCATGAACTTGCAATAACTTGTAAATCAAACCTGGCCTTGCACACCTGCCGACCAAGATCATACACACATGAAGAACCCTTCCGAGTCTCCAAACCAGCACCCCTGTGGATCTTCTACCAGATCTTGCAACAACATGCAGATCTACATGATCATACACACTTGGCACTATGGCACTATGAGGAGCCAACCTTGCTCTCTCTATCTAGCACACTTTACAATACAACCCATGAGTCTATTATATATATCTAATACAAATAATAATTAGATATCTAATTACAATAATTAGATCTACAGCTCAAGACTAAAATTAGTCTTTATATTCAAACAACTCGTTCAACAAAATAATTGTTCGTCAACAACTAGTTTTGGAATGCACAGACGACCGACGTCGATCCCTATCTATCTAGAGGTGACCGACGTCAACCGACTCTTGACCGATGTTGATTGCTATAAAATTGAGCAACCTCCTCCTGTTTGCATCCTAGTGAAGCTTTTAACTCCACAACCTAACAATCTCCCACTTGGAGATAAATAGTTGCACCTGTACCTGTACTTGTACATCATCTAATTTGTTTCCTAGCTTGTATCTCTCTTCAAGCTCAACTTTGAAGACCAACCACCACAAAACTTATGATGCACCTCCTATCATCCAAGTAACCTACCACATCTGAATCTACATACTCATGTAGAGAAGTCCCTGACCTTGCATAGCATGAATCCCTGCTGCTGGTCACTCTCAAATACCTAAGAACCCACTGAACTGCCCTCTAGTGCTTCTTTTCCAAATTGGCTACAAACTTGCTGACAACACCCACTATTAGGGCAATATCAGGGAGTACACATGTACTCAACCTCATCATGTGATTGGGGACCCTATTCTATGAGCTATCCATCTATAGGTGCACTTGTTGTTCTGCATCTTACACTACCTTCACACAATCATCCTGAGACAACATCAACCTGTGATCTTCCCTGTCTCTAGGAAAACTCATGCCAAAGAATTTTGCTACTCCCAAATTCTTCATGACATACCACTGAACTAACTTTACCCTTAGCTCAATAAATACCTGTATGTATACACCTACAACAAGCACATCATCCACATACAGTAACAGGATAATGTAGCAACCATTATCCAACCTGGTAAAGAAACACACAATGGTTATAATGACATTGACTAAAGCCGTGCTTTGTCATCCACCTATCAAACCTGTATCACTGTCCTGCATCTTGCTCAAGACCATATGACCTAGCCTTCCATCTCATGTTTCTATCCTCTCTCTTCTTTAACCAAGGAATCCATTCATCTTTCAGTGCTTTTATCCGACTGGTAACTCTACCAAATCTCCCATTTGGTTCTGCATCCAAAGAATCAAATTCTTCATTCATGCCATGCTCCCACTATTTCTTGGATCCTTCCTACTTTGCAATGAGCAACTAGTATAAAGAAGGGGAATAATGAATTTGAGGCTTACTTACCCTTTTAGTCCTCCATATGGGCATTTTAGACTCCTTGATAGCTTGCTGTCTACCCAAAATCTATTTCCTAGTCGACCCTGGTCTGTACCCGATCGATGTCAAACCAACCTGATCACCGACTCTAGTTTCCTAATCAATGTCAGTGTCCATTGGTCACCGACAGTTCCTTGACCAACGCTGGTAGCCACCCTGCTCCACACCACTAAATTTTCCTATCTGCACATGACCAATGTTGATACCTATCTGTTTGACGTCGATTCCACCTGACCAACATCGATAACTGTGTTCTCCTGTGAGTGATGACTTTTTACCCACAAGCTCTCTTTGGATCAAAACCCTATCCAAACTGCCCTGCTCAAAAATTTCAAGCCACATCTGATGATCTCTGTCCATCATCTCTTCCATAAACACCAAGGCTTTCTAGTTCTTAAGTTTGTCAAATACATCTGACTTTCTCTTTAGAACATGCATCTCCTTCTTGCTCATGTGACCAAGCCTACAAAGCCACGTCTTCACAATAGAAGAAGAATCAGTAATACAAGAAGGTAGATAAAGAGTACCTACTTTCTTACCACTAGCTAATTCAAGTGCATCTCCTGTGAGAGTTCCTGTACATCTCTCATCACCCAACTTCCCTGAAGAAATTAGCCTCATCTTCAAAATCGGGACCTGCATGACATCCTTTAACACCCATGTGTTGGTCGTCTGTAATTTCAGCCACACTTCCTCTTTGCCAATACTTTGACAAGGCTCACCAACCCCTAAATAAATCTTTCTAAAGTCTCCATGGACCTTAACATGGAAAAATACTCTATTTGGGGCTACATGGAAAGAGGCAACAAAATCTATAAACCAAGATTCTACTTTATCCAAGGAACATATAAGAGCAACCAGTGCAACAATCCATGCAACAATACCTGCTTCTTTATTTCCTTCATGCTGATCTACTACCAACCAACAATCTTTCTTTACCTGCTCTTTCTTTCCATAACACCATAATTGATCATTCTTGCTTTTGAATTCCTCCATTCTTAGTGTACTTGCTTCTGCCATTGCTATACTCCCACTCAATCAGAAACCCTTGAGAGTGACCTGTAATCAAACACAAACTTGCTCCCTGCAACCTTAGCTTTGATACCACTTGTCAGGACCCGAGAGCACAATTGATTACCAAGCAACTAAATGCAGAATTAAATTAGAATCACAAGTAACTAGAATTTGGAAATAACATAGAATATGAGAGACAATACTCAATTGTATTAATACTCTTTCAGAAGGAAATACAACAAAGAAGATGCCACAATCTTCTTTTACACTCCTCTAGGGCTCCCACACCTCTAGGGCATAAATAGTAAATCTCTTTAAGAGTTCTCTCTCTCAATCACGGTCATAATAGACAACTCAAATACAGAGTTGTTGTTCACCTCTAACCAGTCAGTATCACTACTGCTAGTACCACCGACTGAGTACTCAAAGTACTCCAAGTCTGAGTACACCACGTACTCCAAGTTGATCCCTGTGATCTTGTTCCTTGTTGTGTTGCTGATCTCCCTGATCCTACTTCCACCTGCAGATCAACTTGGTTTTGCAACAACCTACAAATCTAGATCTCGCACACACACACCTACAAATCAACTGATCTTACTTACCATGTAGATCTCCCATGAACTTACAACAACATACAAATCAAACCTGGCCTTGCACACCTACCGATCAAGATCATACACACATGAATAACCCTTTTGATTCTCCAAACTAGCACCCCTGTGGATCTTCTACCAGATCTTGCAACAACCTACAGATCTACCTGATCATACACACTTGGCATTGTGGCACTATGAGGAGCCAACCTTTCTCTCTCTATCTATCACACTTTAAAATATAGCCCATGAGTCTATTATATAGATCTCATGCAAACAATAATTAGACATCTAATTACAATAATTAGATCCGTAGCTCAAGACTAAAATTAGTCTTTACATGCAAATAACCTGTTCAATAAACTAACTGTTCATCAACAACTAGTTCTGGAATACACAGGTGACTGACGTCGATCCCTGTCTATCTAGAGGTGACTGATGTTGGTTGACTCCTAATCGATGTCAGTTGCTCTATAATTGGATATGACCGATGTCGGTTGTGCTATCGATGTCGGTTGTTGTAACACTCAGCAACCTCCTCCTGTTTACATCCTGGTGAAGCTTTTAACTCCACAACCTAACAAGGAGAACTACATGTGGATTTATTCCCTCTTCTAATTATCTTGAGATGTAGGCAGTGATCAATCACTAAGGGGGTGATGAATTTAACTCAGTGCATTACACTCCCCCTCTTTCTTGATATTTTTATCCCTCACAAAGACCCCTAGGGTTTCAAAGAAATAAAAGGAAAATAAAGACTTCTACATGATACAAATAGAAATTAACTATCTCAATCCATTCATTATTCATAAGTTTAGAAGGTAAAATGAGGACATTCCTATCTCAGCGAATATAGACAACTCCATTGTCAATGGACACAGTCAGCCTATGTTTTTATCCAAGAAGTGCAGTCATGTCTAGAAGCATTTAAAAAATATATTATTTATTAAGCTCAATCATAGTCTTGCCTTTTATCGATTCAAACTATCAGACATCATAATTAATAAATATAAATTCATATTTAATCTAAGTAAATTTTTTCTTAGTGCTTTCTAAAAAAAAGAATATTTCTATAATTAACAATTTATAAATCAAAATTGTTAATAATTGTATATCTTGAGCATTATGATCTCTCTCAAGTTCTACACATGTTTAGAAAAAAAAAATTAAATCAAAAATAGGGTAAAACACATCCCCATCATAACATATTGATAACTTACTTAATAACCTTAAGGGACTTTCTTTCCCTTAAATCTTCATGTTGAGCTATCTGATAAAAACCATTACATTATTGTAGAAAATGAAGATAGTTCAAGAGGTCAGCCTCTATAATCCACATATAATACTCTTAGATAAGATATTTGAATTAAATAAATTTGATAAACTACCAAAAATCAATATACTTTAGAACAAAGTAAATTATAATTAAAATCATTTAATTCAATCATAAAATGAAGATACTAATTACAACTTATATGTTAAGTATAGTCATAAGAATGAAACTCATATATTATCCATGTCCCTTCTTCCATCTAATACTTAGTCGGTTCATAAGACTAAACTTTGAGTCAATGTATGCCATGATTCCATTTATCTCATGTTAATATGCAACACCAGAATAACATTACACTCAACTTTCTAGACTATATGATTTATATTTCAATTATCAACAGAGACCAATATAGTAAATTTAAATAAATTCAAAATAACAACATTAATATGAAAGTAGCATGAATATATCAAATAATAAATTTGAAAGAATTGTAAGATAAAATTAAACCACTATAATTCTAAATGTTTTTATCAGACAAATCTTCATAAAGCATTGTCTAGAAAATGAGCACTCAATACAAAAATATTCTATAATTCTACCTCAGGGGTTTCTAACAGAGTTGTATAATAAAATACCTAATATTACCAACCTTGCTCTTAGTTATCTAATATAATTTAACAACTCACATAATTCATGCCAAGGTGTACATTAGATAACTATTCTTTATATAATTTCATAAGCCATAAATTCCATTCCAGGATTCACAACTTCATTCTAAACAGAACATTCATATTTCAAAATAGAGTATACATAGTATATAGGCAACATAAATTATAAAGCCATTTTGTTTTATGATCCAAAAAAGCAACCATACAATACATTAATCACCCTAAAATATAGTTACCAAGTCTTAAAAGAATAATTTTAATGATTAAGTATAACAAGGTTTAGAAGTTCTATATATACATGTTAATGAGTATCTTTTTCAAAACTTTGTCACAGTGAATGGTGTATACACACAATATTTTTTCACTTTATCAATTACTAATGCTTTCTATCTTTCAAAAACTCATTGATTCTCAATCTCTCTGAGTGCATGCCTTAAAGGGTGCATCAATAAAGGGGTGGGTAGACCATTGTTTCTTTACAAGATTGTTGTTCCATATACCACCACTTATAACCAACAAAAACCTCTCATATACATTTTCCTAAGCTTTGACACCTCCATTACATACCCCTCCAAGAAATTTACCACCTAAAATAGAGCCTACCTAAGCCAAAACCTCTTATTTTCATCCTCCAAACACAATCAAATGGAATGACCCTAATCTAGGAAATGAACACATTACAGGACTAAGTCAGCCTAGTCAACTTAGTCCAAGACCTGACTAATTTATTTCCTAAAAAACTAAGTCAAGTGGGTCGACTGGGTCAACGAAACCTTTGAAAGGGTTTAAGGTTAGATTGATATATATAAACACATCCTTCATGCCATTTTTATTAGAGAGATATAGAGATAATCATTCATTTGTGCATTGCTTATCCACCATTCTACTCGAGGAGTCATTACTTAGGGTTTCATACTTCCTTTGTAGAGAAGAATCTTGTCTTGTGGGAAAAGTATTTTAGATGCATAGGAGAAGTCTTATAGCCTAGAGATGACCTATATTTTTTATCCTTATAAACCATAAAAACCTCTTACAAATCACTATTGGCCAAGAAAGAGATTGAGCCTCAATAGGTTCATCTTCAAGGTAAGTATTCCTAACTCTTGTTGCTATTTTATTATTAGATAGATTTGGATATGTTGGATTGTGAATATATTTTTCTCTCCATGAATTAGGATTACCTCTACATTGACTTTAGTAGAGTTCTTATTTTCATGTTTACTTTTATGTTTATTATCCCTGATTTATGCCAAAAGCTTTTATGAGCACTAGATTAGATTTACTTTACTTTTTTATTACTATTATTAGAAACCATAGGGCCTAGATAGGGTTATTGTGTGGTATTAGTAGACTAAGGGATTTAGAACCTTCTCTAGTGATATTGTGTGGTAAGAGACCCCTTAGTTAGGTCTAGTAGATCTATATTGGTCATGACCTTGATTGTTCAAATGTACCAACAAGTAGAAGGGCTAGTTTGATTTATCTTCTCTGAGTTAGGATTGATTTATAGGTCATCTTCACTTTCCCTTGTATACATTATAGTGAACATGAAATGAACTAACCCCTGTAGGTTTTATTTCATGCTTTCATTTATTATCATTTATTATTTATTTCATTTTTACATCAGTGGATCGATCTATCAGCTCAATCTAACATTTTATGCATAACTTTAATACACATTCAATCTTATCGACTCTATTTTGCATTGTGTGGGTTATCTTCAACCAAGTTTAATTAGATTGATCTACTTGAATCAGTTCACTTATTAATATTTAGGATTTTAGACTTAGTCAACCCAGTCAACTTTGTTAGTAGGTTAAAAATATTCATCTAGATGACATAGTATAAAAATAGCAGATTCAACATCATTAAAATCATCAGGTTTATTCTCACCAACTTAGTCATTTATTTCCTTCACTTCAGTCCTATTTTTCACAGTTTTTAGTCTATAAAACTATAATCTTATATTAAAATTAGTTGACTAGATTGACTTAGTTTTGTATTTGATTATTTCCTAAGAGACTCAGTTGACTTGCTTGATTGTGTTTCTTTTCCCTTACTTCAACAAACAAAATTGACCTAGTCAATTTTGTTCTATATCATTTACGTAATTGGTCAACCCAATCGATCTAATACTCTTTAATCAAATTAATTAACTCATATTACTAGTAATTAACTCATATTTCATTTTGTTTATTACTTAGAGTAGCACACATAAAATAAATAGAAATTTTCAATTTATCAATTTAGTCTCATTGTTTTGTCTTTTATTCATACTTCCAAACCACATAATATCAAAGAGAATTAAACAAATTCTACCCAAGGTCTACTTACTTGGATTTCATCACCAAGAAAGAAGTTGACTCATATTTTTTGCTGTGTGTGTGTGTGTGTGGTTGTTGATATATATTGACAAAGCACCTAACACCCTTATCACTGCAGGATTGTGAAGTGAAGGGGTAGGCCCCAATACCAAGCTAGTAACATCACCAATATAGATCATTTTTAGCTTTAAAAACCTAAAACCATATTTATCTTACCTTTCTAGTTCCCTTCTAAATCTAACTCTCTATCACATTTAATTCTATAATTATAATTTAAAACATTCAAGAATGACCGCATAGATTAGCATTTCTATTTTTGTTGTTTGCTCTTTAATAATTATATGTTGTATTATAGAACTTGTATTAGCCAATGATGGTAAAAGGTTTGTTTTGTGTGTCATAACTAGATCAGTTAGTTCAACCAATTTTCTTGTGTGTTTATTTCAAGTTTTTTGAAAATTAACACTAGATCATCCAAAGTCATAATTGTCAAACCTTGTCTTTACCCTTAGAACATAGTCTACCCACTCGACTATGTCTCATATAGTTATTATTTATACATAACACAATCATTCCATTCAACCCAATCTCTTATAAGTTGGTCTTTTTACCCTTCTACATGACACAATCATTTTTTTGACCCAATCTCTTACAAACTATATGTTCAGTTTATTTTCAACATATAGTCTACCTATCTGATTATGTATCTTTCAAACTTTATCAGTTTAACCACCTACAAAACACAATTGACCTTTTTTATTGTCTCTTATATCCTATCCTACCTACTATCTTACAAAATAGTGTTGATTGGTTTGACCCAGTATCCTACCATTTTATTCTCATTTTTACCAAGTGTTTAGTTTCCTTCCCTCATCATGAATTTTTTATTTGACAATAATACAAAACTGAATCAAATAAAAATGATGAGTTTCACTAATCCCTATAGGTTTCCTAAAATAACCTTATGGCACCTACCATGTATCAAAGTAATGTCTATGTTACCACCCGCACTACCATGGGACTCTTCCTTATTCTTTCATAGCACTTAACCCCTTATTTTTGATATAAGATGAGTGTGACCTTAAGTACATGACTGAAATGATCTTTTTAATGAACTAAAATCCTCAACATAGATTAAAGGATCTTATAACCATCAATAACCTCATGATGGGACCTCATATAGGAGAACCACATTCACCTTCCTCTGATTTTCCCAAGGATTTGGTACAAGCCCTTTATTTTCACCCATGTATTTTCCCTCTATCATGTCTCCTTCTCATATTATGACATCATCCTATATGTCTTCTTTTACATCCATGTCAAGTATTTTGACAAATATGGTAGGTTCAACCTCTAGTCGGGTTCTTCAAAATACCTACATTCATACCCATGTTGCTAGTGCATCTCATGATACTAATACTTATTACAATACTAGTGCATCTCATGATTCCAATGTTACTTATTCTACTAATTCTTCTCATGCCACTAGTATGGTGTATGCCACTACCTTATCTCACACTTATAGTGCATCTCAAACTCTAAATACCTCACATAACACTAATGCATCAAATGTTACTTCCACTTGCTAAAATATCTCTCAAACTAATAAAACTAATAATGCAAATCAAATTGTGCAAATGTAAAATCACCTATTACATCTCTAAAACCAACCCAAACATGCTCAATTGGGAGCACAAAAACCTAATGCACCCCCCCCCCCTCACTCCACCCCCTTAAGGATTCACATGGTAACCTCATACTATAACCTCCACTTATCAACAAAAATATCAAACATTTACAAAATGAACCTCCAGTAACTAAAATTTCCAACATTGACATAGGAGGTATCACTCCCACCATTACTTATAATGGATCTATGGATCCTACCCTACATCTAAATACATTTGGTAACCTTTACAAAGATTGGGTTAAGCTTTATACTTTTGCTACCACTAAACTCTTAGCTAAAATTATTTTTAGAGATGTTTTATATTGGTACAAGCAATTAAAAAATCACTCCATTATTAGTTTATAAGGCTTAGTAAATTCAATTATCCAAGAATTCTAAACTAGTGATCTTATTGAAAATAGCTTAGCTCATTTAATCAATTACAAATAAATAGAAATTGAAAGGGCATAAGTTTTGATCAAATAATGGAAAGTTTTATCTAAAAAATTAAGCATAATATGGTGGATGAAAATCTCCTCCACCTATTTACTAATTCTCTCCACATAAAATTGCAATATCATGTTAGGACCCTCTCCATAAAGAATTTAGAAGAGGTTCTTGACCTAGCCAAATGCCAATATTTTCCCAATTGTCAATTTGAACCTTCCCAACCTATAATAGGAACTCATATGCTTACCAAAAACAAAAATCATCATGAAACCAATGATGGTGTTACCAAAACTCATGACACCATACACATCATCTAAGAGATTGGTCCGAATAATACCATGGAGCATGTTCATTTTCCTAATAATAATTTGAATCATAACCCCATAATTTCTCAAAACAATCATACTAATGTGCACAAACCATTGTCATTAGCATAAATTCAAAATTGTCTTCCAAAACCTCTACCATGAGATCTTGACCCCATATGAGCCATCAAATCATGGTATGATCCAAATAATTTTTTTGGTTTCACATAAGTTTCGGGAATTCTCATGAGACTTGTAGACAATTAAGAAATATTGTTATGGATTTTATCCTTGGTCCCAACTTTGACCATGAATCCCTCATATGCAAATGTTAAAAATCTTATGACATAACACTTAAGGATCATTAGACTCAAACTAAAAATCTAGCTTTAAACCAAGATAATGTTCATGTATCTATCTACAAGGATCCCCTTCTTAATCACTAAGACAACATTGAACAACTTACCCCAACTACTAACAACATTGAAAGTCTTATAGACCTTAACACCAATGATGAAAATGTGGTTAATAGACTAATATGAGAAGATTAATTTCCTATATTGATTCAAACGCAACACCGACCCATCACATCTCTTCAAAAAAATTCATCATTCAAGACACTTTCCCATCCCATCTCATAGAATTAGGGCATGAAAAAAAACACACATACAAGCACCACCCCCAAAAACACAAATTGACCATACCAATCATACCATAGATATAACTTCTACTCTTTCCCCAAATTCCATCCCTCAAGAAAACATACCTCAAACTTTAAATAGTATTTCTTCTTCCCAACCACAAGAAATACCTCAACAAACAACCACATCACCTAAGGTCAATCAACCTACTTGAAACCAACCTAAACTAACCATATCATTTCAACATAAGTTTCATTTCACATCCAAATTCCCTTCAAATGATCTATTATAACACTACACACATTTATCTAATAATTTTCTCATGGGTTATGATGAATGTGATCCTTTTGTATAACCTTCCCATCTCAAATTCCCTTCTTAGAGATTATGAGAACTTCTCCCCACCATCGTAACCACATAATACAACTATTATTTGAAATGAACATCCCTCATCCTCCTATAAGGAAATAAGCTACCTTATCTGGATCTAAAGATAACATACTTTAACATTGTGAAGAGATGTCCATCCATGTTGATTAAATAGTGGAAACTTCCCTCTCACTTAAGTTTCCTATCTCTTCCATGATTCCCAATTAGATATTACTCCATGTGGATGATCCTCCTATATTCATTAGCACTAAAATAGGCTATATTTAAGTTAAGTGTGCTTTAATTTATGTAGGATCATGCACTTATGTTTCCTCCATTGGCTTTATTAAAACACTTGGATACTCTAAATATAACCTTAAAACCACACACAGTACATGCTAAGGCTATGAAAGAAGACAAATTCCTCCTCTAGATTGTGTTTGGATTCCCATTATAATTCCTACCATTACCATCCATGTGAAATTAATGATATTTAACTTTCCACTTTTATACAATATCTTACTCGATCGACCTTTGATTCATCGTATGAGAGCAATTGCTTCATACACATGCCAATGTGTCAAATTCCCTTACAATGGTAATATATACAATATTCAAGGGGACATGAATCTTTATAATTTCAAACAATTCTAAGAATGAGGTGTTTTTAAAATACCCACCCTTGAACCCTTATCTATAATTCCATTTTGTGAATCCAAACACTTTAACTATCTCATAAACTTCACTAGATGTTATAATGGTCATCCAGAATTAATTAGAACTATTCCACTTAACCTCTTATCCTCTGATGGTGTTGAACTAGATGAGATAAGCTTAAAGATCAAAACTTTTGATCTCTTCCCTCATATAATCTCTCAACTTCCTCCTTATCTTCAACCTCAATCTTGTCAACAACCTTTTTTATGAAATACTAGTTACTTTAACCAAAAATAGACATTCCATTCACCATGCTTCCTCGACCAATAAAATAGTTCACACATGTACTATTAACTTACATACACTAAATTATGATAAAGGTTGTTCTTTATATGACCCATTTTTAGCTAGATTCATATAAGATATAAATGTTGAGGATCTTAAATATCATTCTTATTTATTTTAGTCTTTTAGTTTTTCTTCTATTTTTCCTTCTCTTAATGTACCTAATGTTTTTTTTTTCACTACTTTTCATAGGTTAGAGATGGAGCATACACATGTTACATCTCCAATCATAGCAGAGCCTCTCAAGGGTATGCTCATGGATCATGCCATGATAGGACCTTATAATTTTTCTTGATATCATGATCTTGCCCATATACTTCCTCCATAGATGTTAGCCACTCTATTTAGACCCATTTCATAGCCAACCTTACCTACAAATGAGTCTAGTCTAGTTTTCACTCCAAATTATCCCTTCTTTTTTGATGGTATTCTACCATTACCTTAGCTTGACCCCTTACCCACATAATGGGTAGATGAGCCTTATTGTGATATGTATAGACTTGTTGGTCATTAGACTAAGGATTATCATCTACATTAACAATTATAGGTTTCTTATTCTACCACTTTATAGTCGACCTCCATAGTATACTAATAGACATTTTTGTTACTTACATGGAATAAATAACCATTGCTTTACTCATTACTAAAAGCTTAGGTAGTATATTGACACATTACGACTAGTCATTTCCCATCCCAAAAGTAATACTACTTCACATCCCAAGTTACAGAGTACATCTCTAAATATGGGTAAGTCTATTATCTTTGGGATTAGTGTTCTACCCATCATATTAATAGGTGTTGAGTGATTTAGTAGCACCTTCAAGATTTCCCATAATTTGTACCAGCACCAGTTATTCATCCTACTATAGGTCACCTACACATGAAGGATCCTCCTCCTCCACTGACTGCACCTCCGCATAGATTACATATACCCGTCATATTGAGATAATTATCCCTTGCATCAAGTATCCCACACCTGAGGTACCACATGAACATCACTCTTTTTCTAATACATCTAAATTTTTGGTAGAGATGATACAAAATGAAGTGTTTTCAAAACTTTCTATAAAGACTGATGAGACTATGATTAAGGTCATAATTTAGCTCCATAGGGATGTGTCAAATGTTATGGATAACATTTGTGGTTAGATCTATCAGTATTTGTGAACACAACATGGTGTTATCTCACATTATATATCATTCTATTGCATTATTTGGATCATATTTATGATTCATTTATATATTTTATATTTTTTACTATTTGTCAAACATGATTTCACTTATCTCTTTTGCATGAACCATTATATTATGCTTTATGTGTTTTACATGGTTTCATTCTCTTTAGCTTTCTCTTATGACTTATTCTCATTCTTTTCATGGATTTAAACATATGCTTATGGTTTTAATTCTTTCACATGGATTCCTTTATTTTTATCTTTGATGATTGTTTTATATCTTTCAAACTCAAACAAAGATAATTATTGTTATGACTTGGTTATACAACCCTTATTTCCCTTAGCATTTTATCTTTATCATATGATTAGTTATAAAATGACTTTTCATTGTACTACTTTTGTAGACCAATCTATTTAATCTCCCTTTTTCCTTTATTTCTTTTCACATACAAAGCATACATACAGTTGAAATTTGAGACTACATATTGGTTTATAGGTAAGCCTAAGTTGTCTATTCAATCATATCTTTAGTTATTTAGTCTCCTATAGTGAAATTCTAAAGCTTATTCATGTGTATCACTTTTATAATTCACATTGGTTATTAAAAATATGTATGGGGGAGGAATCATAAAAGCCATAAAAAAGTTCAAATCTAGATCATTTAAACAAAAGGAAATGATCTAAAATGCAAAAATACAAAAGTCTAGTCACACTAAAAGACATGATTTGTTATTTCTAGCATATCTCCTATCCTTAATCGAATATCAAACTCCATATTTGGCCTCATGATGGATCTAAGGTCCATTGGGTTGTGGTAGGTCAGTAGATTGGGATAGGATAATAAAAAATAAATCTATAGTGCTACCTACTTTTTCACATAAGTACCAATTCTTCATAGTTGATCGATAGCTTTATGAGAGGTCTTGAGAAATGGGGAACATGTTTTGGGAAGGTAGGTCCATTTTACTTTCCTTTTGTATATAACCTTCATGAGTTGATTTGCATATTCCACTTATTTTCCTATACAACTTTGTGCTTATTATGAGCAACCAACCTTTGTATTTTGATGGTCACTAGCCTCTTAGTGTCTTTCCTTCTTACCTAGGTTTTTTCATAAAATGCCTATGCCATTATTTTTACACTCCCTACTTTATTTCCATAATATTTGTATTTCCCCTTAACAAATATATATTTTTTAACTTATCATATCCCTAGGGTTTCCCTTTGTGACTTGTAATATAAGACCTTGGATAGGACTAGGCATTCCTCACAAATTACCACATTAAATCCTTTTAATTTTTTCCACATTTGTATGCACCTCATTGGTGTTCCCTTTATGAGTTGTAGTATAATAACTTGTTTTTGAACAAGCATTCCTCACAAAATATTCCAAAAAAGTTGATACTATGACCAAGTCACAATAATATTACATGCTTCAAATTTGATAGTTTTTTTGTTAAATTATGATTTACATGTCATTTACATACTTCCCATCTTGATTTAGTATGTTTTATGATTACTTCATAAACATTTTACTTTTATCTTCTTATTTTTCTAATTGCATGTATGATTTAAACCATTTTATTAAACTTCTCATACTTCCCATCTCGATCTAGTATGATTGATTAACTTTATTGTTCATTTATTTTTATACCATTGGTTTTCACATGTTTTCCACTTTATTACAAATTTTCATACTTCCCAACTTGATATATATGATTTATATTTGTTTTAATTTGGTGTAATTTACTTATACATGATTTGAAACATCTTGTTACCTTTTACTTTACCAATTTTGGTTTACTATATTCATCTTTTATTTTACACATTTCCCATCATGATATAGTGTGTATTACATTTTATGATTATTTACATAATTTTCTTTTTAACCATGAATATGTGTTACATAATGCTATAAAATAAAGCATCCATCATAAAAATACATGTGGTAGAAAGGAAATACATCCATAACATCAGTACAACTCATAAATCAAGAAATTCCCATATCAATATACATAACATGAGTCTGATACAACATAATATAAATACAAAACACAATAGTTACAACTCTAATATTATGCTTCATCATGTCTATCTTGTGGCCAAGCCATACTACCCACAGATGCCTATGACTAACCCCTATGAATAGTACATTGTAATGAGCTAATCTGGGGTCTCAAACCATGAACTTATCCCTATAGATTAACCATCTGGGCTTGCACACATCCAAGATCTATAGTAATTTCTATATGGGTAGCTCACTCTTATGTCAATGCTTATCAAACTCAGTCCTCTCCCTCTCCAACTCCTACTAGTATTTATAGGCCATCTCCTCATGCATGTAAATATCGATTTAACTCCCCAACTAATAAAAACTAGCAAGCATAAGTTAGGGTAGATGGTATCATAGGATCCACCAAGGTAGTTGGCTCATAATGCAATAACGCCATGTTAGAGGTACAATCACTAAGAGGGGGTTGAATCAGTGGTGACAAATAATAAAATTCAATTTCTAAACCCTTCAAACACTTGAGCATTCAATACAACCATTCATGAAGCATACAAGATGTTTATATCAATGAAAAATGAAGATAATGCAAAATCACACACATAACACAAGATCTATGTGCGAAACCCTTTTAGGGAATAAAACCCAATCTCAAGCCTACAAACACATGGACTACTTGTCTTATAAGATGATCATAAACATGAGACTGTTCAAGTCTTTCTAACTAGAATTTAATGAAAAACATGTTTCACAAGGATCACCTACCCCTAGGATGATCAATTCCTTATGACCACTTGTTGGTCAAGTCCTTCTAATCAACTTTAGTGAAACACCTATTTCATAAGGAGCACCTACCCCTAAGATGATCAATTCTTTTTGACCACCTATTGGTCAAGTCCTTCTAACCTAGACGTTGATCACCTTCTTAACACCTATGAAATGAATATATCCTCATCACTTATTTCCTACCAATTTTATGGAGATACAATGTGTATTATCTCTCTTCAACTATGCACACTACACAGTCCACACTCTGATCTACCTCTCAAATCAACCATTAAGCTCACATAAACATATTTTATCCTTCACTAATCTTCAATATTCAAACCTGCAAGATAACTATCTTTGACATAAAAATAATAACCTACATGTCATACACATAGTCATCAACCTGCTCCGCTCTACAACCCATCCACTAGGCACACACCCTTTCTACTTCTTTCACTCTTCAACTCTTACACTCGTCTTCTTACAAGTCTAGAAACTATCACCTTTGATTTCACCTTTTATAGTATCTTCATGAATATTATGATCACAACCTTATTTTTTGGCCATAATACATGCCTTCACCTTTAAGGCATCTAACATGGGTCACCTTTAAACACAATCCTCTTTCAAATAGGCCTAAGTCACCTTTTAGGTCTTATGAAGACCCATCACCTCTTTGACAGTTCTTTGATCAAAATAAGAACACAAGAACACTTTTATATACATGGACCCATGAAACATAATATATAGGTCCTCTTTAAGTGATAAAAACCATTACAAAACACTTCTACTAAAGCTCAATTCACTCAAGATACATTCTATGCACACAGCCACCATGAATGAACACAAAGTCACCTTCTAAGCATTTGATTATACTAAATATGATTCATCAAACATTCATAATCCATAAATATGGTCCTCATGGAGTATAAAATACTCTTCAATAGTTATCTCATCTTGAAACATCAAAATACCATCAAGAACAACTCTATTACCCTTCTCAAGTTATTTGCAGAGCATGAATGAACACACAATCAAATTTGAAACTTAATAACTTTGACTAAACAAAAATTTAGACCTTGAAATGAATATAGACAAATGTGTCTTGAAGTTCTCTACAAATTTTATTTTTACTTAAACATTAAATTACATATAGATTGAAAGTTATGGCTCAAAAACCAAGCACTGGTGTTTCCTTCATTAAATTCAAATATTTAAATCCAAACAGTCATAGTTAAACCTCAGTCACTTAGAACACATCTCGTATTCACTCAAATCACTTAAATCACACCATCGATCTTCTTAAAAAGTATCTTAAAATTTAACTCATAGTGTTCCACTGTCCAAATGTTAAACCTTGAACATGTTGACCTCATCGCATGTTTTCCAACAATCTTGACTACATATGTACCATCAATCTCTATTGAGTAGCCTGGTCTTTATCTTGTAATGATCACCATTATGTATTGCTTAGAAATCTAAATATTATAACACTTATCACCCTCATGTGCCTTTAGAGTAATTTATTGATAGTCCCTTTCACTTTTTCCACTTGGTAGTCTCTCGTGCATTGTTGACTCTTTGACTTGTCCCACATCATTGATCTTCATTAGTATGAACCACCGCTAATCATTGATCTTCTATCAGACTAGAGAGCTTGTGATAATTGTCACCTATGCATGTAAACTTTGACATGTTGAATTGATATGCACCATTGATCTTAATGTGTATGATTAAGCACTCACCATTGGATCTTCTAGACTAATGACCTCAAACTTCAATGTGATTAAACTTAATGATCTCTGGCCTATCATAGTCTATTAGAGCAACTTTTAAGCTTTATAACTTGAGCTATAAATCAATTCAAAACTCCAAATTTTTAGGGTATCTTCTTGGCACTATAGAAAACATCTCCATATGAACCTTTGATCAAAAATGACTATGAATACCTAAAATAAATGCATAAACTTGATGGTTCATTCATAACTATATGATGTGCAATGATGGTGTGGATAAGTATAGGAACTTAGTGAATTTTTATCTAAGAGGCCAACTTTTCACCCAAATATCTTTATCTACATTAAACCTCATGACCTAAAATTTAAAACACAAAAACTTGTGACTAATGTGATCACACCCATATGACCAACTCTCCTTGAATTATTTATACATGGTAATGGTGATGTCAGCAAACTATCTACTCAATTTTTTTTGTCATAGAACTAACTATGCCAAGATGAACATAATGAATAACCAGATGAATACCATACACTTCCACATGCTCTCCAATCATCCTTAAATTTTGATATGACCCCTCACACATGCTCAATAATTTAGACCCATCCTTAATCATGCCAAAATTGAAGATCAACCAAGACTACTTCAAACATACTAAGATAAGCACATTGCACACTTTTTCATTGACACCTTTACTATCAAGACATTTCATCCAATCACCTTTACACCTCAATGACATCACTAAAAACTCTCCAACAGTCTCTCCCTTTTTCGTTGATGTCAACACCCATCATACAGCTCACCTTCCTTTTCTTTCTTCAAGCACTCTCATAATAGGAACCTTCTCCCCCTTTGACATAATGATAAAGTGAGCACAAAATATTCCTAAGGAATTGAAAATAATACCAATAGGATAAGACCACCTTATAAATATGATAAAAACTCCCCCTTAACTTGATCCTACCTCTTCTTGCCTTGACACTTCCTCTTATTTCATGTCAACACTCTCTTCAACCAAGCACTGAAACCAATGAAGAAAGAACACACAAAAGCACTGAAATATAATGGAACTCACCAAGAAGCATTTGATATGTACTCCCCCTAATATCTATAAGCTATCTCACCTCATGATCATCTACAAATCTCCACACATCATGAAGAACCACCACACAAGCTTACTAGCCTTCTCTCTCAAGCCACCTCAAGGACCACAAATAGAACTTCATGTCACTCAAAAAATAAGAAACATGATTTAAACCAACTTGATAACTCACCTTTAAACACTCATGCCTTTATATTTTGGATAAATTAATCAAAAACATCAAATCTTCATATTAGGCCTATCTAGACTCCTTGTAACCCTTCTTAGAACTTACAGAGCCCACTTCTTTTAGTATACATAATTTCAAGACCTATAACTTCATATTTAGATCACTCTCATATTCCCCCTTAAACACACCAATTTTCATCACCTTTATCCTCCTCTACAACATACTTCCTTCACAAATCTACTAGCCAATTAGGTCTCCATTTTGAAAAAAAATTGAATATTTGAATAATTTGAAAAAAATAAACCTTAAAATCTATGTGAATATTTATTTTACAACATATTTCATCCATTAAACCTATTAATAATCCTCAAACCTCAACTCATAAGGAAAACTACTTTTCTAGCATAGCCCAAAACTCTAGAATCTTAAAACAAACAAGGTCAACAAACCTCTTTCTGGTCAATGCCCACCTCTAAAAATTATTGCACACCTAGAGACAACCATCACACAATTTTGGACCAATATTTTATCATTAACACCTTTGGTAACCTTTACTTCCTATACCATGGCTTTGATCTGCAATAAGAAAGATAAACCTGAGAGCACACAAAAACCTCTAAAAGGTAAAAACAAGATCATCATGACACAAAACCACCTAGAAAACATAAAAAAAAAGTGCACATACATTTATAAGCACCAAAATCTTCTTGACATTCCATAAATCTCATTATTCCACCTAAAAAACACCCATTCTGATCTTATAGACACTGCATACATGGTAAAAAAACCATCTTATGATATCACTCTAACCTCATCAAAGCACTTCTCCCATATTGACACACTAACTCCAAATGGAAACACTCATATCTTTCCTTATATAACTGTATGAAGAACACCAAAACAACACTTTATTCTCCACTAAAAGGAGTCCCTTAAGAATCATAGGTAGAGACACCCTACTTCACATTTTTCCTTAGAACAACGTGAAACCAAGAGTTGCCCACAACTCCTCATATTCCTTCTCCTCTTTGGTCATCTAATACTGATATTTATTCTTCTTATTCTTAGGCTTAAGATAAAAAAATTCTCATCCACTACAACATTATCCTTCTCTTCTAAGACTATATTGACAACACATGGGGATAACATAGATTCATGACATACCTTTTCAGTTGAAGAATCTTCCTTGTAGTTTAGAACCTTATCACTAGGTATTGATAACTAATTTTATTTGCATGAAAATTGATTAGAAATAACATAATGTTCACTTGAATCCATACACACCTCATAACTAGCCTCAACCATCACCTTGGTCTTTTCTTTGAGCTTGGTCTCTTCATTCATAATATAAGCAGACAATGAGAGCTCTTGGCATTCTCCAACTTCTGTAGCATTTTCCACCATATCAAACATATTACTTAGACCTACAGACTCATCATGACTCACACTTACCATCTTTGGTTTCCATGAGTTAACTTACCTTCTTTCTTGTCCTCTAGGAGCCTGATTAAACCTATTCTATCTTGTAGGCCTTTGCTTTTAGAATCTAGGAATGTGACCTCTTTGTTGACAGTTGAAGAACACTATAATTTTTTTAACAAGCTTATTCTTCCTTTCCTAATTAGAACAAACTCTTGAAAGATATACATTATTTTGAAAATTAAAACAAACTACTCCTTTTGAATAAGACTCACCATTTTACTAATGACCCCTATCATATTTCCATGAAAATTCATTTCTTACAAGTATCTTGCATTCTCTATCTCTGTACCTAAATTGATTACATATGTAACAGTAACCATTGAAACTTGTATACCTCATGGCATTTTATTGTCTGATCTGATTTAATCTTCAATATATTTTCACCATTATTTCTTGACTGATTGGTGACATTCAAGGGTTGAACCACCTTCCTCTGATTGACCTTCATGTCAACTTGAGAAGCAACTTTGGTATCTACATTAAAACCTAATCTGGATCTATCACTAGTAGAATTTTGGCCACTCATAATATTGTCTAGATCACTTGAGATATTTTCAAATCTCACAAATAAATTCATCTTACTAGATGTCTTCTCTCACTCAACTTTTAATGACTCATTTTCAATTACATACCTTGAACATTCATCTTCTCTAGCTTTCAAGATTGTAGACATAATTTCCAATTAACAAGTAAGATGCTTGACTATATCTTCATGCTCATTAGTGTCTTAATTCATCTTTACTTCACACACTTTGAATTACTCCTCATATTCCTTGATTTTAATCTTCAATTCTTCAAGAGCATTCATGAATTCAATCTCACAATCGACCTCATCTTTATCATCATCTGAATCATTCCAAGTATACTATTTTTTTATGCGAGCAACTTCCTTCCTTAGCCATGAAGAAGGCTTCCTATTCAATATGATCATCATCTTCATGATCATATTCTAAGTTATTATCTTCACTCTCAACTGATGAGATATAATCTTTATTGGTGTAGAGACTCTTCCTATTCTTGAAGGACTTCTTCTCTTTATGATACTTTATGAATCCTATCTTCCTCTTATCAGACATGTATGTCTTTTTGTCCTCATCTTTGCCTTCACCATGCTCTTCATCATCATTATTTTTATGATTATGAGGGCACTTATTATCAAAATGTCTTACCTCTCCATAATTGAAGCATTTGAAAGTTAGTTTACCCTTATACTTTCCTAACCCTATTTTCAATTTTCTTGTAAAAAAAGTAATTAGTTCATCTTCATTAATATTAGATATGTCATCCTAATTGAGTTTATTACCTTAGAACTTCTGATTTAGCTTCATTTATATCTTTAATTTAGCTTCATTTTTTTTTGGTATATCATCATTTATTCTCATCTCATAGGCAGTAAAGATTCCATACAATTCATCCATCTTCAATTGAGTAAGATCATGACTTTCTTCTACAGTAGATACATAAGAATAAAACTTGAGAGAGAGAGAGAGAGACCTTAATACCTTTTCAACTATAGTATATTTTGTTTTCACTTTGATTTTCACCCTTTGAGGAGATGTAAAGTCTCTCCTCATTCAAGTGGCACAATGGAAACACCTCTAGGCTTGTGGGTAGCCTAAAGATGAGGTGAATCTCTAGATAGGGCTAACTCCCTTGATGTACCACTTTTTATTGTAACTACACTAAACTTGGGGGGTAAAAAGGGAGAAGGGTAATTGAAAGAAAAATAATCTAAGTGAGGTGATACACCAAATAACATGATTGCATCCAACCATATGCATATTACACTTGAAATTAAAGGACCAACTGAACATACACTTCTCTAATCTTCATCTTCTCACATTAATATTACATTGTGACGTTATGGATGAATGTGCAAAGCTAGGAGGACTAGAAAAGAGGCCTATGAGGGAACTAATGAATAGGATAACTCACTCAATATTAGACATTTCTTGAAACACTTCACATTCCATACAAAAATAAGTTTTCTAACTGTAAATAGATGATAGAATGAAATAACATGCTAAGGAATCCATAGTCTTCACTTATAAAAAATCAAAAATTCCAAATGAAAACACTAATAAAAGTCATGGATGAGGTAAAAATTATTAGTCTTATTGATCAAAATGTATAAATTTGAGTAGGGCTTCACCATACTCAGGTGGATCATCGAATACATTGGCCAAAATGGCTAGTTCTTATAGAACTTGAGAGAGAGAGGAGAAGATAAAAGTCCAAGGGTCACAAGGAAAATTTTAAAGATAATAAAATAAGTTAATTATGCATGATAATAGGATTTTGGATGAACAATTCAAGGTTAAAAGATACAAGTGTTAATCCAAGTCATAAACCTCATGAAAAGTGGTAAGAAACTCCTCATTCTAACTTAGAAAAACTGCCTGCATGATTAGATCTATTTGAACACCCTATAACTTATTGGTACTAATTATGATGAATAGAATGGATTTTAAGGACATTAAACATACCTCTCTATGTATTGGTTATATGCCTAGTCATTTGGAATCACCTAAAAAGGAGCAATCATCATTTGTTATCCAAAAACCTGCTCTTCCATGCACCCTGCACACTTGGCTTCCAAAAAGGCATAAGTTTTCCATGAAAATACATAAAAGGTAGTGATTGACATGTCTCAATACCATCCATGTCCATGTAAGCATCAGGGGCACATTAAAAATCCATCCACTTGAAGTTTTCACACTTTTCCCTAGCTTGTCCATTAGGCTAGTTTTGATTGTTTGAGTTGAAGTACCTATTTTGGACATTTATAAGTTTCTTAAAGGAATTAAATTACAATATATAGTTATAAAAATTCTATATATTCCTCAAAAACTTGATTGCATCTTCAAACACTTCCTGTAGCTAGCATAATATAAAAATGGTGAAAAGTAGCTTATTTTTCACCCCATTCATATAAGTACATATAGATAATTGAAATGTGAGGGAGATTGAGTGAGTCATCTATAATTTCCAATAGGTTTCATGATTAAACTATGCCACTATATTAACTCCATCTCCATCATCAGGTATTTGCAAGGGTTTAACAAGGGTTTTAGGCTTATTTTCCCTCTTAAGCTTCATTCATAAAAGTTTGACATCTAAGTTGCCACCCAATTTAAATAATTTGATGTTAAAGGACCTTACTAATTCCCAAACTCCTTTGGATCCCATTTAAATCATCCAAGAAGATATGAGCATTTGAAGTTACCTATTCGAGTTTGTTTTCCTCTTTCTTTCAGGTCTGAGTTAGATTTTAAGCCAAAAAATGGATTATTTTGTGTTTCACTACATCTAAATAGATTTAACACCTTTGTATCCACCCCATAAACATACTCCATCATTTTTAAATTCATATCTCATGTTATAAATGTGATTGACTCCTTATTTGGCCACTAGGTCTAGACCTTGCCTAGTAGGTCTGAGTGTAAATTAAGCCCAAACTAGCCTTTGATGGTTTTCCTTACCTCTTGATAGCTTAATAATGCATGTAGTCATACCATACACATTTTTTAATCATCTTTATAGCTCATCAAAAGCTAAAAATGAAGATGACTTCCTCATCTAGTATTAGGTTTCAATAATCCTCATAGCCCTGACTGGAACATCTATGGTTTAGACCATTCCATTAAGATTAACCCTATATATATTGGTTATTCATGTTTATATATGTGTAATAAATATTTTTAAACCTTATTTAAAGGTTTATATGTATCTTGGCTTCACCCTATCACCTATTTTCTAAACCTGCCAGTGTTTATGTATGAAGAAGTACCCCCTATCTAATGAAAAATAGGGGTACTTCCCCTATTATCTAAGTAAAAATGAGTATTTAATATTCTTCCTCAAGTCATAATGATAACCCATGCCAAAATTTATCCCTTGGTGACCTCATTTACCCTCTCAAATCCTAAAAATCCCAAACAGATTGTATGGAGGAACACTGTGTGTAGGGTCCTTTATAAACTATATGTTACATTTGAAAGGGGATTTACATTCTTGGTTTCCAATGTATGAGAGTGCTTTGATAATTAATAAGTTCATATGATCTTCAATAATCCTTTAAAAACTTCTACATACTCCTTACAACCTTGAATCTTCAAACTGGGCCTTAACATGACTAACTGTGTTTTTGCATTAGGAGGTCCTATAGGTATTCATAGCTTGAGGTTAGCTTCATAATATTGTACTAGGCCTATTGTAACATTATATACTTATTTTAGAGTCACTTGGAATTATTTTAGGTCCATTTTATTCATCTTCATGTCTTATCCTCATCAAGAGACTCAGGTATTGCTCCCTACCTTTTGACTGAGAAATTTTGATTATGCCCCTACCTATAGGTCATTTTGCTCCTTGAGATTTAGATTAACATGTGTAAAGGCTTATATTGAACCCCCAAAGGTCACTTGACATTCCTCTAACCTAAAATAATTTTTAGTGTCCTAAAACCAAACCTAAGACTCATATTAACTCATTGTTTTGTATACTCTAGTTGTAGGTGTGCATTTTCTTGTATGTAGATACATGTAGCTTACCATGGTACTTGTAACACTCAATATCAACCTTATATTGATGGATTTCCTACATTTTATACCATTTAACCATATCAGTCATGGTTGAATGTTATATTTTCTCTCAATATGTCAAAATTTATTCAAGCCTTCAAACCTATAGATATCATTGAAGGAATTTAGTATATATGTTGACAAATTTGAGTTTGATAACAACAAATCTCCATTGTTCAACTGCTTTATGCACTTTTATAAGTCATTATTATATGATAGATATATAATAATAGTGAATTATAAATTATCAAAGGTAAATATGACACTGTTATATGTTATCCACAAAAAGGTGATGGTTCTCTATTTTGCACCTTTAGGGATTTGATCTCTAACACAATTATCTCATTTCTTTGGAGGTGACCTTCATTCCTTGTTTGGTAATCTACCATTACTAATAAGTATATAATGATATTTTACTATGTCAAAATAATGAATAAGGTTCATCATATGTTTAAAACTCTCCATATGACTTCTAAACTCTCTTCTCAGGCCATATGTAGGTGGTGATCCTCAGTATACATGTAGATTTAGCTTGGATAGTGGTCATGGAATGAACCATATGAATTGTCATAAGCCTCTATAGGTCTAAGGTCTCTCTCAAAACCTTCCAATGATCATTTCACCTCTCAAAATATTGAAACCCACACTAAGGATTTGATGAGTGTATTGGTTGTATGTATGGGCAGTGAGTGTCTAGAATGGAGCAATAAAGATGGGTAAAGGGCCTCATTGGTAGCTAAAATAAAAATAAACCTTTGAATAGATGATACCCATCAAAAACATCTTGAAAAAATATATAATACATCTTTTCCAACGTGAAAATCACTTACAACTAAGAACTACATGGCAAGCCATGATGTAATGGTTGTTTGTGTGACATGTGAGCTTGCAAACCATGAGAATTGCCTTAAAGACTGAAGATTAAAGTTTAATATGGGGTTAAAATGACCTTTAAAACATATAAATATATTAACACAACCCCTTAAATCCATTAACAAGTGTAAAAATCTTGGACATGGTGAAAAACTGTCTGTAACTAGCATAATGCACCCTCTTATAACTTAAGGTAAATTTGCTTATCCAAACATCATGAAACATTAAAAAAAAATGTGGATATAAGTTTAAGATAAATTCAATATCATTTTAAATCAATATTACCAATTGGTTCATACAAAACTCTCCAAACCAAGGCAAAACCTATAGGGTGCACAGATTGACAAGCAGAAAAGAATAGTCAGTTTGTAACAGTTAGTTTATGAAGAAAAATTGATAAAAACTGAAAATATTTTTATGTAAATTTATATATTTTATTTTAATACCACCTCCCAAAATCATTTGACCTTAAACTCTTTCTACTGGTCATACCAAGCAAAAACCTGAAAGTCACTTTTGCTTGCCAAGAAGGGTGAAAAGAGAGATGAAAAATGTTGAAAAATAAATGATACTTAAAAATTAAAAAAAAGAATTTAATTGATCATTTTTAATATTAATATTCACTACCTAGCCATTTTCCAC
The DNA here is from genome assembly GCA_037957365.1 of Torreya grandis. NCBI lineage: Eukaryota > Viridiplantae > Streptophyta > Pinopsida > Cupressales > Taxaceae > Torreya > Torreya grandis. Next base: position 430,325 of record JARHVA010002177.1, on the reverse strand, counting down.
ATGGCACACTTCCCAAGGAGGTCGTACAAGTGTCAAACTCTTCTTTTCCTTTAAGAAAACTACCTTTTCTTTTGCATAACCTATCATATTTAAATTTTTTTAGTTAATTAAGGCTTATAGGGACACATGGGTCATGAAATAGTCTTTTGACACCTTCACACTTCTCAATAAACCTATACAACTCATTAGATGCACCTTTTTGACCCCTAAAATGACTCAAAAGGATATGTTGGCTAAGGAAATTTATGACAAAGGATAATATATCATTGAATAACATAAAATGACCTATTAAAAACCTCATGATAAGATATTATTCTCTATATATACCTATAAATTCAAGTTTTTACCTAGGGGTGCCCCAATTTGACTAAAAAGTCAAATTTGGTCAACAAATTGGTGACTCATAGGGGTAGTATGCCTGTTATACTAACTAGACCGATAGCCTTATCAGTCCATTAAGATTATGAGTCATTTTAAGTCTAATACTAACAATGATACCTTTGACCATTGACTTTGATCAAGATAAGACCACTTGACTACCTCAACTAAATAAAGTAAAAGACACACACCAACAAAACAAACACACAACAAGACACACATGTGCTCAAAGCACTTAGGGGATTCAAAAAAAAAAATTATTTATAACTAGAAACTAAGAATACCTCCCTCCTAAATCAAATGTAAATATTGAGACTCTTCTTGCTTCATGACATACAAGATTGAATGAGGCATATAGCCTTTTATCCTTTAGCATTGATGCCTCCAACCTTTTCATAATGTTTGCCAACCTCATTGGTATGACGTTGAATGAGAACTAAGCAGCTCCAAACAAGTTGACCATGGAAATTAACTCCTCTTTCATGCAAATTGCCTCAACTTTGTCATGTGGATCCTCCATTACAACTTTAAATAGTGATTCAAGACATACTTTTTTGACTTACATAGTGCTCTTAATAAGATTGGGCTTCCTCTTAGCTACAAGTTCTTCTATCTCATCAAGGATCTTAGCATACTCTATCCAATCTTGATCATTATCCTCCATGGAAGATTATATATTCACCTTATCATACACTTGGCCCTCAACTTGGTAAATCCCTTCAAGTTCTTGAAATAACTCTATTTATAGATGTCAATCATCCTTATCCTCTTTACCATCTAATACCACTACCTCTTCAATCTTGAAATGATCATTCACAACCTCATAATCAGACATGGAGTCTTCTTCATGTATCTCTTTCTTCAAATCTTTGCCACATTCCTTATGGATACACATCCCTTCAAATATGGAGGCAAAAGCTTGAGAATTGTCCTTTTGTTCACCAAGGGGAGTCTCTATGGTAATCTCTTCCTCATAATCACTCATGAGTTCTTCTTGATCAGCCATGAATTGAGATTGATCTTCTTTAATTGCTTCTATCAAGATAGGCTTTTCTTCCAAGATTTCTTCTTTGTCATAAGGAAAGCATTCTTCATTATCAACCAAACAAGGAGATTCAACACAAGAACTCAACTCTTCTTTAGCACTTAGGACCTCTTGAGGGTTTTCAAATTGTACCTCAACTGTCATAATCTGATCTTGTTTGTCAAGGGATGCAAGGTCTTCCATTTCCTTCATGATGACGTCAAGACTAGGCATCTTGAAATTTGGTGACCTGACCCAATAAGGCTACCAAGGAGTTGCATTTTCTTCAAGCAAGAGTTCTGAATTTTCCTCAACTAGCTTCTCTTCTTTTAGTTCCCACACCACATGTCCACCAAGGCAAAGGGTGATAGGATGAGGACAAGAGGAATTAGTTGTTGGAGATGGAACATAGGGTTAAAAATAAGATTAGGAACTCTCTTGAAGGAGGTTAGATGGGGTGTGTTTAGGCATAGAATATTTCTTTGGGTCTAAACCTTCCATCACACCTTTACTTAGCAACTTCATTTTTGACTCCAACTCTTCAATTTGCTTAGCTAGGTTCTCTTGGAAAAGTCTCTCTTGAAGGTCATAGGAATCATCATGAGTATAAGGGATGTATGAGGGCTGACATAATACACAAGAATCATCTTAAGGAAGGGTGGGAGGGAATTACAAATTATTAGCTTCATTTTCCACTTCACACTCCTTAACAATACTTCTATCTTCTTTCTTTCCACATGACTCCACTATCTTACTCCAGCTTGGGATGTTGGAATTATAAGTCTCTTCTTGAGGTGGTGGGGATGAAACATGAGAGGTAAATGAGGAATTTAATTCCACTTCTTTTTCTACTAAGATATACTATTGTATTTTCTTATTGGTCAACTCAATTTGTCTATTAAGGTTTTCTTCAAACACAAGGCTAGTCTTTTCAACTCTCTCTTCCACTTGATTTGGAAAAGGATGACTTTGGAAATTTTGATTAGGCTCATGAGTAGGGGTCATATATGACTGATAGTAAACTTGGGGAAGTGGATATGAATTTTGATAGGTTTGGTGTGTTTGCATTTCATTAACCCTTAACCTATCTTCTAAGGAAGAAACTAGGCCACTCACATCAAACATCTCACTTGTGAGCCTTTGCCAATTGGCTCTCTCAATAGGTATCCACTCTTTCTTGACTAGCTCTAATGCATTTCTCACTTAATGGATGGAATTATTAGGAACCCCTTGACCACATCCCCTTAGAGTATCAAGATCTAACATATACCTCTCATAGCCCAAAAGTGTTTTTTTAAAGGTGGAAATAGATGGACTTGGGAAAGGACTAGGTTGACTAGGAGGAGCAAGACATTGAGAAGGTTGGTTATACGAATGATATAATTCATAAATGGGTTGAAAAGGATCATATTGAAGCTTATGAAAATCATATTGAAGTTGGGAATGATCATGATAAGATTGACCAAGGACTTGTTCATATTGATAAGGAATGGCACAAGCTTAGAATGTCTCACCAACTTTTATAGAGCAAAACTCAACACTAAAGTCAGTCATGAAACTTCATTCAAAGAAAGAAAACAAATAAATACATTGCTAAAAATATTCAAAGGATAACTTGGGCTACTTGACCAGCTGACATATCTTCAGAGTTACCATTAATGCTTGAATAAATGCCTCCAAATGCTAATTGTTGAGAGACAACACTAAAAATCTCTCAACTTCTTAGACCAAAAGTCCCATCAAGCATGACAAAAACTATTTTCACTTAGATTTTCATCATTTGTGCATATGTAAATATATTCTCATCCAAGTGGCATAATGGAAACACCTGTAGGCTTGTGGGTAGTCTAAGGATGAGGCGAATCTCTAGATAGGGCTAACTCCCTTGATGTACCACTGTGGATTGTAAATACACTAAAATTGGGGGGTGAAAAGGGATAAGGATAATTGAAATCAAAATAACTTATGGGAGGTGATACACCAAATAACATGATGACATCCAACCATATGCATATTACATTTAAAATAAAAGGACCAACTAAACATACACTTGTCCAATCTTCATCTTCTCACATCAATGTTACATTGTGAGGTTATGGATAGATGTAAAAATATAGGAAGACTAGATAAGATTAATATGAGGGCAATAATGAATAGGATAACTCACTAAATATTAGACATTTTTTGAAACACTTCAGATGCCCTACAAGAAAAATCTTTCCAATTGTAAATAGATGATAGAATGAAATAACATACTAAGGAATCCATAGTCTTTACTTATGAAAAATCAAACATTACAAATGAACACACTAATAATATTCATGGAAGAGGTAAATATCAATAGTATTATTGATCAAAAGGTATACATTTGAGTAGGGCTTCACCATACTCAGGTGGAGCATCGAATACAATGGCCAAAATGGCTCGTTCTTATAGAACTTAAGAGAGAGAGGAGAAGAGAGAAGTCCAAGGGTCACAAAGACACTTGTAAAGATAATAAAATAAGTTACATGTCCATTAGAAGAGGATGTGGTATGAGCCATGCTAGGTTAGAAGATATAAGTGTCAATCCAAGTCATAAACCTCATGAAAAGTGGCAAAAAACTCCTCATTCTGACGCAAAATTTTTTTCTACATGATTAGCTTTGTTTGAACACACTATAAATAATTAGGACTAGGTATGATGATTGGAATGAAGTTTAAGTAAATTCAACATGCATCTCCATTCACTGATTGTAGGATTGGTCATCTAGAATCACCTGGAAAGGAGCAATCATCATCTGTTATACAAAAAACTAATCTTCCATGCACCCTGCACACTTGGCTTCCATAAAGACATATTATTTCCATGAAAATACATAAAAGGTAGTTAATGACATGTTTTAATACCCTCCATGGCCTTAGAATCATTAGGGGCACCTTAAAAATCCATCCACTTGAAGTTTTCACACTTCTCCCTAGCTTGTCTATTAGGCTAGTTTTGATTGGCTAAGTTGAAGCACCTAGTTTGGAAATTTATAAGTTTTTTCAAGGCATGAAATGAAATAAGGAGTTATAAAATTCTATATCTTCCTTCCAAAATTGATTTCATCTTCAAACTCTTCCTGTATCCTACACCATACAAAAAATGGTCAAAAGTAACATGTTTCCCACCCCAACTATTTAAGTTCATACGGCTAATTGACATGTGAGGGAGCTTGAATGAGTCATCTAAAATTTCCAATAGGTTTCATGAGCAAAATATATCATTAGATCATATTTATAGCTCCATCTCCATCATCAGGTCTTTGTAAGGGTTTAACAAGGGTTTTAGGCTTGTTTGCCCTCTTAAGCTTCGTTCATAAAAATTTGACATCTAATTTGCTAGCCAATTTCACTAATTTTATTTTCAAGGACTTTACTAACTTCCCAAAACACCTTTGTCTCCAAATTTTACTATTTGAGATTATTTTTATCTTTCTTGTAGGTCTAAGTTAGATTTTGAGCCAAAAGTAGATTCTTTTGTGTTTCCTTGCATCTAAATAGCTTTAAAACCTTTGTATCCACCCCATAAACATACTCCATCATGTTTAAATTCATACCTCATGCCATAAATGTGATTTACTCCTCATTTGGCCACTAGGTCTAGACCTTGCCTAGTAAGTCTGAGTACAACTTAAGCCCAAAATAGCCTTTGATGGATTTTTGAGCCTCTTGATAGCTTAAGAATTATTTTAGTCATCCCATGTACATGTTTCAATCATTTGTATTTCTCATCAAGATCTAAAAATAAATATGACTTCCTCATCTAGTATTAGGTTTCACCAATCCTCATAGCCCTAACTGCAACATCTATGGTTTAGACCATTCCATTTAGATTCACCTATTTTTTAAACCTGCCAATGTTTGTGTATGAGCAAGTACCCCCTATCTGAGATAAAATAGGGGGTAATTCCCCTATTATTTCAATAAAAATGATTATTGAATCTTATTAGTCAAGTAATGAGGATCCCCCACACCAAAATTTATCCCCTGGTCACCTCATTTACCCTCTAAAATCCTAAAACTCTCAAATAGACTGTATGGAGGAAATCTATGTGTAGGGTCACTTATTGAAACTATATGTTGCATTTGAAAGGGGATTTTATGATTGGTTTCTAATTTATGAGATTTATTTGATAATTAATAAGGTGATATGATCTTCAATCATCCTTTCAAAACTTCTACATACTCCTTACAACCTTGAATCCTCAGACTTGGCCTTAACATGATTGACTGTGTTTTTGCATTAGGAGGTCCTATAGGTATTCATAACTTGAGGTTAGCTTTGGAATATTGAATTAGGCCTATTAAAACATTATATACTTCTCTTAGAGTCTCTTTCCATTATTTTAGGTTTATTTTCTTCATCTCCATGTCTTATCCTCATCAAGAGACTCAAGTATTGCTCCCTGCCTTTTGACTGAGAAATTGCAATTTTGCCCCTACCTGTAGGTCATTTTGCTCCTTGAGATTTGAGTTAAGACATGTAAATTCTTCCCTTTAACCCCCAAATGTCACTTGACATTCCTCTATCCTAAAATCATTTTGAGTGTCCTAAAACCAAACCTAAGACTCCTATTAACTCATTCTTCTATATACCCTGGTTGTAGGTGTGCATTTTCTTATATGTAGACACCTATAGGTTACCATGGTACTTACAAAACTCAATATCAACCTTATATTTATGTCATTCCTACTATTTTTATACCATTCAACTCATTTAACCATCCTAGTCATGGGTGAATGTTCTATTTTCTCTTAAGATGTCAAAAGTTATTCAAGCCTTCAAACCTGTATATATCATTGATGGAATTCAGTGCATATGTTGACAAATTTGAGTCTCATAAAAACTAATTTCCATTGCTTGACTACCTTCTGCTCTTTTCCAAGTCATTATTATATGATAGAGCTATAAGACTAGTGCATTATAAATGATCAAAGGTTAATATGACAATATTATATGTTATTCATAAAAAGGTGATGGTTCTCTATTTTGCACCTTTAAGGATTTGATCTCTAACATAGTTATATCATTTCTTTGGAGGTGACCTTCATTCCTTGTTTGGAAATATATCCTAACAAATAATTTTTCCATGCTCTTTTACTATGTCAAAACAATGAATAAGGTTCATCATATGTTTCAAACTCTCCATATGACTTCTAAACTCTCTGCTTAGGCCACCTGTAGGTGGTGATTCTTAATAAGATTTAGCTTGAATAGTGGTCATGGAATGAACCATATGTATTATCATAAGCCTATATGTGTCCAAGGTCTCTCTCAAAACCTTCCAATGATCCATTCACCTCTCAAAATATCGAAACCCCCACTAAGGCTTTGATGACATTATTATGGTTCTTGTATGTGTGCATTAGTTGTATGTATGGGCAGTGAGTGTCTAGCATGGAGAAACAAAAATGGGAAAAGGGACTCATTGGTATATAAACTCAAAATTAACCTTCAAATACATGATACCCATTAAAAAAATCTTGAAAATCACTTGCAGCCGAGAATTACATGGTAAGCCATGATGTAATGGCTATTTGTATGACATGTCAGCTTGAAAATCATGAGAATTTACTTGGGTAATAAATATGAAAGGTTAATATGGGGTCAATATGACCTTCAAAACATCTTAAATACATTAACACAACCCCCTAAATCCATGAACAAGTGTAAAATCTTAAACACAGTGAAAAATTATCTATAACCAGCATAGTGCACCCTCTTGAAACTTAAGGTAAATTTGAGTATAAAAACATCATGAAACATTAAAAAAAACATGGATATAATTTTAATATGAAATTAATATCATATATAAGCAATATTGCCAATTGGTTCATACAGAATTCTCCAAACTAAGGCAAAACCTATAGGGTGCATAGGTTGACAAATAGAAAAGAATAGTCAGCTTGAAACAAATGGTTCATGAAGTACAGTTAACCAAAATTTGAAATACTATTATTAAAATATATCTCTTTGATTTTAATACCACCTACCAAAATATTTTGACTTGAAACTCTTTCTATCGACTGTATTAAGCAAAAACCTGAAAGTCACTTTTACTTGCCAAGTAGGGTGAAAATAGAGATGAATAGTTTTGAGCAAGAAATGGAACTCAAAAATTAAAAAACACATAATTGAGAATTTGGAAGCTTAATAGGCACTTATTTACCATTTCCCATGTGGCACACTTCCCAAAGAGGTCATAAAAGTTCCAAACTCTTCTTATCTTTCAAGAAAACTACCTTTTCTTCTGCATAACTTGTCATCTTTCAATTTTGTCAGTTACTTAAGACTTATAGGGACACATGGGTAATGATATAATATTTTGACACCTTCACACTTCCCAATAAACCTATACAATTCATTAAATTTACCTTTTTAACCCCTAAAATGACTTAAAAGGACATGTTGGCTAATGAAATTTATGACCAAGGCTAATATATCATTGAATAACATCAAATGACCTATGAAACACCTCATGACAAGATATTGTGCCCCATATAGACCTATAAAGTCAAGTTTTTACCTAAGGGTGCCCTAATTAGACTAAAAAGTCAAATTTGGTCAATAATTTCTTCAAGCTTCTCTCCAAGACCTTTGATGATGTTTACAATCTCATCAGCTCTCTACAGAAAGGATGCCATATAATCTTCTTCCTTCATCTTAAGAATCTCAAATTGTCTTTGGTGAGTCTAAAACTTTTTCAACTTAACCTTTGAATATCCTTCATAAATAGTCTTTAATTAATCCCACATTTTCTTGGTAGATATGCAATGGATTACCTTGGTATATTCAGTCTCTGAAAGACCACAAGTGATAGCATTCATTTCTTTAGAATTTTTCTCAAACAACTTATTATCTACAACACTATATAGAGGAATAGTAGGTGCAGAATAACCATCCACAATAGATTTATAAATGTCAAACCCTAGGGAAACAATGTAGGTCCTCATCCTCACAATCCAAAAATCATAATTAGACCCATTTAACATCAGTGCTTGCTTAGTGGAAAAACCTCCTTACATTTTATGGCTACCCATATTGTGCCTTGGATCTCCTTCAAGTTTTCAATCCTTTACCAAAGGACCTACTCTGATACCAATTGGTAGAGGTATAATAATTGAAAGGGGGGTTGAATTAGTGGTGAAAAAAAATGCAATTCAATTTCCAAACCCTTCAAAGACTCAAACATTCAATACAACCATTCATCAAGCATACAAGATGTTTATAACAATGAACAATGAATTCAAGATCACACACACAACATAAGATCTATGTGGGAAACCCTCTTGGGGAATAAAACCCACTCTCAATCCTACAAACACATGGACTACTTATCCTATAAGATGATCACAAACATGAGACTGGTTAAGTCCTTCTGACAAAAATTTAGTGAAACCCCTGTTTCACAAGGACCACCTACCCCTAGGATGATCAAGTCCTTACCAAATGTTGGTCAAGTCCTTCTGACTAGCTTTAGTGAAACACCTGTGTCACAAGGAACACTTCTAAGATGATCAAGTCCTTCTGACCACCTATTGGTCAAGTCCTTCTGACCTATATGTTGAGTACCCTCATAACACTTATGAAATGAACATCTCCTGATAATTGATTCCCTACCAATATGATGGAGATACAATTTCTATCATCTCTCATCAATTATGCACACTACATAGTCCACACTTTGATTTGCCTCTTAAAACAACCACCAAGCTTATACAAACATCATCTATCCTTCACTCATCCTCAATATTCAAACTTGAAAGAGTAATATATTTGACATCAAAAATATAACCTACAGGTCATACACATAGTCATCAACTTGATCTTCTCTACAACCCACCCACTAGGCACACACCCTTTCTACTTTCCTTCACTCTTCAACTCTTACACTCCTCTTCTTACAAGTCTAGAAACCATCACCAATATTCTCACCTTTTATAGTGTTTTCATGAATATTATGATCACAACCTTCCTTGTCAGCCACAACACATGCCTTCACTTTTAAGGCATCTAACATGGCTCACCTTTAAGCACAACCCTTTTTCAAATAGGCCTAAGTCACCTTTTAGGTCCTATGAAGACCCATTCACCTATTTAACACTTTTTTGAGCAAACTAAGAACACAAAAACACTTTCAAATACATGGACCCATGCCACATAATCTATAGGTCCTCTTTAAGTGATAATAGCCATCACATCACCCTTTTACTAAAGCTCAATTCACTCAAAAAACATTATGTACACATAGCCACCATGAATGAACACATAGTCACCTTTTAAGCCTTTGATCATACTACATATGATTGATCAAACCTTAATAATCCACATAAGTGGTCCTCATAGAGTATACAACACTCTCTGATAGTTAGCTCATCTCAAAACATTGAAATATCATAAAAAACAGCTCTATTACCCTTCTAAGGTTACTTTAAAAGAATAAATGAACACACAATCAACTTTGGAGCTCAATAACTTTGACTGTACAAATATTTAAACCTTTAAATGAATATTTCCAAATGTACCTTGAAGTCCTCTATAGCTTTTCTTTTTACTATGACATCAAATTTTGCATAAATCAAAATTTATTGATCAATAACCAAGGACTAGTCTTTCCTTCATTAAATTCAAATATTTAAATCTCAACAGTCACAGTTAAACCTTGATCACTTAGAATAAATCTCATGTTCTTCGCTCAACTCACATCATCGATATTCTTCAGAAGTAGCTCAAACTTTAAATCATAGTGCTCCACTATCCAAATGTTAAACCTTGAATATGTTGACCTTATTATATGCTTTTTGGAAATATTGACCATATACACACCATAGATCTCTAATGAGTAGCTTGGTCTTTATCTTATAGTGCTCACCATTAGATCTTGCTCAGAACTCTCAAGATTATGACACTTGGCACCTGTTGACCAAATTTGCTTTTAAGTCAAATTGGGGTACTTATAGGTAAAAATTTGGTTTTATAGATGTTTTTTGGGCATAATATCTTTTCATGAGGTGTTTCATAAGTATTTTAATGTTATTAAATGATATATTAGCATTGGTTATAAATTACATTAGCCAACATGTCCTTTTGTGTCAGTTTAGGGGTCAAAAAGGTGCATTTAAATCTTTGTATATGTTTTTTGTGAAATATGAAGGTTAAAAAAGATTATTTCATTCCCCATGTGTCCCTAGAAGTATTAATTAATTGAAAAAACTAAAATATGGTAGGTTATGCATAAGAAAAGGTAGTTTTCTTAAAGGAAAAGAAGAGTTTGACACTTGTATGGCCTCCTTGGAAAGTGTGCCACATGGTAAATGGTCAATAAGTTCCTCTTCAGCTTTTTCATGCTTGGTTTTATTTATAAGTGTCATTTATTTTTCAAAACCATTCATCTCTCTTTTCACCCTTCTTGGCAAGCAAAAGTGACTTTCAGGTTTTTGCTTAGTATAAATAGCTCAAGATGTTTTAAGGAAAATGATTTTAGGAGGTTTTTTTACACTCTTATACCTTAATTTATATATAATAACTTTTAAAAGAATTAGCATGTGCTTCATGAACCATCTTCATGAAATTGACCTTTCAAATCTGCTTGTTAATCTGTGTACCCTAAAGGTTTTGCCTTGGTTTGGATAATTATATATGAACCCATTATTGATTTTGATTTCAAATTATGTTGACCTAAAATTATTCTCATTATTGGTTTCAAATTTCAAGTTGTTTTGATGAGGAAATCACCTCAAGTTTGCAGTCTGATCTATTCTATGTTATTGGCAACTTTCCATTATTTTCTAAATTTTTATGCTTTTTAAATGTCCATATAGGGTTGTGATAGTCCCATTTACATATTTTCAAGTTAATACTAGTTACTATCACCTTATAACCTCATTATCTAAATCACCTTCATGTTTTGCAATCACATACCACACATACAGTTAGTCTGCTATATGACTGCTACACATAATCAATCATGGTGAGTCACGTAAAAATAAGGTCTACATAAGATTTATGGAGATTTTATTATGATTTTAAGGTGTTGATCATGCTTGTAGGATATGAATATACAATTCAACCTTCAAGGAGTTGAGTAAGGGACTATGGCAGCTACTCAATACAATCATTCATAGTCTTATACCATATACTCATCTACAAGATCCTCTTGAGAAGACTAATCATGTTGGAAGGGAGTTTGATAGTTATTTTTCAATATTTTAGAGTGTAAAAGAGTGAATTTTAATCATTTTTAATGGTTATGATTTCTGATCATGAGCATATATATTTCACATACTGTTAAAACCCATCCACTGCCTGAGTTTGCAAAAGTCCACCTACATGTGGTAGTAGTAGAGAGTTGAAGGTATCATATTGAATCATTGAAAAATGATTTGAAAGCATTTTTGAATTCCTAGCATGTGATTTCACCATAGAAAATATATATAAGGTGTCAAGAGGACAAAAGAAAGTATGGATCACCTTTTAAAGACTCAATGATAGAATTCAGGGTTTCAGTCCCTAAGATGGAGAAACAGAGGTCAAAGGGCTTCTTATGAATATCATAAAACATGATTTAAAGGTGTTCCAAGACATCTATCTGATTTTATCCTATATCCTCTATCATGAAGAGGACTTGTGCCAAATATGGATGTTATAAAGTGAGTGGAAGGTGGAGGTTGAAGACCTTAAAATTTCTCTAAAAAACACTAAAATGCTTCATTAGAATCTACAGGTCTGAGGCTTGAATGGTATTTTGTTACCCCAAGGAGCAACATAGAGAAGAAACTCACGACTAGGATGGATAGAATGATTTTATGAGGTCAAATGACTTGAAGTCTAGCAAGAAAGGGTTGATATATGGCTATTCAAACTCTGTAATCACCCACAGTTCATACACAAATCTTGTACACACACCCACAACTAGCATTGTTGACTAAGACAATGACTTAGGCATGTGCTATGATGGTGTTTATACATCCAAGGTTAGATCAAGGTGATAAATTTTTTATCTTTTGACCTCAAGGAGTCTCCAAGCATCATGATCAAACCCTAGTAGGCAGTGAGCACCTATAATAGGGGTTAAAAAGAGGGTATCTCAGCCAATAGCCCATAAAGTTGAAAAACAAGGCTTGTATGAGGTGTTTGAGAGAATTAGAGTTAAAAGTGATTGTTAATACTTCCATCATGGTTTTAATAGTATCATTATATCTTAAGACACCATGACCAAGGTCAAAATAGGTACAAATACACCTATAGCCAACAGAGGATAGAGAGAGGCAGAGAGCAAAGAAGTTCATTTTCTTGAGGTACATATGTCATAAACATGATTAAAATGAATCTAGACACATAAAAATGGTTTTTATTAAGTTTTAAGATAACCTAAACACTATAACATAGAACTAATCCATGCAAATGACATAGACAGGGGTCTTTCTCAAGTAAAAGACACAGTCAATTATGATAGCAAACAAACAATGAGTTGGAATAAGAGGTTGTAATGATGTTTTTAGATATGATAAAGCATTAGGTGCCTATAAAAATTCATGAAGAGTCTTAAAACACTTTTACCAAGGTCAATTTAAGTTATACACACCTACAACATGGGTATTTCCAGGTGAAAACACTGTCATAATGAGAAGCTCAGCCCAGGCTTTCAAGGTGTATGAAGGATGGAGATAGTGTAGAAAACATGTGACCCATTTTATCATAATTATATGGTCTAATGGTACTCTATTTATAATATTTTTAACAAAAAAAATTGTTCTCATAACACAACACATAGTCCATGTAGTAAACAGCCTGCACACCATCTTTTAAGGGGTATGTTTTAGTTTTTTTGAATATTTGGAAGGTCATATGACCTAAAAAAGAGGTAAATATTTGTGTATATCATCTTCATGAATTTTAGTATCCATTAAAATAAAAAAATTCCTTGGAAAAATAGGGGAATTACCCTCTATTTTTCCTCAGACAGAGGATACTCCCCCTTGTATATAAGCTTGCAGTCTTGAGAAAGAATGATGTAGTGGTGAATTGGGAGATATATGAACCTTTAAATAAAGAATTTAAAGTTTTAAAACATCTAATATAACACAAAAAAACTTATTTATAAGGAGGGAACTAAATAGAGTACTCCATACTCCTAAGGTTACAATCAAACCTAGTAGGCATGGTTATGCCTAGAGGCTCAAACAAGGGGTCACCTTCACTTTTGGACCTAAATGAGATTTATATTAGATTTTAAAATGTTTATGGGATGAATAAATAGGTTTTAAGGAATTTTCATCACATGATAAACCTTGGAGAAACCATTTTTGTCTCAGAAATCCATCGGGCCTATTGGAATGAAGAAAACAAGCTCGATAGGCTAACTTTGAATGCTCATATCTTTCATGAGGCATTGCATGGATGAAAAATGACTTTTTATATGTTAATATGGTCCCTAAAGGCCAAATTTGTGTAATTTTTTTGCAAATCCAATGTCAAGTTTTTATGAAACAACATTAAGAGGTCAAACTGCTCAAAAACCCTTGTAAAGACTAGTATGTCAAAATGGAGTTCAAAAGTGAATTTGATGGCATAGTGTGACCAAAAAACCTATTTTAACTTGGAAATTAATTCTTAAATATATTCCACATTATTTTTGGATGTATGTGCCTTTATAGATACGGTAGAAACAAGGTTTTCTTGACTATTTTGTGTGTTTTACAGGTTGTAGGAGGTTTCAAGAGATGAAAATCACATGTATGGAAATATTAAGACTTAATATAACTCCCCATATCACTATAATTCCTTTAAATATATCCTAAGTTTCCAAATCAAGTACTTCAACTTAGCTAGTCAAAACTGGTATAATGGACAAGCTAGGTAAAAGTGTGGAAACTTCAAGTAGATGACATTTTAAGGTGTAGTTAATGTTATTAAGTCCATTAATGGTCTTAAAACATGTAATTAAATACCTTTTATTTATTTTCATGAGGAACTAATCTCTTTTTAGAATCCAAGTGTGCAGGGTACATGGAAGAGCAATTTTCGTGCAAGTAGATGATGATTACTCCTTTTTAAGTGATTCTAGATGACCAATCCTATAACCAATGTATGTATAGGTATGTATAATGTCTTTAAACTTAATTATAATCATCATACCTGGTCCTAATTAGTTATAATTCATTTAAACATAGCTAATCATGCAGACAATTTTTTTGAGCTAGAATGACGAGTTTCTTGCCACTTTTCATGAGGTTTATGACTTGGATTGACATTTTTACCTCTATACCTTGAATGATTCATCCCATAATCTCTCCACATGCACAAGTAACTCCTGGATCAGCTTTAAAAGTTTACTTGTGACCCTTGGACTTCTCTTTTCTTCTCTCTCTCATAAGTTCTATAAGAACTAGCCGTTTTGGCATTATATTGGATGCTCCACCTGAGTATTGTGAATCCCTGATCAAATATATACATTTTGATAAATAATACTAATAATTTTTACCTCCATGATTTTTTTTATTTTTTTCATTTTTAATGTTTGATTTTACATAAGTGAAGACTATGGATTCCTTAGCATGTTATTTCATTCTATCATCTATATGTAGTTGGAAAGCTTCTTATTGCAGGGCATGTGAAGTGTTTTAAGAAATGTCTAATATTTAGTGAGTTATCATATTCATTATTTCTCTCATAGGCCTCTTGTATATTCCTCCTATCTTTGCACATTCATTCATAACCTCACAATGTAACATTGATGTGAAAAGATGAAGATTGGAGAAGTGTATGTTCAGTTGGTCCTTTGATTTCAAGTGTAATATGCATATGGTTAGATGTCATCATGTTATTTGGTGTATAACGTCCCTTTATTAGTTTACTTTTAATTATCCTTCTCTCTTTTCACCCCCCAAGTTAATTTTAGTTATAATTCAAAGTGGTACATTAAGGGAGCTAGCCCTACCTAGAGATTCACTTGATCTTTAGGCTATCCACAAGCTTAGAGGTGTTTTTATTGTGCCACTTGGATGAAGAGAGATTTTCTATTTCCTCAAAGGGTGAAAATCCAAGTGACAATAGTGCCCTCACATACCTTATGATAAATTTACTAATAGTCCTTTATGCTTGTGTTGCTTGGTAGTCTTGCATGCATTTTTTACTCTTTGACTTGTCCCACACCATTGATCTTCATTAGTACGAACCACTGCTCACTATTGATTTTCTATTAGACTAACAAGCTTGAGACACTTGTCACCTACATGTGTGACCTTTGACATGTTGACTTCATATGCACCATTGATATCAATGCATATGATTAAGTGCTCACTATTGGATCTTCTAAACCAATGACCTCAGACTTTAACATGATTAAACTTGATGGTCTCTGGCCCATCACAATCTAGTAGAGCAACTTTGAAGCTTTATGACTTGAGCTAGAAATCACTTCAAGACTCCAAATTTTTTGGGTAGCTTCTTGGCACTGTAGATAATATCTCCATGTAAACCTTTGATCAAAAATAAATTTTTGCATACCTAAATTAAATGCACAAACTTGATTATTCATTCATATCTACATAATGTGCAATGATGGTCTAGCTAAGTATAAGAACTTAGTGAAATTCTATATAAGAGGCTAACTTTATCACACCCATATGACCAACTCCCCCTGACTCATCTATACATGGTAATGGTGATGTTAGCAAACTGCCTACTCAAATTTTGTTATCATAGAACCATACACTTCCATAAGCTCTACAATCATCCTTGAATTTTTATAGAACCCCTCACACATGCTCAATACATTAGACCCATCCCTAACCATGCCAAAATTAAATATCAACCAAGCTTAATTAAAGCATACTAGGACAAACGCACTAAAATTTTTGTCATTGACACTTAGACTATTAAGACACTTCATCTAGTCACTTGGACACCTCCATAACATCACTGAAAACTCTCCAACATACTACATCTAAAATATCATAGTGTGTAGCCATAATCATGGCACCTCATCTAATCTCCTCTACAATAGTCCCTATAGAACAAAAACCAAATATACATCAGATCTCATATGTATATATATCTCCAAACCATCTAGCTATACCAATTATATAAACAACAATGTAACTAGTGATCTATGTCAAAAACTTAAAAATTTAAATCATTTCTTACTAATGTTGGTGTCACCAATCACGATCTTCTTGTTAGCCCAACCATTGATCACCTCTTATGTAGGTTACCTCTACATAAGTACAAATACTGGAGTCACCACCCATGTGTAACATAGTCCTTTCCTCAACTATTGATTTATGGACTAACTATGTCTAGCATTTGTCATGGGATATCCATGTGAGACTGTTACCACCTGTGTTCCTTCCCTCCAATGGTGCCTCCATCTCCTTTGTGATTTTGATGGTTTTTAACGTCCATATTATGGATCCATAATTACCTCACCTACATCTTCACCCTCAACATCCAAAACTATAACATCCTCTATCTTAGGCCTCATCACCCCCTTATTGTTATGCTTGACCTACCCATAGTTCTGCTCATCAAGGCTTAATGATAGGTATCTCCATAGGCACTCCTACACCCACTTTATCTCTAGGATCTCTATCATGTCATGCCTAATAATCAAGCACTACCATGGGATCTGATGTATTTGGTAGGCCTAACTATCTAGGTACATGAGCTACAAGATGTGAATCCACCCATGAGGTATAATGTCCAATAATGCTAATGCATACTAACCCAGTAACACATGATAGCCAATTGACTATAATATTAGTATAAGGCCACCATACAATCTACCCACAAGTAAAAATCTATAATTATGGGGCATGGGGCATGGGGCACAACATGCACTGCATGATCCTACCACCATCTCACCACCTGAGGTATCCTCTCTTCCATAGCATGAGGTAACCTCACCGGTCGATACATAAGAAACCTTTCATAAATCCAAGCCCTTAATAGAATCATGGGGTCTAACACTTATGCCCCTAGGTTAGTATACCATACATATCATGCATGAGATATACCCAAATGATATAAGCTAAATCATATAGAGCACCCTATAATATGATAGACTGGCATAAGGCTACTACATATAATGGTACCTTCCCATCCAACTAGTGACATAGCACATATCACAAGTCCTATCACATCCTTTTGGATATCTAGAATGGTCAAGATGTATACATCAAACAATCTCACCCACAACCTAGATTAAATCCTATCTAAGCCATTCACCCAAAGGGATAGGGTACACCTCTCATCCTCTGCCTCTATCACATCATATATGATAGGAGTATTGACAATGGGAATTATAATTAAGGCATGGGAATCCTCCAAATTGATGCCCATTTTTATGGTATCCCCCTCCACCTCCCATTGAAAATTATTGGTTAGTCACTCCCATGCTCTTAGGAGCATGAATACTAGATAAACACTAAGAGGGATCCTCTACATCTCCATGATGCCTCTAAAGCCTAACAAAACCAGTCATGCTCAATCAACATCTAATAGTTTCTCTAGTAAATCTAGTATCCATGATGCATCCACTAGGAACTAAACTCTATGTTGTCTCTATAAAATTTTAAGTAACATAGAATGTATTAGATTTTGATGTAAATAAAATCAAAATACATTCTTAAAAAAATTAAATTATCAAAAATTAACTACTTCAGCTTGTTCTTATTTTCCTATTTTTCACCTTTTTCCTATATAGTTGGCCCTTTTAATACTAAATCAACCTTGTCAACCTTCTTTACCAACTACATTGGCCCTTTGCTGCATATTTGGCCCATTCTTGAAAACATAGTCAACATTTTAAATACTAAATTGGCCTATTCCCTTCCTTTGCATACTATATCATCCCTTTAGCATGAATTTGGCCCCATTTAACATACTACATTGCCCCCTAATGCATACCACATCAGCCAGAATGCACTAAGTTATCCCTATGCATCTTTCCAATTGAGTCGGCCCTCTACTACATAGTCAACCACCCCTAGCAATACTAAATCAGCTCTCTGCTATGCAGTCAGCCACCTTATTTTTTCTTACCTTTTCCAACTGAGTCAAATCTACTGACTCATTTGAAATCTCTGGTGACTTTTTAACCATTTACCATAAATGTCTTTGGCATTTATTAGTCCAACTCTTTCATACCCAATATCCCATTTTATTCCTAGTTTACCTAAAAAATCCTAGGGAAAAGTTTAGTATCTATATTTCATCTAACACCTATTTTTTTATATCTAAATTAATTTCAATAAAAATTACCAAAAAAAATTAAATTAATGCACCACCTACCTGATCTGCATTGGTTACAACTGCTAAGCATACTTCATGTCATATCAATTGTCTCCTCACCATGGTCACTCTTTAGGCTCAACTATGTCTCTAAGAATAGTATTTCCTCATAATAATAAAAATAAAAAATGAATTAATTTTCACCCTATTTATATTTACTATTCAAAATTATTTACCTATCAATTATTTACCACCAGATTCTATGTTTTGCCCATAAATTTATTTCTACTTACTCTTTTTTCAAACTGAAAGATGTTCTAAAATCCTCACATCATAGAGAATGTTTCAACATATTACATGTATATTTTGTAAAAAATTAATTTTTTGCTTTTCTTACAAGTTCACCTAATGTTCCCTACATTGGACACCTTTACATTTCACTCAATTTATTACTAATCTATATCACTAAGGTAAGTAAATGTATGTATTTATCAATTTTGTCCTTTCATTTATCTTATTCACTTCTTATTTCATTTTACTTAGCTCAACATTATGTGTTGATGTGTACTTTCCTCGAAGCACCATCCCATGTTGCAACTACATGACATGTTATGAGATTTGAGTGGGGAATATTTATACACACAATGTTTTTAAACTTTATCAAGTATTGGTGCTTTCTCTCTTACAAGAACCCAATGAGTCTTAATCTGTTTGAGTCATTCCTTAAAGGGTGCACTGGGAAAGGTGTGGGTAGACTATTGGTACTTCTCAAGATTGTTGTTACCTATACCACAACTTAAAACCAACATAAACCTTTCCTAGACATTTCCCTAATATTTGAAACATCCCTTTCACACTCCTCCAAGCAATTCACCACCTTAAATATGCCCTACATAAGCCAAAACCTCTTCTTTTCATCCTCTAAACATGGTCGAATGGGTCGACCCTATTCTGGTCAATGAGTATGTTACAGTACTAAGTCAACCTAGCCAACTTAGTCTGAGACCTAACTACTTTATTTCCTAAACAAATGGGTTAAATAGGTTGACTATGTTGGCTAAAAATTTAGAAGGGTTTAGGGTTAGATCCAACTATATAAACACATCCTTCCCACCATTTTCAATAGAGATAATTATTCATTTATGCATCTGCTTATCTACCATTATGCTTGAGGATCATTTCTTAGGGTTTCATACTTCCTTTGGAAAGAAGAATCTTGTCTTGAGGGAAAAGTCTTTTGGATGCATAGAAGAAGTCTTATAGCCTAGATCTGACCTATATTTGTTATCCTTATGAACCATAACAACCTCTTATAAATCACCATTATCCAAGGGAGAGATTGAGCCTTAACGAGTTCATCTTCAAGGTAATTATTCCTAACTCTTGTTGTTATTTTATTAGTAGATAGATTTATATATGTTGGATTATGGATATTTCTCTCTCCATACATTAGGATTACCTCTACATTGATTTTAGTAGAGTTCTTCTTTGCATGTTTAATTTTATTTTTATTATCCCCCATTTGTGCCACAAGCTTTGGTGAGTACTAGATTAGATTTGCTTTACTTTTTTATTACTATTGTTGGAAACCATAGGACCTATATAGGGTTATTGTGTGGTATTGCTTGACTATAGTCTTTGGAACACTCTCTAGTAATATTATGTGGTAAGAGACCCCTTAGTTAGGTCTAGTAAATCTATATAGGTCATGACCATGATTGTCTAAATGTACTAACAAGCAGAAGGCCTAGTTTGATGTATATTCTCCAAGATAGGATTGATTTGTACATTAGCTTCACTTTCCCTTATATAAAAATGGAAGTCCCTAGTTAAAAATATTATGAAAACTATGCAAGTAAAATATTACCATTCATAATCATCAAAATGGAAAAAGTATTCTAGTCCCTACAATAAAGGAGACAACTTGGATCCTATGCCAATTAACAGATAGTTCCACATTCTAAAATATATATATATATATATATATATGTCTTCCCAAATATTCTATAATGTCAAATAAAGTAAATTATTAAAAAAAATTACAATAAATACAAATCAAAATTCATTCATTATTCTTGACTTGGCACTATTTATCGAACACTTATATACCATTGCATATTGAGGAAATCTTTTCTCCCAAATTCAAGATCATTCACAAGGAGTAATCATAAGCCAATTCTAAAGCATTTCAAATAAATTTAAGAGCTATTATTTTCAAGTATCAAATCCAAATTTATAAATACATATGTATATTCAAATAGCATATGCCAAAGTCGCTCTACGTAGGAAAACTAAGTGTGGCTTCATTCCCTCTTTAGAGTATCTATGTACATAAGTAGAGATCAATCATCAGTGGGGGCAATGAATTCAGCTCAGCCCACTACACTTCCCCTCTCTTTTTTAAATTTGTATCCCTCACAAAGAACCCTAGGGTTTTCAAATAAAATAAAAGGAAAACAACAACTTGAGCCCATTAACTTATATTTCATATTGTAGTGGAAGACTCTTATTTGGGTAGAATTTCAAGATGTTGAATGGATTGCTAATGACTATCATTTAGATTTACCTAAATATTTAAATAACTCTTTAATATTTTCAAATATTCCTGTGGTAACATTTTTTCCCATGATTTTAATCGATGTCTATCTTCCAGATGACATTTTGAAAAGAGTTAATAAGATTGAAAATAGTAAATCCTAGGTGTGTCAATTGATCAATGACTCCAATTATTTTTAGTTGTCTATCTACTAAATTCCATTAAAACTTTTGATTTATTATAAATATGAATGTTGTCATGTAAACAACTAATACCCTCCATATGAATTATATGTTTGACTAAAAATTGTGTTATATTTTTTTTTTTCAATTTTGTTATTGACGAATGATCAATAATATGGAGAGAATGCTTCATGGATAGAGTTTTATGTAAGAGAAAACTAAATAACAATGAGGGATCAGGATTTATATCATATAAACATGCTTATTGAGAAAAACATAAAAGAATAAAGGAGTGTTTATTTTATGATCATGATATACCAACTTGTTGTAAGAGGCTATATTTTGGTTTTATATGAAGATCTATATCTTTCATTTGGAAGAATACAAATGGATTTCACATTCACATAAGGGTGTTGAAGATAACATAATGAAAATTATTAATGAACAGACACCTCTCTATATTGTAAGAGAGATTTTTTTTTCATATGTTGTTCCTTTAAATTTTTTGTATCATGCACCCATAATGTAAATTTTTGATGCAAAAGAATGTGTTTAGAAGATCTGGATGAAAAGATAATAAATTCATATGATACTTTATGTATACATGTCTCACAATATATCAAATAATAGTAATAATAACCTTATTACATACATTTCAAATGTATAGGGTATTGTTTCAAAAAAAAATTTAAATAGTTAGTCTATCGTATGTTTTTCTTTAGACATTATATTGATATAATTGGATACATGCACAATATCTAGTGATTTCAAATACAAGTCAACTTGAATGGTATTCATAAATTACACTTTGATTCTTTTATTGACATGATAATATATCATTTAAATTGATCTTTGTTTTTTTTAATTGTAAATTCATCTACACTTCTATTAATCAAAAAATAATGTTAAGAGTATAATTAGTGGTTTATGATAAAAGGTGTTAAGTTGGTATTCATGACCCATAAATTAAGAGTCTCACAACACTTTAAACAATTCAAATTATAGTTTTAATAATAAATTAGGAGAGAGTCCTAAGAAAATGGCTCCACTAACTAGAGATCTAACACCACTCAACCATCCTTTCCATATTTTCTCCCAAGGGCAAGAGGAACCAAAAATCCTAATATGGGTAGAGGAGGAGCGTACACAATAGCACCCACTACCTTTGATAGAAGATAATCCCATTGATAATTTCCAACAATAATTATTCACAAGAAATTAAACTCTAATCACACCACTAAGTAATCTGGAGGGAGGAGAAGTGTCAAAATGCATAGATTTGGTGTTTTAACTAATGCAATCTATAGATCAGACTAACTCCCATATCTTAATGCTACCTAGTTACTTTGTGAGGAAAAGTGTGATAAAATAATATAAATATATTATAAACCAAAAGGTGTAATACACTAATATAGTATGTTCTTTAACCATATTCAAAGGAAAAAATAACACAAAACTATCACAATCTTGATTCAACATCTATATGCATAATTTTTGTTTAACATGAAATAGGTAACATAAATCTAACACTAAAATTAGTATTGATAGATCATATCATCCACATAAACTTGTTGGCTCAAAAATTTATTAGGGGGATAAATTGGTGACTTTGAGTTAGTAATGTGGGAACTGAGTCCTTACATTAGTCAACAACACAAGACAAAGTCCCTCTCCTATTAGTAGGTGGAACTACCTTTATTGAAAGCTAAAAAGAGAAAAGTAGGGGAAAAGTATGCACAACTATTTACAGCAAAAATATTTTCTATTGGGGGTTTCATACTTTTAACCTGAAAGTACATAAAGCAGATAGAAAGAAAATAAAGAGAAATAAGGGAATAATGAAAAGAAGGGAAGAATAGAGAAAGAAAATGAATAAGGGAGAACAAGGTTATTATATTATGTTAAAATCATAAGCTACTATAATAACCTTGAGAAAAATGAAAGACAACTCTAGGTAGCTAAATACAGAAACTTATCAGAATGGTCCAAGAAGGGAAAAAAACCATGTGCATAGAAATCTCTCTCATTCAATGGGTGGTAAAGATATAATTATACCCTTAGGAGTGAAAAACATAAACTGAGATAATTATTTAATATTGATAGCAGACCAAAGACAACCATCCCATATTTACCCATAAAAGATAATCAAAATATTTTTTAAATTCCACCAAAATTTCACATTCATTAAAATAACATAAGAAGATTCTAAAAGAATTACTTAATGTAAAATTCCCATTATCTAACAATTTGGTAATGATTATGAACATGAATTAAAAGTATAGATATAGAAACAAGTGAATCACATATAAATATATAACTCACGAAGAAATCTCAAATACAAAGCTTGTAAAATCTCTTAGTTTCAATCTTTATTGAGTTGATAACAAAGCCCAGTGCTTCAAAAAAAAAATTGCATAGTTTCACTGCCAAAAAGTCCCTTTGCAATGAGCCTTACACTCATATTTATAGTGTGGGGAGGTGATTACAGTGCATAACCACCTTTCCTATATTTTAGAAGCTGCAAAAATGAGTTTACAAAAATGCACTACTTAAGTTGTGTAAAAGTGTGTTGGTGCAATTTCACCATGTGCAAAAGTGAAATTAAAATTTACAAAGTTGGCATGATCCATTTACACAACTTGCATTTACAATTTTATCTTTACAACTAAAAATTTCAAAATAAGATTCAACATTTTTATGAAAAGACTAGATCACTGAATGTACTTGTACGGCCTCTTCTTGGTTAAAAAAATAAATGCTTATTTGAAAATTTCTCTCTTGTTCTTAGGTGCTCTTGCATGACCTTTCTCTAGTTAAAGAATAAATTAAAATAAATTCTTTTCCATTCACTTGTTTCCCTTTTGTAATCTTGAATATATTTCTTCCGGTGGATGACAGCTAAAACACAAATAAAAATTCAATTGTTAATTTGCTAAAATTTTTAGAGTTGAGAATTCATGTTGAAAAGATTTTAATTTGCAATGGCAATTTACACCATTGAAAAATGCAATTGTAATGTGGAATTTTGCATTTACATGGTTCTTGGAAATATAATTTGCATTTGCATGATTTGTGGAAGCATGATTTACATTTGTATGACTTGTGAAAATAGAATTTGGAATTCCATCGAAAGGGAAAACTCAAAAATATTTTGCAATTTACATGAAGTTTTAAATTGATTTTACAATTTGCATTAAAACCCAAAACAAATTTGTAATTTTCACGAAAGCTGAAAAAGTTTTTGAAAATTGCATGGAAGCTAAAAAAGTTTTTGCAAATTGCACGAAAGCTGGAAAAGATTTTGCAAATTACATGAAAGCTAAAAAAAATTTTACAAATTACAGGAAGCTGAAAAAGCTTTTGCAAATTACACGGAAGTTGAAAATATTTTTGCAAATTGCATGGAAGCCAAAAAAGATTTTGTAAATTGCATAGAGACCTAAATTTTTTTTGTAATTTACACAACTTATGAAAAAGTAATGTGTGTTTACAAAACTCATAAAAATCAAAATGCTTTATACAAATTACAGGAAATGCTAACGGCCTTTTGCATAGAAGGTTCAAATGTGTTTTTAAATAGTGTGGGAATAAAAGCAAAATAGTTGTAAATTTTTAATTAATCAATTTTTTATTAATTAATTTAAAAAAATTAATATTTTGATGTTTTTGGGAAAAATTCAAAAAAATTATCCCTTTTTAAAAAATTGATTTTTTCACTAGTTTATACCCGTTTTCAAAAACTATGATAATAGTTGGCTCTAACTGAGATTTCAAACTGTAAGGAATGAAAAAAAAATTAGATTCTCTAGTTTCTCATACTGATATTTTATCTATTGGGAAATGGAGTATTTAGTAGCAACTTTGATAAATTTGAAAAAAAAATCTAGTCTTCAATAAAAAGGGATGGGTCCTCAAGACATCAAAGAGTTGTCACATGTCAAAAGATAGTGTATGTGAAGGTTAGGTACTCAACCTAATAGGTGCTTTCACATATCCAAAAAGGATAGTGTATGCAAGTGTATTTTAGTTATCTATTTTTACACAAACTAAAATGTGAAGAGAGAAGTGTCTTTCTTTCATATACTCAAAAGTGATGAACCTTGTGGCTTGCCTTACAAAATTTAACAAATTTTTTTTTGGCCATTAAAAAAAATTGTTCCCTAAATTGATAATGTCAACATTTTGAAGTTATGAAAATAATCAGATCTCAATATGTGACTTGAGCCTTGTCAATTGGGCTATGGATTTGATGTTCCATTCTAAAAAAAATTTATCATTCCTACTTTGAAAATTTCTTTATCTCATATTTGCATATCCTAATCTGACCAATTAATAGTTAGTTCAGCTATCTCAATCGTATGAGAAATGAACATGCACTACCAATCCAAATCACCTGTTCTAAAAATTTATACATTGATCACCTATTTACTAAAGATATTCATGAAAAACTTGTCCATAATGTCATCTTAACAAATCATGTGATTTCCTATGATATTTCCTAGGTAGAGATCACTACTACAAATATGTGTAGGCAGAAAGATTAAAACACAAAGAAGACTATTGTGTTTATTGAAAAGCCACACACACACACCAAAAAAAAAATGGGAAAAGGAAACAAGCCAAAATTAAGAAAGCAAAATTATTTACAAAGCCGATGAAAATAAGAAGATTATACAAAATCATTCACCAGCTGGGAGAAGTACTTACCATTTCAAAAAAATGGATTTGACTTATGAACTCTAAACATATTTAGCAGTAGTGACCAATCAGGTGGGAAGATGAACTTACAGTTATCATTCACACAAGGATGATCATGAATGAACAAATCAATAATGTTTTCCTATTTTGAAATAAAAACATTATGAATTTTATGATCTTTTGTGATCACTTCTGAGCAATACTAAACTTTTTCAATGTCTTCTTGGATGAATTCAAATACATCTATAACAAATATAGTATCTAAATTGAAGAGAAGTGTGTCACATATCTATTTTTGAGCTAGAACCATAATATGATTATCTTTCAAGATGAATGAGGTGTTGATATTCTTTCCTAGATTACTTCCAATGGTAGAAATGAATTCATCTCTGAATGAGTCACCATCATCATCATCATCATCATCATCATCATCATCATCATCACCATCATCATCATCTTTGTCAATTTCCTTTGTCTTTACAGTTTCCATTTTACTTTTAATAATTATTAGGTACCATTCATTTTGTTCCACATTGATGTCTTATTTGACCTCCACCTTAGCATGATTATGATTTTTAATTTATTCAGGCTTAGCTATTTTGGATTCAGATCCTATAGAGAATTCTTCTATGGTAAACCCCAAAAATGAAATACATGAGGAATCTTCATTTTTTACTATTGAGTCATTCATTCTAATAGATAAGGGATCATCTATTTTGCTGAAAAATGATTCGATATTATCTTTTCTTTTAAAAAGTATAACATCACACTCTGCATTATTACTCCTTTCTGTTTGTGGTTTTATCCATTGTTTTTTAGATAACCCATTTTCTTCTAGGACCATGGGTTTAAGTAATCTAGCTAAATAAGCAAATATTTTTCCTTTTCACTAAAGGGGAAGCCAAATTATTCATTTTTTCTCTGATCAATCATTATTTCTTACAATTGTTCACCTTCTTCCATAATTGCAAAATTAAAACAATCATATGTGACAGGTATCATTTTCTCTTTTTTTATTAGAGTTTCGACATGTTTAATCAAAAAATTGCCTTCAAACTCTCTTTTATAAATATTGTAGACTCTTGATTGTATCAAATTTCATTATTTCTTCATCATCATTTGAAATAGTTGTAGTACCTTTTAAAACCTCTTTCTTTAACATTCTAAACATGATCAAATCATCTTCAATCTTGATGTCATCTTGTTTTGCAGCTACCAAATCATTTACCTTGTTCTTCATCAATATGAATTTGATCTCTAGGTGAGGAAAATCAATGAAAATACAAATTTGATAGTTGAGACTTAGTTTATTCTCTTGAGGGATCAGTCTCAACATTTTTTTTAAATGTTGTATGAACTCTCTCATCTGCTCATCATCTCACTATAGAATATGGAAGAAATCTAACAAAAGTGCACATACATTCACAATTGATTTGAATATATCTAGGAAACTATTCTTTAAAGAGTCCTATTCTATAACACATTCATATTCTAAGTGACAGAACCACTTGGCATCAGGTCCAATGAAAGCTTCAATGAAAATTCTCATAGTAACATCCTCATACATAACTCCCAAAATACCACAAGACATTGTGAAGGCCTAAATATGTTTATCTATGTCTTGACCATTTTTTCTAGAGAACTTTGGTAATCTCTTCCTTGATCTTGATGGGAACTCATTGCATTGGGCCAAATCCAATGCCCCAAAAAAAATTTCCCATGGGACACAGGGAACATTGGGGTTGGGGTTAACCAACACCTTTTTTATAATTAGGAAGGTGTAGGTACTAGGTACTTTTTTTCAATAGAGTCTCCAAAAATGTCTAAAAAGCATATGAGGTATTTTTATGCTATTTTAATGGCCTAAAATGTCTAAAAATCATTTGCATAAATCACCTCAATCTCCAGTGGAGTCTCCAAAAATTGTTGGCTCAAAATTTTGTTAGGGGGAAAAATTGGTGACTTTGAGTCAGTAGTGTGAGAATTGAGTCCTTGCGTTAGTCAGTAACATAATACAAAGTCCCTCTCCTATTAGTAGGTAGATCTACCTTTATTTAAATCTAAAAAGGGAAAAGTAAGGGAAAATCATTCACAACTATTTATAGAAAAAATGTTTTCTATTGGGGGTTTCATACTTTTAACTTGAAAGTACATAAAACAGATAGAAAGGAAATGAGGTGAAAGAAGGGAAAGATGGAAAGAAGGGAAGAATAGAGAAAGGAAAGGAATAATGGAAAATAGGGTTATTATATTCCATTAAACTCATAAGCTACTATGATAACCCTAGGAAAAATGAAATACAATTCTGTGTAGCTAAATACAAAAACTTACTAAAATAGTCCAAGAAGGGGAAAACACTGTGTGTATAGAAATATCTCTCATTCAATGGGTGGTAAAGACATAATTACACCCTTAGGAGTGCAAAACATACACTGATAAAAAAATTTAATATTGATAGAAGATCAAAGATAACCATCCCATATTTACCTATAAAAGCCAATCAATATATTGCTTAAACCCCACTGAGATTTCATATTCATAGAAATAACACAAGCAGATTCTAAAAGAATTACTTAATGTGAAATTCCTATTATCTAATAATTTGGTAATGATTACAAAGATGAATTGAAAGTAAAAATATAGAAACAGATGAATCACATACAAAGATATAACTCATGAAGAAATTTCAAATATGAAGCTTGCAAAATCTCCCAGTTTCAATCTTTATTGAGTTGATAACAAAGTTCATCTCTTCAAAAAAAATATTTGCATAGTTTCACTGCCATAAAGTCCCTTTATAATGAGCCTTACACTCATATTTATAGTATGATGAGGTGGTTACATTACGTAACCACTTTTTCTGCATTTTAGAAGTTGAAAAAATGAGTTTATAAAAATACAGCACTCAAGTGGTGTAAAAGTGCATTGGTGCAATTGCACCATGTTCAAAAGTGAAATTAAAATTTACAAATCTATCATGGTGCATTTGCACAACTTACATTTAGAAGTTTTCACTTACAAAATTTACAACTAGAAATTTGAAAACAAGATTCAACATTTTTATAAAAAGACCATATCATTGAATAAACTTGTATGGCCTCTTCTTGGTCAAAAAAATAAATGCTTATTCGTAAATTTCTCTCTTTTTCCTAGGTGCTCTTGCACGGCCTTTTTCTAGATGAGGAAAAAAATAAAATAACTTTTTTCTGTTCATTTACTTCTCTTCTGTAATCTTGAATATATTTTTTCTGGTAGATGATGCCTAAAACACAAACAAAAATTCAATTTTTAATTTGCTAAAATTACCAGAGTTGAGCATGTAGGTTGACAAGATTGCAATTTAGAATGGAGATTTTCACCATTGAAAAATGCAATTGCCATGTGGAATTTTGTATTTACATGGCTCTTGGAAATATAATTTATATTTGCATGATTTGAGGAAGCATGATTTACATTGGCATGACTTGTAAAAATAGAAATTAAAATTGCACAAAAAGGGAAAATTCAAAAAGCTTTTGCAAGTTACACGAAGTTTTAAATCGATTTTGAAATTTTCATGGAAACCCAAAACAAATTTTTAATATTCATGAAAACCCAAAATAAATTTGTAATTTACATGGAAAGCTAAAATAGATTTTACAAATTGCACAAAAATTGAAAAAGATTTTGCAAATTGCATAAAAGCTGAAAAAGTTTTTACAAATTGCATGGAAGCTAAAAAAAGTTTTTGTAAATTGTTGAGAAGACAAAAAAGATTTTGTAAATTACACAAAGACTCAAATTTTTTTTACAATTTTCACAACTTATGAAAAAGTAATGTGTGTTTGCACAACTCATAAAAAGTAGAATGATTTTTACAAATTACAAGGAATGTTAGTGGTTTTTTGCATAGAAGGTTCAAATGTGTTTTTAAATAGTTCAGGAATAAAATCAAAATAGTCATAAATTTTTAATTAATTAATTAATTAAAAAATTGATGTTTTTGGGTGAAATTCAAAAAAATAGCCATTTTTAAAAATTGAGTTTTCCATTGATTTTTACTCATTTTCAAAAATTGTGACAATAAAAATGCAAGTGAATAGTAGTGAAATAAACATAACATCTTAACTAGTTTTCTAAAATGATTCATAATTAAATATTAATTAAGATAATTAACAATACATGAAATTCAAATTCTAATGGCCAAGGTTGTTAATCTCAATGAAATCTCAAAATATATTAATTTAAAATTGTAAGGAAAAATATCCATAAAATAGAGAATAACTACGCCATATAGAAAAATAAATCAAGGTGGTGGATTATAGATATGGATCATATAGCTACTTGAGTTGCCTTGACTACCACCATCTATGTGAATTACCATAAAATGGTGCAGCATGATGGGGGTCAAAGACACAAGACACAACCATAAAGGGACTATCTCAGCACAAGGCGGAACAAGTAAAATACATGAGGGAGTTGAAGAATGTGATGAAGCTACAATCAATGAAGGTGACTAATGTTAGCCATAGTGAGAGGCAAGGAAAGGGTGATATGAGGCTCATGAAAGATGAAGACTAGATAGGGAAGACTAGAACAAGTCTTGAACAACTATAACTAGCAACCCACACACCTATAGAGACCATGATGAAATAAGAAGAGGGAGTCAATAGAGGACCAACTGTGAGAAATTAGTAATGCTACAGACTAAAGAAACAAATAAATATACTTCTATCCCAAGTGCATCCAAAGAGGAGTGCATAGGCCAAAATAACTAAGGAGACCTAAATAGTCTATATGTAGGCACCCTCTAGCATCATAGAGTGAAATAGAGGATACCATTATGTCTAAAATGGGCCAAAACCCCTAAGGCTAAGTTTTTGTGGTGAATAGAGCAGCAATGGGCCTCCATCCAATAGGGGACCTACCCAAAATGAAAAAAATAGGGAAATTATAGCCTTCCTTAAATGGAGGTCATGAGATGGCTATAGAGCAATGGCCTGGCTCAAAGGTAGGCTATGGATTAGCCTACTAAGCCATAGTTTGATCTACAAATGGATAGAAAGGCCTTGGAGGGAGCTAAGAAAAGGCCAAAATGCCAAAACTAATGGAGGGAAGCAAAAACATAAGTGTATACACATGATATTTATTGCTTTGCTTAGCTAACAACTCCATTTCACATGTACATGAATGTAAACATGAGGCATAAATAGTTAATATGGGTTAGTGGTGAGATAGGAGAGGAAATGTCTATTGTACCACCATAGGTGGTTTTCAAAGGAGGCTTTCATGGGACCTCATACATAGAACATATTAAAGTGGAACCAATTTATTGGGTGCCAAAGGGCTTCACCCTCAAGATCAGAGAGGTAATAGGTGTTATTATCTAGGGAGGTTGTAATCATAAAGGGGCCAAACCACTTGTGAACAATTTTTCCCTTCGTATAGTACTCATTATAAAAAATGAGCACTATAGCATCTATCTGGAAAGGATGTGATCACACTAATTTCTTAAATTGGTGGAATTAGTGATGCTAATAATCATAGTTGTGCTCAAGAACATCAAGGTAATGTTTATCTAACTACTCTATCTCAAAAAAAGAAGTGGCACATTCTTTCTCATCAGGAAGTGACCCAAATATCTTAACCCACAGTGAGGTTATTAAGACCTCTAGGGAAGAATGACCTCAAACCAGCATACCATCACATATGGGGTTTCCCTATGGTCATACAAAAACTAGTTTGATAGGCCCAAAGGATAGGGTAGAGCATGAGATGTCAATCACAACTGGACTTGACAACTTTGTGAAGGAGAATCTTATTCAACATCTTATTGGAAGATTCAACTTACCAATTAACCAAGGGGTAATAGGTAGAGGATAAATGTAGCTTGAATCTGAAACATTTGGCCAATTCATGCATCTTAAGGCTTTAGAAACCTAGTCCATTATCAATGATTATGGAGAGAACCTTGAACCTATAAATGAGTTAGTTTAGGAAAAACTTGGTAAGAGTTTTCACACTTATTCCATAAAGAGGCATGACCTTAAACCACTTTTTTAAATAATCAGTGGCTATGATGAATCAATGATGTCCACTAGATGAAATGGGTTTGAACTCATTAACTAATTCAGTAACCCAAAATGAGAATGTCCATGGGGCTGAAACAAAGTGTAAAACACCAATAGGGGCATTGATATCATCCCCAATTAGCCAAAAAATCTTACATAGTTGTCATATCAGATGGCATCCTTAATGAGAGTGGGCCAATAATAGCCCATATTGATAATAGGTTGGGTAGTGTCCTACCCTCCTAAGTGGCCACCATAGGTACTTCTATGAGACTCTTATAGAGTTAAAGGTGTGTTTATTATGGTTAGACACTACATCAAGATGATGTCAATACCTCTCTTGAACAAGACCCAACCCATAATGATGTATCTAGTAATGATATTATGGATCCAATATCACTCATACAAGGGAATGTTATTAGGGTAAGATTGGGTATTGAGGGAGTAGATGATTCCCTAGTTCCATTTACAATTAGAAACTCCCTTTGGTCTACCAAGTAGACCATCTCATCAATAAAATCATCATCAACCAAATCCCCAATAAGGGTAGGCATTAAGAACTCAATGAGTTGTTTGGCTACCACTAATCCTTTGGTGGACTTTTGGTTAATGATCTAGAGGTCAAAATCTTGGATAAGTATGATCCACCTTGTGGTCCCACCTACTAGATGCATCTTACATATCAAGTAGTGAATCAAATCAGACTAGATGATCACATTGGTGGTTTGACCCAACATGTAATGTTATAACTTATTTATAGTGAAGACAAAGGTGAGGCACTACCTCTCTATAGTAGTGTATTTGAGCTTGGGGCCAACTTATGTGTGATAAATGTAGTAAATGGATCTCTTTGTACCATTATCATTCTTTTAATATATCATGCCCCCAATCGAATATCAGTGACATAGGTGTATAACATAAAATCACAACCCTCAATTGGTGCCATCAAGATAAGAGGGTTTTGAATCATGTAATTTAATTCTTTAAAATCCACATAGACCTTAGGGCCCCACAATAATGAGGCATTCTTATGGAAGAGATGCATGAGGGGTATTGACTTGTGTGCATACTCCTTAAGGAAAATTTTGAGAAAGTTGAGCCTTACAAGGAAATAATATGATTGGACCAAATTATGTGGGGGAGGCATCTCAAGGATCACTTTGATCTTCTCAAGATCCACTTTGATGCCTCACTATAAAATGAGAAATCTAAGAAGCTTTCTGGTAGAGACACTAAAAATGCACTTCTCAAGGTTGAGCTTAATGTGAAACTCCTTGAGATGCTAAAAAATGATGTTCAAGTCTTGCACATACTCCTCCCACTTGAGGGATTTTATAAGGAGGTTTTCAACATATAATTTCACAATCTCATGGATGAGGTCATGAAAAACATGGACCATGATGCATTGGTTCAAATCCCTAACATTATCCAAACTAAAATACATGATGGTGTAACATAAGGTACCCTAGAGTGTATTAAATGTTATCTTGTGTTGGGCCTCAGGTGAAATACAAATTTTATTATCCCATAATAATTTGTCCATGAGAGACATTATCTTAAAACCAATAATGGAATCCATAATTTGGTCAATCAAAGGATTGGGAAAAGTTTCCTTCGGGCAAACCAAATTGAGATCACAAAAGTCAATACAAATATGCACTACCCCATCAAACATAAGAATGGGGATAATTTTGGTAACCGATCATGAGTAATGAATGCCTTTAATAAATCCAACATGAATAAAGTTCTCAATCTCTATTTTAACCAATTAGGAGACCTTAGCAACCATTGGTCACTATTTTTGGTGAATGGGATGGGCCTCATCATCCATAATGAGGTTGTGGAGAATGATATCAAGATCCATGCCATTCATGTCAACATACTTCCAAATGAATATGCCCAAGAACTCACATGAAAATGAAATTAAAATGTTTCATTCCTCTACAAAGATGCTAGAACTGATCTTGACAATCTTTGGCCATGTAAAGGTGCCAAGGTTGACATATACATACCATTCAATGTTCATGGCATTTCCCACCTCAAAACATTCAAGAGTGGGAGGGATTTTTTGGTCCATATCCTCAAGATCAATGACCATGACATGAACTGTGGGGATACTAGGGATTAAGACATCATCAAAGAGTGAGATCTCAATACCTAAACAAGTGAGAGGGTTGTGTCCTTACAACAAGCCTTGATGAGATTTTTGTACACCTATCTCTCCTAGAATAGGTTGTGTTTTATAATGTGAATGTAATAGTGCTTGAGATCTGAATCTACAACTATAGTTGCCTCAGTGGGGGAGGCATTGAGAGTTTCAATGCCATGATGGGATAATTGTGATAAAGGGAGAGGCTTGACAGTCGGGGAGACATATTGAAAGAGGTATCCTAAGATTTAAGAGCCATCTTGACACTTGGTTGGAAAATTGTGTGATTTTCATCAATTGTAGTGATAAATAATTGGAAGAGTGTTTCCCATTCTATTTGAACCATATCTTCTAATAAAACTAACAGTAAAAAAACATGAGTATAACCTACACCAAAAAATAGTACTCATAACATTAAAAAATTAATTGATGTGAATATTACATCAAACTCAATCATAAATCATAAAATGTGAATTATAAAAGGAAAGATATAAAATAAATAAAATAGTATATCATCAATGATTTCAATCTGATAATCCTTATTTTTTGTAAAACACCTTTTATAGATGCATATTAACACCCTCAATAAATATGTGACCTATACCAATAACATCCTTTCTACCCTAAAAATTACTACCCAATATAAAAAAATCCATTTGAAACATTTGTTAAACATTGCAAAACTTATATGGGATATAGAATACTCAATGAGACTTTTTTAGATAATCTAGACAACTTTTCAAAATAAATAGGAACTTGATGGTAATATTGACTAGATTTGTGTTTGATGCCATAATCCCATTTTAAAAAATGAATCTATTCATATCAATTTTGAAAAATATTCTACTCTCTCTAATGGGTAAACATTTAAATTGGATCTCATGTAATACCATTGCTTAATTACTCCAGTATTCTTATATGTTTTGTCATCATTTCTTTCTAAATTTGTCAAATTCAAGAGAAAATTAATTTCACAATATGAGGGATGGTGTAGCATAATTTTTCCCTCTTCATATGCATAATCCATAGGTATGGGATAAATTTGTGCATACTCTTTGTTCATAATTCATTGATATCATGAATGTAAAGGTTAGGATAATCATCTAAACAATCCAATTCTATCAACTCAATGTTTATTTTGTGAGACTCATGAATAAATCTATAAACAAATATATATTGGGGGATTTATTATCTATATTTAATAAGAGAAACAATATCTAATGGTAATACAACATTCTTGACATAATAGTCGATGGAATGAACATGAAGATGGTCCTACGTGGGCTTCTCATTATCTTCAATTTTTTAATCATTACCATAGGAATATGCATTGTTCTTGTCAAAGGAATATCTAGGGTCAGGCAATGAAATTATTTAATTATTCAATTAATGTAAATATTCCAAAATAGTATTATCATATGTAATTTCATTAGTAGCCACAGATGATGAATATTTGACTATTAAAGATTCTATAATGATGTTAAATTGATATGAATTATTTTTCTATTGATAAAACTCAAAAAGAGTGGAATTATATGTAATATTAGTACCTTTTATTATATCATAATTACTAATATAACATTCTACACCAAATATAAATGCTTCCTCAACAACTTCATGTGATAATATATTGATTATTGTGGGTAGCAATGGATGTTGTTCAGAATCACTACCCATGACTAATCATAAAGAATATGGTATGATTACATTAAAGATAGATTAAAAATATAGTCATTGTTCATTTTTTCCCAAATCAAAAAAATGGTAATAAAAAAAATTTAAAACTAAATAAAAATACCTCAATGAGAAATAATATTATATTGATCTAGTGCAAGAGTTAATTTATCTACAAAAAATTGTATAAAATAAAAATGGTGATAAATTAATGGTGAGTGTATGTCAAAAAAATTAGTTAGGGTTTTGATCAAAAATAGAAAATTTAATGCACAATAAAAATAAAATAATGTGGAAAAATACTTATAATATTAAAAACATTTGATCAATATGTATTGTAAAAATATATTAAACCCAAAAAATAGAAAATACAAACTAGTATTTTTTAAATTAATTTTTCCACTAAAAAATGAAAACAATAAAAAAAATTGCAACATACTTGTGTTTCACTCTACATATCAATTTTGATAGGTTTTTAATTATAAAATTACTTTGGGTCTAGTTATATATTATGTATTATGTGTATCTAGTATGGCTATGATGGTAGTAATACCCCTGCAAGGCCAACAATAGAAAATTCTACATTAAACCTCAAAAAAATTAAGAAAATAATGTTGTGATTTTCAAATTTTAGTTTTCCATTAAAAATCAAAACAATAACAAAAAATGTAGCATCATTCCTAGGTTTTTATTTGCATATCCAATATGGGTGGGGTTTTTAGTATGAAATGACTACATCCAAGATGTCAACTGACACCCCCTTTGCAATCTCTACTAACCTAAGAAATTTATTTTTTTATTTGCCTACCAGGATGGCAACTTTATTTTCTATTAGGTGATGAGAAGGTAGGATAGGTTGAACCATGGGAAACAAATCAACATGATCCAAAGGGTCCATAGTTACCTTCATCCATTTCCCACCTCCGAATAAATCCTTTAAATCTGTTAAAATCTACACCTACTTGATGAAATAAGACTCAATCATCAAGACCAATCCCCAACATCTGTGACCTAAGATATATTATCAATTGTAGCTACATCAAAAGTTTTCAACACTCTATCCATACTACCATTATGCTATTTTTCACAAATTATTTAGTAAATAATAATACCTCATCTTTGTTTGGGAGGAGATCTAACATATTGCAACAAACATCGAAGTTACGCTTGAATTGACCCTAGTCTGCATTTATGTCTTGATGTAGTCAATACCTAAGAGAAATTTAAAGGTGGAAAGTGTATCCTCAGTTTAATCAATAACTATAATATTTAACCTTTCATCTAAAATCATTGAACAAAATCCCATTTTGCACTTGAATCCATACATTAAAAAATAAAGGAATAAGGAGGAGAGCCTTATTTTGGTAAGGAGAGGGGAAAGCATATTTGCATAATAGAGAGAACTCAAAATCAAGTGGAATTATTGAGAGCATAGATGGATAATTTAGAAAAATCAAATCCATTTCATCTTCCCAACATGTATAGAACCACATCCTACCTTAATTTCTTTGCTCATATGGAATACTCTAGAAAACATGCAAGCCACACAACCCACTATAATCATTAGGCCTCAACATACCCCCAAAGCAAAGTGTAATGCATAAATGGGATAAGAAATAAGTTATTTTATAAATTTATAAACCTTGTTTATATAGATATATATGAATCTAAAATCCAACAAATATCCCAACCCATGCATAGCCCTCATGGGAATATCAGTATGGGGGATTAGGGGGGTTTAGTTGCTCGATCTAAGCCCCAACACTTTTCCAAGTCATGTCAACTAGACAAGATATTTTCCATTTTCAAGATGGCTTATTGATCAATGTTTTATTTTTCAATGAAATCTACAACCTTATTAGCCTCTCTCAAAAAATAATGGGCTTGACAAGAGCTAAACAAGAAGATCCCATATTTGGTGAATGATATTTTCCATCTTCTAGTTCTCATAACCCTTAGTTTGAAGTGCATTAATAATTACCAAATAATATCCTTATGTAACTAGGTTTTCAATTCCACATTGAGCTACCATTTGGATCTTAGTTCTAAGGAGAGGGATTGAACCTCATTTTTTATTCCATCACAAATATTTACTATGGCATCCTAATTGAAGAACAAGCATAATCTTTGATTATGCAAATAGAACTTAAAGCTCCAAAATTACCTCCATGGGCACCATAAAATTGAGATTTAAATATCCCATAGGCATAGTAACCCACAAATATTTTTCTCCTACTAATTTAGGGTCTCTTTAAAATTAAAATTACCCTTAACCCATTAACGAGAGAAAATTAAATAACCTATTATTGAGACTTACAATTAATATTTAGTACTTGAATTAAGATGTGATCAACAAAAAAAAAATTAATATGAATTTATTATTTTAAAAAAATTAACATTAAATGTGAAATATAATAATGTATAATAACATTAACTTTAGTTACTTGAACAAGAGATACTTGGGTTTTTAATTTCTTATGGGTTAAGAGAAGATCTTTATGTAAATGGTTCTTTGCATTTCAATACAATATGAGTTTGGAATGTTTAAGTTGAAGTTAGTAGAAGAATCCTATTAATGTACATTAAAGTTGGAAGATAGGTTTTCAAGAAGGAAATAAAACACATCAAGAGGTAGAGGAAGGTTCTCAAGAGGAAGAAGCCAAATAAACATGGGAAAAGGAAAACATACTCATAAAGAATAAGCTAGTACTTATCAAAATTAGAATCAAATACAAAGAGGAATAGGGTATTGTTAAATAGGAATATGATACTTTGGTAGAAGAAGAGGTAGAGGATTCTTGGATAAGTTCTTTGAATGTGGAGATGTTGGACATATATATTTTGAGTGTCTTAAAGTATTTTAAAATAATAATAGAATAAATATTGAGGCATGTAATCACCTTACATAAGTATATGATGAGAATGATATATCCCCAAACCACATGAAGGAACCAAAATATGGAAAGACTCTTATGATGAATAAAATGATGTTGAAATTATCCAAGGAGGAGAATGAACTGATGCAAAGAAATAATCTATTTCAGACCATACATAAATATGTATATAAGTGTTGTAAGGTTATTATTGACAGTGGTAGCACAGATAATTTTTTATCTATTAAAATGGTATAAAATCTTATGTTAAAAATAATAGTGCATCCCAATCCATAAAAGAGGTTTTGGTTACAAATAGGACATCATATTAGTAAATGATAAATGTATGTTTAATCTTTACATTGGGTCTTATAGGCATGAATTTTTAAATGACATAATTATCATGGATGTGTGTAATATATTTTTGGTAATAATATGGGAGTTTTATAGAAAGAGAATAATGATAGAGCAAAAAACTACACAATTGTGAATGATGGTAAGAGATTCACATTGAGCCCATTGAAGGAGGATAAGATATGGACAATCATCCTAAAAAAATTAGTTCTAGATAAACAGGTCTTTGAAAGAGGCATATTTTTCCTCCATCCCCAAAATAATGCAAGTTTTAATCACAAAAGAGGTGAGTGAATTCTTATTTAAGTATATAATTTATTAAATGAGTATTTTAAAAAATAATCTAAATGTTTTTCGAATGAATTACCACCTATGAGAAGCATTAGTCATTATATGGATATAGTGTTTAGATCCAATTTTCCAAACAGAGGAGCATATAGGTTGATGCCTATGTATAATGATAATTATAAAGGGTTTGATAAAAGATAGTTTGACCCCATTTGTAGTTCAAGTAGTATTAGCACCTAATAAATGTGGGTAATGGCAAATATGTATGTATTCAAGATTCATTAACAAGATCAATATCAAATATATATTTCCATTATCAAAGATGGATGATTTGATGGATTATTTGAGTGGAGAAAGGTACTTCACAAAGATAAATTTGAAGAGTGGATGTCACCAAATCATAATTAGAGAAGGTGATGAGTGGTATGTCACATTCAAGACAGATGATGGGTTATATGAGTGGTTTATTATGCCATTCAGATTGTCAAATTCACTTATCACATTAACGAAACTCATGAATGAAGTGTTGAAGCCTTACTTGGGTAAGTTTTTCATTATGTATTTGGATGAAATTTTGACTTTTAGTAGTACAAGAGGAACATTTGTTACATTTTATATTGGTGTTACAAAGGTTGAAGGAAGATAAGTTGTTGGTCAACTTAAAGAAGTGTAGTTTCATGTAGGAGGTGATGACCCATTTTGTAAATCAGAAATCCAAGAGAGATTAGTCAATATTAGTGAATAAATCAAAAACAAAGTAAAAACATGAATTCTCAAGTCTAATCCCTAGATTCAGTTATGATAATCAAACATGAAATATAATTGGAAAGATAAAACAATAATCTTACCTCCCTTAAAGATATGTTTGAAAATTTATTTGTATATGTTGAGCTCAGACTGTAGAACTAGAGGTCTTTGGCAATGTTGAATCCATGTTTTGATAGAATTTCCCCTTGTCTACACTTTATTTGGCTTTGGATTGGCATGAAAGAGTGATGAAAATGTTTAATAAATTGAAGCTCCTAGAATGATTTTTGTTAGAATAGAGAATCTTGTCTAAATTGGAGGAGGAACCTTTTATTTATAGACTTTTGAAATTAATGTGAACCATCCATCTTGAGATGAGATTCAAGGGATGAGAATAAAAGACAATTTTTAATTCAAAATGGGAATATTCACTTAAAAATTGAAGTGGAGAACATGTGGGACTCATTAATGAATATAAAATTCATTTGTGAGGAAGATATAATATAAAATTGATAAGTGGAATTGAGTGGATTATGAGGTGGATTATTAAATTGTAAATATGAGGAAGATAATATTATAAAATTCCAATGATGGGGGACAGATGGGGCCTAGGGCATCTTTGAAATTTGGAAAAGGGAATGGAGTGGAAGATGACCTCATGAGGTAAGGATAATTAGATTTTTGGATTTATAGAAATTGTAAATATTCAAAATCCATGGAATTTCTTATTAAGGAAGTATTAGTTAATTAATTTGGATTAATTAAATTAATAAAGATGTGAATAATAAACCATGGATAGTGATAATGAATAGTAATAATGAATTAGAATTAGAGGAAACTAGGGATGATTAGGAATGATTAAAATCAACACAAAGTGTCTAATTTTAAGTTTCTACATTTTACTCCTCTTTGAGAAGTCATTATAAGACACCATTGAAGTAATGACTTTTCAAAGAATGAAAAAGTCAATAAAATAGTATATGAAAAATAATTAGTGACCCATGATGCCCCCTAGAGAGGGCATGTATGATGTGGATGGTCTCTATAAAAAGAGAAGAATAAGAATGGTGAAGTTAACTCATGGATAAGCTTACTCCAAATGAGCTAATGCTTGCACACTTTGATTTTAATGGTTGAAAATAGTAGAGTAAAATTGGCCCCAATGTAGGGAGAATTGGGAAGGATGCATCCCAAAATAAGTAGCACACTTTAACCAACCCTAAATAGGGTGAATAGTTGGGAGCTTAGAATTAGAATAATTTACCCCAATAGGGAGAATTAATGGTATAGGATCCTAAAGATAATGGTACATATATGGAAACATATTACCCCAATAGAGTGGATGAAAAAATTTAGGTACAAATGATTTACCCCAGTAGGGTGGATTTCATTGTTAAATGATGTAAATGGTTAATTGATTGATTGGTAAGCATAACTCAAGGATTTAACCTATCACATAGAATAAAAATGATAAGAGCAACATAAATGTAAGTATAATGAAATGATGACTTTTTAAAAATGAAGAAACCACAAAACAATTATACATCTATGAATGGTTAAAGTGATAAGATAAATTATAATCAGAAGAATAAGATAATGATTAAAGAATGATGTGATTGGATTAGAAGAATTTTAATAAAATGATCATGACTATCTGTATATGCTTATATGTATCATGAGTAGTATATAATTTAGACATGCAGCTAAGGGATTGTGGTGTAGGTAGTATACAAAGATATCTTTTATTGTGACATTATCGATGAGACTTCCAACATTTGATTTTTGATATAACACCTAATAGTATACAACATGATATAAAACACCATGATGATTGAACTATAATGTGCATAAGGACTGACCCCTGATCCAATAGACAATTGACAAAAATGCATCAATGATAAAAACCATGATGATAATGTTGATGAATACTAATGGATGGACTCAAGTATAATTATGTAATAGGAAGCACCATGACGATGACCTTGTTGGCACAATGGACTGAGTTAAGGTAACAATAGAAAAAGAAAACAAAAAAGCAAACAAGAAAACACACACACATAAATTTGAAATAAACATAAAGCATCTTGTTATTTAACCAGGTCCAAATCTACATGTGAAGGCTCAATAATAATGATAAATGGATGGTGCCCCCAAGAAAGGATAAATTCAATGGAAGGGCATATCTCAATAATGGTTAAAATAACTAGAACCAATCATGAAGCTGCCATAGTAGGGAAAATTTGGGAAGGACATAGCCCAACAATGATTTAGGACTTAAAAGGAGTGGATTAAGGATTTTGACTAGATTTAGAACAAAACAAATGTTTCTAAATTTTGGGGCTTTATATCTCATTATGGAGATTGTAAGCCATTTCCATTTTTAGAATTTTTGGAGTGTTTGAAATTTTAGGGTTTCTAAAGTATCTCAACTCAATTGAGGATTATAAGATATAGAATGGGGATAAAATCACTTGAATTGCTTATAAAATGGCAAGAGCATTGGAATAGGGTGGCCAATTTGACCTCAAAAATTGAGTATTGCCTACATAGCCCAAATAGACCTCAGGTCAATGTAGTTCCACCCATAAGGTTTGAACTATGAATAAATAACTTAAAATAGCTTGCAAAAGGGAAAGAGTCTGGGATAAGGGGTGACCAAGTTAACCTCAGAAATTGAGTGTTGCCTATATAATCCAAATAGACCCTAGGTCAATGTATTTTAACCCATAAGGTTTGAACTATGACTCAAAAATAGGGTAGAAAATAAGAATGGAACAATGGTAAAATAAATGGCATAGGATTTGGCAAAGGCTGAAAAATAATTGATGACAATGAGGGAAAGAGCTGGGAATCTCCAAGGACCATGTCACATGAGAACCAAATGTGTTCAGTTCTCAAAATATTACACAGATAATAGGCCAAAAATGTTTCTCAAACAAGTCTTAATATACCTTCTACTTTTATAACAAGGTCTAGATGGGAAGACTAATGGTCACAATAAGATGGGTTGGGTTGAATAGGATTAAATGGATAAAATGGCTAGAATGGTAATGTAATGGAAATGGCCTATAATGTAAATTGGGATGCCCCTAAGTGTCAAGATACTTATATACAAAAATTAGTTACACATGATGCTAGAAACTTGGTTTTCATCATGGTACTTGTCTAAGGTACCATAAGCATAGTTTTCACTATTGGATGAATTACTTATCTTTCTCTTTTGATTTATTGATTTTTTTTTTGAGTTTTTATCATCTCAACTCAATAGAG
This sequence comes from Torreya grandis, assembly GCA_037957365.1. Taxonomy (NCBI): domain Eukaryota; kingdom Viridiplantae; phylum Streptophyta; class Pinopsida; order Cupressales; family Taxaceae; genus Torreya; species Torreya grandis. The sequence goes on along the minus strand of JARHVA010002177.1, from coordinate 386,845 downwards.
GATTATAATATGCATAATGTGGACCCATTGTTGTCTAACCAATACCTGCTCAAAATAGTTTCTCTATCTAAATCCTATTGATATTGTGAATTACATTGATGTTATTGTGATCTTTGTTCATTGTTGATTCTTCTTCCCAAACCTCTATACAAGATGTCTCCATAGACACTTTGAAAAAAAGTGTTTCTAGGAAGGGTAATTAAGAGTGAACATGGGATAAATGGTCCAATTGGATCATGAAAAATAGGTTGTGACTAGAATGTATAATGATTGGTGGATAAATGAAAATTGGGATTTTTAGTCACACACATTGTTGTTGATTCTAGATTTGACTTATCTTTGGTTGTGGTAGGGCCAATGTGAACTTCAATAATAACTTCATGATGTGATATATAACTAATTTTCTCATTAGTGGCACCTCAAAGAGGTTTTTACTAACAAATTATTCTTGATATCTCTGATCTAAATTGTCCAATAACGCCTTGATTAAGGTTTCACTAAGAGATTGTTGTTTTTCTTTGATAGGTCTTGCTTCCCCAAAAATTTTACCACTAAAATGTCACCATGGATGTAGTTCAATAATGTATGATTTTGTTGATCCCAATCAACATTTGTGGGAGGTGGAATGTCAATATGATGGCTATGTTTATTAATGGTAAAAGCATGTGTAATGGAAATGGAAGGGTAAAAGGAAACATAATTATTATAGATGCTACTAGGAGAACTTGCATCAATGCAAAAGAAACATCCTAAAAAATTATGAAAGAATCACAAATGCTTTCAATTAGATATTTTGAAAATGTGGAGCCAATGTCATAACATGAATCAATATTTTTTGATTCTAAAGTTAATTCTAACTCAAGAGGATCTGAACTTGATGTTGAGACTGATGTTGATTCTTCTACCAATGCTAAATCTAATATTGGTTCCAAAATGGAACCCAACTCTGATATTGATTTTAAAATGGAACCTGATTTTGATTTAATATTGTTCACAAGTACTTTGTTCCCCGTTTGATTGGAAATAAAGATTTTGGAATGAACAATTTTTTGTAAATTAAAAATATTTAGCAATGGATGAATAAAAGGATTTAGCTCAACATTAATAGGTTCTTCAAATATAAACTCATTGAAGATGGGTCATGTGTCAAATAGAGGTTATTCATCAAATATAGGTGGATCATCAATGGTGTGGATTTGATTAAATATGGGTGACTCGATGAAATTTCATCAATATTTTGATTATTTTGATCTTGATTTGGAAGTGTACATATCTAATCATGATTTGGAATGGAATCATGACATATTTTATTGAATAGCTATCAAACTTGGGCACACTTAAATTTTTAATAGATATTGGCCCTTGGAAGAGTAATGACATAATAGGTCTAAATTGTTAGATTTGTTGTTGTGTATATTTAATAACTCTAATCAAATAGCTTAATTTCTTTATAGGAAATCCATCTAGAAGTTTAGCACCCATTTCCCATAATTTATCAAGATATTCATCCTTATTGTCAAATAGTTGTTGATTGAATTTTTCTTGTTTAGAGTCTCTACTAGATGACATATTTGGGAGGTACAATTGATGTATAATAATCAGTTAAATGTATTACAGTTGTAAGACTGATTTATGTTTTGAAATTTTCAAAGTAGAAGCGAAGTAGTATAGTTATTGACTAAGATAAGTGAGTTGATATATCGTACTTTGACATAAGATGGATGATAATAGAACAAGCGGAGGATCAAGAGACACCATGGCTCAAATAAACCTTAGAATAATGCCCCTAAGATAGAAAACATGCAAGGGGAAATGGATTGGAATAAAATTATCCCTAAAAAGGGAAATCCTGGCACAAATTAGAATATTCCCAAAGAAGGGAGAATTGGCACAAAATTGAATAGGTTGAAATGGTATTGATTTGATTAGCCCTAAATAGGGAAAATAGGCATAGATTGGAAATGGTTGAAACATTATTGATTGGATTGGCCCAAAATAAGGAAAATTAACACATATTGGAAAATTCCCCTAAAAGGGGAGATTGGCATAAGCTAAAATTGGTCTAAATGGTCTTGATTGGATTTTTCCCCAGAAAGGGTGAATTGGCATAGATATGTTTCAAATGAAATAAAGGATGGATGACATGACTTTGTCATTCCCAATCAATAAGTGTAGGAGATTGAATGGAAAGATAAGAAATGGTTTTAATTATCTTGCAATTAATTTAGATTTGAATTGTAATGGTACAAAATTGTATTAGAATGGTACATAATTGGTTTGGAATGGTACAAAATTGTCAAGACAAAATGGTTTTGCCTTTTATTGGCATGGTACAGAACTAGTTTGGTACATAATTTAAAGTTGAATTTGACTTTGATAGCCACTGAATGTTCAAATTGGGTTTGTCAATGCAAATGTTTGTATGGAATAGTTCTATCAATGTTAACTTTGGCATAGTTTGGCATAAGAATTGGTACTTTGCCTTTGGAACAAGTATTAGAATTAGACTTAGCATTAGAACTTGAACTGTGTTTGGAACCAAATGGATGGCACATCATCATGGCTCAAAACTTGGAACTTAGAGTTCACAATTATAACTTAGAGATAAAATCATAATTGACACTTGAACTTGCACTTAGGTTTGGACTAAATTGAATAGCATAAAATTGGACATTGGTTTTGAAATTAGTTTTAAATTAGTCTTTAGATTGGGACTAGGACTAGGTTTAGTACCAAATGGATGGTATAATGACATGGTTTAGATGAGAATTTGCATATTAGTGTTGAATTGATTTGAAATTAGTCTTTGGATTAGGACTAAGACTAGGTTTAGTACCAAATGGATGGCATAACGACATGATTTAAATGAGAATTTGGACATTGATCTTGAATTGGTTTGAAGTGGGAAATTTTGTATTTGTACAATACTTTTGGTTTAAATTGGGCAGCCTAAAGGCATGGTTTGGACAATAAATGTAGGTATTTTGACCAAGTTTAGACATGTCACTTTTATTTGATCTAGAATTTTGGCAAAGTAATGCTTCATCGTGTGGATAAAAATGGTTTTCGATTTAGAATTAGTTTATTTGATTTGGTCTCAATTTTAAACAAGGTTTCAACATAATAATCAAGTAACAACATACAAACATTACAAGACACTTTAGTAGCTGACTCAGTTGGCATCACATCCATTGAACCTTTTGAAACACTTGCTTTGAGACAGGATTATAAAGTTCAAAGTTAATTAAATAAATTATTGCAATTATTGATAGGGTTTTTAGGCCCTCCCTTCTCTGTCAAGGTTTGTATGAAAAAGGAAAACTTTGGGGGTTGTTACCTTTGCACCCTTACATCAATATATGATTCACGGCAAAAAAGGCATCTAATTTTTTTTATAATAGGCTATCTAGATGGTCCTTATATACAACTCATAATAGGCAGTACATAGGCATAAAATAAGAAATCAAAATTGATCAATCTATGGGAGGGGTCTTATCCTCACTATGACCATGTCAGTGTTTCTTTTTAAGTAGAAGCATTTTTGGAATTAGATTCTTCTAAAATGGCATATGATGGCTTGGTGTAGGGTTTCCCATTACCTTCATGATATTATCCTAGGGGAATCATGCTTGGACTTAATGACAATTGTCTTCCATTTGTATATCTCATCAGATATACAGGGTTGGTATGTATGTTGGGGTGTTAATTCCTAGTTTTCATGCCCTATAAGGCATGCAAGAAGGTGATGAAATCCCAATTACAAAGCCTAAAATAAATACATGGAAGGTATCATTTGGAATAATGAATCTTTAGAATAAAATGACTTGACACTTTGCATTTTTGAGTCATCCAAAAAGGGGAGAACATACACACAAAATGACTCACAAGACAATCAAACAACAAGCAAAACCTGCAAGAAATTATCGAAAATGAAAATGAACAATTTTATTTTAAACCCAAATTGAAGTGTGAATTCATTTTAAATGCCCAAATTTAGATGTGAGATAATATAATTCATTTTGACTTTGGACACCACTTCTTTGGCCAAGGTCCTGCATCAAACCAATTAGTAGGTTTTTTTGTTTTTGGGTGGTCTTTAAGAAAATCTAACATGTAAAAATAATAACATTGAAAAAAACATACACCAAAAATTCAAAAAGTTAGAAAGTACATAAAATAAAACCTGCAAACATAAAAATTTAGGAGAATAACCAAATAAAATAAAATAAAAATAAAAATAAAAAATGATAGTTACTAAAATGGCTATATCTAGAAACCTATAAGATAGATTTTGATGAAATTTCGATAGAATGTAGATGAGACAAATGTGCACCACCTATAAAAAAATAAATAAATAACAAATAGATCAAAATTTATAGCCATTTTCACAACCATTTTTACCAAAAAAACTAATAATGAGTAAAACAGCAATATCTCTTAAACTATAACTCATATTGATACTAAATTTCTACAGATGTTAGCTGAAATAAAACCGCACAACCTTGTAAAAAATTATAAAGAAAAAATAAACAAATTTAAAGTTATATCTATTTTCATGGTCATGTTTATGAACTTTTTGAAAATAAAATTATCAAAAAATAATTAAAATGAAAGTGGGTTACGTAAACGAGTCCCACCGATGTGCCATTATGTAGATTAGAAATACAAGAGAGATTAGTTAATTGTTAGTGAATAAATAAAAAACAAATTAAAGACATAACTTCTTAATTTTAATCTCTAGGTTGAGTTATATGACTAACAAACATGAAATGCAATTAGAAAGATAAAACAATAATCTTTCCTCCCTTGAAGATACGTTTGAGAGTCAGTTTGAAGAGGTTGAGCTCATATTGTAAAATTATAGGTCTCTGGAAATGTCACTCCATATTTGGGTAGCATTTCCCCTTGTCTACGCTTGATTTGGCTTTGTCTTAGCATGAAAGAGTAAAGAAAATGTTGAAGAAATTTAAGCTCCTAGAATGATTCCTACAAAGTAAGTCTAGAATAGAGAAGCTTGTCTAAATTGGAGGAAGAACCTCTCATTTATAGACTTTTGAAATGAATGTGAACCATCCATCTTGATATGAGAATCAAGGGATCAGAATAAAAGACAATTTTTAATTCAAAATGGGAATCTTGACTTTAAAATTGGAGTGGAGAACATGTGGGACTCATCAATGAATATAAAATTCATTTGGGAGGAAGATATAATATAAAATTGATAAGTAGGATTGAGTTTAATATAAGGTGTATTATTAAATTAGAAAGATGAGGAAGATAATATTATAAAATTCTAATGATGAGGGACAAGCAGGGCTTAGGGCATCTTTAAAATTTGGAAATGGAAATAGAGTGGAAGATGACCTCATGAGGTGAGGATAATTACATTTTTGGATTTATATAAATTGTAAATATTTAAAATCGATGGAATTTGTTATTAAGGAAGTATTATTTAGCTAATTTGGAATAATTAACTTAATAAATATGTGAATAATAGACCATAAATAGTGATGATGAATAGTAATAATGAATTAGAATTAGAGAAAATTAGGGATGAATAAAATCAACACAAAGTGTCTAATTTTAAGTGTCTACAATGATATATCTGGTATTTGTAATCTCACATAGTGGGTTTAAAATGGACCAGGAAAATATAAGATCAATTGTGGATTGGTCATCACCAAGGAATATGTTTAAAGCAAGAATCTTTCATGATTTAGCTAGTTTCTACTAGAAGTTCATTATAAAATTTAGTATATTATGTGCACCCATCACAAAAAAAATTGAAGGTGGTCAAAAAGAGCTTAAGTGAATTGTTGTAATAGAGGATACTTTTCAAATTTTGAAGAAAAGAATGATGGAATAGTCATCATTAGCATTTATAGATTTCAATAAAGTAATTTAGGTTGATTTTGATGTTAGTGGGACAATGGTATGAGTTTTTTAGAGTAAAAAAAGTAATTGCATTGCTTACTTTAGTCAAAATTTGAATGAATAAAAGCATAATTACTTCATTTATGATCATTAGTTTTATGTTATGATACAAGCTTTCAAGAAGTGGGGACATTATTTGTTTCCAAAAGAGTTTTTTTTAGCATAGATCATCAAGCACTACAACCCCTAAACAATCAAGGTAAATTAATTCAAAATCATACGAAATCATACAAAATGGATTAAATTTATTCAAATTTATTTATTTATGTTGAGAAATAGAAATGTCAAGTTAAATAGAGTTTCAAATGCATTATGTAGGTGATCCATAATGATCTAGAAAAATGATACATTCATCAAGTAGAAATATCATAACCTAATTTTAATCATCATTACATATTCAAATGGAAAATCTAATCTTGGTGAATAAACCTTCACTTAATGTTGGTGGCAGCTATGTAACCATTGGGCGGTTATGTAATCTCCACTCTACATTAACCTATAGGCTTGAAATTATCAGTCTACTTTAACTTACAGCTTCACCCATGATAATTATATAGGTGTATAAATTATGATGAAAAATGTATCTTTAGATTATAATATGGTTAGAGATACTTTATGCATTAAAGGACATCTTCAATCATGATAAAGAAGAAGGCACATATACATAGGAGAATCAATTGATGAAGAGATTTCATGTTTAGTTATTTGTAGGAATAATTGGAGGAAAGAACAGTGAGAGTAAGTCAAGTGAGTAAGATAGTCATGTGTTGCACTTTTTTATATTCTCATTATAATTTATCTTTGGCCATAAGAAGATAAGAATTATAACCATTTCCTCTTCCACTATTTTTTCTCAAACATATGGGGTTTTCTAGATCAAAAATCTTGGTGTCTTTGTGTCTCCATACTATTATGTTTTTTTCACGTATTTTACATTCATGTTTCAATTCTAAAGTTGTATTTACTCTCCTATCAATATATAACTCATTAATTCTAACTCATTTAAATGAAGTGAATTATCTTATTAAAGTAGAATCAAAGTAGAATAGCAAATTATGATTATGTGAAGTCTAAAACGTGTGAACTTGAGTTTATAGATCATTTTGATATAAGAGCAAGTTTATATTTAGATTATTTTGGAAGGTTTGATTTATTTGTATGACAATGAAAATATCTCAAATATGAAAATAATTTCCTTGCAATCTTGGTATCTAAAATAAGGTGTAATCAACATGTGAAATAACTGGCTAATAAGGGATAATAACATCTTTCCAAGAGATTAGTTTCACTTAAATTATGCATGAAAATCATGATGAAGTCCCAAGACACTACCATTAAATAGAAAAGGCTCGCAGCTAGAAACCAAGGATCCATTGACACAATGGTTTGTTCTATAACTAAAAAGCTTGGAATAGAAGAAACCCATGAATAATAAGAGTATGTGGATGAGCATGAATAACCTCTTAAAAATAAATGTAAAATTAAGGTAAAATATAAACATATTCCACTCAAATTTGAAACCAAGGTAAAGATAAAATCGTTCAAAGGAAAATTAGAAGTTGAAATATTAGATAAATGGTTAAATAAAATTGAGGTATATTTTAGTATGCATAAATTAAGTGGGGCATAAAATATTTCATTTTCATGTCTTGAGATGGAAGGTTATGTTTTTGTTTAGCATCATCTTAAAGGTAGAAGAATTCAATTGTAGATAAGTGATATGATTTTAAATAATTTTTGCATAAGAATTTTTATCGTATTTGGCATAATATTTATCATAAAATTAAATGGAATTATTATAGGAAAGGAACATGTCAAAGTGTGCAATATTATACCATGCTCAAGGTCTTGGACTTGGAATATGAAGATAATTCAACCAAGTGTATGGGAGGTCTCCATTCATGCCTAAGGATATGGGTCATCTCAAGTAATCCACAATACCTTGATTAGGCATGCTTATAAGTATAATACAATGAGGAAGATAATAAGTAGTGAGATGAAGAATCCTTGAAGTAAAATCAAACCATAAATCAGTTCAACAAAAATCAAAATTAACCTTACAAATAATTCAATAAAGGTAATTGGAAATGTAATAAAAATGCCATATATTTACATACTTGTAAGCATCCTAATCACTATTGTAGTTATTGTGATATATGTGGTCATTCAAATGCTTATTGTTGGAGATTACATCCATAATTGTAATACCAAAATCATTCCAAGGAGAAATTTAAGATGTTCATGGAATCTTTGAAAGAATCAAAGGTATAGATAGAGAACAATTTTGATGTTGATGAGAAGCTTGGTTGCACTTCCACCAACACAAATAGAAAGGAACAAGAAATAGATAATATGATAAATTTATTCTAAATAAATATTTAGATCAAGAAAACCAAAGTAAATACACTTGTTTATATTAGGTCTCAATCTAATTTGATTTAAGATAAACTTGTTAAGGATATTGGTTTACAAACATATGATCTTCCTCATCCATATCCTTTGGGTTGGGGGTAAATAAGGGTGTTAAAATTCATGTGACTAGAATATGTAAATTCAAATTAGGGGATGATGCACATATCATTGATGAGCTAGAATCAGATGTGATTCCTCTTGATGCATTTGGTGTGGTGTTTGGAGGTCCCTACTTGTCTCTTAAGGATGTTATATTCATGATGAGGGATAACAATTAATTTTGGGTCAAGTATGAAATCAACTAGTGGTGTTTGGAAGTCCCTACTTGTATCTTAAGGATGTTATATTTATGATGAGGGATAACAATTAATTTTGGTTCAAGGATGGAATCAACTATGTCATCAAGGTACATCAAACCAATCCCAATATTTCCCTACTAAATGCTAACCAAGCAAAGATAATCATTCACGAAAATAATCAATTTTGATTACTTATTTTGAAAGATAATCAAGAGGATGGATTATATATATCTAAAAATTTTAGTTTTGATAAGGGATTGAAGCTATTAGATGAGTTTATACAATATTTTCAAAAAGTGTTCCAAACTCCTAAAATAATTTCTCCAAAGATGGAAGTAGAACATGAGATACAATTGTTGTCAGAATATCCTCTACCTAACATTAGTTTATATAGGAAATAAATTTTAGAGAGTGATGAGTTTAAAAAATAACTTGAAGAGTTATCTTAAAATGGAATCATATTCCATAGTACATACACATGTGGGTCACCCATCATGATGGTACAAAATAATGATGGCACATGGAGGATGTGCATAGATTATAGCACCTTGAATAAGATCCCCATAAAGAATAGATATCCACTTCATAGATTGATAAATTTCTAGACCAACTTCAACATGTTAAATATTTCATAAAGACATATCTAAAACTAGGATATCATTAAGTTTTTATGAATGAGGAAGGTGTTTTTAAGACAACCTTTAAGACAAAACAAGGTTTGTATGAATGGCCAGTACTTATTTTTTGGTATATGTAATACATCTACTACATTCATGAGATTAAGGAATGGTGTATTAATACCTTTCATAGATACATGTGTCATAGCGTATCTATATGATATTAAAAAAAATAGTGCAACATGGTAATAACATCTAACACATACCAAACAAGTCTTACAATTGTTTTAATAAGAATAGCTATTATGAAACATGAAGGAATTTGAGTTTGGGAAACAATCATTCATTTATAGTGGGCATGTGGTTGGAAGAGGATAGCTAAGAGTGGATCCAACAAAGGTTGAAGTTATCACTAACTAACCCATACCTAGGAGTGCCACCAAGACTAGAAGCTTTGTGGGAGTACTACAATACATGTGGAAGTTTATTCTAACTTTATCTATAATTGTAACACCTTAACATATATTTTCATTAATGGGAAATAACTTTCATTAGGGTAAGGAGCATGATAGTACTTTTGATTCATTAAAATATAAAATAAGCCAACCACTTGTTGTTGTTCTTCCTAATTTGCAACAACCATAGTTTTGTTGCAAAAGGTAAGCCCATTTTTTATCATTCAAAGGTATTTTCTTCAGTATTAAGTAGGTATCATGTTTATGATAAATTAATGTACACACTAGTTCAAGAAATAAATAAATGGAAATATTTTTTATTGGGTTTAAAAATTATTGTGTAAACTGACCACAAGCCTCTTCAATATTTTAAATCACAATGCAAATTACAACAATAAAGGAATTACAAATGGATTAGATTTCTTCAACAATTACATTTGGTTATTAAGTATAAGAATATAAAAACACAATGTAGTGATAGATATATTATCTAGGCTACCATTAAAACAAGTTTTAGATTTTGAAATAATATCACAACTTGAGCTTTTCACAGAAGAGGATTATGAAGAAGCATATACACAAGATGCAAACTTTGGGGAGGCATTATTGTAACTATATAGAAAGAAGGTTGATAATGAATACAAATATGGATGTTACCTCAAGTATGGGCTACTCTACAAGTGGGAAACAAAATTTATGCCAAACGATTAAAACCTATCTTGATGAGTGAAATGCATACTTAAAAGGTCTCAAATCACTTTGGTTTTGGTAAGAATATGGATTATTTGTAAAGATATGTTTATTAGACCAATATTCAAGAAGAAGTATATAAGTTCATTAGAGGATGTAAACTATGTTTTACAAGTAAGCTTACGGTTAGGAAGGAATAATTGTGCATGACATTACATGTACCTATAAAACCATGAGAAAGCATTTATATGGATTTTTTAAGAGGAATACCAATGTATAAGCATGGCCATGACTACATATATGTTTTTATAGATAGGTTAAACAAAACAGGTGTTTTGATTACATGCAAGAAAACTACAAAAGGGCATGAGGCACCTAAACTTTTCTTTTCTAATGTTTGGGTGTATTTTGAATTATCTAAGTTCATTGCTCATACAGAGACTGAATATTATTGGGGAATTATTGGGATACCTTATGGGGGAAATGGATACTAAGCTCCAAAAAATTAATTCTTTCCACCCACAAACTAATGGAAAATAAAGGTTTTCAATATAAATTTTGTGAGATGATAAGAGGTTATAAAAACAAGTATATAAGGACCAAGGATGAACATTTTATTGGAAAATGGGATAGAGTCTAATCACATGATCAATAAACTAAGACTAACATACATTGAATAACTTTGATAGAAAATGATATAATTCACATTATGAGATAAATAAAATTATAATTAACTCTCTTTCATTACATAGCTTCTCAATAAGCTACCATTTATCACATGCTCTCTCACTATTTTGCCACAGTCTCTCTCTCTTTGTGTATCTCTCAAAATAGAGAGGGATAAGCATACATTTATAGATCCTGAAAGCTCTCATAAATGCATATAATTGGCATACAATAATAAATGCAAGTGGTTGCATAAATTCTATGTTAGTGTTCAACTTGGACTTTAGTGAAAGTTTCCATGTGGGTGTACAACTTGGACTGTAGTGTAAGTTGTATTTCCAAATAGTATTATTAAAAAACCTAGGGAAATTAGCCTAAGTAAACTCAAGCACTAAGGTGTAATTATAAATTTACATAAACATACCCCTGAAGTGAAACTTAGGGAGTGTGTACAAAAATGAGGCTAAAACTCTGAAATAGGTCTCATAACTAAACTTGATGAGGTACCCATGTACAATTTATATCAAAATATTGATATGTAAAAGAGATGAACCTTAGGGATCTCACCTAGAAATCAATACAACATAGAATGTTTGTCTAAAAATAGTGAGATGCACCTCAAGGATCTCACAAAAAAAAATACTACACTACACCCACCCTTAATATTGAACTGGATGAGGTGGATTAAAATTTTTAGAACAACAAGATGACATGAAAATAGGAGATATGCCATATGGATCACATTATTGGTGCTAATAAATTCATCACACAGATCCAAAAATAACACCAAAGAATATAATAGATATTTGGGACACCAAATATTGCTCACCACAAAGAGTAGTTGATATATCGAAGAAGCCACCATAAAATCAAAAATTTACTCCAAGAAGGAGCAATGTTAGGCAATATGAACAGTGTGTGGAATATGCATGTGAACATTGGAGGAACCATGTTGGTAGCTTTTATGCAAATATTGTTGATGATGTCACCATAATTGATCATCAATCCATCCCAAATGAATACAAGTGGTGAAAGAAGATATCTACATGTGATTTGGTACCATGTGTTCAAAAAATGTATGCAAGGAAACATCTTTATTATATTTAGGACTCTCATGCCTATATGAATAGTTTAATGTGTTAGGACTCTCATTCTTAATAGAATAAATTCTAGGGCCTAATTTAAGGGAAAGGCCTTGTAAGCATTATAAAAATAATCTCGAGTCTCACATGCCTAAGTGAAGGGTCAAGGCTCTTATGTTTAACAAAATCTAAAGACGTCTTAAGAATATCATGCTTGAGTATAATATCTAATAAATTCCTAGATACAATAGATTTGTATCATTTTGTGCCATCTAGAAGTGTAAAGTGAATAAAAACCGGTGCAAAGTTCATATAAAATGTTCTTGAAGTAGAAGTGAAAGTACTTACTCGATAGTTAATGTCATGGAGATAAATTTAGTAAATAGGATAAATGGATGACATGATCTACATATACCAAAATAACATGTGGTGCAGAGAATATGAAAACCAAAACCAGTGTTATGTTTCTCAAAGGAGGCAAGTAGATGAATAATGGGATGAGTAGAAGTGTGAGTTATGACAAAAGAAATTATAGGGGTAGCAGGATCATAAGGTGTCTCATGGTATAGAATATCACAATCTAAGAGAGCATCAAATGGTTACATGCTACAGTTATAAATAAGTAATGAATGTGGAATAGGTGCAATAGTTATGTGATCTACATGATCATAGTGATATTACGAGTGTAACACTAGATTAAAAAGTGTGAATGAGTTAGTCATGTTCTACAACTTGGTGAGGAGGAGTACATTATATAATTTTGGGGCCCTATTTTTCTTTAAAAATTTAAAATTATCTTCTTGAAGTGAAGAAACCTCAGAGAACATATTTATCTCAGCTTGCAAGTTATTATTATTTGTATTAGTGTGTCTATATCAAGTCACGAAGCCATTACAATCCATAGAAGGATAAGGTGTTATGAAAGGGGCCTCAAATGATTATCCAAAAAATAAGGCAAGTCACTAATAAATGGACCTTGAAGGATACTTGGCACAAACCACAAGTGTGTAAAAATATAAATTTCCAAACACAAGGATACAGTGCAAACTACAAGTGCTCCATAATAGGAACTAAGCATGATCCTCAAGAGTGTCATAAGCAATTGTTTACCCCCAAAATATTTGTTGACACTTTATGAGGAGTGCAATGAAAAAATTAACTCCCCCTAATTTCTTATAATGATGTAGTTTATGAAACTTTTCACGCTACTTATAAATTGAGTTGAGAATAGGAAACATAAAAAATTTGTGGTTTTTTACAATAAGACTCAATTGTAATTTTTTTAAAAAATGGATTCTATGTGAAAAACACATGCTTTATAAAAACATCACCTCAAAATCTGTTTGGAGTGTAGATAAAATGCAATTTCAAGTTTTCAACATTAGGCTACAAAGAAGGGCTTTGTAAATTTGAAAAAAAAAAAAAAATTTAATGGATCTAAAAGAAAATGAATATACCACATGGATTAGGTTGGAAGAAACTTCACAACACAAAATTAAATGCCTCCCAACTCTAATTGATGATCAATATATTATAAAATCAATACAAGGATGTCAGAAAAGGTGCTCAATGATGAGGGGTTTGGTGAAATGTGAAACATGCAAAAATGAAAGCCAAAAATCACCAATTGGGCATGTTGATATGGAAGAGGCACTAGATTGGATGAAAAAATAAGTTTTGTTGTGGGGGTTCTAGTACCCTATCAAACTTAGCCCCACCCACTGGTCTTCATCAATGAAAAAATACCTTAACAAAGTTTTTTAGTGTAACAAACTACTTGTACTATATTTATTATTAAAAACTTACTTGTGGGCGTCAAACTTGTGACCTCCCCCAACAACCAAAGCTTTAAAAAAAATAGTCTAGCCATAATGCCTGCATATTATTTCAAACATGTAAATGGAAAAAGGTAATTTTGTTTTTCAAAACACTAAAGGCCACTTAAAATATCAAGTCATTATAGTGGTTATGGGTGGTAAGCGGACAACCAGGGTTAAAAATGGATACTTGGTAATGTAGGGTGGCCACCCACATTGAAATATTATACACTTGAAATGCTTCAACCATAATCATTCAACTCCAACATAGGGGTGTTCTAATACCATTTTACAAAATGGGATAGAGTCCAATCACGGGATCAATAAACTGAGACTAACACTAAATAAATTTGATAGCATAATGATATAATTCACATTATGATACAAATCATATTACAATCAACTCTCTTGCATTACATAGCTCCTAAATGAACTATCATTTGTCATATGTTCTCTCACTATTGTTCCACTTTCTCTCTCTATCTCTCTCATAAATGAGAGGGGGAGAGGCTTGAATTTATATAACATGAATGCTCTCATAAATACAAGTGGTTACATAAAGTACATATTATTGTGTGTTGGAAATATTGTCATTGTTGTCAAAGGTTCAGTATTATTGGTGATAAATTCGCCATTGCATTTAATGTCATTTATCTTAGCTAATATGAGTTAATATTTATTTAATATTAATGAATATATTTTTGGTTGCATATGAGACAAAATAAGGGCCCATGGAGAAGTCGAAGAGTCACGGGATAAAGACAAAAGAAGGATGGGACACATTTTCCCATGAAGAGTCATCTTGGGGAATACGAAGAGTCACCAAGTGAAGACAAAAGAGTAAAGGGCGAATTTCTCATGAAGGGACACTTTGAGGAATATGAAAAGTCACCAAAGATAAGGACAAAAGTGGGAAAGACGTTTTTGGTCATGAAGGGTCACCACATGACTTTTCAAATGCTTGGATATCAAGGGTCATCCAAGATTGGTGCCATTTTACATGAGGATTAAAAGGTCACAAAGGGGGAAGGCCAAAGGTCATTTGGAAAGCTATAAATAAAGGCTTGAGTAGCCATTTGTAATGTGTATGTGAGAGGTTGATTTGGTATTGTAATATCTAGCTTAGAAGAGCAATTGTGAGAGATGAATATGATTTTTATTTGTTATATCTAGCTTAGAAGAGAAAATGTGAGAGAGAGGAAGGAGATGGTGTATTGATCTATCATTTGTTGAGATAGCAACATTGAGAGATAGGTGTGTGGTATACACAAAGGGGTTGGTGCTCCTGTGGGTTGGTGCTCATGAATTGTTGTTGAGTTGGTGCTTGGCAAAGGGGTTGGTGCTCCTGTGGGTTGGTGCTCATGAATTGTTGCTAGGTTGGTGCTTGGCAAAGGGTTGGTGCTCTTGTGGGTTGGTGCTCATGAATAGGTGCTGGATTGGTGCTCGGCAAAGGGGTTTGAAGCTCCTGTGGGTTGGTGCTCACGAATTATAGCTGAGGTTTGTACTTGGCAAAGGGGTATGGTGCTCTTGTGGGGTTGTTCTCATGAATATATTTGAGATTGATTCTTCATGGTTTTTCCCACATTGGGTTTCCACGTTATATATGGTGTCTCTCTCTATCTTGTGTGATGTTTATTGTTTGAGTTTTATTGCATATCTTGAATGTTTGATTAAGTGGAATTTGATAAAGGGAAAGTTTTATAAGATATATAATATATTGATTCACCCCTCCCTCTCAGTATATTCTGTGCTTAACAATTGGTATCAGAGCAAGTTCCTTTTTGAAAAGTTTTACAACTTGAAGGTAGATTGGGAAAGCACGATGGCTGGGTCACAGGAAGGATTTTCTACAAATAAGGCACCTTTGTTTGATGGGACAAATTATGCTTTTTGGAGCATGAGAATGAAGGTTTATTTGATGGCCCTTGGATTCGACATATGGAAATTAGTGGTGGAGGAATATGAAGAGCCACAGATATCTACAATTACTCCAGTAGAAAAGAAGGCAAGTGAATGTAATGCTAAAGCTTTAAATGCTATTTTATGTGGTTTATGTGAATCTGAATTTGTTAAAGTTATGCAATGTAAATCTACTCATGAAACTTGGGTAAAACTTGAGAATATTTACAAAGGTGATGGAAAGGTTCAACAAGTTAAGTTGCAAACTTTTAGAAGGCAGTTTGAAAGTTTGAAGATGGAAGAAGAAGAAGAAATAACAAGTTATCACTTGCGAGTTGATTAGATAGTAAATCAAATTCAAGGTCTTGGAGAAACATTGGAAGAGTCAACGGTGGTGCAAAAGGTTTTGAGATCTCTAGCAATGAGATATGATGCAAAGGTTTTGGCAATCGAGGAGATGAAGAATTTAGCCAAGCTAAAGATGGATGAGCTTCATGGTATTCTCACGGCATATAAGATGAAGATAGAACAAGATAAACCCTCAAAGAGAGAAGTGGCTTTCAATACATTAAATAAGGAGAAAGCTAAGATTCAAGAATCAAGTGATAGTTCCAGTGATGATGAAGATGACAATGAAGCACTTTTCATTCGTAGGCCAAAAAGAGGAACAGGTAAATATCAAGGAAAATTACCTTTTAAATGTTTTAATTGTGGGAAGATTGGACATTTTTTAGCTACATGCCCAGATAAAGTTAAAGATGATGAAGAAGAAAAGCCTACATACAAGAAGAATTTCAAAGGAAAATCTAAGAAGGGATTCGAGAAGAAGAGCCTATATTCTAAAGATCCTAACTCAGGTGACGATAGTGGAGTCAGTGATTCAGAAGAAGAAGAGATTCTATTCATGGCCATACATGATGATGATCAAGAAGAAGAAGAGGAAGCTGAAGTAGATATGGAAGGAGAACTCAATTGTGCCCTAGAAGAGTTAGAAGCTATTCAGAAGAAGAATCGAAGGTTAAAGCACTAGATTGAGAAAAATGAACAAGAGTCAAAGGAAATGATTGAATATCTACAAGCACACTTTGAAGAAGCCAAGAAGAATGAAGAAGATCTCAAAGCATAGTTGGAAATATCAAGAAAAGATTGTGAAAAGTATGTTATTGAAATTGCCTCTTTAAAAGAAGACATTCAAAAAGCAGTCAATGATAAAGTAGTTAGTGATTCAAAATTTGAGGATAGCACTAACATGCTAAATAAGATATTAGAAAGTCAAAAAACATATTCAGATAAGATAGGGATTGGTTTTGAAAAGAAAAAAAGCTATGCTGAAGCTCTTACACAAGAGGAAACAAAAAGGAGAGAAGTGAAGAATACAGAGGACATTCCAAATAGAGAAGGTTGGAAGGAACAAAGCTACAAAAGGCAATCAAGTCAAAGATATATAGACAGGTCTTATTTTTATGGCTATTATTTTTATTGTAATGGATATGGTCAAAAAAAAGTAGAATGTAGAAAAAGAGCTAACAGTTTCAGAAAGAAGGAAAGTCAAGTAGAGTCAAGCAGAAGCCACAACTCTTTTGCTCCTCTATCAAGCTTTAATGAAGAGACCATAGTGTGCTACAAGTGCAACAACTTCGGACACATAGCTCGATATTGTAGAAGCGTGTTCGAGTTAGTCAAGAAGGATTAGAGTTTCAAAGCTCCATTCATCAAGAAGAAGAATCAGAGTTTAAAAGCTCCATTCATCAAGGAGAAGGTTCAGACATGTTCATGGCAGAAGAAACAACATGAAGATTCTATGATGGTGTAGACAGCTCTGCATGTGGGAGGTAAAGATCAGCCATGGTTAATTGATAGCGGATGTTTGAGGCATATGATAGGTAATAAAAGTAAGTTCATTTCTCTAATGAAGATAAATGGTGGTACAGTGAGATTCAGAGATAAAACCACTGCCAGGATAGCCAGAAAAGGTACTTTGAGTTTGGATTATGGTAGAACTAAGAATAAAAATGTTTTGTATGTAAAAGGTCTTAAGCATAATTTGTTGAGTGTTAGTCAAATTTGTGATCAATTATACACATTAAGGTTTCATGCTAAAGGTTGCGAGATTAGAAGAAAAGATTCAAATGAGTTGATTGCAGATGCTCAAAAGATAGGGAACAATGTACATGTTTTGTCAGATATCTTCTCAAAGGCACGATCAAAGGATACATTCAAAGATCAATGAGAGGAGTTGGGAGTAATTTCTATTACTTCCTGCCATTGATGTTCAGCATCAAGTGAGGGGGAGCTAAGTGTTAGCTCTGGGTAGGCCCTTTGCCATTGATGTCAAAGGGGGAGAATAATAGGTATAGGTACAGGTGTAAAAAATAGGTACAGGGAATAGGTACAAGTTGCTACAGTAAGGGGGAGTTACTGTATGTTTTCAGATGATGGTATGTGCAGGTGACAAGATGTGGCAGTTTCAGGATTGAGGTTGCCATCAATGACAAAGGGGGAGATTGTTGGAAATATTGTCATTGATGTTAAAGGTTTAGTATTATTGGTGATAAAGGCCCCATTGCATTTAATGTTGTTTATCTTGGCTAATATGAGTTAATATTTATTTAATATTAATGAATATATTTTTGGTTGCATATGAGACAAAATAAGGGCCCATGGAGAAGTCGAAGAGTCACGGGATAAAGACAAAAGAAGGATGGGACACATTTTCCCATGAAGAGTCATCTTGGGGAATACGAAGAGTCACCAAGTGAAGACAAAAGAGTAAAGGGTGAATTTCTCATGAAGGGACACTTTGAGGAATACAAAAAGTCACCAAAGATAAGGACAAAAGTGGGAAAGACGTTTTTGGTCATGAAGGGTCACCACATGACTTTTCAAATGCTTGGATATCAAGGGTCATCCAAGATTGGCGCCATTTTCCATGAGGATTGAAAGGTCACAAAGGGGGAAGGCCAAAGGTCATTTGGAAAGCTATAAATAAAGGCTTGAGTAGCCATTTGTAATGTGGATGTGAGAGGTTGATTTGATATTGTAATATCTAGCTTAGAAGAGCAATTATGAGAGATGAATATGATTTGTATTTGTTATATCTAGCTTAGAAGAGAAAAGGTGAGAGAGAGGAAGGAGATGTTATATTGATCTATCATTTGTTGAGATAGCAACATTGAGAGATAGGTGTGTGGTATACACAAAGGGGTTGGTGCTCATGTGGGTTGGTGCTCACAAATTGTTGTTGAGTTGGTGCTTGGCAAAGGGGTTAGTGCTCTTGTGGGTTGGTGCTCATGAATTGTTTTTGGGTTGGTGCTCGGCAAAGGGGTTGGTGCTCCTATGGGTTGGTGCTCATGAATAGGTGCTGGGTTGGTGCTCGGCAAAGGGGTTTGAAGCTCCTGTGGGTTAGTGCTCATGAATTATAGCTGAGGTTTGTATTTGGCAAAGGGGTATGGTGCTCCTGTGGGGTTGTTCTCATGAATATATTTGAGATTGATTCTCTATGGTGTCTCTCTCTATCTTGTGTCTCTCTCCACGTTATATCTGGTGTCTCTCTCTATCTTGTGTGATGTTTATTGTTTGAGTTTTATTGCATATATTGAATGTTTGATTAAGTGTAATTTGATAAAGGGAAAGTTTTATAAGATATATAATGTACTGATTCACTCCCCCCTCTCAGTATATTTTCTGCTTAACATTGTGCAACTTAGAATTTAATACAAGTTACCATGTGGGTGTGAAACTTGTATTTTAGTACGAGTTGCATTTCCATATAGGATTATTAGAAAACCTAAGGAAAAAAACCTAAGTAAACTTAAGTACTAATGTGTTATATGAACTAAATATATAAATGCTAAGAAATCAACTAATTATGCAATCTTAATCTAAGCTAATTAAACTTAATATATAGTAACAAATAAAGGAAAATAGTAAGCACAAACGTATAACTTAAACATGTAAGTTTTCTCCATTGTGATGTAAACTTGATTTGCTCTTCAACATGTGGTTGCTCACTCTTTCAATTCAAAGGAGAATGGGAAATGTTTTGGTGTAAAAAAGGTTTTTAGATGTTTTGATTCACTTTGATTCATTTGGATTCACTTGTGAATTGAATATCACTTCAGTAGCATGAGTTAGGATGGATGAAAATGATAGTTTTCATGTTTATATATAGTTTTCTAGAGGAATATCCAATGGTGGAGGATTATTTGGATAATTTAAATGATCTAAATAATCTATGGTGGTTAATGAGTCCTCACCCATGAGGATGATAAATATTTAAAATGGTTGAGAGAAGTATGGGAATGGTTAATTAAGTCACCAGGAATGAGTCAAAAAACTTGACAACTCAAGGGATGACTCAAAGGAGGTTGAGGAAGATGTGGATTTGGTCAGGATGAGTCAACATGTGAGTGAGAATAAGGTGGAAGATGTTGGATGAGGTGTAAAATATAGATTTCATATTTAAATAAGGATTTAAAAGTGTGCACATTGATTAATTTGATTTATTCAATTATTTGAATTTAATGGGAGATGTCATGAATTATATTAAGAAGGATTATTAATAGGTTTTAGGTGCAATTTTACACTAAATATAATTTACATGTTTACATTTACCCCTCTTTGAAAGAGTGTTGTGAATAAATATTGTTTCAAATAATAGTAGAAGAAGTAGAGTATTGATGATTAAGAAGGAAAAAGTTACCCCAAATGAATGAAAATGAGTGTGATGATGCCCCCTCAAGGGTTTGTGTGATAAAACAAATAAACACTCAAAATCGATGAAAAGAGTAAATGGACAAAGTGATTTGGAGTGAGAAATAAATCAACTTATTTCATAATTGATGTCAAACTTGAAATATTTAGGTTTTGTAAATAGGCTTTCCCTAGTTAATCAAAACTAGAGTATTGATCATAAAAACAATATATTGTACAGTTTAGAGATTGCACATTTTGTGTTTGATAATTGTGAAGGGGTCAATTGAGAAATTATGAGAATGATATATCCCAATGATAATAAGTTATGGATCTAAACATAGAAAAATATATTGAGTTTCAAATTATAATGATAAATTTATGCAGATTGATTGTTGCAAGATTTTGAGAAAAATCTAAATAGGTTGATTTAATGTATCCTAAAATTTGAATCAAAATGATGAAAAAGGAGTATAATGGACAGATGGAGGGAATTTTGAAATGGGTTAAAAATATAAATAGAAAAAATGGAGTGAAGAAATTCATTTATGAAATTTTGATTTTCAAATCTATTTTCTAATATAACTTGATTAGAGAGATTTGCTCTGAGATCTTGGAGGAAAAATGGACCGCATTCCACACCACGATCACCATGCAAAGTGAGTGAGGAGATTTCAGATACATGAGAGGAGTGGGCCTTTGATGAGTTAGATTTTGTTTTGAAATTATTTCATTTAATATCATTTATTAGATATTAAATGATGTATAAGGTTATGATAAAATCATACCTCCATCATCATTGGCTCTTATCTTGAACATTGAACTTAACTTGCAAATGCATTGCTCTATTCTTAAGCTTCAATCTGCAACAAAAGTCTTAAACTTCTCACTAGCTTGATAGCATCATCTTCTTTCATGACACTATTTAATAATCACCTTTGAGTCCTTTATCTCTATTATTAGACCCTCCATAAATCTCATACTTCTTCACTCAACTCATTCCATTCATTTTCCCCATCTCCTCTCATTCACTCACTCACTAACTTCACACTAGTTAATCTCCTCAAGGCTTAAATCATAAAATCTTGTAATTGATCTCATGAATACAACCTACCACCATGGATGACCTATCTTATGCATAACATACTTTCCTCAACCACTTTGAACCTCTCACTCACTCTCCAACATTCACTTGCCACTTCAAACTCACTAGTGAGACTACTTCCTTGTAGCCTTTTTTAACATAAACCTCCTTAGTTAGGATGTTATGTCAATCTTCCATAAGATATAATCCCATATTTTGGCACCTTATATCTTCATACTAATTCCCAAATAGTTTTTTAACATAACTCTCTATGAAAATACACTATATCTTGTAACCACCTTACCAATTAGGCCTTTTAGCCCTTCTTGCACTTGCTCAGACTTTAAATTGATACCAAACCATATTGTACCCAATAAAAACCTCTTTAATCCTTATATAAATATCTAAACATACCTTATTACAAAGTTTCATGTATTTCTCATCGCTAGAACTAAATTTATTGGGGTTTTTATTTCAAAACTCTAGCTAGGCTAATGGGATTGACTATGTAGGCTGAGAGAGGTCAAAAAGCAATATTTTTGGATTAAGAGCATTTAAAACTATTATGATACCTTTCCAAGGTCTATAATAACAATTTATACCTCCATAAATAGCTAATGATTCATAATCAATCATGTTATGCTTATAACAATGCAAAATATGGAACTCTAAGTCCCCCTGTAAGACTGTGTAAGGGTTTTAGTAATCCCTTTGCAATTCAAAGAATATTATAGACTTAAAACTGACTATTATTAATATTTGTCCTCCTTTCACTCATTACAAGGCTTAAAAAAATTATTAACTACCTTATTCATCCAATATGCATTCCTTCTTTACATTTTAACTGATCAAAATAGGATTCTGACTATGCAAACAGGGTTCTACCTTCAAGCTAATTGTATATTAAACATTTGTTAATTATTTTACATTAAAACCTAATTATATATATATTTATATTGAACATTTTTTATAGGTATACCATTTCAAGCACCACCATAATCTTTCTCATAAGGAATACTTCAAGAAACATTAAGATACCACATTCTTTGACTATCATAGGCGTGCAACAGGGTTTGAGGATAGAGATAGTTTTACCTAAGTTTATTTCACTATAAAACACCATATTCAGTAACCATAAGGTATACATGTTTCAAATATATTTAGTATTAATGTACCATTGAAGTTATTTCCTTATCAATCTTGAAAGGCCACCCAAATCATCCTTTTCTTGATTATAATCCTGTATTTATTGACTCAAACTTGAAACACAAACAAGAATGATATATTCATAGCCTCCAAGGATTTCAAAGTTAAACTCTATCTAATAAAAATCCATATGATTTTTATTTAAGAGTAAACACACACAAAATGACTCTTCTTTATTAACATGAACCATCAATATTTACAAATACAGTCCATTCATAGACTCTACCATCTTCTTGGAGAGTTTATATTCTCCTTTCTTTGTTTTTTATCCTCTCATATTTAGATATATCTCTCTCCTCCTCATAATATAACACTTTTCTCCCCTAAATTACAATTTCGTTTTGCTTGCATCATGCCATCTTTCCTACTAGCTTGGAAAAATTTATGCAAAGCCCTCTTTCATGGCCAACTCAACATAGGAGTGGTAGTTACACTTGAACATGTCTCCTGAATTTACAAGACCTTAAGGAATTATGCATAAAATTTCTTAAAACACTCTTTACATGACTCCTTAGACCCTTTTACAAACACTATCTCACCTACTCACTTCATATTATGCCTATAGTCCTTCTATGCTTACGTCTAGGATTTGAATTTTCAAACTTTCAATTCTGGAGGGAAAACTCAAATACATTTAAAACACACTCCTTATGACTCATGATGACCCATAAGACCTTAATTATTCATTTTACATCCTTTACACTACTTTAAACACCAATTACATCCCTCACTAGGTCCTTTACAATTTCAAAAATTTAAACTATCACTTTTGGTAGAAACACCAATAAGACCTAAAACACTCAAAAAAATGACTCATAAAGATTCCAAAGTACTTCAAAGGACCAAAAAACACCCTTAACAAGCATATGTAACTTCAACACTAAAATAGTGTTTATTTTCTAGAGGCTCCTGCATCATTAAAGTTAACCAAAATGAATTCACAGATGAGCTATCTTCAAATTCGTTAAAGGAAATTGTGAATTCATCAAAGTTGGAAGTGAATTCATAGAACAGGATAACAAAATTATGTTATGGGTATAAATAATAAGGAATCATGATTTTGTAGTTTAGCAGTCATGAAATCATAGAATAGAGAAGCAAAATTATATAAATGGAGCATGAAATCGTCAAGATGAGGTGCAAATTCATTTTAGGGTAGATTATGGATAAGCAAAGGTAAAATTGAATGGACTAAAAGATAAATTACAAAATTTAGTAGAAAAAAATTTTATTTTAAAAGTGAAACTAAGATTTTTAAAGAGGAAAAGAATATTTAAGAAAATATAAACAAGTGGTATGAGAATGACATATGAATACTTGGATTGAAAATGTTGATTTGATAGTGTTTTTGGTTTTTTTTTTTTTTTTTTTTAACATAGTGATAGATGAATTATTATCCAAAGAAAATTAATTGGATGCTAACATGTTTGGTTTGTAGGAGGTATTACCAGTGTTGACAACATGGGAGTGGAGACCTAGATCAATGTCGTAAATGAGTAGCTTTATAGAGTATGTGTTTGGGGTTCTAGCGGCTATAGGTTTATCGTATATTACACAGATGCCAAAGATTCAAGTGGATAGTGTGTTGTTGACAGTAATTATCGAGAGATGGCAAGGTGAGATTAGTATATTTCATTTATTGGTAAGAGAGATGATAGTCACATTAGAGGATGTTTATTAAATTTTGGGTATTCTGATACGAGGGTGATGAGTATATTGGGGGAAGGGTCCATTAGAGGCTACATTATATGGGATCTTTGGTGATGGATTAATTCCTATTGTGAGGGGGTGAGTGGATGTGGATTATTGTACTAAATTAGAGATGGATTCTTTGATTATTATGCTTGTGGCTATTATCAGTGGTATTATGCTACCTGACAAGAGTGAGAGATTGTGTTTCATTAGGCTATTAGATGTGATCAAAGATATGATGGAGATGGGTGAGTGATTTGCATGGGGTTAATGTGTATTAGCATACTTATATAGGGACATCATGTAGTGTAAATATATGGGAAGGAGATTAGGCCATCAACATTACTATAGGTATGGTGCTAGGAGCACATTGTTATAAAGAGTCAAGTTGGGCACATGATCTTGTGTTCTATGGATGAGCCATTCGAATATGGGTGGCATATGATTATCGGTACTCATAGACCACATTTAGTTGAGCTTGATTACTATAAGAGGGCTATTGATGAGCTAGGTGATGACCAAATCACCTAGAGCCCTTACAGAGAGATTGTATTTCAGTGGCCACAAGATGATTTACACATAGACTATATGATGACCTAGTGTTATATTATTAGGACACATGACTACATTATAGAGAGATATCTCCCAAATAGGGTGATGAGGTAGTTTGGGGTTAGGTAGCATATTCCAACTAGTCCACACATTTTTGCATGATTAGTGAGAGAGAGCGCAGTGGGGGATGACCATTGATCTAGTGATAGTCGATCATAGATGGTCACAGTTGAAATAGTTAGATGGATTGATAGGAAAGATGTGATTGATGTAGGAGTTATGGATGGTTACATGGATTAGTGGGCCTAAAAAAGTTTGTTGAGATTTACTACACCATATGCACCATTATGGACATGGAGACAGAGACTAGTTGTTAGTTTGAGTAGGTTTGGGAGACTAGATTAGGAGGGTTGTTATAGGGGAAATGGAATGTACATGATCACAAGATATAGGATGTGTTGTAGATATTATTTAGTTGCATGATGTTGAGATTACTGATATGGAGGATGTGGATATTTTATGAGAGTTAGGGGTTGATAAATGTGGATACAGATATGCATTTGGATACAGAGTAGAGAGTTGGAGGGTGGACTCCACTGATAGTTATTAATAGTGATGAGGATAGAGAGGGGGAGGATGTAGTTATGAGAGTATAATAAGACACTCAAATAGATAGGTGGATATTTCTAATTCTTCATGCACCCTAAGATCTTAAGAGGACTAGGTACTCATAGGCAGACTCTATGAGGAGATCAGAACTTGAGACAAAGAGATAGATGGGTTACACAGGGAGTTATCCAGATTATAGGGAGTTATAGATAGTAAAGATCAGACATCAAATATTAAATGATTACAGGTTGAGGTTGACAAGTTATAGGTTGTGTTTGATGGGATAAAAGATGGTATGGCTACATCAATTATGACACATGATATGGAATCTAAGACTCTAGATCATTCAACATTGACACAACATTACAAATAAGAGAGAGACACTACTAGGACTGAGCTAGTAGAGGCCAAGGTATTAATATCTAGATAGGGACATATTGCTATATTAGATAGGGTGATGAGGACCATGGAGTAAGCCACATAATGTAGTAGATTATATGAGGAGGTTGTCTCACGTGCATAGAGGGCACCATCTTTTAGAGAGTATTCTATGAGATGATCTACATCAGGGAGATAAATACAGCCAATAGAGTCAGAGAGGTCAATGGGGTAGGTATAGCATGTGATGGGTACTCCATGAGGAACACCATGATGTCAGGAGCTATTTTCAAGACCAAACACTCCATCAAAGGGATAGGATGAGACGTGACATAGTATTTGGATGATGGATTGGTTCATCGATATATATATATATATATATATATATATATATATATATATTGAGATGTATCTTTTTATATAGACACATTTGATATATATATGTATGTATGTATATTCATGATTATGTTGAGACTTTGTACTATGTGGATGGACATTATGGATTGTTTATGGATTTTATGTGGACTTATCCATGGTTGATGGACATATGGATATATAGACACATTTGATATATATATATATGTATGTATGTATGTATATTCATGATTATGTTGAGACTTTGTACTATGTGGATGGACATTATGGATTGTTTGTGGATTTTATATGGACTTATCCATGGTTGATGCCATGTTTTTAATTATTTCAGCATATGGATTATGGATAATGTGATATATGAATGGATTTATGAATGCATGGATTACAATGTGACATAGTTGCTTTAACTTTTGTTCTGTGTCCCTTGCATTGGATTTTCAACAATAAGAGTCTTGAGCAACCTGATTTTTAATATATCATAAAACATAGTACCACCAATGATATTGAATAATCATGATGAATTTTTATGTCTTAGGCATAGGAATGAAAGAAATAATAAATTGTGTGAAATCAAAGTATGTCATGATATAGAAAAATTATTTCTTGTAAATTTTCACTTTAAGTTCTAGGGAAGAGAGAAAAGAAACTCAATACAGGTTTGGTTGAAAAACTTGTTTATTTATGCGTGCATTGAATCCAAATGATTATGAGAGCTCCTCTTTGGCTTGGGAAGAAGACTATAGATAATAAATCACTAGAGAAAACTTGTTTGTTAGACATATAGTTGGGTGGATTGCCTACCAATAGCTAGATCCTAGAAGTGAGAGATCCCTTAGGGGCTATCAATCCACACATTTTAAACAACTAAGTTCACAAAATTGGAGAGAATATACTTGCATCAATAATCAAAAGATATTGAAATTGAACACAAGAATGCTTGCTAAGAAAATAGACTAGAAATGATCAAATTAGTGATAAACTAATTAATACTAGTGCTAGAGGGTTGGGGTATACTTCAAAAAATATGAAAGGGGTTTGTAAATGGTCAAGAACATAAAAAATTAGGTTTGGTTGGGGTTAGATGGGTGAAAATAGCTTGTTGTTTTTTACTACCACAAGTGACCATCGGTGGTTGGGGTGACCATCAGCGGTTACTTTGTAAGTTATAGGTTGGTAAATTGCTAAATGATGTGATCCAAAAGATGGATTTTGGGAGATGGGTAATGGCTCGGTTGATTACAAAATGGAAACAAAGTAAATGAATATTAACAAACAATTACTTTTCTTACTAGAGGTTGATTGGGTGAGTCGTTGAAGTAGTTACTTTGTTGGTGAACTCTATCTTGATTCTGATAGAGTAACAGTACCTAAGAGCTTGATTGAGAGATAATGATAAGTCAGCTCTCAATAAGATGGTTGATAATGCTGATGACACTGATTGACTAGTAAAAGAAAACTCCTAAATGCCTAAGCTCATGATAGTTATTGTATATGGATTTGACCTCCCAGGCCTCTCTCTCTTATAGGCATAAGCAAGAGGTGAAAATGAAGGTGTAACTAGGCCATCTAAATATAACTCATCCATGCAAAGGCTCACAACCAGAATTAGATAATTTATTTTTAGAAAAGCAATGTGAGTGGTTACATGTTCTTTGTTAAGGAGGTGGAACCCAACCGTCAATGGTCAAGGTTTCCCATGGTGACCATCACCGATCACCCTAAATGTTGGTATTCAAGTTCCAAAGGAAAGAGGCCCTGAAGACTAGGCTAAGTCAGTTTGTAAAAATGACTATAGATGAGACTGATTAGGCTAGATTAGTATAGATTGATCTCAAGAGGGTATTTGATAAGTCCAAGGGTATTTTAAAAATTTAAAATCATATGTGTGTGTATTTTTGGTATCTACATTTTTCCCCTTTTTTTTATGCGGCTTGCATGAATGAGCTACAAAACAAAAATGGAGTATGGGTCAAGGATCTGGTTGCCCCAAGAGTAGAAGGAGGTGTTCCCCCTCAAACTAGGAGTTGATGAGGTGAAATTTAAATGGGTATGGGTTTGATAAGTGGTATATGTTTAGTCATGAGGTGGTGACATGAGGTTAGGCATTTGAAATGCAAACTTGTGCACAAAGTTCAACCAAAAAGTGTGATAGCTAAGATCATGCAAAGACTAAAATTACCAATGTTGGTAAAACTAAGGGTCAATGTGAAGAAGTAAAAGTGACAAGTGAATCACTTGACTACCTATAGGCATGGTGGTTTCAAAACTTGTAAATTCAAGTCTCTTAAGTGATTTCTATGTTTTCGATGGGTATCCAAGGTAGGAAGTGTTCCCATGGAAAACACAAACAAGTCATGTGTCATAGGTATCTGAGGTAGGAAGTATTCCTGGTGAGACACAAGTGAGTTGGGTATGCATGAGGTGGCACAAAAAAAGGGGTCAACATGATAATGTTATCATTTTGGTCAAAGGACTAGGCAAAAAGTGTTGAAAAATTATGCACTAGATGGGCCAAAAGAGACCAAAAATGAGGTGACAAGGTGGGTGGGTGAAGGGCATATCTAAAAAGTAGGAAAAACTTGGTGCAATTATGCAAGGAATAGGTAGTATTTATGTGGTAGTGTAAAATGGGCCTTATTAACTATCGATGGTCAAGGTCTTTAAAAGGTGACCTTCAACAGTCACCTTAATCGTCAATGGTCAGGGGAAACCCTAAAAATCCATAATGTCAAAAGTAAAAAGACAAAACTTACTTTTACCATTTACAACTTGGGTGAGTTTGACTGTGGGCTCTAACGATTTTGGTGTATATTGGGGAAGGTGATTGTTGAGGTGGTTGTTTCCTATTGGCTGAAGGTGCATGGATTGATTGCATGGACCTGAGATGTAGGGAGAATGAGGACATGATTGAGTATTTGTTCATGGACTTTGACCATAGTGGAGGTTGAGGAATGAGGTAGGGGTACCTTGAATTTGGTAAATAGGTTATCATTTTTTGTTTTACTATTTAGATAGGTAGGCTAGGCTATTGCTAGGAATGTTTTAGGTCTGTTGTGCCCTGTGTATGATTTTGAGGGTTTAGGGGCAAATGTGTAGGTAAAGTTAAAAATAAAAAGGTGAGGGAGGTAATTTGGGGTGGGTAGGTAGTGATTAAAGTGTTTAGGTAGGTTTCATATATTTTTTGGTATTATTTGTGATTTTGAGGGTTTGGGCAATCCAATCATAAAATGCCTATAGTGATTGTTGATGGTCAAGTTTGACCATCAATGGTCGACACCCTAAGAAATAGAGATCTCTGACCATTGGTGGTCAGCATGACCATTGGTGGTTAGGAAGGATAGGCTAGGTGTTAGGGTTATGGGTAATGGTTCTACATAAGTTCTTAAGGTAAAGGTTTAGCTTAAGGGTAAGGGTAATGGGTTAGGGTTATGGTTAATCTGGGTTGTCAAGGGGCAACTTAGCTATCATGGGATAGATAGGTGGGAGTGATAGGGGAATAGGTCAAGTGTCAATAAACTAGGGCAGATGAGACTAGTGTCAGTAACTAAGCCAAGTGTGTGATATGATGTAGGCCAAGGAGTAGATTTAGATGCACAACCACATGCCATGTATCTTTTCTAAGCTTCATGAGGACATGACCATAGAGGACTAGGTGCATATGGAGGAGGTAGGGCTAGGGGTGATGAGGCACTACCAACATGTGCCTAGAGATGTATCTATGGTCATAGCACTCATCAAGAGATGGGATCCTAATATAAACACCTTCTTGCTATCGACTAGGGAGATGACTATTCTCCCTGAGGATGTACATAGGATCACTCAACTCCCTCTACATGGTGAGGTGATATATTATATTGAGTAGGAAGAGAGGGATGGTTTGATCAATTATTTGTATGGGGATGAGAGTGATTAAGTCTAATGGCATGTTGGGGGTTTCAGAAACTTAGCATTGTATGAGAGAGCTCCAGAGGAGAGGAGACTCATGATGATGCTCATGATTGTGGTGATGTGCTTTGGGCTCCCAAATTTGAGTAGTGAGAGGTTTCCTTATGTGTTATATAGTGTATTGGTGGAGTTATTACTTGGTAAGACTATGTTTGGTTAGGTCCTAGTTTTTATTGTATAGATCTATAGGGAGCTATGGGTTTTTAGGCACCATAGGAGGTACAACATCAACATTGGCCTAGTTCTTCATTGCTAGGCTTATGAGCATATTCAAGTTTTGAGACCCTTGGGATCACCATGGTAGTGTATATGTAGATAAATTTCCCCATTGATTTTATGAGATTGAGGGATGATGTGGTTGCATCAGGTGTATGAGGTAGCACCCATGATCTTGAGTGGTTTAGGGGTGCACCAAGTGCATTAGTAGCTGGAGACATCATCTTAAGGTCATATATATAGTTTTTGATATGGCCAGGTTATGAGAGGTAGACCCTTTCCATTTAGAGTTATAGGTGGATAGTGGGTAGATGAGAGGGTGAGGTTGAGTTGATTTCAGTCAACAAGGTGCATCAGTAATTTCGCTTGAAATAGGGTGTCTCAAGTCTATTTCCCTGATATAGGAGGTAGGATTCAGATGGTCAATTATCGATGCCCCAACCTACTCTTATAGTTTTGGATGGTGGTTTTAAGGATATTCCTATTAGGGCCCCTATAGATGACATTGGGTATGCAGATGGTTACATGGCTTGGTACCAATCGATATATGTAGCTATAGATATTGGTGGAGATGATGGGGGTATGATGTTGATGGTTGTAGATCTAGTAGGCCATGATAAACAGGTAGGGGCAGCATTGGTTGCATCCTAGGCATAGGTATAGGTATTACAAGGATAGGTGGCTATGCTACAAGGTCAAATTGCCATATTGTAGGGTCATCTTTCCATTATTATAGGTAAGAGGGATCAGGCACAGGCATCCCTTAGGATAGTCATATAGGAGAGGGACCTACTGAGATAGAGGGCAAGAAAAGCCACGTCAGTAGTAGGAGGTACATTGAACATAGTGTCAGAGGCATGTTATCTAGCTACTATGGAGGAGCTTAGATATTATGAGGTGATGGTGTTGGACCAGTTGCCCTAGGCTATGTGATATGTAGAGTATAGAGCTAGTTTGGTCAGTGGGCCATCGATAGCCACTCTAAGACAGTGGGTTGTTATAGTTGGGTAGGTTGGCATCCAAGGGGAACCACCACTAGGTATAAGTGTAGGTATAGGTATACATGGGGTTAGTGGTATTGGTGCCTCATGACCATGTCCAAATATGCTTCGATAAATGTTTATTATTTTGATATCAGTCTGCATGCTGATGTAGTGAGATGTATTTGTTTTTGAGAGAGAGTAGATACATTGCTATATGTATTATTTATGATGACCTGATGTATATGGTGTATGGATTATGATGATATATATGATGTATGCTTATGGTTCATGATGTTCATGTTTTATGGTTTATGATCTGTGACCTCTTGCATATGCTTTATGAGATGTTTGACCTAGGAGCTTAGGCATGTGATGCTAGAAAAATAATTATGATGCTCTAATTTTGTTCATGAATGTGATAAGATGCATTATTGATGGATGTATGTCATATGATAATGTAATGTCTTTGTTTATGGTTATGTGATGTATTTGGCCTGAATTGATGTTATAATATAAGTTGTGTTAATGTTATGGTAGATGGATAAATTGATATATGCTATGGTTCATGATGGTTTGCTCATTAATTCTATTTATGTTTATGATGGTGACTGGTATAATTAGTGTTTTTTATGACATGATATATGCTCATGTGATGTTATGATGGTTGATGAATGGGATGATGATAATGATAGGTTTTGATATGTTTTCATTACGTTTGGATCATAGGTAGAGAGATGGTGTAGTTCATGGGCATGGTTCATGATGTTTATGTTTTGAATGTGATGTTTGTTGTTGATGATCATGGAGATAAAATATGAGTATGGGAATAGGTGTAATGAAAATACATAAAGTGGATAACAAACTAAATGTTTAGGAAAGTGGTAAGAATCATGAGAGGTATGTCTACATAGACTAACAAAAGATAAGAATAGGAACAGGATGCCTTTTCATTGATAAGGACCAAAATGAAACCTAAAATTACATTGGCTTAGTGAAAATAAGACTTTTAAATGCTTTACATTAGCATGCTTAGGTTGATAAACATGTATCTTGATCACATTGTGTCAAGTAAGCTCATAGTCCCGTGCATATGATATGTGGGGGGAGAATGGGTGAAACCAAAACCTTTTGTCAGACTAGCGTGCCTCTTTTGTAGGCTTCCAAAGAGGTAGTACAAACAATTCTATGCTCATATATAAATTTTAGACTGATTGATGTGAGGAATATATTGAGGAGAGCCGATTGTGGCCTTCCAAGATTATTGCTTTTATAAGAGCCGATTGCGGATTTCTCATTACTTTTACTTTTGCTTAGGGGTCTTTATTATCTTTAAAAAAAATTAAGGGAAGTTGATCGATGCAGGAAGATTCCAAGAAATTGCTAGCTTTGACAAATTCCTCACTCAGCCATCCTTCGAGGGAGTGGTCCAAGTTTATATGCTTAGTCTAAATGCTTTTGATAATTGTCATTTAAGGGAGTAGTCCACTTTATGTTTTACAATTTTAATTGAGTTTTCCATAGTTGTCCTTCAAGGGAGTAGTTTGTACATGTTAAGAATGACCCATGATGTGCTTTTGTATATTTTGATATTACTTTTGCATTTTTTTAATTTTTAATTGACCTAGAATTGCTTATACATGCTCAAGGGTTTACCTTTATGGAGGAAAAGCTAAGGGTAAAAGAAGGTTCAGTAGGTGAAATGAGGTTTAGGTGACAATAACCATGGTAATTTGTCCTAAAGAGGGATAGAAAGTACCATGAGAATCATGTCATGGTAGAGCCATGATACCCATAGTTCAATATTAGGTTATGAATGCAATGGATAATCACATGATTTAGTTGTAGTCATTTACCCCTAAAAAGAGGGAGATGAATGTGGGTGCAGGGGATGAGCTTAAGTTAGACAAATGATGAGTGTGATCCCTATTTAACAATAGAAGGGATGTAGATGTGAAGCATTAAGAGGCTTAGGCTCTAGTTTTCCTTTAAGAGAGGACAAATGATAAGATCTTGATCCATACTTCTGGGTTATGATATAGGGTCCAAGCCAATTGAAAGCAAATTTACCCCTTTTACTTTTCTCCATATTAGTTACATGTTGATTTTCCTTGAGAATAGATCTCCAATATTAAATTTTTAGACTTTCAAGTGTTTGTTATAGGCATGCATGATTCATTTTTGATATACATGGAGATGGGAAAGAGTGGCCAAACGATGCTCATCAAGTAGCTCAAATTGGGCTAAACATTCCTAATGATAATCATCTTTCGAGATAAGGTCACACAAATATATGTGAAGAGAAGGTGTTTGTATTTTAGGAGGTAATACAACTTTAGCTCTAAACATGAGGGGAAAAGGAGTAGCACCTATAGGGGTTCAGATGCTAATACGATATGTCCATAAGGTGAAAGGGATGTGTAAGTTTGAATCCTAACCTGAGGCATTGACTATTTTGGTAAGCATGTCATTAAGGGTTTTGTTAGAGGCCTCTACTTGTCTATTTACTTGTGGATGATAAGGTGATGAGAAGCTTAGTTTAATACCAAATATGTCACAAATGCTTTGAACTTGTCTATTTTTTAAATATTTACCATTATCAGTGATGATATTATAGGGAACACTAAAGCAGTAGATGATATGATGGGTGATAAATTCGATAATTTTTTTAGCTTTTATCGAGACAAGAGGAATGGACTCCACCCATTTGGTGAAATATTTAGTCACAGTGATGATAGAGTGATGCCACTATGAAGAGTGGGGGTTAATTTCACCAATAAGGTCCAGACCCCATTATGAAAAAGGCTACAAGTCAGTAGAAACTTGAAGGTTATGGTTGGGTGCATGATGCAAATTAGCATGTTATTCACACTTGACACACTTTTTCACATAATCATAATAGTCTTGGTTAAGGTTAGGTTGGTAATAGCCTAGGTAGAGGATACACTTGGCCATAGTGATTCTAGTAAATTGACCACCACATATACCATCATGCATCTCCTTGATAGCATGAGAGGCTTCTGGACCATAGATGCAATGGAATAGGAGACCATCAAGACCACATTTGTAGAGGATGCCTCCCAGAATGGTATAACGAGAGGTGCTCCAAATAAATGTTTGATGAGCATTCCTAGAGAGGCTAGATGAAACTATGCCAAGGTTAAGGTAGTCAAAGCTTTACTGATACCAAAGGTCAAGCTAGATCTCCTCCACACTAAAAATGGTTGGAGTGTCTAACTTGACATAGGAATATTTGGTGAGGCAATCGATAATGATTAATAGCTTTGAGTCTGAGGATGTTGATGAGATATAGGAAGTGAGAGAAGCCATGGTGTTAGCAAACTTGTTGGTAGATCATGGGGTAGTTTGAATGTGATAGTGTTTAAATGATGTCAAGAGTTCTATGACTAACTATCTGTATAGTTGCAAAATTTTATTCTTACACAAGTAGATGCCATTGACTTGATTTACCACAAGTTGGGAGTTACCAAAAATATTGATTATTCTAACTCCTAAGGCTAATTCAGTTTGGAGACCTATTATGAGGGCTTCATATTTGGCCACATTGTTAGTACATTCAAAGTTGAGTTTAAAAGATAAAGGAAGTGGTTCACCAATAAGGGGGATAAGGATGATACCAGCTCCCCCACCATGTCGACATTTGGAACCATCAAAAAATATGGTTACATAATTGGTGAAATCCACTTGAGATAGGATCATGATAGACTCATCTAGAAATTAAAGAGGAGTTTGGTTGCTTGGTAGGGTTGCATCAGCCAACTGGTCAGCAATGACTTGCCCCTTAATTGAATTTTATTATAGAAACTCAAGGTCAAACTCAGCTAAAAGCATGATCTACTTGGCCATACACTAGTTTTGATAGGGCTTAGAGTACATGTACTTGAGTGAGTCGATATTGGTTATGACTAAAGTTTTGTGGTTAAGAAGGTAGTGGTAAAGCTTGGTGGCCATGAAGACTAGGGCCAGCCATAATTTTCTGATATGTGTATACCAATTTTAATAGTCTATAAGGGTGTGGCTTATGTAATAGATGGCTTACTCTTTGTGTTGTTCATCTCGATGGGCAAGCATTTCCCCTAGGGAATGGTCTGTGGTAGAGATATAAAGGTAGAAAGGTTTGTCATCTTTAGGAGGTGTGAGGATAGGAGGAGATATAAGGTACTCTTTTAGTGCTTCAAAGGCCTTTTGAAAATCAAAATTCCACTTAAAAGAGATGTCTTTTTTCAAGAGGTGATAGAAGGGTTGACATATATCTGAGATATGAGAGATGAAGTGATGAACGGATTACAGCTTCCCCTGCAAACTATGAAGTTGCTAGAGATTATTCAAGGGGAGCATCTCG
The DNA here is from genome assembly GCA_037957365.1 of Torreya grandis. NCBI lineage: Eukaryota > Viridiplantae > Streptophyta > Pinopsida > Cupressales > Taxaceae > Torreya > Torreya grandis. The sequence goes on along the minus strand of JARHVA010002177.1, from coordinate 350,882 downwards.
AGGATGGTTTTGATTTTGGTAGGATCAACCTTGATTACTTGAAGGAAAATGATGAAGCCAAGGAGTTTGTTTGATAAGACCCCAAAAATACCTTTCTTGGGACTGAGGCATACATGATAATAGATAAGTCTCTCAAAGATAATCTTGAGAATGGCTAAGTAGTCCTTGTGAAGTTTGGATTTTTCAAGGAGGTCATCCACATAGTCCTCGATGATTGTGTGGATAAGATCATGGAAGATGTAGGTCATAGCATGTTAGTAGGTTGCACCAACATTCTTAACACTGAAGCGAATGACCCTATAACATAAAGTCCCCCATGGGATGACAAAGGTAGTTTTGTGTTAATCTTCAAGGGAAATCAAGATTTTCTTATAACCTAAGAAACTATCCATAAGAGACAGCATCTCATGACCTACTGTAAGATCAACAAGTTGGTCAAATCTAGTTAGAGGAAATTCATCCTTTAGTTAGGTGAGGTTGAGGTCACAAAAGTCCACAGAGATACGTAATCCCACTGTGATTTTTTGATAGGCATGATGTTTGAAATCCATTGGGGATAATCAATGGGTTGAATGAAGTCGACAAAGAGGAGGCATTGAAGCTCTTCTCAGATAAGAAGGGCTATGCAAAGATGCATTCATCAAAGTTTTTATTTGATAGGTTTGGTGTCATGATTAGTTACAATATTATGGGTGGTAGTGGTTGGATCAATACCATGCATATCAATATATGACTAGGAAAATGCAATGCTAGGGTCCTAGAGGAAGGTAGAGAAGTCTTGCAGTTCCTCAAGAGTGAGATTGGCCCAGTTTGATGATAAGAGGGTTGCCCAAACTGCCTATGTGAATCTCCATAGTAGATTCATTTAACATGGTTTATGTTTCATGAGGTAAGGACTTGTAGATGGAGTAATTAGGTACACCAAGGTAGGTGAGAATAGAATCATCATCTTGGCATTGAATCATGTTAACGGTAGGATATTTCTCGCCCACTAGTTTAGGATGGATCAAAGGGATGGATATGGGTGCCCCATCTTTTTTATAAGTTAGGGGGCTGAGGTTAATCATGTTGATGAAAAAAAAATTTAGGTGGGATGATGTTCTCATCTTCACTCTCAGGTGGAGGGTGTGTTGGTGAGGAAGGGGTCTATTCTTCAACAATGGTAGTAGTAGTTTGTTTGGCTTTCTTCTTATTTGGTAGAATGAATCCAAGGTCATGCTTATCATGAGTATTTTGGGTCTCAATCAAGATCAATGTGTGTGTTCCATGCTCATATCTCCCTAAGTCAAATCCTTTCTAGGCACACATGTAGAGGTATACTTTGGAGAAGTTCAAGTTATCCAAGTAAGAGAATGTAGAGTTGAATAGTTGAGGTGAAGAGGGGATGGCAATAGTGCTAAGGGGCTTCTCAATTCCCCTATAGATAAAGTGGGTTTGATAGCTTAGAGGCCCCAAGGGGGTAATGGCTCCAATGTTGGGATCATAACCTAATTGATGGTTGAGTTTCCCATACTCTTAGGGAGTAGGGAAAGTGTCAAGGGTTAGGAGACAGTATTCTCCAAGGGTAAGGTGTTGGAAGGTAGATTCCAAGGGATCAATGGTGGGTATTTGGTCTATGGGAATAGATGAACTATTATATGCCTCTATGGAAGGAGAAGCAATGGCTTCATTTTTTGTGGTTGAGGGTTTGGTGACAGATGCTTGGGGTGGTGTGGTTGGAGGTAGGAGGACATCATTAACTCATTAGGTCATGTTGCATGCCGCAAAAGGGCTCAGGTCAGCTTGTATGGTAACAACTTGACCTTCATGTTTAAATTTGACATAATAGTGGAGGGTAGAAGGTATGTAACCCATAGTTTGGATCCAAAGTCTCCCTAATAGAACATTATACTGAAATTCACCTTTGACCACATAAAATTTTGGGGAGTGTGTGTGGTCCAAGTTGAATGTGGAGGATAACTATTCCCAAGGTAGTGGTCATGGTGTCATTAAAAGAGTGAAGCACAACTAAAGTTTGGGACATGATATTCTTCAGTAATTTGAGTTGGTCATAGGCATGGGAGGAGATGATGTTAATAAATATGGTTTAGATTAGCAGAGGATAATCATGTTTCACATAGACTGGATAAATAATTTAAAACATAATAATTATCTCTGCTATTGTTTCATATATAAAACCAAATGAAAGATTACATATATATAAGAAAGTTATTTCCTATAATTGGGGAGATGAAATATACACTGAAATCTCCAAATATAACTCAAACAAACTCTGACTAACAACTCACTAAAATTGAATATATTGTTATGAACAATATATTCGACCAACAAATAAATTTAACTATAAGATATTAACGTATTATTGTTTTATCAAACAATAATTATGTTATACATTAATAATGTGAACATGTTTTACTCTAACATTCACCCCCTTGTGAACATTATTAATCCTAATCGCACCCCCTTAATGTGAACATTAGGTAAGCTTTGTCTAGCACCTGCTCATATTTTACATGGTTTTCTAGGAGAACCAACAACTCCAAAAAATGGTTTTCTAGTGGAACCATCAACCACTCGGTATGTGGTTTTCAAGGAGAACCACCAACTCCTCAGTATGTGGTTTTTAAGGAGAACCACCAACTCCTTAGTATGTGATTTTCTAGTGGAAACACCAACCACTTCATAGCAACATAAATATTTTCCCACTCATTTTTACAAAATGGATTTCAAAAGGAAATATCAAAAGGGATTACTTGAACATGAATATTACATATGTTCTTATTCAAGCACACACAACAAAAAAAAATAAAAAGCACACCATACTATATACGTCATCAAAACATCTGAGGCCCCATCGTTGATGACTTGCAAGAGGCTTGCATAGCCTCCATCCTTTGTGTATCCTCCATCCTCCAGTATAAGATACTACTTACTCATCAAGAATGTCGATGAAGCTCAAATGAGGAGAAACTCCTCCCATAATTTGAATGGCGTGTATAAGCAAAAATGAGTCCGTGAGGTAATTTATTTATTTTTTTAAATTTTGATAGTGAACCCAAACATTTTTGACTCTAGACTTGACACTTTTAAGAATTTTGATTAATCTTGAGTGAGTGATATGGGAAGTTTAAAAATTTTATGATCTTCTTTGCTGCCAATATTCACAAGAATAATTTCTTTGACAAGTAGAGTTGATTCATCTTTGTAATTTATGGGTGGTGTTGGAAGATGGAAATCTTTCTCAAACCCTATTTATTTGGATGTAGAAGATGAACTTATATTTTGATGCAATTTATGTTCCCAAAAGTATGTTGAATCTTATAAATGAATTAGAAATCCTTTCAAGTGGTCACTTGCTGGAATTTGATGTCTTGTTCTCAAGAATTTGGATATAGATTCATCATTCTGAAAATGATCAAGTTGAGGTGTTATTTATTGGTCCCACTATATGAGGTATGGATATGCATTATTAAGTGTAAGGACAATATTTTCATGAAATAGGGTGGTTAGGGCAAGGTATTCAAAGTGGATAATTATGGAACCCATCTCACTATCTAAAGAATCATTCTCTGACTCAATAGAAGAATCATTTTGGAAGAGTGTAAGATGCACATTGAGTGGGTTAAATACTATACCATGTTTTACCTCATTTGATTTTGTTGTGATAGGTTCAATGGATCCTTCTTCATAGAGGCCAAGACCTTTACCTTTATATTTAATTATATTGCACATAATGGATTTTTCAATGGCATACTTATTGTTGGATAAGCAAGTAGCTAGTTCATCAGAATAAAGCTAAGAAGGATTTGAATCTTCTATATGTTCATCTAAAAGAAAACCCTTTTATATAAATGTTGTCTTTCCAAGCTTCTTAACCATTCTATTTTTCTTTAGATTTTGGGGCCTACCATAATTATTTGGATTGGTATGCATTGTAGTTGTGTAAAAATCCTAAATTATATACTCATTCATTCTTCTATCAATGATCTTAAAATGAGAAGAAGCAGATGAGTATGCTCTGGTAGTGGGTGGTGGAGTGAAAGCTTTCTCAATATAAGGGTGATGAGAAGATTGTTCTATATATGATTGATTTGAAGCTTGCTTAAATAGTTTATTTGAAATTTGCTTAGATGGTTGGTTAGATGTTTCGTTGGTTGAAGCCTTTTCAATGGAGATGGAGGTAGTTGGTGTATTAATCCAACCACCAAGGGGAGGTGTTTGAAATAAGCTTTCTGGATGGACATAATTTTCAAGTGAAGGATAATCCTCAACGAGATTAAAATTATCATCTATAACTTATAGATAGTTTGTTTTTGGCATTTGCCTTCTAATAACTTGCAATATTAGAATGGATGAGGTTCACCTTTTATATTAACTTCCATTCCTGCATGGGATAATTTCAAACAATGGTGAAGAGTGAATGGGATGGCATTCATGCAATGAATCCAGGGGTGTCCAAGAAGTATATTGTATGTTAGATCAAGATTGAGAACATGAACAAGAGTTTTTTTAATAACATACCCCACCATCAAAGGAAGATAGATTGTTCTGATAGATTGTCACTCATTACTATCGTATGCCTTTATGGTAATGATGTTTGTTTCCAACATGGTTATTGGATATCCTAAATGTTTTATAAGCTTTAATGTACATATATTAAGTGCCAAACCATTGGCTATAAAAATTCTTTTCACTTTGTTCCTATAAATAGTAACCTCTATATACAATGAGAGATTATGGTCTGATCTTAAAGGAGAGACATCTGAATGATCAAATGTTACTTCATTATTTATTGGCAAAGAACCTATTAACGCTTATAAATTTGTAAGATTTATGTCCTGAGGGGCATTCAAATCTTGGAGAAATTTATACAAAATATCTTTATATACAGGGGATGTCTTAAGAAGGTCTAAAATTGGAATATTTGTTGGCATTTTCTCAAGATGCTCAATAATGTTGTACTTGCATTCAACATTAGAGGATGATTCACTTTGGAGGGTTAGATTTTCTCACCTGGTGGTAATGATGTATTTTTATGATGGAAAAGTAATAACATTGACATGCCTATGCATAATATCGATTTTATTGATGATAGAATCAAATTGATTACTTATTTGATTAACATTACTAGATTCTAGTTGTTCATGTTTTTGCTTTCCCTTTCCTTGCTCATGATTGGGGAATGGATCTTGGTATATCCTCATTTTTTTATTTTTAGATGTTTATATGGTTGATTTTTTATTTCTATATCACCTCTATCAATCAGTTCTTGAACATAGTGCTTAAGGTGCATACACCTATTTGTTGAATGTCCTTTAATCTGATGGTATTCAAAATACTCATCTTCTTTGTATCAATCAGGTGCGGGAACATTTTCATCAAAGGGCTTAGTGTTTGGCCATGTGGTCATGTTTACTGGACCGAAATTTAAAAAAACATTCTCATAAGTGTCACCTAATTGAGCTAACTTACATTTAGGTCTTCCTTGTTTAGGTTGTCCACTGGGAATTGTGATATTATTGATTGGTTGACTGTAGGTTTGTGTTTGACCTTGAGGGTTTTGAATATGTTTGACATTAGTTACACCATCTCCAACAATATTTTTGTTTTTGGCAAAGAAATTTGGTTTGTTTATCAGTTTTGAGGAATTATTATTATTTGGTTTAAATATTTTAATTACACCTATATTAATCAATGTTTTTTCTACTTGAACTCCCTTTTCAATGATTTCATCAAAATACTGTGGGCAAAGGAGTAGAAAATGGTGTCCCAAGTCTAACTTTAAGTTGTTCATAAATATGTCCACAAGCTCTATTTCAGGAAATGACCATGTGAAATGACTTGCCATTGTTCACCATCTTTGGAGGAAGGAAGCAAAAGTTTTTCCATTGTGTTGATTGGTGTTGTGTAAATATAAGGTGGTCAAGTATTTTTTTTATAACTGACAAACAAATTTTTTAGATAAGTCTTTAAAGGTGAAAATATATCCTTTCAGAAGTCATGAAAACCATTCAAGGGATTGGCCCCCGAGACTTCATGGGAACAAATGCAACATGTATTCATTATTCTAATCAACATCTGCATGTGCATGATAGAATCTGTTTATATGTTCTTTGTGATCTCCTTTACCTTTATACTTTTCAAATTTTAGGAGTTCAAATCACTTTGGAAAAGGTGTAGTTATTTTACTTAAATCGTATGGGTATGAGCAAATTTCCTCAAACTTGAATTGTTTTTGTTGAGAATAAGTGCCATCTTGTAAGCCTTGAAATCTATCCTTTATGTTTTAAAATTATTGTATGTGATATAGGGATAGTTGGTTCATTTGACTTAATGGACTAGGTGGTTGACGCATGAATTGATTTGTGTTTTGTGGAATGTGCTGATTAAAATTGTTTGGAGGTTGATTATTAAAATTAACATTTTGAGGGTTTGAAAAGGGATTGAAGTTGGAGTTATAACCAAGATTTAGATTTGCATTGGAACCTAAATTTGTTTGACTTGGGTTTGGATTGGAACTAAATCTTATTTGATTTAAATTTGGGTTGAACCGAAGGTTGGGGTTATGTGTAAAGTTTATGTTTGGGTTTGTTGGATTTGGGTTTGGGTCAAAACTTGAATTATTTGGTGTATTGGTGTTGAAGTTCATGGAATTAGGATTGTTTTTATAACCAAAACTTGTTTGGTTAAACAAACTTGGATTGGATTGTTATGGAAGCATGTTGAAGTTTGAATTAAATGGATTAGAACCTAGGTATAAATTAGAGTTGGCTTGGTTGGGATTTTGGTTTGGGTTGTTTTGGTTTTGGTTTTGGTTAAGGTTAAAATTAGGATTTGTGTTTGGATTATTGAAATTAAACTTAGGATTGAGGTTGGAATTATTTAAATTAGTTGGTGTTTGGTTTTGGTTTAAACTTGTGTTAGGATTTGGAGTAGAATTAAATGAAAGATTTAGATTAGAGTTAAACTGATTTGGAGTTGTATTGGAATTTGGATTGGAACTTGGATTGGATGGAACCGATCCAAGAATGCTAGAAGAAGAAAATTGATTTGATACACCACTATTTAGATTCATATTATTGAGAGTGCATGAAGCAATACTCAAACTAGGATTAGATGATTAATTAAGCAAGCTAGAATGGGTATTCAAGCTTTGATTTTGATTTTGATTGGAAATGATTGGTGAGCCTTGAAGGATTTGATTGAGGTTGATTGATGAATTTGAATGAAAATTCAAACTCAGACTAATTTGACTCTAACCTTTTGAATTTGGGTGTGCACTTAAATTTGGCATAATTAAATGTTGATTAGTTAAACTTGAATTAGATGGGAGACCCATGTTCAAGTTTGGGTTGATTTGTTTCATGATTGGTAAACTTGAAGTAAGATTCAAATTTTGATTAGTTAGGTGAATGATTTGTGAGTTTGAAGGTATATTCAAAATCAAATTATTTGGATAAACTCGTGAAGGTAAATTTGTATTCACAATCACATTGGGGTTACCAAAGGGATTGATTAATTGATGAGATTGAGAGTTCATAATCTCTTGAGCTCCTTGAATTGCATGGATTTTCATGAAAAATCCATGACTTATTCAAGATGACTCCTCATGTAAAATAGTTTTGCCTTTGTCTTGAGAGACTTGGGGATAAGGTTGTGAGGATGTGACGAGGGAATTGCTACACTCTAAAGAACCTTGTAAAGTAGATTGATTAGGATTGGAGGATGAAGGTTCTTTACTTGCAATTAAATATTGTAAATTATGTACATAAAAGTTAGATGTGAATTTGGATCCAAATCCCAAGGCTTAAAGCAATACTTCACTCTTATTGGACATGATATACTCATCAAAGGAGGTTAGAGGTTGAACAACTTTGGGGCTACCGTCATCTTGGTAAGCCCCTTCTTTGTCTTCTTCTTGTTCAGTTATCTCATGTATATATACATGATGCTCTTGACCAGGAAATTGAAAGGGGTCATTTCTAAAAGACTCATCCCTTGAATTGGGATTTTGTAGCATGGCCATTTGCCTAGTGATAGGCGACATGGCTTATATGAAAATAAAGATGACTCAAAAAGGGAAGTTTTTAAAATAACAATACTAACCAAAAGATGACTGAAAAATTATAATTCTTAAACTAATTATTTTGAGTTTTTTTAAAGAAAGTATTGATTTTAGGATATCATTTAAACTTAAAAAAAATGTATTTACAAACAAAGATTTTACAGCATGTAGTAAACACAAGGAAATAATAAACAAATTCCTATTCTAAATAGTCAAGCAATTGCACATAAAAGGTAAAAAACTAGGATAAAAGTCATGAATAACTTTTGGGCCTTAGGATGTCACTGAGTCATATGTACTCTCAGCTACAACCTAATATTTTAATGTACTAACCATGGAAGATCATGTCATTCCCATTGCCCACTAAGTTTAATTTCGAGGTGTGTGAAAAGTAAATTATTGGTGTTAACTGCTAACTGATGCACCAAAGTTAAATAGAAAAAGAGGATTTTTTAGGATTAAAGTTTAAATAATATTATCTAAGGGGAGAAAATCGTGAAAGAACTAGATAAAGCAAATGCACACTATTGGGTCGTATCCTAAAGTACCCAATAAATTCTTAGGGGTATCAGTGTGTTGATAATCAATGATATCATATTTTGATACAGTTGTTAAAACCCTAGGTATTAGAACATGAAATCCCCTCACATCACAGTGCAATTAAAACACACAACCACTTAGACAATTGAAACAATTGGATCTCAATTTATATTCCCCGATGGTAAATGAGGTTTGGCCTACTATGTGGTGGTGAAATCCATGGTCAATAGATCATCTGAAAAAATAAATAAAAAGTGTTTATTTCTAATTTTTGAATATCATCACTAATATGATGTCAAGAAAAGAGCATATGTGAACACCACTTAGGTAACATAAAAAATTATGGAATTATTTTTTATTATTGAGTATTATCACCAATGTGATGGTAAGGGAAGAGCATACACAATTTCTACAGTTATAAATAGAATTTTAAAAGGAAAAAAATAACTCCAATATAAATGTGATATAATTACTAAAATTTTGAAAAATGAAATTGAAAGCATTATTAAAAATAATTGAAATTAATTTTTGTTTAGCCTTTTTATGGATTATCTTTGACAAGCATTCTATAAATAAATGGTTAGAATATTTGTTTAGGCTTGGTACAAGGCAACCTGTAATGGAGTAAAGAAAAACCATAAAAATAATACAAAATTACTTCTCTATGACAAATTTGTAGTTATGCATAAAGATAGAAAAGCAAAATTGTAAAAAGTTAAACATTGAAAATAAACAGAATACAGAAAACACAAAATAAACAAATTCATGCTTATAGAATAATTTTGTTGACCTATATGTAATTTCATAGTTATAAAAATAATTTCACTGGTCAAAATGGTGAACTTGCAACCTATAGAAATGATTTCACTAACAAAAAATGCAATTTTGCTATACAGAATGACAATTTCACTGCTGAGAAGAATGATTTTACAACTGTAAAATAATTTTGTTATTAGACCTACAAAAACATAAACAAAAAACACAAAGAAAACAAAGGGACAAATTCATGGTTTTATGACAATTTCCCTACTAAGGTGAACAATTTTACAACCAATAAAGATGAATTTATAGTTGGAAACAATAATTTCTCTAAAAAAATTGTAAATTTTGTTGTTTTCCTGTAACAGAGAGTTAGAAAAAATTAAAACACAGACAGAAACAGAATGTGAATAAAAATATGATGGTGTAAATAAAGTTAGGAAAAAGACACTAAAAATGGGATAGAAAATGATTTCACTGTTATAGGGTATAATTTCACAACTATTATTTCCAAATCTATAGTTACGTAGTGAGTGTACATAGTCGAGTAGAAAATGTCAAATAGTGACATGTAGCTTAAACCAGCACTCACAAAGTTAAGATTAAATGCATATGCAAATATAAATAGCAAAAATTCAAATGGAAAACACTTTTTAAATGCAATTATGATGAACATGGGATGAACAAGATGAGGGAAGGTCCCACTGGGTGTGCCAAAATGTATGAACTAAATCTAGAAATGTTGAAAATTAACTAATTATGCAATCTTAATCTAAGCTAAATTCAACCTGAGATAGAAAAAAAAAAAAAAAAATAGTAAGCACAAACTTATACCTTAAACATTTAAGTTTCCTCCATTACGATGTAAAATTGATTTGCTCTTCAATAATGTGGTTGCTCACTCTTATAATGCAAAGGAGAATGGGTAGCGTTTTGGTGCAAAAAAAGTTTTTGGATGCTTTGATTCACTTTGATTTAGTTGGAATCACTTGTGAATTGAATACACTTTGTTAGTATAAGTTAGGATCGATGAAAATGACAATTTTCATGTTTATTTATAATTTTCTACAGGAAGATCCAACGGTAGAGGATTATTTAAATATTTTAAATGATTCAAATAATCTACAGTGGCTAATGAGTCCTCACCCATGAGGATGATGACCATTTCAAATGGTTGATATAAACATGAGAATGGTTAACTGAGTCACTAGGAATGAGTCACAAGTTTTGACAACTGAGGGGATGACTCAAAGGAACTTGAAAAAGATATGGATTTAGATGGGATGAGTCAACATGTGAGGGAGAATAAGGTAGAAGATGTTGGATGAGGTGTAAAATCCATATTTATTATTTAAATAAATATTTAAAAGTGTCCATAATTAATTAATTTAATTTATTCAGTTGTTTGAATTTAGAGGGAGATGTCATGAATTATATTAAGAAGAATTATTAATAGGTTTTAGGTGCATTTTGACACTAAATATAATTTAGGTGTCTACATGTGTAATTATAAATTTACACCAACATCTTTGGTGTACATTCAACACTCATGCAATGGAGCAGTACACATTTTTTAATAAGTCACCATTTGAAGCAAGTTTGGGCTATTTGCCAACTAATCCTCTTGATTTTACATTAGAACATCAGGGATGGATAGAGACACATGATTTATAGATGACAAGCATAGAAAATTTTAGTGAGAGGATTAGGAAAATCCATCTTAAAGTGAAGGATTGGTTAGATAAGTCGCAATCCAAGTACAAGGCCAAGCATGACCAGTACCATAAAGAGCACACACTCAAGGTGGGTGACAAGGAATGGTTGTACTTTAGAAAGGAAAAACTTCAAGGATTAGCTAGGAATCCCAAGCCACTAAGGTATGGCCCATTTGATATCTAGAAGTAGATTGGTAAGAATACTTTCAGGTTTCATTTACTATCATTCATGAGAATGTACTCAGTTATCAATTGTGTGAATTTGCACTTGTATGAACCATTCATGCTAGAGGAAAAACAAGTATAGTTACTACCCTCTATATAAGACTTGGTTGTGGATACACAAGTAGAGTTGGAGGAGGATGTAGTGATACAAAAAAAGGTCAGAGAAACTCACAAGGAACCAAAACACTATTCATAAATTGGACTTAAATTGAAGACACCAATGCAATCAAGATGGTACTTCAAGGATAAAGTGGAAGGAGTTTTTCCACATATCCCCCCCCCCCCAACTAAAATATTTTGTGGGACCAAAATATTCTAAAAAGGGAGGTATGATCCATAAGGATCTAGAAAAATAATCCATTTATCAGACAAGGTCAAAACTCAATTTCAATGACCAGTAAAGCTTCAAAAGAAAATTCTAAGCTTGGTGAAGAAACTGCCACTTAATGTAGGGGTGGTTACATAACCAATGGGGCAATTACATAACTATTTATTTTCCTTACGTAGTGGTTTCAAAACCACCGGTCTACTTTACCTTGTGGTTTCTCCCACAATGACCCTATAGGTACGATAATTATCAATAACAATGCATCTTCAAATTATAATATGGTTGGAGATTCTTTAATGTATGAAAAGATATCTCCAAACATGATAAAAAATAAGGCACATGTACAAAGGAGAATTGATCAATGAACAGAATTGGTGCCAATGGTTTGTAGGAAGGATTAGAGAAAGGAATATTGAGAGAAAGTTGAGTGAGCAAGATATCTGAATATTATACTTTTTCTATATTCTCATTGTAATCTATCTTTGGCCACAAGAAGATATGAAGTATAGAAATTTCCTCTTCCTTTGGATTTTTATCAACCTCTAGGATTTCCCAAATCAAAAATCTTAGTGTCTTTATATCTCCATGCTTATATGTTATGTTTCATCTCTTTTACATTCATGTTTTGATTTTGAAATTTTGTTTAATCTTCCAACAACATATAACACATTAATTCTAAGTAATTTGAATGAAATGAACTGTCATTTGTAGGTAGATTCAAAGCAAAACAACAAATTGCGATATTGTGATGTCTAGAAAGTGTGAACTTGAGAGTTTATAGATCTTTTGATTATTTTGGAAAGGTTGACTAATATATATCACAGTGACAAGATCTCAAGAAGGAGAATTTATACAATGCAATCTTGGGATATCTATAACAAGGTGGAATCAATAGGTGAAATAAATGGCTCACAAAGGTGAACAAAGTATTTTCAAGATATTAGTCGCACTTGAATCATGCATGGAAAGTGTGATGAAGTCCCAAGACACTATCACCAAATATAAAAAGAACACAATGAGAAACCAAGGATCCATGGTTCTTTCTATAGTTAAAAAAATTGGCATAGAAGAACCCCATGAAGAAGAAGAAGAAGAAGAAAGTGGAGAAGATTTTGTGGATAAGCATGAATAACCTCCTAAAGATAAACGTAAAATCTAAATAAACTCCATTCAAAGTTGAAACTAAGGTAGAGATCAAATACTATTAAGTACGATTAGATGTTAAAATATTAGATAAATAGTTGAATATCACGAAGGTATATTTTAATGTGCATAAAGTAACTAAGGCACAAAATATTTATTTTGCACATCTAAAGATGAATTTCATGCTCTAGTTTGGTGAGAAACCTATGTACCACATTTTGAAAGGAAGAAGAAATTAGTTGTAGATAAATGGGATGGTTTTATTGAATTTTTGTGTAATAATTTTTATCCTATTGGACATGCGATTGATCAAAAAAATAAATGGTAATATTACAAGCAAATTGTAGTTAAAAATACAAAATATTATATCGTAGAGTTCCCTAGATAATCCATTCTCATGGGCTTGGACTTACAAGATGAAGACAACTTGACCAATTTCTATGGAGGTCTTCATTCATACTTAAGGAGAGTTTACAAAATTTTGATTTTGTGAAGTCTAGCAAGTGTGAACTTGAGATTTTATACATAAATATGAGAATTTTTGTGATGAATGAGATGAGAGTGGAAGCAATTGAGTTTAACTCAATGGAGTTGTATGAAGAATATTTTTATTTTCCTGATGCATGGACAGCATGCATGAATCCATTTAGCATGGATAGAACTCCATGACTGGAATATTTGTTGCAGGATGGTTTATTTTTCAAGAGACAAAAATTATGTATACCTCAAGAATCAATGAGGGACAACTTGGTAAGGGAGAAGCATAGTGGAGGCCTAATTGGTCATTTTGGTGTTGATAAAACATCGATGCAGCTAAATGAGAGTTACTATTGGCCACAAATGAGTTTATATGTAAGGAAGTTTATATAAGGATGTAGAGTGTAACAACATAACAAGGGAAAAAGTTAGAATATATATTTGTATCAACCTTTACCTACTAGACAGGCCATGTGAAGATATAAGCATGGATTTCATTCTTAGATTTCAAAGAACACAAATAAATAATGACTCTATCTTCATTGTTGTGAAATATTTTCAAATACGGCACATTAATTAACCTTTTTTGGAAATAAGGATTAGAATGAAATAGAGTATCCTAATCAATTAAGGATAAGACTACTCTAAAAAGCATGCCAATTAAATGAATTTATATTATACTGATATTCTAATAAGATATACTGAATCCAAGAATATGTTAAATATGGAAATTAAAACATTCAATGTTTTAATAATAGCAATGCGAAGGACAAATTTTGCTTAGCTTATACAGTGACGAGCAGGGAGGTTTTGAATAGTGTAGGTGTAGGAATGGATTGTCTGAAGATCTAGATTAAGTTGTCATATTTTAAATATTTTCTTTATGTTAGTCTTGACACTTGTGTCACCTTGTAGACATTAGTGTCATGATTCTACCACTAGTGTCATGTAAGGAATATTGACTCTTTTCTAGAAATTCCACCTATGTCTATTAGGGTTCATTGTTGCCTTTTGTATTCTATGTTCAAATTATGTGTACAAGATATTTATAGTATCATTTTGCTCAAAACCCTAGATCTTCTAATTAGAGCATGCCACCTTATAAAATAGGGGTTAATGGGCTCAAGTGAAGTCAAGCTAACCTCAATACTCTCTCTATCAATGAGCACTATCTACATAGCTAATACTCTGAAGAGGACCTCAAACATATATATTTATCCCATTTGTGTGGGCTTGTGTGTGAATAATTATGTAATATGAAATATGCGAGTGCATGTAGTGATCTATCTTGTAAATTGAAAAATACTACTCACAATTTACTCTTTGAATGTTTCAAAACTATAATAAGAGTACTTCTATGATTGATATTGAAATAGGGAAGAAATGGCAGTTTCGTAAGCTTGAGAGGTCCTTTTTCTTGGTAAGTGTTAGATGTGTGTTTGAAAAGTAACTAATGATAATGAATGGTATTTGACTTATATTTATACAACACCTTTTGAAAATAATATCACAGAGGGTTAATTAAGACAAATAGGCTAACCCATATGTATTAAAATATTGTCAAATTTGAATGTTTTTAAGGTACAAACAATAGCATTGGAACTAGTGTCCATATTTGAGAATTAGTGTCTTAGATAATAGAGAATTGTTAAAGCTTTATGACTAACAGTGAATGATATATATCAAGTTTTAAGCATATTGTAGGCTACAGATGATCTGGGTAATTAGAATATCAGGTTCCTACCATAATAAAATCATTTAAGCATAGTGAGATAGTGAACATAAGCCATACGATAGCGAAAAAGTCAAGAACTGAATGGTAGAGCCTAGAGTGATAGTTTCAAGTGTGCAAGACTAGTTTATTATGTAAAATCCAAATTTTAGTATTTACATTTTTCCTCACTTTAATCTAGTGATGTATAAGGATGAAATTAATAGTTTATAGGAAAATATTGTGTACCATGGTGTGTACAACACACCTTGATTTGACTTGAACCCTATCTGAATTTGTTATGTGTGTATGACTTGTAATCAAAATCATGTTATAGGTGCAATTAGTGCATATAATCTGAAAATGAATAATTAAAATTGCTTGAAATAAAAAAGAGCAAAGGAGTACACATGTGTTGATGCAATCATGCTTCTCTTTGGTAGTTTTCTTTGGTAATGATGTTTCCTAGCTAAAACATTGGAGAGAGGTTCACAACTAAATCTTAGAGATATGAATAAGGGAATTGGAGGGTGATCATGTCCCCAATCTGGTGTAAGGATGAGTTGTAAAACCCATATCTAAACATAATCTAGTATATCTATCCAATCTTCCCTGAGTCAAATGATATAACCATATCAACCCATAAAATAGAAGTAGTGCCAAGTCCATCGAGGGTGTAAAATCTTGATTGCACTATTCAAGGGAGCTAACTATTATAGCAAATAAAATCTCAATCAGTGCTTCTTGGTAAAGTCAGTGCATGAAAATTGGTATGTTTTGAATAGTGTATCTATAATTTGGTGCATATGCATGGTATATGCACCTCAAATATGTCTTAAGTTAAAGTATTTATCAAAATATAACCTGTACTCTATAAACTCTGTATAACATGTGTCACAAATCTATAAAAAAATTGTCTTAAATTTGTGTTAAATGTATAACATTTAATGACAAGTGTATATCTTAATCACGTAAATTGTATCAAATTTTACCAATTATGCCAACTGTATGTATGTGTACTTATGTCTCTATGACATGCCCTCACAAATATACCCCATCTTTTGAAGTGAGGGAAAAGAAAATTGATAGTCACCTCATCTCAAAAGGATAAAATAACCATGTTATATATGTATCAATCATGTAGTAAAGAATCATATAGTGGTATCAAGTCTAAGTATATGTATTTATGAAGCTCACAGTATCAAATCACAACAATCCCTAAGACCCTAGATATGGATCATGGCACTAAACAATCAATCACACACATAAGAGCACTCAATGTCATGCAAAGGGGGGTTTAAGGAGACCACAAACAAGGGGCATGTTCAAATGTTGTACACTCAATGGGAGGACATGTTCAAATGTCCACATACCAAAGAAATAATTAACACTCAGGGCTTTGGGGCCAACAAACAAGGAATATATTCAAATGTTACACAATCAACACAAGGAAGTAAACAAGGAATACACTCAAATAAGGCATGTGATAAGATGAAATATAAGTAACTATCAAAGCATGTCATACTAGTTTTTGCATACATGTATTAGCAAAATGGCCTATAAAATATCATATCAATTACATTTTGTAAGATAGTAGTATGATTATAAGCATGTGTAAGCATTAGTATATAAGCTCAACATGATAATGTAAAATGATCATAAAACAATAGAACATATATTAATCATGATCAATAGAATCAAGATGCCCCCAAAATAGTGTGTTACGTGGGAATAGAAAAGGTCCAACATTTGCATGTGCATGTATCATGGATCTAGTGTATCCCTATATGACACTCAAGTACCCATGAAACATATGTGTATAGAAAGGAAATGATATGTTACCTACTAAAATAAAGTAAAAAACATATGCAAAAACTAGCAAACATGTAAATGCTAAGTATTTTTTATTTATTTGAATGTTTTTGAATTTTCTTGATTTTTTTTTTTTGAATTTTTTGCATGTGGAATTGAAAAAGCTTGAAAATAAAGAAAAGACCGAAGAAGTTATGCATAAATAAACATGCTCCTAGAATCCAAGGATATCATCAAGGGGATGCCTCTATGAAGGCCCTGTATCATGTGTGTCATAACCCTTAATGATATTATTGTATTCATCTTGTATAATAGTTGTCATTCCAATTATTTTCTGCATACCCATAATTATCATAGGAAATGACTAATTTTTTAGGTTGTTCTTGCACTTGTGATATAATATTTTGATTATCTTTTGTATTTATGTATGATAATTTCATTGTACCATAGATTGGATTTGTTTTTTGAATATGTTCATAGTTGTTAGGAGCTTACATCTCATTATGGACTACATAAGAGTCATGTATCTTTGCTTGAACACTAAGAAAAGATGTAATTTGTGCTTTGAATTTTGGATCTTTTTATAACATATATTTTTCTATCTTTGCCTTTTGAATATTTTTTTCTCTAATTATGTCTTTTAAATATTTTCTTGCTTTAATTTGTTCATTTGCAACTGTTTTTGCTCAAAATTATATTTTTGTATTCATATTTGTTCCTTTTGCACTTGTGTTTTAGGAGATGCACTCATAAGGTGAGTGGATTGCTTGATTGATGTATATATTATAGGATCACCACTATCAATTTTATTTTTGTGTTTTTTTCTTCAAATCCAAACAACAATTTATATGATGCCCATGCATTCTATGGTATGCACAATAATATTTTGATCTCCTTAGAGGATGTAGAGGAGGTAGTTTGATCAAATTATTTCTAAGCATCTCAATTGAACTCTTATTACCTTTTTGTTCACTTGTTGGAGCACTAGTAGATGTATTTTTTTTGTGGCTTCCAAATTCGAGATGAAGTCTTATTAGGCATAAAATTGCTAGATAAAGATGAAAACACATTATTAACACTAATATACTTTAGATTTTTTGTGAAAGGGATATGATTTCTCCATGATGTGATCTTTGAAACCAAATACTAATTTTGCTTTTGTAACTCTTCTATTGACCTTTTCATAGTGATGATTTGATCTTTGAGGGCTTCACAAGCATAAACCATAGGTACTTTAGATTGAGTATGCATGCACATACCATGTAAGGGAGATATTGGAGGTGGAGAGGTTTGAGGAAGGACATATTGATTACATTTATTTTGAAACTACAAGGTTGCTCCACTTATCTCTTGGAATAGTGATAACATGGACCTAGTTAGAGGGATGGTAGTTATCACCATCTAGAGAGTTGAGAGGAAGCCTTATATAATCTTGAGGATATAATTGCTCTTATTTCCATATGATATTTGATTTGATAAAATTTTGCATTAATGAAGCTTGTGTGTGTGTGTGTGTGTGTGTGTGTGTGTGTGTGTGTGTCATCTATGACAAGTAAAGTAAGAGAAATTGTAATGACAAAAACAAAAAACATGAAAAGGACCCAAGAGAAAGAGCACGGAGGCTAGGGCAATAAGAACAAGCATCACCTATAATATGCCCAAAAAATGGATGGAAAATATCTGAAACCCTAGAAGGTTGACAACTCTAAGGCAAGCTAGGATTTGCATAAGAAGACTTGAAAGTTGGGTTCACTAAATGTTCAACCCTTTTTGAAAATAAAGATTAAAATGAAAGAGAGTATCCTAATCAACTAAGGAGAATATTACTCTAAAAATCAGGGCAATTAAATAAATTTATATTCTATTGATATTATGATAAGATATATTGAATCTAAGAATATGTTAAATATAGATACTACAATATTCAATGTTATGACAATATCAATGTGAAGGAGACGTTGTACTTATCATATACATTGATATGCAAGTATGAGTAATTTAGGTGCATGAATGGACTGTCTAAATATTTATCACTTGTGTTGCCATGTGGACACTAGTGTCGGCACCAATGTCTTGATTATGCCACTAGTGTCTTATACATAATATTGACTCTTTTCTATAAATTTCACCTGCACCTGGTAGGATTCACTATTCACTTTAAGATTCTCTATTCAGATCACGCACATAGATTCTTGATATCAGTGTTTTGCTCGAAACCCTAGATCCTATAATTAGGGCATGTCACCTTAAAAAATAAGGGTTAGTGGGCTCAAGTGAAGTCGAATTGACCTCAAGGACCCCTTTTTCAGTGAATTTTGCATGTATAACCAATACTCTGAAGAGGGCCTCAAACATATGTACTTATCCCCTATGTGTGAGCTTGTGTGTGAACAATGGTGAAACATGCTATATGTGAGTGCATGTAGTGATTTAGCTTGCAACTTAACAAATATTGTTCATACATTGATTTTTGAATGTTTCAGACTTGTAATAAGACTGCTACTATGATTGATATTGAAATAGGGAAGAATAGGGCAGCGTTCTGCACTTGAGAGGTGTTTTTGCTTGGTAAGTGATAGATGTGTGCTTAAAAAGTACTTGATGTTAATGAATGGTCCTTGACTTGTATTTATACAACACCTTTTGAAAATAATCTCACGGAGGATTAATTAAGACAAATAGGCCAACCCCTATATATCGAAAGATTTATAAATTTGAGTGTTTGTAAGGTATGGACACTAGCATTGGAATTGGGACACTAGCATCGACGTTAGTGTCCAAATCTGAATGTTAGTGTCCTGAAGAATAGAGAATTGTTGAAGCTCTATAACAATTAGTGAAGAATATATATCAAGATTTGAGTATATTATAGGCTACAGGGGATCTCGATAATCATAATATCAGGGACAGACCATAAGAGAATCATTTAGGCATAGTGAGATGGTGAATGCGAACCTTGCAGCAATGGAAAAGTCAAGCGCTAAAAAGTAGAGTTTAGAGTGATATTTATCAAGTGTGCAAGTATAGTTTATCATATAAAATCCAGATTTTAGTATCTACACACACTTCATAGCATGCAAGAAGACAAGTGATGCCACACATCATCAATTTGTTTTCCAAAGAGGTAGTAAGATTGCACGGTTTGTTGAAAAACATAGTCTCGTATAGGAATATAAAGTTTGTTGGGCACTTTTGGAGAACAATGTGGAGAAATATCGACACTAGATTGAGTTTTAGTTCAACGTATCATCCAGATATGGGCAAACAAAGATAGTGAATAGAAGCCTCAATAATTTACTAAGATTCTTGGTAGCAGACAAACCTAAATAATAGGATGGGATTTGGCACACGCTGAGTTTTCATACAACTTAGTCAACAAAACCACAGTGATGAGTCTTTTTCAGAGTGTGCATAGTTGCAATGTTAAGAGGGGTTTGTGAATTAAGAGGTACAACTAGTGTGAATAGAAGAAATGATGAAGTGAAGGATTACACAACACGCGCATGATGTGCATAGAGAAGTCAAGAATAAATTAGAGAAGAGCATCATGGATCACAAACAACATGCAAATCAGAATAGAAGAGAACAAGAGTTCCGAGCATATGACAATTTTAGCGCATTCGAGGAAATAGAGGTTACCAAAGGAAACGTATAATAAACTAGATTGGAAGAAGATTGAGCCTTGCAAAATTATAAGGAAGTTTGTAGCGAATGTGTATGAGATAGAGCTAGCTAATGGGATTGATATCTTGCCTATTTTCAATATTGCAGATTTGTACCCTTGCCCTAAGGGACAAGGGAGTGATGGAGGAACAAGTTTAGATTTTTCAATTTCGGATTATGGATAACAATTGTGTGAGAAGGAAATGGAAGAAATTGAGGTGATATTGGATACTCAAGTTAGCAAGAGAACAAGAGGAAGTGAGTTCATAGCATACTTGGTCAAGTAAAGTTGCAACTTGGGGGAACACACAGGGGGTTTCCAAGTACAAAACATCAATAGAAGATCTCATGAGAGGTTCATAGCAAGAGCTCATGGATAAATTTATTTACCTAGGTTGTATGATGCAAGAGCATATGGGTTCACAAGCAATTTTGCAGCAACCAAAAACACAATTTGGGACCTATACAACTTATCAGCAATGTCAACATTGTTGTGCACGTTGAAGATGAGCAACAACAATCTCAAGAACATCATCAAGAATATAAAATCATGAATGTGAAGTAGGGACAGTTTTAGTCATCCCCTGAGGTCAATTGACCCCTTTTGGGGATTGTGATGAAATCAGTGCTTAATGCAAGTGAAACCAATAGTCTACATTAAATGGTAATTACATAACCAGTGGTTATCCCTGTGTTGGAGTTACAAATAAAATCACTCCTTAGATTGTCATTTTTTGACATGTGGACCATTTTCCCAGACAAAGGAATCTTTAAGAGTCACTACAGTTTGTCAAAACACTCAAGTGAGATTCAAATAAGTTTGTGGGAATTGAGAAAATTCGGTTAGAAAGGCAACATCAATTAGTTCCAGCTCCAAGGGAGACATGGGAGGAAAGCAAAGCAAGTGAGAAAGAAGAGAGAAAAACTTCGCAGAGCTTGCTAGGATGATGTATGTCCAATAGAGAGCGTGTAACCATTCCATGAGAGATTGAGATGTCAATTGTCTTCTTCATGGTTCAATCAGTGAAGTGAGAAATCTTTATACCCTGTCATTCATTAAATAAAGGGAGCTTGTTTGAGTTTCCAAGTTTAAGTCTTGTGTCCGGTTGTGTCTATTGGGGAGTGTAAGTCCTAGATAGGGAGTAAGGCAACTATTAATTTGCACCCCCATTCCCATCTGCATCACCCCTGGAGCATTTCCAAACAATTTTGTGCTAACGGCCATCTAAGAGATCTACACCTCTACATTGTTGATTAAAACGCAAGATAAATGTCTCCTCTTCCTCTCACCACAAGCATTAGAGGAAGAACTCCTAGACTAGAACCCCCCACAAGGGCAAATGACTAACTGTAATTTAGAGCCAGCATGGAAAAAACTACTCTTTGTTCTAGGTAGACGACCTAAGCATTGTGAGATTCATAAATGTCTCTGCTCCATCAAGGGTCTTTGCTCCATCAACTTCAAGGAGCTACTCAATGGACATCCATGCACCTTCGCCTAGCTTCAACATTTGGGTATGCAACTACTTTTGCTTTTGATGTTTCCTTCATATTCACTACGTGGGATAGTTGGCCGGAGTTCAATGCTTGTCGTGATAAGTTCTTGGCTTGATTTGAGGAGCCGAAGATTTCTCAAGTAGTCTTCATGTACTCTCAAGGTTCAAAGACGCAAAGGCAGCCAAGGTCCCTATTTCTATTGCTCCACTGTTCTAAAATGTTTTTGTTGTTCCTCTTCTTCTGGGGAGTTTTTGTATTCTAAAATCTCTACCAACAAATTGGCTTATTTGTAACCACCTTGTTTCTTCCCCTTGTTCTTCGTACATGGTGGCTTTGCCAACTTTTGCTTTTATGTACTTGTAATTTTAACTGCGGGTGAAGGCCCAATAGTATGTGCTTGCATGTTTTAATTATAGGTGGGGACCTATAGTATGTAGTTGCATGTTTTAATTATGGGTGGGGGGCAATAGAACCTCTCTCTCCTACACACACACATCGCCCCTTAACAAGACATACTTGACTATGGGAGATGGACTAGGTGGTAAAGATTGCAATTGTTAAGGATCACATATATATATGCACGCAGGCGCGCGCGCAGACACACCACCCCGAAAAACAAAACATACTAGACTATGTGAGATAAGACTAGGTGGTAAAAATTGCAATTGTTAGGGAAGGATCTTCATTATAACATATTTTATTATCTGTTTTACATGGAAGTTGATCCAATGTTTCTAAAACATTGTTTTGTACAACGCATGGACTTAGGTTCTCACCTCATTGTTTGAGACACTATAATGATTGAAATTAAATATCAAACACAATGTTATACATGAATTGATTGTTTCTACCTGAGAGCTTTATAGGTTTACATGTATAATACAAAACCTTGAGTTGGTTTGCTACAAAACATACAACAATCAATTGATTTCATGCAAAGAATTATTACTACTATGGATGTTGTAGTAGACTACCCTATGCTAGGTTGTTTGCTATGTTTCGCTTGTTTTGAAGTTCCTGAAAATATGTAAGGGTGGGATCGACGAAGCCATCTTGATCTTACATATTTTCCTTTTGCGTGCATCTGGGTTGGCATATGGTATGATGGCTTCTAAGAAAATAAATTGTTAAGTAGGCCACAAAGTTTTGTTCATAGAAAATTCAGAAATTAAAATCATGTAATTTACGAAATTATGTTGTAATTGTGAGGATCGCAGCGGGGTGCAAGATAAAATAATTCAAGGTAGAGTTACATAGCAAAGCAATATGCCATAATCAATTCAGGAATCATATCTTCATTGTTGCAAGTTCCAACCCTTTCATTTCTCAGATTCTGGTACTAACAATGGGTGGAAATCCTTTCAAAATTATATTTAATAGTTAGCTTACAGTTTTAGAAGTAAGCATATGTTAATGGTTGATAAATAGAGTATCCAAGATACAACATAGGAAAAGAGATTTTGGAATTTCATAAAAGACGGTATGGAGATTATATTGAGTTGCTACAGGTTCAAACACTGAACACCACATCTAAAATCCATATTGGTTGCTCCAGGTTTTGCATAACGAGGGCCGCAAATATAGGAAAAGAGATTTTGGAATTTCATAAAGATGGTATGAAGATTATATTTGAATTGCTACAGGTTCAAAGGTCAATGCCACAACACTGAACACCACATCTAGCATCCATATTGGTTGCTACAGGTTTTGCATAACAAGGGTCGCATGCTTGTTTTGATAGAATGTGCTTTTCTTTACCTGTTACAAGTTTTGTTATATGCAGTAGAACTGAAAAGAATATGGTAGCATGTTGAAACCATGGCAACATGCAGATTGAATGAAATCATATAGGGTGGGTGGTCTCAGCATGAATATTTCTGAAAATAAGTTTGAAGTATTTCGATTTTGGGGCATATGAATATTTATGAATACAAGTCTTTCAATTATGGAAGCATGGTTACAAGGATATATAGTTAGTTGAGAGACACTTAACCTTGGCAGTTTCTCTCTCCATGGTTTTCAGCCAACAACGGTAGGCTTATCCTTATACAAGTAATGAGTAATGCTTTTAAGGTTTTAAATCAAGGAATACCTCTTGTACGATAAACACGAGGAAGAACATGGGAACTACTATTAATATATGTATCTCTTGGTGATTCTGATAACTTCGTCAATTTTATATGATGACTTGGTGAAAGTATTTTTTTATTTGCTATTCAGAGTATAGTTTTTTTAATCTTTTTTTAAAATAGACAAATGAATAAAAATGGGACTCGTCAAAATATACTGGGGGATTTAGTTTTTCGGGGAATGCAGGATTCAGACTCCTTAACACAATGACTCCTTGATTACGTTCTCCACAAAGAGCAAGAGAATTGAATATCATGACTGCACAATAATTAGAGACATAAACTCCGGTACAAGTTCATTCCAGCGTGTGAACTCAGATGTGAGTGGACTGACTTATGCCCAAAACAGAAGTGGCATTAGCAAGGTATAATATTGAATACAGAACTATTAAAATAATTATATATCAAAAGTTTAAAAATACAGCCAAACAGATGGGTCTTAAAATATTGCTTGGTTTTTTTGTTTTCACAAATAAGTACAAGTGTCAAAAGATAATTCTAAAAAGTAATTCAATGGATAGCAGTCAATGCAGGTCCTGCCAGTGAGAACATTGTTTTAGTCCCTAATTTATGTAACGGCCCATACCCCCTGCATGATGACATTGTCCAATGATAGATATGCCTGAATTCTCAGGCAAAACTACCATAAACTCTAGCAATGTTCCAAGCTAACAAAATCCAAACAAATGAAGACCTTGTTATTTCCATCATATTATGGTTACAGTTTTCCATGCTCAGTATGTGATGCAGACTCATCTCCCTCTGCAATGCTAATAACATTTGCTGTTCCAGTATCAACTTTTGACAAAAGTGCCTGCTCCTCAGACACAATGACCTCAACCTTGTCGGCAACGGCAACCTCTGGATGTGTATGTGCTTTAACATCTTGTTCCAAAACATCTGAAACCTCTACCTGTTTATCAGACTGTTCAACAGACAAATCCACAACTAAATTCAGAAGAGGATTCTGCAACTTTACAGGTCCAATGGCATCATCTTTGCTTATATCATTCAGAGGAGGTATTGATGATTCAGCCATTTCTTTCTCTTCTTTAACTTGTTTAACCTCTTCATCCTTCAAAACGGCATTCTGACCATCTGAATGGCATACCAGGTCGGTACTATATTGTTTTGTTTCTTCAACATTCTCATCCATCAAAAATTTATTCTGGCCATCTGGCTGATCTACCAAAGCACCATTCTGTTGGCTTGCTACGTCAACATTCTCATCTATCAAAACATCATTCTGGCCATCTGGCTGATCTACCAGAGCACTATTCTGTTGGCTTGCTTGTTCAACGTTCTCAACTATCAAAACTTCATTCTGACCATGTGGCTGATCTACCAGAGCAGTATTCTGTTGGTTTGCTTGTTCAACATTTTCATCCGTCAAAACAGCATTCTGATGATCGGCCTTTACTACCATGTCAGTGTTCTGTTGCTTTTCATGCTCAGTATCCATGTCATCTGCAATGGAACTCTGACCACCTGATGGGGCCGCTAGATCATTTTGCTGTCGTACGACTTGTTCAATATTTTCATCAGGTAAAGCAGCAGTCAGCTCACCTGAATCAACCACCTGTTTGACCATATCAAGTGGAGCTTGATCAATTTTTTCATCATCTATATTAATTTTAGGACCATCTGACTGAGGTACAAGGTCAGTCTGCATCTCAGTAGCATTTTCACAATTTTTTACATTTACTTTCTTTTGACCAAAGGTGCTGACCTTTTCAATCCTATCCTGCACTTGCGACAAAGAGCAATCGTTTTGCTGTTGTACAACCAGTTCAATATATTCACCGTGTAAAGTAGCAGTCTGGCCAACTGAATCAACCACCTGTTTGGCCATATCATGTGGAGCTTGATCAATTTTTTTATCATCTAGAATAGTGTTAGGGCCATCTGACGCAGGTACAAGATCGGTCAGCACCTCAGTAGCATTCTCACAATTTTCTACATAATCTTTATTTTGACCAGAAGTGCCAACCTTCCCGATACTATCCTGCACTTGTGACAAAGAGCAATCGTTTTGCTGTTGTGCAACCTCTTCAATATAATCACAATGTACAGTAGTGGTCTGGCCACCTGAATCAACCACCGGTTTGGCCATATCATGTGGATCTTGATCAATTTTTTTATCATCTAAAATAGAGTTGGGGCCATCTGACTGAGGTACATGGTCGATCAGCATCTCAGTAGCATTTTCACAATTTTCTACATCATCTTTCTTTTGACCAGAAGTGCTGACCTTCTCGATACTATGCTGCGAGCTATGACCATCAAAAGCCTCACAACTGTCCAACATCGTAACATCATTGCCTTTGGACAAAATTTCCAAGGCTTCTACCACAACCTTATCAGTTTCTAATCCATCCATATCAACCTGGCAAGAAGCCAACTGTGACTGCTCAGTGGTGTTGTCATCCCCTTTGCTAGTATCGTTTTGTTGAGCTATCCTTTCCTTATATTCCTGTAGAAGTCTCTGCAGGTTATCTTGTTCCACAAGTAAATTTTCATATCGAATCTGCAATCGTCTTTCAAGGTCTTTCTGCTGACTGACGGCTTCTCGCAAACTTTCAATTCTGTTAGAAGCTGCCAATTCCTCCTGCTTGTGTAATGCCCGGAAACATTCCAGTTCAGTTCCAGAAGTATCTGCCTGCTTGAAGGACCCCTCTATTTGTGTCCACAATTTACCTGCTCTCATCTGTTCACACAACAACATAAGATAAAATAACAAGATTGGTAAATAATGCATAACAGCCAAGTTAAAAAATAAAGTTAATATGCTACACAAAAAGGCTAAAAGCTGAAAAGGCTATATAATGCCAGCTCTAGTCACTGATTCCACACGGTAAAAAGGTTTAAACATTCTTAACAAAGGGATGCCTAAACAAAGTGCCCAGAATAGAATAAGCAAAACATTAAAAAACATAATGGAGCGCAGCTTTGTAACATACAGCAATAAGATCTGTTGGGCCTCCCAATTATTAATGTAATACCTTTTGCTAATCCCAGTACTATTATAACAAAAAATCTATTTATGTGGACCTAGACTTCAAATAACTTATGTCATAGCAGAAAAATGTCTTTATTCTCGTGTCTCATACACAACTTACAATTTCTCCAAACTCAACCAAATGGCCAAGATACTACGATTTCTCGATTGACTTCTAAAGGCGAAAATAAAAAAATCTATGCAATGGTCAAATGGACGTCAAATTTAACATTAAAACTACCATGTGACTATCAAATGGACATCAAATTTAAGGTTGAAACTACCCTGTGACTTTCAAATGAACGTCAAATTTAAGGTATCCATTAATTGTTTATCCTGGGCATTACAGCCCCCCACCACCCTGGCTGCCATTGTAGGACGCCTATCGGTGCAATTAATCTACAATGATTCCATTCAATGGGAACTTCTAAACAGAATCTAGACTTTCTTGGAAACCATCTTCTGCTTAGAAAGCCTAGCTAAGTCAACAACAAACCCTTACCCTTCTTAAATGCTAAGCACTAAAAATATAACCACTCTACAGAAAGCCTCAAGGTTACAATCCATGATTGTCATTCTACAATAGAAGGTTGACGGTAGTTTTCTTAAAACAGAAACGAACATATCTGGAAAAAAATCATGTATGCACCTGATAGCCCTGAGTCAGCAATTTTAACTTTTGCTCAAGGCGAACAGCTTTCCTCGTCCCGCTCTCCATATGATTCCGCACATTCTCAAATTCATTTTGTAATGCTGCAATTTTATCTGTAACACTGGACACACTCGCAAGACCATAGGTGTTACGACCTGGAAAGAACATCATATCTTCAAGACAAGCATCATGAGCTTCAGCAAAATCATCCACTGTGGCTTCTTCATGTCCCATTCCCACCCGTAAGATTGAGACCTCTTCTTCAACTAATTGGGATGCCTGAAATTAATCAATGAAAACATGCAGAGAAGTCAACACAAATAAAATTTTCCACTTATATGACAGAGCAGATAAACCAAAAACTTAAATTGCACAAATTTTGGATGGAGATTTACTAAACTTCAACCATGGACAGACGAATGCCAAAATGGACTGCTGCTGTAAGATTATTCTCATTGTACAACAAAACTTACACAAACATAAATTTATAACTTCAAAAAAGCTATGAAAAATCAATATCAACACAACAAATTAATGAAAAGTATTGAAAGACTGGTTTCCTTTGTTAATCCTCGAAAGAATAATGAAGCAGCGAAAATTACTAGATCACATGCATTAGCATAGTGCTGTAAAAGGTAAGTCCAATCTGAAAGGTATACCTCTCTTAGTTCTTCCTCGTCAAAATCATCTATTTGAGGAATAGGAACTAGTGGCTTTCCATTTGGGGCATTCTTGCCACCCTTCCTTTTTTCCTTGCCCAAGTCGTCTTCAAATGGATACTTGGCATTGTCATGCTCCAGTAAAAACATTAGCTCTTTTCTGATCAGATCATCTGCCTGCTCCATGAAGTTTGCCGGTGCAAGAGAACTGTTATCCTCATCTACTCTCGTCAAGGAATTCTTAATGTAATCGACGGCAGCAGCAGGAGGCCTTGGAAGATCCCTCTGCAAAACCTTTGATCTTTTTCTAAGCAATGCTGCCTGTCTTGCAGCTTCCTCTGCTTTCTCTCTAGCTAACTTATCAGACATGTCCTCCTCCATTTGATCTGCCACTTCAATATCCTCTACTGGAAGGTCAGGGACAACTATCTGGTACTCATTCTGTGGTGCAGGAAGTTCTCCTAAACCAGCTCGCAGATTCCTTCTTATCTCTGCTTGCCTTCGACTTTCAGCCTTGGAGCTGTCAGGAGTTTCCATACCTTCATTTATGCGAAGCTCATCTCGAATAGGGGTGCCTTTAGGAGTCATGCCAAACGTAGATAACTCTCTTGATGGAGTCATTCCACTTCGAGGAGTTAAACCAATTGCTCCAGGAGTGTGCAGAGGTGTTGCAATAGGATTTGGAGTCTGAACCTCCCTCTTTTTGGGAGTAACTCCTGAGAAGTCAGAAGGATGTAATTCTGGATTTTCTCCCCCAAACAATGGAGTCTGTGCCTCCCTTAAACGTGCTTGATTTTCAGCTTCCATCATAATGGCATCTCCTTTCCCACCTGGAGTTCTTTGTGGCGTTCTTAAAGGTGTCATGCCCAGCCGTGGAGTCTGGCTATAATTTGCGAGGAGGTCACGAGCAGCACCACTTCCCTCTGCAAGTTCATCTTCCCCCAAGACAAGATCACTTGCATAACCCATTTTTGCTATTTCTTCAAGCTCTCGATCAGAAATTTGTGGAGCTGGAAGCATAAGCTTTGATCTTTTCCTAACCGCTTCCGGATCATTCAACTTGTTCACCTGCATTACAGCTGATGGTGTATCATGCCTTTGTATTATTTTATTCCGCGCAACATCTTGTTTTCTTAACTGAGCTTCTATGTCAACCCGTCTCTTTCCTTCTAGTTCTTCTATTGTAGTTGGAAACTGAGGCTGCTCAACCTGTCTTTCCTCATCTGCAACATCAAAAAAGCCCGGAGGAGGCTTCTTCTCAAATGGAATCTCTGCATTGTAATCTATCCCTTTCCTCTTTCTTTTCCTCTGCTTGCCTTCAATGCCTGCCGCCTTCAATTCCCTCCGTTTCTGAAGGGAGGCAAGCCTTCTTGCCTCCTCAAGTTGCTTTTCTCGTGCCTTTCTCTTCGCTTTCTTACCTCGAGTGTTGGCCAAGCGAGCTCTTGCTTCAGATAACATCTCTTTTTCATCTTCATCCATGTCAACTGGATCAGGCCTTGCAGGTTTTGATTCTGGATTAGGATCTATTTCCCCAGGCCTTAACTTACGAGGATCATCAGCAGGTTCATAGTTTTCATCTTTCACACATGCTGCATCTAAAAGTTTCTCGTAACGTTCCAGGCATTGAGACGGAGTGCGTCCAACAATTGGGGCAATCGTTCTCCACTGTGTGGGCATCAGCTTTGCCAAATGAAGCAGCTTCTCATCCTCTTCCCTTGTCCATTCTGTCTGCATGCAAACAAAAATAAATAAATAGAATTTATTCAATCAAAATTGTACAAAGCATCAAGAGCAGAAACCAAATATCTGATTCCAGACACCCAAAGTAAAATCTTTATAAGAAAGTTGAGTGAAAAGGAATAAATAATTTATGAAGAACCAACACAAACATCTTCAATAATTTTAACGACAAATTTCTAATTTATTTTCGCAAAGATCTTTGATTCTTATTTTGAATGGAAGAAGGAGAAGTAAGATTATGTGGTTTGTCTTTATGATAGCATGAGTACAATTAGCTCAAAACAAGGAAGAATATCTGCACCAAATTTAGTTTTGTAAGAAAAAAGGCTAGTCAGTTTAAGCCTATAGTTAGAGGTATTATTCAATGAAGCATATATATACCACTGATTTAAGCCTAATTGGTTTAAGCCTATAATTAGAGGTTTAAACGTATCTGGTAAAGCTGATTTTCACCTATATATATATATATATATACACCACTTCTTCAAGCTTGGTCTAGGAAGCATTCACTTCTGGAAGACTCTAGCTTGATGGAAAAATATTCACAATGGTATGTGGATACAAAAAAAGTTAGTTTCGGTGTACATCAAAAGATTAAAGTTATAAATATATTTGTGGGCTTTTTTTAATCATATCAAGATTCTTATGTAGAAAAAGACAAAATTCCTTGCAACTATGATTAACTACAATTAGTTGTATATATGTTAGATTAGATTAGGTTTCAAGGGCCTCAATGAAGTGGCAGAAACTTATACATTGGGAAGATGGAAGTTAAACTATAATGGTGTAACAAAGCGAACCCCAGTGCAGCTGAAGTGGTGATGTTATCAGAAATGATGAGGTATGCTTTCAAACCACTCAGACAACCATGGAGCCTGATCCAACAATCTATGGAGGCTAGCCCCTAGTCATGACTAAAAGGATCTCAAAATTGAAGGGGATTCAAACGTTTTTATGGACGCCATTAAGAAACAAAAATGTCCAAAAGGATATCAAGGTGTGGATCTAAGATCTAGGGAAAGGATAAATTGTTTTTCATCACATTACTACCCTTCTCAACCCACCCTTGGGAATTTAAATGGGGAGCTAAAGGATAATTTTTTATATTGAACTTCATAAGCTCAAAAGATTTGGCATTGAAATTTGTTTAAACATCAAGATAAGACACATATCTATTATTTGACTTTGTGTATCGATGGAAAACTTGTGAACTTGTTTTTCTCCTACACTTGGCGAGCTGTTTCCATCATCATTCTCTATACAGTTTCGAAGTGTGGTATTGAAAGGTGAAGGAGATCTCTAGAGATAGCAAATCTCATTATTGACTGCTGCTCCTGGACTTCTAGCTTGAACTGCTCAGCCCCGTGTTTCAAAGAATTGACCATCTTCAGCAGGAGGTGCTTGGAGGTTATTGTGGCTTCGGGGATGTTCCTGTCCAGAGTCAAGTTTGATACACTGCTTATTCTCCATTTTAGATTTTTTAGCTCCATTTTCCTGTTGAAATTTAGAACAGAAACAGAGGGTCTACAAGCAACTTCCTTGACATCTGTATCCTCTTACTCATCTAAGAATGGAAAATTCAAATGAGAACATGAAGCCAGTGAAGGCGGAAGAAACTGTGGGGGAAGGGGTTAATCCTTCTCAGCATTAACCTTCGTGCCTCAGAATTGGTAGAAGAGAGGTAATCTGTCAGCTAATGCAAAAATCACAGATATTTTCTGTAGTATCAGGAAATGGAAACAGGGACAAGGAAATCCCTGATTTTATGGTGGTCCTGGATTCAACATATCATGGAATAATCTATAGGACTGTACGTCAAATATATAAAATATAAATCTATAACGAAAAAATAAGCATATCGGCAAAACCTAAAATGGCAGCCAGGGGTGGTGGAGTGTACTGTCCATGAGATGTTAACAATTAATGACCAACCTTAAATTTGACATCCCTTTGCCCATCATAGGGCAGTTTCAGGTGTCCCATTGACCACCATATGGAATCTTTTTCTTCTTTCTTGGGGAAGTCTACCGAAAAAAAGTAATATCTTGGGCATGGTGGAGTTTGGAACCCTTTTTTTTCCTGGAAAGATTTTTTCAAGCCCAACACATTCATGCAGCTACATTGAGGCCATCTATCACCAGTCAACAGGAAATTCACAAAGAATGTGTCATTAATCGATGTGGTATGTGACAAATCCAAGACAGCGCCTCAAGATTGATATCTCTCGGCATTTTTTAGATAGATGTATTTAAGATATCTGTACTACTAAGTTTCAGCTGCAGGAAGAATGTATAGAATGAAAGATTAGATTTAGTTTTTTTTTTCTTTTAGTTGTTTCGATGGTTAAGGGTTTAGAGGGGGTGGGTTAGGTTAGATCAGAGTCTTTTGTTGTTTTCACTCACTTAGTAACGTGGGATCTCTGTGGAAATGTTCAGTGTGTTTCCAGGAAGGGCCTGACATTCCATCAAATTTGAAACAAACCCAAGAAGGATGCAGACCTGGATCGGTCCTCAGCATAGTTACCAGGTTCGGAAATCCGGATGCGTTCGGGAGGCCAAAAAAATGCGGAAATGCGGAATTCTTGAAAAGGTTCGGAAAAATCCGGTAAAATCCGGTTTGGAAAAATAAATAAATAAATAAAAATAAAATATACATATATATATATATATATATATATATATATATGTATGTAAAATATTTTAATCTAGTAAGGAATGAACATTGAATATTAATTTTACACTCACAGTCGTTACACTCGCAGTCGCTGGGAAATTACCGTCGGATTTGCACTTGCCGTCGGATTTTTGTCTCATTCAATGATCCACTATCTATTACTACTGAATTTTTAGGGTTCCCACGGCTAAACGACCATCCCTTTTTAGGGTTTCCACATTCAATGACTTGCGCTTTTTAGGGTTTTGTGTTTTTTTAATGTTAAAAATTTTTGATAATAAAAAATAGTCCGAAGACTCTGAACCCGCATGTATTAATCCGCGAGCCGAAAAAAAATGTGCATTTTTCCGCATTTGGCCCAGATGCAGCCGAACCTGGTAACTATGGTGAATATCTAGACCTCCAACAATTGTAATAGTGTAACGTCTAGTAATCCCCTTGGCAATATTATTTGTGGTACGACAAGCCATTCGGCGTGAGGGGGGGTTGCAAACGTCTCCCTACTCGTCTCTCGTATCCGAAACGCGTCCGGAACCAGAGACACGTTCGAGAGTAAGGAGACGCGTCTCCTTACAACACTACCTAAAATAAAAAAAGAAAAACAAAAAATAAAACAAAATACATAAATCAAACCATAAAGCTAAACAAAAATTAAAAAACAAATAATTATATAAAATTAATATATATATATATAACAAAAACTTTTTAAAAAAATTAAAAATAAAACGCAAAAAGTATATACATATAGAATTATATATATATATATTATATATAACAAATAAATAATAATAATAATAATAATAATGATAAAATAAAAGTTAAAAATATATATATATAAATAACAAATAAATAATAATAATAATAAAAGTAAAACTAAAAATAAAAAAAATAAATGAAAGTTAAAAAATGATTAGAAAAAAAACTAAAAAAATCAATCGAACCATATAAAAAAATAAAAAACAAAAGGCTTACCTCACACAGCCAGCTACGCACAGTCCAGTGGAAAGAGAGAGCAAACCCCACCGGAGACAAGAGTGGGTACAACAAGGCCATTTCCCCCTTCTCACAGAGCCAAACATGGATGTGACCGCTCATACAGCTCGCTGCCGGCATCCCCATTATTGAGTGCGAATGGATAGATATATGGCGACTTCGGTTAGGGCTCGATGCATCCGGGGATGGACTCGACCGACTTGCAAAGCACAGTATAAATGACGATAGCCAAAAAAATACAGAGCTAGGGCATAATCCTTCGCTGATATTAAAAAAACGACGATAGCCAAAAAATACATTAAAAAATAGACCGAACCGAACGCATTAATCCGGAAGGTCAAAAAAATGCGAAAATTTCCGGATTTCGTCCAGATGCGGCCGAACCTGGTAACTATGGTCCTCAGGCCATTTCCAGCCTAAAATGTGGGGAGGGGATGGGGTCTGCCATTTCCTGCAACTTGGGATATTTTCTGGCCTGAATCTAGATAACACAAATCATCTCTTGCTTGTATTAATTTAGGAACAGGAAATGTTGCTTTTGAAGGTGAAGATAATGAGCCTTCCGAGAGATCATCCACTATTGATAAGGGCAAACTTGTGGCTGAAAGCTTGGATGCTGACACCCTCCACAAGAAATTCAGAGATCTGTTTGACAGGCTTAAGGCCGAGGAGGAAAAATAGCTCTATAACTATGCAGTGGCAAGCTACGCAAGAGAACCAAGGGGTGAGAGTGAGACTACAGGGCTAGAAACCATCTGGACTAACACTGGGGCCACATTCGTGTTCCACTAATATATTAGTGACATGGATATTAATCTTAATGCTGACCATGGAAGATCTATGGCTATGTTGAAGAAACTTATTGTGACTGCTGTGTTGACAGATGATTTGTTTGGGCTGAAAATCTAAACATTTCACAGGGACATCCCTGAGGAGTTGAACCCTACATTCTTCCCACCATTAGATGACATGGGTAGATTTAGAGAGTAGACCCCAAATGCATATAATGATGAGAACAAAGCCTCCTCTGATAAGTAGGAAGAACAGAATTTTCCAATCCTTTCCAAAATTTTGTATGTTGAATGTCTAGGCTAGTGATTCTTTTGTTGTTTTCACTTTGGCATGTAATAGCTTAGTTGTAAATATTAGCGTTTTTATTTAAAAGGGACTGATTTTAGTTTTGGTAGGAGATAATTTGGAGCCTTCAGGCTCAAACTGCAGTCTGCCCAATCATGCCTAAGAAGTTATTCTTCCTTCTTACTCAGTCTCTTTTAACTCTACATTTCAGTGGTTTGTTTTTGAAGTGTTGAATTTTCGCTAAGTAACCAGGGTACAGATAAAGATTCCGGCACAGGGATATAGCAATTTTTTGCACCCCCCATATACAACATAGCACAGACACATTCCTGCGAATATATATAAAAAAAAATTATATATGTACATGTCAAAAAAATAAGATTGGTTGATTTTGATACTCCTGTTTATCATAAAATCCAACATTCTTTGAGTAAATGGCTGCATGCAAGAACACACTATTTGCATTCATATTTACAACTGAAATGGCTTTTATCTTCTCATTATTATATTATTACACCCATAGGCATAACCTAAAATGGCAGCCGGGGGTGGCGGAGTGTAATGTCTGTGAGATGTTAACAATTAATGGCAAACCTTAAATTTGACATCCATTTGACCATCATAAGGCAGGTTTAACCTTAAATTTGACGTCCAATTGATATTCATATCGAAGTTTTTTCTTCTTCCTTGGAGAAGTTACATTACCGGATACTGCTCCACAAGCCCCAGGATCCGATATGATACATTTTTGGGGACAATACGCAGGAGGAAATGCAGGGGATACAGGCAGGACACATCCTTGCCCCTAAGGATACATCCAAATACGTCCCTGGATGAATCCAGGTGTATCCGCAGGGGCAGGTGCATACCCTGCCCGTATACCCCATGTATCCACTAAAAAAAACAGGATTTTTTTTCAAGTTCACTTTATCAATAGTCAAACACAGACTTCAAAAAACAATTGAAAACAATAAAAAGCAGATTCTCAACCCTAAAAGCAGCTTTCACACTCATTTTATCAAAAGAAAACAACGCATTTACCTTGCATTGCATTTTTACCTCCCATTACACATTTGTTATCTCATCTTCATTTTTTCAATTGCATAGGATTGAAACTCCTTCCTTTTGCTAATCCTACACTATTACTTCTACCCATTTGGCGCCAAGGAGTTTAAGGAGCTTGCAACGAAATTCTCAGTTACGCAGAACTAGGGTACCTAAAGCTTTATCCACTCAATTAAGCGCAACAAGTTGGCAATGAAAAAGGTGGAGGATTTGACCTATGTGCATTCCAACTTGTCTTCTCTCACACACACAACTTGATTACAAGTGGCAACAAAGTGTTGGGATGTGGACCCAGAGAATACTGACTTGGATGCTTTTGTTGCCTAACTTTAATTGCTTGACACCGAGATAGACGGTGCTTCACACGACTTGCATAGTGGAGCTACTAGAAGTGGCACTGCTGCTGCTTGTGATTCTAATGAAACACATGATGATGAAGACATTGCAGTCAAAGACGAAAATGAATATAGTGAATCGTGAATATGTTGATTAGTGGTTTGTCTTTATTTTTGTCCATACATTGTAACATTTGCACTATGTACCTGTTATAAAACTAATATAAGTTCAACCATTGAATGATATGATATTTGGCATTGAATTATGAGTGTTTTATGGTTATTTAACTACGTTACCGGATCCCCCCATATAAGTTCGACCATTGAATGATATGATATTTGGCATTGAATTATGAGTGTTTTATGGTTATTTAACTACGTTACCGGATCCCCCCCCCCAACTGGTCTGATACGGGTACAGGTTGGATACACAGGAGATACGAGCAGGGTACGTCCTACCCCCTGCAGATACGGGCAGGATACGCAGGGGATAATGGCAGGATACGTCCTGCCCCTATGGATTTGCCCGGATACGTTTCAAGACGTATCCGGATGTATTTGCAGGGGGCAGGACGTATCCTGCCCGTATCCCCTGCATATCCAGCAGACTTTTTTTTTCAATTTTGCTTAATAAAAAGTCAAACACAGACTTCAAAATGAAAAAACAATTAAAAACAAAATAAAGTATAAAAACCTCTCTGCAGTTTCAATGGCTGCCTGTGTTTTCAAAACATGAGCCTCAGTCGATTCATCTGTATCTATTAGGGCTGTATACAACCGCTATGTGGAAATAAATGTTTGTAACATGATCGAGATGAGGGAAAGATGGAAATCAAAGATGTCTTTTTTTGCTTATCCTTTACGTCCCAAAAATATGATTCTCTAGGACTCTTTTTGTGCAGTACGT
The DNA here is from genome assembly GCA_037957365.1 of Torreya grandis. NCBI lineage: Eukaryota > Viridiplantae > Streptophyta > Pinopsida > Cupressales > Taxaceae > Torreya > Torreya grandis. The sequence goes on along the minus strand of JARHVA010002177.1, from coordinate 313,719 downwards.
ATGGTAAACCATAAGATCATTTGCACAAGTATAATACGAAAGCTCAACTTGTGAATAAGCTCAAAGAAGAGAACAGACCATAGTCTTAAGTTGATTTAACACCAGGTCATCTCATTGTAATCTTCACCAAACTACGGACAGTGCATTTTATTTTGTCTTTATTTTTGTCCATACATTGTAACATTTGCACTATGTACTTGTAATAAGACTAATCTAAGTTGGACAATTGAATATTATGATATTTGCCATTGAATTGTTAGTATGTTTTGTGGTTATTTAACTTATTGTGTTTCCTCTATGCATATTATGTGGTTAATTTTGTTTATATGGCTATATATTTTTTATTTTTTATTTTTATTTTTATTTTTATTTTTATTTTTATTTTTATTTTTGTACGGCCGTTATCCAAAACGTATCCAAGCCCCCAAAAAAATACATGTATCCACATATCCGATTCTCGTACCCATATCTGTATCAGTAACATAGTTATTTAGCTTACTTTGTTTCCTCTATGTATGTTGTGGTTGATTTTGCTTCTATGGCTATATTTTTATATTTTTTATATATATTTTTGTACAGTCTTATCCAAAAACATATCCAAGCCCCCAAAAATCCCCATATTCATATATCCAATTCTCATACCCATATCCGTATCGGCAACTTTATGGAGAAGTCATTTTAAAATTGTAATATATTGTGCATACAATGGCATCTAGAACCCCTTTTTTTCCTAGAAAGAGTTTTTTGAGCTTAACACATTGGTGCAGCTAGATTGAGGCCATGTATCACCAATCAATGGGAAATGCACAGAGAAGGTAATGGAGTCATTAATCGATGTGGTATGTGACAAATCCAAGATAGGCACCTCAAGATTGATGTCTCTCAGCATTTTTTAGATAAATGCATTTAATATATCTATACTAGTTGTAATTTATAGCCACTGGATTGATTTATAGTTTGATTAATCTAAAGTTTCTGATCCTGGTTACATAATTTGTGATTAATGAAGACCTCTAACCTCAAGGTTGTGTCAACCTAAATCACATTTCAAACCCAACACAAGGTTGCCAACAGCAATGAAAAAGAATTCATGCTAACATGTCAGTTAGTTGTAATGTCCCCTTTCTCAAACTAAGCGTAGCGAAGACCCCTAAGCCTATTTTATTTCTCGTAGGCTAGAGGGGTGGGGAAAGGGGAAATGGGGAAGAAAAGGGAAATAATTTAATAATATTGTCTTAAGTTGTTCCCCAACGTCACTTAAACGTTATAACTTAAAAATGGGACATTTAAAACATATTATTAATTAGGTGGGAACAAAAAGTGCATTAATTTAAGGCTAAGTGGAAAAAAGAAAATAAAAAGTAATTATTAATTATTTTGTAGAGCCAAAAAAACTTGCAGTCTAACCTTGTGTGTTAAGGGATCTTTAAGCAATTGTACACTCATTCTTCCAATTGGGTTATAAAAAATTTGAGTGAGCTGAGTTCTGAATTTTTTTGCATTATTTAAAAGTTTCAAATAAATCATATTTGATTGCTAGAATTCAGTCGTTTGTTGAGTGGATTATTACAGTGGTATCAGAGCACTTATTCTGCCAACATATGTAGGAAAAATTGAATCTTGATCACACATGCAAGAGGAACAAAAAGAGCTGAAGTATTATCAGAAGAGAAAGAGTCAAACACTTGAGGACAGCAGTAATAAAATGGGTGAGAGAGAGGAGAGAGCAGCCCCTACAGACGAGATGAGTTACCTACGTGAAATGATCAGCCCTGGGCAAAAGGACATGGAAAGAACAATCCAGATGACCCTCAAAGAATCCATGGTAGGTATAGCACAAGCCATACAACAAATCAACGTGGATAAAGGAAAGAAAAATTAGAAAAAGCAAGCACTTCAAATAATGTTAGGGTTTTGGTGGCCCCACCTCCAAAAACTTTCTATGCCAAATTCCTATAGGAGGAAGAACCATCTGAAGAAGTAGATCCTTTTTAGTGGCATGCAAGTAATGAATATTCAGTATATCTTGCTAAATATGAGGGCCTCAACTATGAAGAGCAGCAAACTCTCTTTCAAGTTATTTTTTGAAATAGAAAAGAACAACGTTAGGATAGGTAGAAGAAACCAACTGGAACAACCATGAAGAGACATACAATAGAGGTTGGACCAGATTACTCTTCCTACATATGATGGGTCAAATAAATCTCCAGTGAGATCATGGTTACAAAAGTTAGATACATTTCTTGTTGAATCCCATGTTTGAGGATGAGGCAATTGAGTTTTCTACACCCCACTTGGAGGGAGTGGCCCATGAGTGGTGGTACCATGGCATGGTCACCCAAGGGCATAGTTCCATTACCACTATTGATGAATTTAGTCAAAAGCAAACCAAAAGGTGTGACAGAAAGGATCCAGAAGTTCACTTCAGAGAGTTATCTCAACTCAAACAAAAGGGTAATGTGGACAACTGTATTGTTGATTTTCGAAAATTAACAGTGATGGTACCAGATGTGACAGAGAGAAGGTTGGTAGTCTTGTTTTTTGAGGGGTTGGTTGAATCTCTTAGGAGTTTAGTGAAAGCCTTTGACCCTTTGTCACTCCAAGAGGCAATCAAGAGAGCGTTAAATTTAAAATATTCAGCGCCTAAGGCAAATTTCTGCCCTATGGACAGTTTAAGCCAGCACCTTTTGGGCAGCCAAGGACAAATACTTATGGGCAGCAAAAACCTCTACCTTTTGGACAACAAAATCCTGTGTCTTTTGGGCAGCAAAAGAAGCAAGGACAGCAACGTAATGTTCAAACTAAAGTGTTGCCAAAAACCAGTAAAGAAATAGTCTAGGAATGAGTTGAGAAGGAAGAAGTTATGCTCCACATGCAAGGATCTGTGGAAACCTTGACATAGATGCCTTCCCAAGGGGCAGATGCATCATATAGAGGTAATTTCAGATGATGAGTTAGAGGAGGAAGAGGCTGAAACAGAGGTAGAAGAACTAGAAGTTGAAATTAAAGGGAAGAAAAATAGTACAGATGGTACCCTTGCTACTCTTTCAGGTACACCTAGATACCTCCCTTTCAAGGTACGTGGAGTGCTTAAAGGACATAAGGTGACTGTCTTAATTGATGGTGGGGCAACCCACAACTTCACTGATGAGGAGCTAGTCACCCAAAGAGGGCTGAAAACGGAAGACTTTCAAGGATTTAACGTCATGGTTGTGGATGGCTTTTCAATCCCATGGACAAAGAGAATCAAGAAATTAGACATCACCATTGGTAAGTACAAAGTATGTGATGATTTTTATGTGGTGAATATAGGAGAAACAAATTTGGTCTTGGTTGTGCAATGGTTACATTCCCTTGGGAAATTTACCCAAAACTACAGGACTATGGAACTAAAATTTGAATATGATGGGAAAGAGGTTGTACTTCATGATATGGCCAATGGGGCTCCAAGTACAGGTTTCATCAAAGAGCAGGGAAAGATCTTTTCAAAAAGGCCAAATAATTTGGGCAGCCCATTGCTTGGTGAACAAAGCATCTCCACCTATGGATAAGAAGTCCCACTATCCAGATATTTAGGTAATTCTAGACAAGCATGCAAAAGCTTTTAGTGATTTACCTCCAAGGCTGCCACCTAATAGGGGATTTCAGCATGTGATAGAGCTGGAACCGAGGTCAAAACCAGTTATGATTACTCCCTATTGTCATCCTAGAGCCTCCAAGAAAAAATTGAGGTCATTAAAGAGTTGCTGAGAAGGGGCCATATTAGACCAAGTTCTAGTCCATTTGCTTTTTCAGTTGTCTTGCTGAAGAGAAAAGATGGAACTATGAAGATGTGCATTGACTATCGTGCTCTAAATAAGAAAACTGTCAAGAGCAAGTACCCTATTCCCAAGATCAATGAGTTGATTGATGAATTGCATGGCGCTACATATTTTTCAAAAATTGATTTGAGGTCCAATTACCATCAAATCAAGGTAAGAGATGAGGATGTGCATCAATCCGCTTTCTGTTGTCACCTTGAGAACTTTGAATTCTTGGTTATGCACTTCGAATTAAATTTCGGATTAACTAATGCTCCAGCTACATTTCAATCATTCATAAACCATATTTTCAATGAGCATTTGAGAAAAAAAATTCTAGTATGCTTTGATGACATCTTGGTGTATGGTAAGACGTGGAAGCAGCATTTAAAACACCTTGATAGAGTGCTGGAAATCTTGGAGCAGCAAACTCTTTTTGCCAAAGAGTCCAAATGTGAGTTTGGGTTGACTGAAATTTTGTATGTTATTAATGTTCAAGGAGTATATGTTGACTAAGAAAAGATTCAAGCCATTCTAGATCAGCCTCCTCCTACTACCATGAGACAGTTACAAGGATTTCTAGGCCTTTGCAGCTATTATAGAAGGTTTGTTAGAGGCTTTTCGCAGCTAGCTGTCCCATTGACGGACTTGACAAAGAAAGGAGCTTTCAGCTAGTCCAAAACAACCCAATCAGCCTTTGAAAAATTGAAAGAGGTAATGAGTTCTTGTCCTATACTTGTTTTCCATACTTTACTATTCCTTTTGTGCTGGAATGTGACGCATCAGGTGAAGGAATTGGGGTTGTCTTAATACAAAAATGCCACCCAATTGCTTTTGAAAGCCACAAATTGAAAGATACAGAGTGTGCGTTCTCTATTTATGAGAAGGAGATGTCGGCAATCATGCATGCTTTGACAAAGTTCAGACAATATCTAGTTTGTGGCAGATTTGTGGTGAGGAAGGATCACAACAGCTTGAACTTCTTCCTTAATCAAAAGGATTTGAATGATAGACAACAGAAATGGGTCAATAAACTTCAAGCACATGACTTTGATATAAAATATGTGAAAGGCAGAAATAATGTTGTAGTTGATGCCTTATCACGGAAGCCATTTCTTTGTGTCATATCTGAAATTTCTAATGATTGGAAGGCTGTAATAATAGCTGAATATGCAAAGAATGTTTTCACCAATGATGTGCTTGAAGGTAAGGTGCAAGATGATAGGTACAAGGTGATAGAAGACCTCATCCTATACAAAGATAGGATCTATTTAGTTCCGAAACCTAAGGTAAAAGGCAAGGTGTTGAAGGTTGTTCATGACATACCCTTGGCTGGTCATCCAGGGTTTTACAAGTCTCATAAACAAGGGGCAGATTCTTTTGGAAAGGACTTAAAAGAGAAGTTCTTCAATATATTAGAGAATGTGCGACTTGCTGACAAAACAAAGCAAAGCATGTATTTCCAGCAGGTCTATTGCAGCCCTTGCCCATTCCAAGCCAAAAGTGGGAAAGTATTTCTATGGACTTCATTACAAGCCTTCCCAAAGTCCAAGGAAAGAATTGTATTTTTACAATGAGTAATAGACTTACAAAGTATGCTCATTTCTTTGTTGTCACAACTGAATATAAGGCACCATAGGTAGCTGATTTACTCTTTAGAGAGGTCTTTAGACTTCACGGGCTGCCTAAGAACATTGTGAGTGACAAGGACCGCTAGTTCCTTAGTTTGTTTTAGCAAGAGTTGTTTCACTTGACAGGAACTGAGTTAACTCCAAGCACAAGCTATCACCCTCAAACAGATGGGCAAACGAAAATGGTTAATAAATGGATTGACGGGTATTTGAAAAATTATGTGACAAGGCAGCAATCAGCTTGGGTTATAAGGCTATAAATGGGGGAGCATTGCTACAATACCACCTATCACATGTCTATCAGTATGACACCTTTCAAAGCTTTATATGCGTATGATGCATTATTTTTCATAGATTTGGTTAGTATTGATAGCAGAGTACCAGGGGCTAGAGATTTGGTAGCACAGAGACAAAAAATCTTGGAAATACTCGAGGAGAACCTTCAGAATGCACAAAACCATCAAAAGTTTTATGCAGATCAGCACCGTGTAGAGAAGTCTTTTGAGGTTGGAGACATGGTTTACTTGAGGTTATAGTCCTACAGGCAGTCTTCTCTTAAGTAGAGTGGAGCTGAAAAGCTCAAGCCACACTTTTATGGGCCATACAAGGTTAAACAGAGGATTGGAGAGGTTGCTTGAGTTCGAATTGCCTGAACATAAAAAAATTCATAATGTGTTCCACATTTAATGCCTCAAAAGGGTATTAGGACAACGTATTACTCCTTCCATTGAGCTGCCTCCTTTGGATGATGAGGGCAAACTAGTGTTGGTTCTTGAGGCTATCATCAATTACAGAGAACAGAGAAAAGATGCTAAGGAACAAGGTTATCCCCGAATACTTGGTATGTTGGAAGGATCTACCAGTGGAAGATGCTACGTGGGAAGGAGAAGAGATATTGGAGCACCCAATTTGCAATTGCTTGACGGCAAGCAATTTAAGGAAGGGCAAATTGTAATGTCCCATTTGTCAAACTAAACGTAGTGAAGACCCCTAAGCCTATTTTATTTCCCGTAGGCTAGAAGGGGAGAAAGAGAAAAGGGAAATAATTTAATAATATTGGTTTAATTTGTTCCCCAACGTCACTTAAAAGTTATAACTTAAAAAGGGGACATTTAAGCCATATTATTAATTAGGTGGGTACAAAAGGTGCATTAATTTTAAGGCTAAGTGGAAAAAAGAAAATAAAAAATAATTATTAATTATTTTGTGAAGCAGAAAAAAACTTTGAGTGTCTAACCTTGTGTGTTAAGGGATCTTTAAGCAGCTTTACACTCATTCTTCAATTGGGTTATGAAAAAATTCTGAGTGAGCTGAGTTCTGAAAAAAATTCATTGCTTAGAATTTTCAAAAAAATCATATTTGATTGCTAGAATTCAGTCCTTTGTTGAATGGATTATTACATTAGTATCCAAGATCAAGAAACATTGTATAAATAGGAGACTCAACTATCCATGTAAGTATTGGAGATGTGATGTTCTACAATCTAAGTTACCAAATACTGCTGTTTAGGGCACAGGATACGATACAGTGCATACCGTATATGCATCCAGGTACGGTCCACAAAGGGATATGGGCAGGGTACACCCTGCCCCCTGCAGATCTGCCCAGATACGTCCCTGGATGCATCCGGGCATATCCACAGGGGGCAGGGCATACCCTGCCCATACCCCCCCACATATCAGCCAGGAAAAACAGATTTTTTTATTTTTATTTTTAAATTTCACAAAGCAAAAAGTCAAACGTGGACTTCAAAAAACAGCATTCGTATTCATCACACGTCAGTCTTGACTCTGAATGCAAACATTTCTGCCCGCCGTGAATGCAAACATTTATGTCAGCGTGAACCCTGCCTTCATTCAAACGTTTCTGCCAGCTTGAACCCTGACTTTTCCAAGTTGCTGTTTGCCATTTCTGGTCTGAGTGTGTCTGCCATGCAAGCTGCAAAGCTGTATCCATCGTCCAGTCCTCTCTGCCGTATCATTAATTTTTAAATAGGCCATCCAAGCAATTAATTTGTTAACGTGTCAACCAAGCCTAACACAGACACGTTATTTGGTTTAGTATAATAATGTGGAGGCTTGGAGGTTTAACGTTATAATCATAATCTAGGTGTTATAATAATAGTTTTTTTTTTAATTTGGTTTTAATAATACTTGTTATAAGACTAATCTAAGTTTGACCGTTGAATATTATGATATTTGGCATTGTATTCTTAGTATGTTTTGTGGCTATTTAACTTGTTTTGTTTCCTTTATGCGTATTTTATGGCTAATTTTGCTTATATGGCTATATTTTTTATTTTTTATATATATTTTTGTAAGGCCATATCCAACAACTTATCCAGACTCAAAAAAATCCCCATATTCACGTATCCGATTCTCGTACCCGCATCCATATCGACAACATAGTCTAGAATCTAAAACATAAAACTCCCGCTTACTACTTCCAATTATAATTAACAATAACAAAGTAAATAAAGAGACTAATTCACCTTCCGCCCCAAAAGAGCTACAGATATCAACAGGAAAAACCTATTATCGTATAAAGCATGTAGCCATTATTCAATTGAAAAAATGGAGAAAACAATCCAGTATCAGAAACAGCAACTTAACTACCCTATTCCAACAATGTAACAAAACTAAAGCATATAATAATCTAGTAAAACAAGCCCCTCAAAAATTCCTTGATGTACTTGGCATGCCTGAAGAGCTTATCCACTACCTAGTTGTAAGCGGAAAATTTGATGCAACCCAAATATGGAAAATCCATATATAAGCCATGTCCAGATGCACATCCACAAAAATCTAGCAAATCGAACAGGGATCCAGGGTGTATCCATATCCAGATACATAGATCCACAATATGGCTTTCACCAGATGCATATCTGGCAGCTTAAATTTATGGATGGGAAGATGAATCGGCAGTCAACAATGGAAAATGGATTCACTTGCTTGGTATATGAAATGGGACTGCACAAAATATTTCATCAACAGGTATGGCATTTCTGGGAGAAAGTGGTTTCTAAATAATGGGTACTCCGGTTCTCCTAAGGCTGTTACCCTCATTCAATTTACTGATGACACTTCATCTTTTTTAGGGGGATGCAGTTAATAGATAGTATTCCCCTGTTATAACACTTGCTAAATTCAGGATCGGATTTTTATGAGAACCTGTGGTAATAAAAAGCATTCATGAGACCCCTGTGCAGGAGTATGACGCCTATGTTTTGATCTGTAATAAGAGATATAACAGTCTCATTCATGTTACATGGATGAACAATTGGTGCTTATTCATTATCCAGTTAAAAGGGGAAGATTGGATTTCAGAGACTATTTCTGCTATTCGAATTGGTGGATCCTGCATCACTGGTTTAGTTCAGCTCAATTTCAAACCGATTTTGAGTGCTCCATTACTGGAATGTCTTTCAGTATTTTCATATCATGCTTCTATGGTGCTTCTAGGAAAGGTGTGAATCAATATTTAAATTGGGGATGCTTCTTTTCCACCAGAATGGTTTCTTTTTGGAATTAGAAGAATGCATAGTATGCACTAAAGTTTGAATCTTGAGAGTTAGAAAACATCATGGAGATCAGCAATTTTCAGTCATTTTGTTTGGCTCTTCATCTGGCAGTTGAAAGATTCTATGGCCTTTTTTCAATTATGATGTTAGCATTAGTCTTATTCTGAATCGTCAAGAAGGCTTTAACTCATACACAATGTTCTTTGAAAACTCTGCAAATTTTTGTGGAATTATTTTTAAATCCTAAAATTTGCCAATTTTTTTATTTTCAAGGGAAACCTTTGCAACCCCAATGACTTAGGTCACTGCTATTAAAAAAGCTGTGCCAGGGAAATACATAATTATCCCTACTAAATAAAGATTCTCTACATCTAAGTTTTCAGTGTCTTTCTCAGGCAGGCCTACATGAAAAAATTAAATCATGATCAATTTTTTAATGATTCCTAAAGTACCATGTAAGACAACTTAAAGATATCTAGTCTGTATGTTAATTCAATTATTAAATATATCTATCCTGACTAAGTTTTGATATCATCATGTGACAAATGTCTATTGATCAAACACATCGGGCAAATACAAAAATACAATTTTTTTATATTTATCTACCAGTCTGAAATGGCCAATATTTAACTTAATCCAATTTAAGGGTATTTCATTCTAATTTATCTACCCTTCATTTTTGAAAGCACATTGAGGGCTGTTGAACTGATCTTCATTCTTGAAAGCACGTTGAGAACTCTCTAATAAGCAGATTTATTTGCTAACTACTCCTTTTGATTGGGTTCGATTAAAGGGGCTACAACCCCTGGTTTCACTGCCCAGACAGTCCACGAAAGCTGCATAGTGCAGCTAAAGGGAAATAGGAGTAACAACTTTTTTGCCAGGAACTTCAAGACGGAGAAAGGAATCTGGAAGCTTATGGCATCCGCTTAGCATATCTATTGCCATGTGACAGCTTGTGCATGGTTAAATTTTTTTTGCAATAAATTATGTTCAAGGTAACTTTCTTTAAAAGGCTCATAATCTTTCTCAGGAACAACTGGTTGACAAAATTCAAGAAATGCACTGGACCAATTGCGTGCAAAATTCTCCAAATTATTTAAGTAGCATCTGCTTAGAAAAATCTGCTAGCCCTCTCTAAGGAACCACTAGGTTACTCCACATTGCAAAACCTTTGTGTCATAGGCTTATCATTCATCAATACTTACGTATTGACTTCAGACACAAGGAGTGGGCAATGTTTAACTAGCACTATGTTAACTAGGCTAACTTAGATTCAAATCTCGCTAAGGGACATTTTGATCTTAAGGCGCAAATATTAGCTCGCCAATTACAAGAGACACTTTACACTGGGGATACAATGCATACCGACAAATTGCAGTGGATTTTTATGAAATACATCCCAGTGCATTTTAAAATTAACAATTTTTGGCACATAATGCAAAATATAAACCCTACTTAAAAAGAAAACAGTTATCTGCGGGTTTTGTGAGAACCAAAAACCATCTTATTGAAGATTTGGGAGAACAAAAATCCATCTTATTGAAGATTTCGATAGCATAAATGCTTAAAGTGTGCTAAAAACCTTTTTTTCAAAACTAATGTAAATCCATAGTAAATGTATATGAAGCCATTGCCCTAGAAACAAAACCCTAACGCAATTTCAGCACAATGCAAAAAGTTAAAGCATATACAAGAATGAAATGAGAGTAAATACCTTTTTAATAGAAGGATCGAGCCACTCATACCACCGGGCCTTGCACTGCTTTGCCGATTTCCGAACTAGAAGTGAAGAAATACGTGCCCATTGATTCTTCCCATATTTCATAACAGCTGCCTTCAAAATTTCATCTTCGGTGTTTTTCCAAACACCTCCCTTTATCATAATCCTCATCTTGCCCCAATTTCAGTCAACCCTGCGACAAAAGCTGTGTAGATATCCTCTCGCTCTGATAAGAACTGTATATGTATCTGATTTATAGACTCAAGTTGCAGGGATTTTCCCTTTCATGCGGCAAAATGAAAAAACGTTGCCAAACCCTAGTTTAACCGCAGAATGTTCTACAAAACTTCGTTTTTCACGTATCGAGCGTCAATGTAGCGGCCAGAGTGCAGGAAGCGTAAAAACAAAATCGCCGTATGACAATTTTATGGATTTCATATGTAAAACGATACCTTATACCGGCGCAGAGTGGTCATGGCCTTCTATTAGAAGTTACTGATCGATGTCATAAGTTTTGGCTCCGTGTATGGCTTCTGTAGGGCTTCCAAAAGAGAATGGCAGGAATATTTTTTTTAATTTAGCGGAGGTATATATAGTTTTACACGTAGATCATTTTGTTTCCAAGTCACCCTCTCTCTCTGTCTTTTTTGTTGGGGGTATCCATAGGAATCGAGCTCAGTGAGGAGTGTTTGGTGTTGACTCGTTTAATATAGGGTAATTTTAGGTAATGTATAATGGGACCCTCTCCATATATTATAGATAAATTGGGAATTGAATTCACCATCAAAATCATTTTTACATGTTATCAAGATCAAGTGAATTAATTTTGAAATTATTTTTATTTCGAATTTTTTTATATATTATAAAAATGGTAATTATAATTAATAGTTGTTTTACAAGGGTGAGTTACGTTAGAAGAGATGTAATTATGTGTCTTGGTAAAGTAGGGTTTTGTAAAGTGAAAGAATGTCAATCTGCAATCGTACCTCACTTGAAATCCAGTCATTGACTTCGTTTCACCTTTTGTGTTCCTTTAAATTTTACAATTTTTTGCCAACAGGGATAAATAAAATGTTTACAAAGACAAAGTCTAATTATGGCTACCTTTTCTTCTTAGGGTTCGAGTGTGGCGTTTTTATATATTCTTATCTCTTATGTAATTACTCCAGGGGTTTATTTATTGGCAGCAAGGACAAACAAAAGATACAGTAAACTTTATGACCTCAATGTCTTGTCCCCTCCTCAACGACATCGCAATGTTGATTCAAGTTGCACATCAAACATGGAGCTCTGTCATAATCAAATCAATGTCCATGATGTTCTTGTCCACCCTTGACAATAGAAAATGACTAATAAAATATGTTACTACCTTACAAGTTGTGGACCCCTTTGCAATGGGGTGTAGGTCTTGTAAATCCACTAACTGCTTTAAATCAAAGCTGATGTATGATATGGGCCTTGTGATGTACAATATCACCTGAAATAGCCTGTCATTGTGCCTCACCATCACTGAGCAACTCACCTTGAAATATTTCACAACTTGCATGTTTTGTATAGCTTTTGTCCTTCCCTGTGACTTTGTCATTGCTCAAGCTCACAATAAAACGAAACGTCTCCTCCCCGCACAACTCATTGTTGCACTGTATGAAACAACACACAAACTCGTTTTCCACCACCACCTCCACCAGGAATATAATATTATTGTTATTCAAAACTCCGTACACAAAAGGTTAAATGGGGTCAACGAACATGGGTTTTAAGTTCGATATAACTACCAGTTTACACTCGTTTACTTTATAAAACCATGTTTTACCAAAACATAAAATTACATCCCTTCTGACATAACTTACACCTTTGGGGTAACTGCTAGTATGTATATATATTTAGTAGTAGTATAATATTATTATTTTTTTACCCTGATTTGGTTTTAGAAACTCTAATAGGATAAAACTAGTTCATGAATTCAAATTACTAATTATGATATTTAATCATGCATTTGAATATAAAATATTGAAACTAATTGTAATGATTTTACAAGTGGCATATACTAAATATAATAATTACAATAAAGAGATAAGCACTTAGCTTTTCTAGTCAATTATTTAATTGTGACTATGTTCTGACAATCGAACATAAACTAAAGCAAACATGTAATTCCTCTAGATCTAGAATTGTGTTTTTATTTATGCAAGGTCGATTCCATCAGCTTTAGGTCAGTATTGACTATTAATATTGCCTTGTAGTGGTCAATAGTGATCCATGTCGAAAGAAGGGTATGTGACCATACAATCACCTTCTCATGTCTCTAAGAGCTTTGTATGTGTGATGGTGAACCCTGATGATGCATGCAACTCTAGAAATCAACCTCTTTTACCTTGAGACATTGGGTATGCTTGTGAAGGCTAAAAACCTAAAAAAATGAAGAAAGTGTAATGCATTGAGCTGACCCCAATCACCTCCATTGATTGACCATTGTCTACATATCTAATACTCTAAGAAAAGAAATCAAACAACACATAACTATCTCACCTAGTGTGATTATACAATTGTGCTCCTTTGTTATATGAATGCAACTAATTATTTGGCCTTGATACTTTATAATGTTTGTTTTGACTTATTTTTGGTATGCTTCAGACTTGGATTATGATTGATCCTAATGACTAATTCATAATTTTAGAAGAATAGGGCATATTTTCTCAATGTGTAGTAGTGTATAGATGTGTACCAAATAAGTATCAAGTATCCTATCAAGTGAGGCATTGATTTGTATATATGAGTCCAATTGGGTAATTTTTCACACCACCAACACACTAAGTAGATGGGCCAATCTTAAAAAAATATTTGATTTTAAAAGTAGTCATTGTTAGGAGAGGGTCACTATTGACAAATACAAGTCAACATCAACAGGAAATATTGATCTAGTTTGACAATAAAGACTAATGCATAGGAGGACTGAACCGAAGGTCTAGGGACCTCTGTGCAAGACAGTATGTAGGTTTGAAATAAACAGTGAGGTTCGTGTAAATGTGTAACATCAGAATGAAAAGGTCAAACTCATAGGGCAACATGTAGGTGTGAGCGAATGGCAGGTTAGGCCCATATTTGTGTACACAAGTCATGCATGGTAAATATATGTCAAGATTGTCATTATCAAGTACTTAATAATACCATATTTTAGTATCTATAAATGCCCCTATGTTATTTTAGTAATGGAATTACTATAGCAAAGAGAAAATATATAGACGAGTGTGTATAACATGCTTTCTATTTGGAAGGAAGCTCTAATTGTGTAGGTCATTCAAAAGTAAAACCCGCAATAAACATATGGTAGTCAATGCCTATAAATTAAAATTTGAAATCTAAACTTGAAATTTGAAAATTAAATAATGAGGAAGGAGTACATCTTTTTGTTGGTGAAAACCCTGTTGTCTTGTAACTTATCGGAAATGATGTTTTATTATTGAAGCATTGGATAAAGGTGATTCTCGTTGAAGCAATTGGAGATTGGTTCATCTTATTGAACCATGGAGAAATTTAAGTGTGATCAAATCTCAAATTTTTGTAACTATGCAAGCCCTTGGGTTGGGAAGACAATAACCCAAACCCTTATAAATGTGGGGAGAAGTACACAATGTACTAATTCAAATAACCATTCAAATATGATAAAGATGGAATTCATGTGATGGGTTCACTAAAAGTAATGATATGGCCATTGAACATCACTAAACCTTAAAGTACAATACATGTAAAAACTTGAATCAACCACTACATATGTATTTATAGATTCAAGGTTTTTCACTACTCGGTGCATATTGAAAAAGTGTTTTACAAATAAACAAATATGATAGTGCTTAATGCAAAATATATAAATGTGCATGAATCAATATATTACCCCATTAGAACTGTGCCAATTATAAACTATCATAGTGTGTATGTGAATGAACCAATATTATGCCTCATGAATATGAAAATGTGTATATTAAAATGAACCAATATCATGCCTCATGATTTTGAAAGTGTGTATATGTTGAACCAGTATCATGCCCCCTAAATATTTATCAATCGATATAGAATACCATGCATATATATGTTGAACCTAATAACATATATCTCAAATATATGTATATGCAGAAACATGTAATTCATATTATTGTAAATTATGTATGTATGCATGTGCATATGTACTCATATGTGTATGGATCTATACTTTAGTCTCTATAAAGTAAGTGCATATGCATGATATATGCCTCCATAATTTGTACTCATGTGTAGAATATCGGTCATGTGTTTGAACCATCTAATATATGAACCATTTTGAATATTTAAAATCTATACTCTGATTCTAAAATCTAATTGTATGTTCATGAAGGCTTGTGTCTCTATAGAAAACCCACTGTGATGCTCCTCTTTTTGAGATGAGAGTGTACATACCTAAATATGGTCATATGCACTTGATAATGTTAATTATTGACATATCTTAAACCACTTGACTTACGTTCAAATATATGACTCTTATTTGGCATTTCCTTATTCATTTGTGTATATGCAAGCTTGAACCCTCTGTTTGTCATCACTACCACACGAGAATTCCCAAGTCATTGTTCAAACAACTTTTTATCACTTTCAGACTACCCCCAGCCTTAGGCCACTTGTTCTTACTTTTTTAGGATAGGTCCATTGTCGTGGAACTACCAATTAGCATGACCTTGTCCCTACACCATTCAATGACTATTTTTTAAAATTTGAAATATCCATATAGGTCATCGTGCACATTTTACAAGTCGAATAAATTATATTATTCAATTAGACTCCTATAAATACAAATCAAAGGTCATTCACTATTACCAAATCTCCCTAGAGCTTGGGACTATCTATTGAGCACTTATACACTACAATACATTGAGAAAATCTACCCTGTTCTTCCCAAATTCAACATCAATCACTAAGATCAGTTGCAAGCCAAGTCTAAGACATTCTAAAACAAGTCAAGAGTGAGCATTTCAAGTATCAAAATCCAAATTATTAATTACATGCATATAGTGAAGGAACACAATTACCCAATCATGTTAGGTGGGAGAAGTATGTGTAGCTTGATTCTCTCAGAGTATATGGACATGTAAACAATGATCAATCATTAAATGAGGTTAATTAGGGTTAGCTCACCACATTACACTTCCCTTTATTTTTTGTAGGTTTTTAGCTCTCACAAGTACACCTAGATTTTTTAAGGCAAGGAGAAGAAAAATAAATGTTTATGCATGACATTAACATAATTAGAATATCTCAATGTTCTCAGTAGACATAGGCACAGGTGGTAGAGCAATTATAATTTTGTCACTTCCACTATGGACAAATCCAAATCCAACAGACAAGCTTGTACTACGTGGCTATCAAAAGAATGTGAACATTCCTGATATAGCCACAAACTCTATTCCTAAACCCAAGCTATCATAGGGTTGTTTTATCATGTTTTCCACTATCTAATACTTGTTATGGTCATCTAGAAACTAGAAAATCTAAGTATCTTATTATTGGTTGTACTTATTATCTTTAACATATGCCAACTATCAATCAATTTAACCTTTACATTCAGATTTATGGTTGAATGCTATATATTGCAATCTGAATAATCTTTAAATATTTTATGCTTATTAAATATTGTTAAATAAAAAATAGGGTAAACTATATTGGTGAACTAGTTTATTGTTTAAACATTTTATTTTTATTTTTGTCCCAATGTTCTAGTTGAATTCATGATCCTCATACACCAAAGAGAAATCCAATCGTTATTTTCAGGATTTGATTAAGTGTTGCTATGGGATTTCTCTTTGACCTAGGGGTTTCATATTGAATTCCTAATTTTCATGCACAAATTCTTTGTTATGTTGAGTTTTAATTTATCTTATTTATTTTTTATTGATTTCTAGAACAGTGTTCTAATAGTTGTAAAGCTCATAGAAGCTATTATTCTAGGCAAAGCAATCATAAGCTTTACTTGCATCATGGTGTGAGGGGAAGTGCTACAATACTCAAGCTATTAGACATCATTATATATGGATTTTGGTTTCCACATACCTAACAAGTAAATAAGAAGTGCATAGAGTTTTGCTTTTCAACCATATGAAGTATTAAGCCATTTAGTTTTATAGTGCACAGGTAAGTTGTTAACCCCGAGAAGTTACCTTAACATACCTCAAAGACAAGATAATGTGACTACAAGATGGTGGAATCCTCCATGGTGAGTACCCCTCTGGGCCTTATTCACTATTTACAATTGGGATTAATTTATATGAAAAGCCTAAAAATCAAACACATCCTGCCTAGTTACACCCCTAATGTCATTTGCAAATTCAAAGTTTTAAAATCAAATCATGGATATAATGAATGAGTTTTCCTTCTATATTTTGATCTAGATCATAAGATTCATCATCACATTTAATGTTACTTTCTGAGGTGTTATTTGTATTCATTATAAATTCAAATATAATAAAGGGAAAAAATGAATAATGTATAATTTCAAGCCTTCCTCAATTCATATTGTTGAAATATCCAATCTAAGTTATTACATGTCACCACTAGGGGCTAAAGGGTATGCATGACTCCATTTTTTCCTATTACTCTCTCTATGGGTTCTAAAATGCATACTACACACCCTATTGATGGACTTAACATGACTATTGAGAATGATAAAGCTAAAATCGAGTAATTTGATGAAATTGATGACAAAAAACTCATTGAATATCTTAACATGAATCCACTAGGATTGACACATTACTACATATTGTTGTATGAGATGAATAAAATACATTGGCTTAAGCTTTTACTTTGAGAGAATAATATGATCCTTTACGTGATCTTAATCATCCCTTTCAAGCTAATACTTGCAATTTAAATGTTCTAGTTTATATTATTGCTTCTATTCATATATCAATACCTCAAGTTACATATGTGACATAATCTCTAGGTATGATAACATCACAAGGCTTATAATAGATTAATATACATATTTATACACAAGAAACATACACACCTCCTTTGACTAATACACATGGTCCACCACCAACCTCACCTAATGCACGTTCCATCAAACAAACTATTACAACCTTGCATGTTAGAGTGTTGCAATTATAACAAGGTGTCTCTAGAGTTAGTCATTCAATGGATTCCCATACTTTGATTCATAATCCTTTGGAACCTTAGATACCATCTCTCCTATTACAAGTAGGCTTTGTAGCTCTTAAGCTTCTACTATAAAGGTAAAGGTGATCCTGAACACCATCTTCAATCATTTCATACAACATGCTTGGATTATGCATATAATGACAAATTATTAACCAAGTTATTTCCACAAAGTCTCGAACAATAAATTTTGTGATGGTTTTATGATATTCCACTCCAATTAATTAAAACATTAAACCCTTTGGTAGATTAATTTCTAGCACACTACTCTATTAACATTGGTGAAAACTATCTTATGTAAAAATTGTTAAACTTAAGCAAGGGTCCAATGAGCCAATCAGTGAATATGTTCTTCGATGTAAAACTATGATAGCCAAGATGACCAATTCTATTATAGATAATGAGCTATAAGATATTTTCACATAAAGTTTCCTAGCACCACTTCATAGGTATATCATCCTCAATGAATTTAGATCTTTTGTTGAGTTATGCCATATGGTGAAATTTTGAGAAGTCAAGCTCATAGCATTGGAACAAACTTAACTATACACCAAACACTCCAACTAATTAAAATACTAAGTTTCAAAGAAAACCAAGCTATAAGATCAAATTTAATGAAAGAAAGAATGATGCAAAAATAACAATCAATGCAATATCACAACCAATGAATAAGCTTCGGTTAACAGCTCCACCAAGGATGCAATTTTTACAGTTACCATCACCTCCTTATATACTATTGCAAAAGTTACTTAAGTGAAATATCATATCTCTCCCTCAACCATTATGGGTTGATACGACTAAGTCTCAACATAACATATTCAACAACACATATTATGACTATCATATATGTATTTGACATTTTACAAACAAGTGTTACAAGCCAAGACATAAGATTCAATCTCTTATTGATGACAATACTATTGATTTAAGCACACCCATAAAGGAGGCTAGATTAAACAAAATGAAATGCAAAATTGAAAATATTTAGTAATCCATTTCCAAACCATGAAATAACATAAACTAAGGATAACTTAGAAGTACACCATGTATGCATTGTGCATCCTCCTCCTCTAAAATATTGGCATCCAATAGATGGTATTATTGGTACTCTTATAGGCACATCCACATTACCTCCTATGATCACATTTAATGACAGTGGGATTTTTTATGATGATTTAGATAAACATGCACTATTTATTTGAGTTTATATTAATAAATAACCCACACACAATTTCATGATTGACTATGAGTCAAATGAAAAGGCATGTACAATTACACTTATTCGCACTCTTGGGTACATATAGTATGTAGGGTTTATAAGTTACATCAAAAGTAGTTAAATCATTTTATGGACATATACAAAATACTTTTGGGCATATAGTGCTACCTCTTCAGACCAGTTCAACAAAAATGGCTACTCTATTCTTAGTCTTACCAAGCACATTGGTATTTGACATGTTATTAGGACACCCTTAGATACAAAAGCTTCACATAATGCCATCCATAGTGCATCAATGTCTCAAATATATACATTATAATTAGGTGGTAACAATTTAAAGAATTTGATGAGTAGTAATAATTTAAGGAATTTGATATGAATACCCTCTATAGTCGATGGTACCTCTTCCTCCTCCCTCACCACCACCATAATTGTTTATTACACTTATTTAGGAGCATAGTGAAAAGTCAATTATTGCACCTATGACGGATGTTTCTATACATTCATTTCATAAGAGAGTAGAACACCCTCATGGACAACGAGCTTCACATCATAGAGTTATTCAAACTTCAAAGAGATCTTCATCTTCCATATTGCATCATAAGGCAACACCATAAATAATTCAACATGTTCCATAATGAACATAGGTAGAGATCTTCTCTTACTATACAATAAGCCCCATCAAGTCTTGCACCCTATAGAATTACACATTCTACACAAGATTCTATAAGCAGTGATTGGGATAATTACATTACAACACCCAATTCCTTTTTAGATTTTAATTCATCTACATGTAGTACGTTTCATTTATGAAAATTCACCCTTCCATTCTATGATACATCCACACACTATGGTCCTATTAATGGGATCTTTCGATTGCCTAAGTTGGGGGCATATTATTCTACATGTTACATTATCACCTGTTATATTTATCTATGACCTCTCCACCATGTTGCACTACATATCTTACAAGTGTCTTGCTATTACTCATATCTTACATTGTGCTACATGAATATGCTATTTTTGTATGATGTGACATTGATACATATGGATGGTGTAGACTAGTTTTCACTTATTTTATGCTTCTTTCGATGTTATAACTTTTTTGTATGACAAGTTAGATTTTGCTTGCTTATTGTGTGTGGCCACTTGGCATTGTGTGCATGACATCTTTATGTCTCTTGTTTGTAACATTTTTATTTATTTTACGTGTGTCCCTCAATGTTTTTTTTTGCAACATGTTCATGTCCCTTATATGTGGCCTTTGGCCTTATGCATGATATTGTGTGACATTGTGTGTTGTGTTTGGTTTGTTTGACTAATGGTGTCATGACCCATATCATGCACTTTTACTGCATAATCTTATTTAGATATGGTTACTTTACTACATGCCTTATTTCTATATCTATATAGACATGACACTCATATGACTCACATTACATATGTTTTATAAATGCCTTGATGATATAAACTATACTTGATAACATACTCTCCACATGTTGAAATTATTATACATGATTATATCTTTATCACATGATATAATTAAATCTTCTTTTGAGATGAGTGACTTGCAGGCTACATCCCTCATCTTAAAAGGGGAGCATTATAGTGGGTTTTTCTCTGAGATTCAAGCCTCTATAAGCAAAAAAACATATTTTACGACATAATACAAGCTGCAAAGATTTAAACTAATTCATAAATTAGATACATGACAGATATTGTCACATTGATATGAATTATGAGGGTATATACATACCCCCATTATGACATGCATATGCACTCACTTTACATAAACTTGAGTACATATTGATACACACTTGGATGCATACATATGGGCATATGCAAAATAGTTACAAGAACATGAATTACATGTTTTCACATACAATTATAGTTGAGCATATAAATGCATGGCATTCTATATAATTTGACACAAATTTAGGGAGCATGATGCTAGTTCATGCACAAATATGCATTTTTTAAAATTTAAAAGGCATGATATTGGTTTGTGTGCATCTGCACTACAATACAATTTATAGATTCAATGGAAAATGGTTTTTTTTTTCACTTCAAATTTATTAGCATTGCAGTCATAATGGAGGTATGAATATTCTTCATTTTATTTTGACCATGCAAATATAATCTAGATCCCTCTATGGTGGTGTGATTCATTCTATTATGAGTAATGCACATTCAAGCCTTGAGACACTCAATGACCTTGGCATTATTATAGTAAACTCATTGCGTGGTTCCACCTTCTATTATAGGTGATGTACATTTGAGTCTCGTGACACTCAATGACCTTGGCATCATTTCTAGCAAACCCATAGTGGTTTCATATTCTTTTGGGTTAGTACATTGGGTACTTATCCCCATTCACGAGAGTTGGGGCATGCATATTTTCAACTTAAGGGCTTGATTAATTTTTCAAGATCGGGTCACTCTCAATTTGCTAATGGTTCAACATGAGGAACCATCTCTCTAAGTGCTTCAATAAGGGGGAATGTTTCTCTAATGCTTCAATAAAGAAACATCATATTTTACAAGTTATAGGATAACATGTTTTTATCTCCCTATAGGGGTACTCCCTCCTTTTTCTCCTTTCAATTTTAAAGTTTAGATTTTTAAATTTCAAATATGGACAATGACTAATTCACATGTCATTTTAGGTTTTGCTAGTTGAGTTTCTTACATGATTATAGTTTCCTATCAAAAGATAGTGTGCTGTACACACTCAAGTCTATCTTTCTCCTTTATTCTAGCAATTTCATTACTATAATAAAGGAGGGGACAATTGCAAATACCAAAATATGGTCACAAGTACTCAATAATGTTAATTATTGACATATCTTAAACCACTTGACTTGCACTCAAATATGTGACTTTTAATCACCATTCCTCTAGTCATTTATCTATATGTAGGATTGACCCCTTTTTTGTCATCACTACTACATAGGAATTCCCAAGTCATTGCTCAAACCACTTTATATCACTCTCAGACTGCAACTAACCTCAAGCTAGTTATTCTTCCTTTTTGGGGATAGGTCCACTTTCTACAGGTAGATCTATTGTCGCACACCTATCCACTTAGTGTGACCTTATCATCATGCCATTTAATGGTTAGTTTTAAAATTTGAAATATCCATATGGATCATCCCATATGTTTTGTAAGTTAACTAAAGAAATTTATTTAATTTGACTTCTATAAAGACAAATCAAGGGTCATTAATTACTATGAGATCTCTCTATAGCTTTGCATTATATATTGAGCACTTATACACTATTGCACATTGAGAAAATCTGCCCGATTCTTTCCAAAATCAATATCAATCACTAGGAGTAGTTGTAAGTCAAATCTGAAGTATTTCAAATCAAGTCAAGGGTAAACATTATCAAGATCAAAATCCAAATTACTGGTTGCATGCATATACTAAAGGAGCATAATTATACAATCACGTTAGGTGGGAGAACTACTTGTGGCTTGATTCCCTCCTCAGAGTATCTATATCTATGGGCAATGATCAATCATCAAATGGGGTTTATTGGGGTTAGCTCATCCCATTACACTTCCCCTTTTTTATAGGTTTCTATCTCTCACAAGTACACATATGTTTTTTAAGGCAAGTAAAAGGAAAACAGAGGTTTATGCATGACATTAACAAAATCATAATATCTCATCCTTCTCAACAAACACAAGCACGCGTGGTAAAGCAATTATAGCTTTAACATTTCCACTACAAGCACATCCATAATCAATAAACAAGGCCATACTATATGGTTGTTTTGGGAGTGCAAACTTGTCCATATATAGTTGCAGACTTTGTTCTTGGACCTGAGCTATCATAGGGCTATTTTACCCTAATTTCCATTATCATATACCTACTACAGTCAACCAAAAATTATAAAAGCTAAGTGTCTTATTATTGGTTGTATTTATTATATTTAATATATGTCATTTGTCAATCAATTTTAATCAGTTTAACCTTTACATTTAAATTTATGCTTGAATTCTCTATATTACATTTTGAATAATCTTTTAATATTTTATGCCTATTAAATATTTTTAAATAAAAAATAGTGTAAAACAGAGTGATGTGTCATGTAAGTTACTCATCTCAAAAGAAGAGTCACCTATATAATGTCATATGTAAAGATAACATCATGTATGATCATGTGAACATGTTAAGAGTATATCATCATAGTAATGTATATGCCAATCAAGACATGTATGTAACATATGTGACATATAGCATATAAGTGTCATTTCTAGACATATGTATCAAGGAAGCAAATAATAGTAACTATCACTTAAAAGATAATTGAATAAGACATGTAGTAAATGTGCATGATATGGATCATGACACCATTCAATGTCAGTAAGCTCAACAAGTGCAACAAGCTTAACGAGCTCAATATTTAGTGTCAAACATAAGGCCAAGGGTCGCATACAATGGGCATGAATATGTCATAAAAAATAAGGCCAAGGGCCACATGCATGGGACATAAAGATATCAAAAAATGAATAAGGGACATAAACATGTCACACCAAATAAGACCAAGGGGCCACACACAATGGATAAGAATAAATAAGCCTCTCATGTATGAGAATAACAACAACAATGAAACATAGAAAAAATAAATACTAGGCTATGCCATCCATATGTATCAATGCCACATCCTAGTAAAATAGTATATCTATATAATACTATGTAAGATATGAGTAACTAACAAGACATGTGTAAGTAATCTAGATAGCTCAACATGGTAGAAGGTTATAGAAAGACATAACTTGTAATAGTGAAACCTATGGAATAAGATTCCCCTAATATTGTCACAACCATTAGGTAGGGGAAATTCTAACATCTATATGTCCATGTGTAACCTATATGTCCTGCATCACACTTATATACCTTGAAATGCATGCGTGTATGAAAAGAATATGTCATCTACCAAATGTGATAAATAAGATGTAAATAGTATAATCTAGTAATCATGTCATGCTTATGTTTATTTTTTATTATTTAAAATATTTGAATGTTTTTTTATTTTCTTCATGTTTTTATTTTTGTGTATTTTGAAATATTTTATATTTGAAAAGTTTTAACGATGATCCCATCAATGGAAGGACCATGGGGAGTTCATGTATCACATATTATAAGGGTGACATGTCATGAGTGAAAGGTACTAGATATATGCATACCAAAATATGATAATAAATCACATGTTACACAATAACTATCATGATCACTAATCATAGAATCTCATATATAATGAGTAACTCTAGAAGGTTGAAGACTTTGTGGGATTCATTGTATAGTAGGCAAATGTCACACTACATATGTTCCTTATTGAACATGCTAAACTGTCCATGGTATTAATTGAGTATGTGTTTTAGGAGATATGACCTCTATGAACCTTGAATAACTCTTTGATGTGATGGGTGTTGAATAGATGGTTGTCTAGTAGAAATAACTATTTTTTTTAACTTGATGTATAAATAGACCTTGCATATGTTTAACCACTAGCTCTATATATTGATCTTGTATGGGTGTATCAACCAACTGTGGTAGTGGTGGAGGCTGAGGTGGACATAACACTGGTTGTAAAGGGTACTCATATTATACACCTATAAGTGTGACTACCTTGCTGCAGTGTATCGATGTCTCAAGTACATATTGTATACTTGAAACTAAATCCAAGGGCATCCTAATAACATGTTAAAGACTTCGTTACTCTATATAAATAACAATAATGTGGCTAGTATGGCAGAGCCCACCTAAAGAGTAAACACTACGTGTCCCAGAGTATGTTGTTTTTGTCCATGAGATCCTTTAATTATTCTTGATGTATCTTGTATATCTTGTTGTGTGTATCCAATGGAGTGATGAAGTGTCATTGTGCACATGTTCTCACTTGACCCATTGTCAATCATAACACTATGTATGGGTTGCTCATTAATATAGGATCATATGAATAGTGCATGAAAATATGAATCATCATCAACAATCTCATTGTCATTGAATGTGATCATAGGACACTGTGTTGAAGTGCCAATAAGTGTATCGATAATTTCATCTATTTGGATATGCCGTAGGTGAAGGATGCATATTACATGCATAATGTACTAATGAAGTATCCTTAGTCTTTGTCATCTCATTCTTGGGAAATGGATCAATTAATACTTATAACTTATTATTTCCATTATTTTTTGGTTTAGACTCCTCTATAGGTGTGCTCAACTTAATAGTGTTGTCATCAATAAGATATTGTATCTTATGTCTTAATTTGAAGTGTTTATTCATAGAATGTCCTATAATACAATGATAGTCATGATATGCATTGGTATCATAGTTCTTTGGTGTAGGCTTGTTTGGATCAAACTCTTATGGATGAAAAAGAGTGATAAGATTAAATCAAGTAACTTTTGTAATAGTATATGAAGAGGTGATGATAATATAGAGAATTGCCTCTTTGGTGGCGCTGACAATTGGAGTTGAAAAAGGAGGTTGTGATAATTTATTAATTATAAATTTTGCCTCATTCATATTGTCAAATGATTTAACCTTGTAGTTCAGTTTGTTTTAAAACTTTGTTATTGAAGTAGATGTAGGAGTAGGTGTATACTTAAACTTGTTCGAAGTTATGAGCTTAACTTATTTGTCTCTTACTGTGTGGCATAGCTCATCGAAGGATTTGAATCTCTTAATGATGATTGAATCATGAAATGATGTAAGAAAGCTTTGCTCGAATATGTCTTATACAACCATAACATTAGTCATCTTAGATAACATGGTCTTGTACCAAAGTATATAATCACTAATTAGCTCATTGGACCCTTGCTTAAATTTAAAAGTTTATGCATAAGATAGTTTCTCATCAATGTTGATGGTGAAATGTGCTACAAATTGGTATGATAACAGGTTGAATGCTCTAATTGATTGGAAGGGAAGGTCATAGAACAATCAAAAAGCATATTCTTTGAGGCTCATAAGGAATAACTTGGTTAATAATTTGTCATTATATATGTAATCCAAGCATGTTGTGTGGAATGATCAAAGGTGTTGTTATACATCACCTTTACCTTTGTATAATGGAAGCTTAGGAATTACAAAGCCTACATATAAAGGATAAGTTTTTCTCTTAGGGGATACTGGATTATGAATCAAGGCACATGAATCCATTTAATGACTAGCTCTAAATGCACCTTGCTCTAACTATGACACCTTGGCGTGCATAGTTATAATAGTCTACTCAAGGGAACGTGCAGTAGGCAAGGTTGGTGATATAACCTATGTAGTCATCATAGGAGGGTTAAAGGTTACCTGTATAGTAATAGGCATGTAATTATTTTGAAAGCCTTGTGTTTCCCACACACTTTGAGTGGATGTCACATATGTTATTGGAAGTGTAGATGTAAGTCTAATAGCAATAGTAGAGATTTGAACACATGAAGTGGAGGTAGTAGATTGAAAGGATGGGTTGACAATAATAAATGGATCTCATTGTTGTGCTTGAGATGTAATATGCCTAACTTAGTGTGAAACCTTAGATACTAGGATCAATTTGACTACTCTATCCACATCTTTTAGGATATTGATAAAGTCCTTGATGATAATCAGACAAGGCTCTAACTTGGTCAAGATCTACCCCATTAAGTTCATTGGGATCAATTCTTTCTAGGCATTCATGATCATCTTGATTATTATGTTCATTATGATTATCTTACTTATCATGTTATAATGAAATGATGTCAACATAATCATCTATTGACATGTATTCACAAATAATTACACCATTAAAAGAAAAAGAAACATTAATTGTATCCATTCTAGATGAAGTAGAAGGAATTTGGTTATGTTTTATGTAAACCCCACTTAATCTAGCACTATGCCTTAGAGGGACAAGGTAACTAACCTTCTTAGATGGCATAGGATGGAATCATACAAGCATGCAAGAGGCTAGGGACAAAGGTGAAAATGTTTATTATCTTTTGTGTGGGGAAATCATAAATCAAAATTGAAATTCTAAGACAAAAAATTTAAAATATTGGAAGGATGAATCCCTATGGATGACCTATAGTTTGACACAGTTTGACCAATGTAAAGGTTTACCAATATGTTTTAACCTAATTTGGTTTTAGAAATTCTAATAGAATAAAAACTAGTATGTGAATCTAGATTACTAATTGTTAGTGTAGAGTTTTTTCCCTTACATGGGTTATTTATCCTCTTTGTACTTTTTACCTAGCTTAGTTGGATTTTGAGGATAATAAGGCTAATTAAGCTTATTTATTGCATTATAATGATGTCATTCTAACATCATTATACACATGTGAGTGCATGGGGTCACTTAGTGGGTGGATGGGGTATCTATTCCACTTGGTCTCCTTAGTGCTTGACCCACTAAGGCCTCCAACCCACTAGTGTTTCCTTAGTGCCCTCTCCACACATGGAGGATGAACCTACCACTCAATTTGTTTAGTGAGTCACCAGTCCACTCAACAGGCCTATAAATGTACCTCATTTCAATCCAATGTTAAGGTGAATGGAAAACTCCTATTTTGTGTAATATTCTCGTATATATGATTTCATATGATTTTAGTTATTATGTGTTATGTGCTTAACTTGCATCTATCACAAACTTATGCACTCACATAATTCGGTATTCTAGTGAACACTTTGACATGGTATCAGATCCACCTTGGTAATCATGTGTCTAGTTTTATATTGTAAGCTTATTTTTGAAATATTAAGTTTATTTTTAAAATTATAAGGATTTGTCTTCACAATCTATATTTGAGGGTTTCAAAAATTTTGGGTGTTTAAAAATAAATCAAGTTTTTTGTTGAAATCTTGAAATTGTTTATATGTGGCTTATTTACCCACAAAACCATACTTGTATTGGTTTTTGTTTTGGTGTATAAGCTTTGTTTGCAGATTTATAAGAGCTGTTTATAAGATTCTCTACCTGTGGGTTTTATTTGGAAGTGTGAGTTTGTGACTGATAAAGGATTGATACAATTGACATCTTTGTTGACCTGAGTGTGGTTTGTATCAACTATTTTTCTTATGCTTGGGTGCCATTAATGTAGACCCAATAATAAAATCACATTTTTTGAGCTAGGGCACCATTTTTACCAGCTTAAAACTTTATTTTTCTGATCTGGGTGCCATTATTGCTCCTTTCAGTAAAAACATAGAACTGGGCACCATTATTTGCAACCAAATCACTCAGATTGAGTATCCACTAAAAAAAAATTGGAGCTATCTTGGCATCCTACTTGGACTATGATGCTTCATTTTGGGGCATGGGTTTCCATTGGGGTGCTCATTTCACTTGGAAATATTTTAGACCCTGCAAATACATTTGGGGTTGTCCAAAGTCATGCATACCTAAGTTTTATTAAAATCCAAACTTTATTTTTTGCCTTCTGTAATTTAAAATCATTTTTCTAAAACTATATATATTTTTTCAATAAATTTGCTCTCATAAGGGAATTTTCCCCTTAAGTGGCATGCATGTGAGTGGTAGAAGGATTGGTTAAGGCTTGTAATTGATTTGAAAAGGTCATTGGTTCAATTCTAATTCCATCGCCTGGTTATAAGGCCATGTTTCTTTTATTAGCCTTAGTGTATTTAAATTTGGTGCAGATTTAATTAAAATGGACCATAATGATGGGAACTCAATATTGTAATAACTTTTGATCGATAACTCAGAATCGAGTACCATCTTATTTAAAAGTTAATATTTTTTCATTTCCAATCGATTGGTTCCATTTATATTATAATTTTACTAAAATATAAAGTGTTAAAATCTGGGAGGGTCAAGCATAATTTCAAGGGGTTGTACAACTTATTATGATTCCATCTTTTTACATTTTTTCATTTTATTACAAACAAAATCACATTATCTAAAATGGATCTTAATTCAGTTGATTTGCTCACACATTTCAACTATCATGAATGGAAGGCTTCCATGTCACTCACTTTCTGAAACAAGAAGCTCTACAGGATAACTATGGGTTTGCAAATTGAACCAACTCCTATTGCAGAGAAAGAGAAATGGTTTGACAAGTGTGATGAAAATTTTAGTTTTTTATGCTTTTCTATGTCGTCAGATCTGCACTTTCACATTGAATCAACTAAAACACCCAAGGAAGTATGGGATACCCTAGAAAAACTTTTTGGGAAATTGGATGAGATGAGAGGGCATGATTTGGAAAATGATTTGATTAGTCTTAGCCCTAGTAGTTTTGACACACTTCAAGACTATTTCACCAAGTTTAAATCATTGAGATTGTAACTAAAAGAATATAAAATTGTTAAGAAGGGTCCATAGCTCATATTTTCCATCCTTGAAAAACTTGGTCTTGACTATTCTATTTTTGTCTCCACTTTCCATGAAACCAAGAGAACATTTGGTACTTCATGGAAGATGCCATCCTTTGATGAGTTTGTTGTTGACTTGACTCAGGAACAAGATAAACTAATTTAGATGGGTGCACTAAATTTCACTAAACCACATACTCTACTTGCAGGACTACTCCTAGTGACTAATTCACAATTTAGGAAGAATAGGGTAGATTTGCTCAATGTGTAGTAGTGTATATATATGTACTAGGTGAGGCCTTGATTTTTATATATATATATATATATATATGATTACAATTGGGAAATTTCTCACATAATCAACATGCGAGGCAAATCTACTAACCCAAAGGAAATATTTGACTTAAAAAGTAGTCATTATTGGGAGATGGTCACTATTGATAGGTTTAAGTCAATATTAACTGGTGATATTGACCCAGTGTGATGATAGAAACCTATTCACAAGAGGACTAAACTAAAGGCCTAGGGATATTTGTGCAGGATAGTATGTAGATTTGAAACAAATATGAGGTTCATGTAGGTGTGTAATAGTAGACCAGAAAGGTCAAACTTGTAAGGCAATATATAGATGTGAGAGAATGGGGGGTTAAGATCATGTTTGTGCACGTAAATCATGTGTGGTAAATATATGTTAAGATTTTCATTTGTAAGGACTCAATACCAAATTTTAGTATCTAAAATTATATATTATATTAACTATATTATAAGGTAAGTGCATGGAATTAATGGGCCAAAAGGGAGTCTTAAGTGGACTTTTTTTGGCTGAAAAATGAGAAACCTCAACTTATATGTATTATTTGAGATCATTACACTCAAAATTTGAAGATGTTATAAGAACATGAATAATAACATTTTAAGTCTAGTTTCTAGGATACTAATTTTGTTTGAAAATGGTCAAGTATAAGTGGGTCAAACAATTGAAATTCAAAGAAGTTCTCATGTTTTTCAAAAAAACTTAAAAGATAGACCGCTATACACCCCCATATTTTTTAGTGTCGTTTATTATTTTTTGAAAGCCTTTGGTAGAAAGTTAGATAAGATAATCTAGTATACAACCTATATAGTTTTTTATTTTTTAATGAATATATAATTTTTAATAATTTTACAAGTATATAGACCTTGGAAATGATAAAAATTAGATAATTGACTGTGCACCCCTTAACTACCTTAAAAAAATTGATTTTTTTTTAATGTGCATATAATTAGGCCTAGTTTGCAACCCTACATGTTTTTTAAAATTTGGATGAACCAAACAAAAGATGCATAAACAAAGACAAACATATATAGTTATGACATATAGTGGTACAAAAAGACATACTTAAAAATCAATATAGACGAAAAACTTAAATTAATACAAAAAATAAAAAAATATATATTTAAAAATAAGAGAGTGTGCTCGATGTCATAGAAATATTTTTAAGAAATGTATTGATGAAATTTATAATGTTTATTATGGTAGAATTTGATTTTTTCTATTTTTAGTAAAAACAGGGATTTGGCTATGTGTAGGTCCAAGCCTTTGGCTCATGAATTCAAGACATTTTTGAGCTTAGAGGCATGTGTTTGAAATTTTACACAATAAAAGTAAGTACGTGTAAAATCTCGTACATGTAAAATGTAAGATTAATATAATATAATAATGTTAATCCTAGGAGTAATTGTAGGATAGCTTTAATCTCGTAGTAGTAGATATATAGTCTACGTAGGAAGTTGAATAGTCTTCTTGGAATATGAAATGAATAATCACATGTTTGGCTATATATATATTGTGATATTTCATTCGTTCATTAATTCAATAACTTTGGTTTGCACCAAATTCTTGTTATTTATTTGTCATCCATTCTTGGCCTAATATTGGTATAAGATTAGAGGCTTTGTCTTACTTGATTCATTCTCCATTCCAATCTATTTTTAAAAAAAAATCCTCCTAATTTTAAGTTGTATAGCCTATATCAACATTTCAATATTCTTTTAAACATCAAAATTAGTTATTTAAAACCCTGAAAGAAGGTGTTTTCAACTAGTAGAAGGTGTTTTGAAATGTATTAGACAATTATTGGGCAATGTGAGACTTAAAAAATAAGAAAATTAATGTTGGGCATCATGTTTTTACAGACCTATGTGGCACTCTTTTAGTTGTGTGACCTTATTCCACCTATTTAGCTTCATTCTCTCTTATTTTTACTAGCTTTAGACCTATTTTTGCATTAAAAGACTACACATCTATCATAATTCCCTAATTTTGGCTTCTATGTGGTGATTCAAACAATGTTTGGCAAAATTTTGACACCTTGGACAAGTTTTCAAGCTCTTTCTTACTCAAGTACTATGTTACATTCAATATATATATTTTTTTGACATTAAAAAGACATTTTGGTTGTATTAAGGTGTCACATACGAAGCCATAGCCACATGGAAGTTGAGGAGATAACTTATATAAGTTAATTTTAATTTCTTTTATGTGATTTCTAAATAAAAGCATAATTTTTTGAATGGAGAATATTCCCACAAGGAAATAATAAATATATATTTTCCCTTTGACTTATTAAAAATTAATAAAAAGGTCATTTAAAAACTAAAAATTAGTTCATTTTTAAAAATTTAATCAAAATCTGAAAAACAAATCAATTTATGCAAATAAAAATAAAATTGTAACGTTTAATATCAATATTGTCTTTGGTTTGAATTTATGAGTAATGTCATCATGATTGAAAGACTACACTTCTAACTTAATATGGATTCAACAATGATGTTTATGGCATCATCCTAATGAACGGTTAGGGATAAATAAGGAACATATCATTTTCACATTCCCTTTGTTACCCATTTATGACTATTGATAGACATAAATACCAAAAACAAGCAAGAATACTTTGATTAAATGGGTTATCAAGCTCACATACAAGAACTTCTCACTAAACGGGTGTTGTAGATAGAGCAAATTTTTTTCACATACCGTCTAGGTACCATATACCATTATTCTCTTGCATGTTTTAACATCTCTTTCACATACCACTGGGTATATATATAGGATGAGCTTCTTGCACGTATCAATGGATATATAGGAAGGGAGAGCATATATAGAGGTTTGGTATATCGATTGGGTGGTATATAGAAAAGGGAACCTTTTTGGAATGATAAGGGACCATTCCATCTCCCAATACAATAATTATGCATTCAATCAAAAATATTATTAACACAACCCTAACCAGGAAAGATCTTTGCTTAAAATGGTCAAGACAGGTGGAAAATACACTCATTTTTAATGACTTGTGGTTAAACATTTGTGATGGGGATGAAAAACCTATTGAACCTAAAGAAGTGAAGGAGATACCATCCTAGAAGTTTTTTTTTCAAAACTATACAAGTTATTTGATGAGAATAATAAGAAATTTCTTGTCGCAAGAGATGTTTTTTTGTGAAACTTCAAAGGACACAATAAGCATCAGTTGACAATTGAATGGACTTGAGAAATATGCCAAATTTAATTTTTTCAAGGAGGTCAATATGGATATTCTAAACAATGAAGTGGGAACCTATAATTAGGAAATAACTGAATCTCTATTGACTCTTATAATTGAAAATTATACCCCCTAAAAAATAAAGTGAAACTTCATTGGAAGATGGTCCGATGTTAGAAAATAAAGGAGATTCAAATAAAAAATGAGGCACCTATGTTTCTACAAGTGTATCCATAAGAGTACAAAAGGTTAGATTTTCCTTCATTAGTGAAAATATCAAAATTACAGTAATGAAATAATGACCTTAAGCCTAGGACCTCATGAGCCAAAGGCAAGGATGAAATAAAACCAAATAAGAAGACAAAAAGCATGCAAAGTATACCTTCCTTTGTGGATTATTCACATTATCGAATGTAAGTAGAGTGTGGCTCATATTGTAGTATCAAAGGGTCCTTAGCAATGTCATATTTGAAGAGTGGAGCATCTCCCTTTGAAAACTTAAAGAATAGTTGATAAGAAGTGAAGCTGATACATAAGGTAGATCTGAGAATTGGCAGGGCTTAGCTATAAATCTTGAGCATGAAATATGGATAAGGGTGCCTCTTTATTTATAGGTAGAGTGACTAAATGTGAGCCCTCCATCTTACCTTTAAGATGGAGGGTGGAAAATTCACCCTCAAAATATATCTAAAAGAGACAATATGAGCCCTCCATCTTGTATGCAAGATGGAAGGTGGAGAATGCTAAGG
This sequence comes from Torreya grandis, assembly GCA_037957365.1. NCBI lineage: Eukaryota > Viridiplantae > Streptophyta > Pinopsida > Cupressales > Taxaceae > Torreya > Torreya grandis. The sequence goes on along the minus strand of JARHVA010002177.1, from coordinate 280,052 downwards.
AGAGGAAATGTGATCCCTCCATCTTGTATGCAATATAGAGGGTTTAGAACGATCCTCAAAATATATTAAAAGATGAAATATGAGCCCTTTATCTTGATTCCAAGATGCAAGGTGGAGAATAATCCCTCACAATTTGCTTTCACTATTGAAGGTGGGTCATAAAAGGATATGCCATGACATATTGAGGTTCTTTTTGGAAAGAGATGCTCTTTGAATGAGGTGGAAAAAGGAATTAATTCAAATTAAATTATAATTCCAAATCAATGGAATTATAATTAGAGAGAAGATTAATTAAACTAATCAAAAGATTAATTTAATTAATACAATGTGATGTGAATTTAGAAGATTTAATTATGATAAGGGGGCATGACTAATTGACTAAAAAGAGGGAAATGACTAGTGATGATTAAAAATATGACCAAAATGATAATTTGACAATCCACTACAATAAATTTCCCTAATTAAGGATACCCCAAGGTGAATTCAAATTTGTAGATTGGATGCACATAAGAATTTAGGATAAATAAATGATATTAGACCAGTTTGTGTATAATTTTTGGGAGCTCATTTTGTTTTACAATATTGACACGTAAGGTGATTAAAATGGAGTGTACATTTTTAACCTATTTGAGAAGGCATTATGAGACACAAAGAAGTAACTTCTTTTCAAATAATGAGAAGCCAAAAAAGGTAGATAAATCATTAGACGATGAAATAATGGATGTTGTAATTTCATCATTCCCAACTAACATGAGCGAGAGATTGAATGGAAAGATAAGATGTGATTTGAGTGGAATTAGTCAAGATTATGCCCCTTCAAGAGGGAATTCAGGGATAAAAGACACATATGGGCTCTCAAAAAAGAGAGGAAGAAACTATAATGAAAGAAAAGATTAACTCATGGATAAGATTATACCACTTGAGTTAACACTTGCACACTTTGATATGCATTGATGATGAATTGATTTTCCCCAAGTAGGGAAATTTTGGGAAGGAAACATCCCTAAAAAAGTGACACATTTTGAATTTCTCTAAACAAGGTGAATTGAATTAATTGGATGCACAAAGGAATTTAGGATGAACATAATATATTAAACCAATTTGTGTATAGTTTTTGAAAAGTCATTTTATTTTGCTATTTTGACACATAAGGTGATTAAAATGGAGTGTCTACAACAAGATACTAAAAAAAAGATACCAAAATGGGTCGAACATGAATTAAAAGATGTCAGACCTAATGAGGTTGGAAAAATATGCACTAGAAGTGCACACACAACCACATTACAATTATATAAGTTCCTAGATGAAATTCAATATAAGATAAAAAAAGATTACCTTGGAAGACCCTTCAGAAGAAGAAGTGAATTTTGATTTTGTCTATAAACCCACTTCCTTTAAACAATTTGGAGCACTTGAAACATGAAGAAATGTAATGAAGAGTGAGTATGATACATTGATAAAAAATGGAACTTTGAAATTGGTTGATCTTTAAATCAAATGTAAACATAATGGTTACAAGTGGGTCTTTCAAAACAAGTAAAAACTATATGGCTCACTTGATAAGCATAAAATAAGGTCTGTCACAAATGTATTTGCTCAAAAAGAAATATTTGTCTACAATGAAACCTTTGAACCAACATAAAAATAGACTACCATTCAAACAATGTTCACATTGGTATCTCACAAAAGATAAAACTTCACCAAATAGATGTCAAAATTGCCTTTCTGAATGTTGATCTCAAAGAGATAGTGTACATGACCCAACTCAAAGGTTTTGTAATAAACAACCAAGAACACAAAGTGTGTAAGTTATAAAAATCATTATATGTTTTGAAACAAGCCCTAACAGTGTGGTATGAAAAACTCATTGAGCACCTCCTGAACATGAACTTAAAACATTTTTATTTTGAATATGCAACTAATTTGTTCAAAACATTTGAAAAAATGGTTGTATTTCTAGTGGTTTATGTGGATGATCTACTCATAATAGGAAATAATGAGAGATACACTTCAAAATTTAAAATTGATGAAAGGATTTGAAATGATAGATTTGGGTTATCTTCATTATTATTTGGATATTGAAGTGATTCAAATATCAAAGTATATCTTTATCACTCAATATAAACACATTGGTAAAATTATAAGCAAATTTGGAATGATAAATTGTAAGCCTCTCAATACAACCATGGAATCAAATATGAAATTATTATAAGAAGATACCACAAATTTAGTAGATGCTCATTGGAAGTTTGATTTATATGACCGTAACTAAACCAAATATTTATGTCATTATTGGCGTTGTTTCTTAATTCATGCAAAAACCTAAAGAAAGTCATTGGGTAGTATAAAAAAGAGTCCTTCGACATATCAAAGGAACATATAATTTTTGCTTCAATGCAAGAGACTTCAAATTGGTTGAATATTTAGATTCTAACTATGTTGGTGATTTTGAAGATGGGAAGTATACTTTATGTTTTCTAATGAATTTGGGAACAAAACTTGTCAGTTATAAGTGAAAGAAATAATCAGTGTCAACAATTTATTCAGTAAAATCATAATATATGGCAACTTTAGAGGTAACCATAAAAATTTTGTGGCTCAAAAGGGTTCTTTTAGATTTACAAGAGCAACAAGTTTTGTCAACACCTTTCATGATTGACAACACATATATAATTAAAATGGTAAAAAATACATCTTTCAAGACCAAAATAAGTACATCAACACCAAATTTCATTTGATTTAGCAATATGTGAAAGTTGATAGTGTAAAATTGTTACAATGTCCTGTTACAAAATAACCAGTAAACATCTTGATAAAAGCACTAGATTGGCAAAATTTTGAAAAGTTCAGAGGCATGTTTGGTCTCATAATAACCCTTAAAAATTAAGGGGGGATGTAATATTATTGTAATATAATATTGTTAGTCCTAGGAATAATTATAGGAGAGATTTTATCTCATAGTGGTAGGTAGATAGTCTATGTAGGAAGCTAAATTATCTTTTTGGAATATGAAATGAATAGTCATGTGTTTGGCTATATATATTACAATCTATCATTTATTAATTAATGCAATAACTTTGGTTTGCACCAAATTATTATTATTTTATTTGTCATCCATTATTGGCCTAACAACTGTGTATACATAAAAGTGCATATGTGTTGTTATTTGCATTGACTTCATGGGTATATTGGCATGAATGCAGTTTTGCATGAAACATTTGTGAGATTTAGATAAGATAACCTAATAGTTTTCTAAAGGCCTAATAGAATCACTCTTAATTTGAAGATTGAACTTGATAATAATAAATTATATTATTATCAAGAATGTAGAATACATGAGCAACACAAATGCAAATGCATGAATTGATTCAATTGAATTGCTTGAATGTCAAAATGAGCTTACAAAGGGGGTATTTTTGGAAAATACCACTCAAATACCATTCATAGGATTACAACAAGTGTCACAATCATATGAGGTGAGATAATAGTAAAAACCCCTAAGTAAACTTAACTTGATAGAGTGTGAATGAAACCCAAGAGTGGAACAGATTAGGGGAATAACCATATTTACATCTAACAATGGAACTAGATAGGGAAATAACCTTGTTTACACCAACACCCACCTTTAAGTGAAAATTAGGGGGAAAACAAAATGAAAATATGTAAAAAATAATGAGTCTCAACAATAAGGCATACTGAGGTACCCATTTACAAAAAGATCCCCTCAAAACAAAAGAGAAGGAGAAAACCCATAGGAAAAAACTTCCCCCATGAGAGGATGATGGAAGAAGTCATGTGACCCCACTAAGAAATGTATTGAAATCCCAAGAGAGTTATGTGTGAATCCAAGTGTCCATATGGAGGCTAATCCATCTTGTTGTAATACATGGATGCTAGTCACTGTATCTACCAAGTCAAAGTAAAAATCAGTGCTGAATATGAGAATCACTCAAAAGAAACACTAATTTCTAAAAGATTGGGTAGAAGGACCCTGAGGAAGCATTACCTAAACTCCCCTCTCAATGCTGAATTGGGAGATGGTAATGGATGTATTTGTTGAATAATATAATTGAAATGGTAATAAATGATCACAAATGTAGGATTGGATTACAAAGAGGATCAATTCAAATTTCAGTCATGAAAAATCACAAAAAAATGCATAAGAATTGACAATATAAGCCAACCTATTCTAATTGGGTTTGCAAATGATAATGAAGGACAAATGAAGGAAAGTAATACCAATTACCTTCCCAAATGATTCCACCATCCAAGAGTGGCTCCAAGCATGTTTTTCTCCTTGATCTAGTGTTTTTATCTTTGTCAACAATGGATGTCAAGCTCATCCATTGTCTCAAGATCACTATGCATAACCTAGGCTCAAGATAAAAAATCTTTAATCTATGCATATCAAATGAGGCTTGCAAATAAAACACAATGATCAACACAAAAGGTCATGGAGACAATTATGCATTATAAGTTTATAATAATCTAGCTTAACAATGATGTTTCATACCCTTCTATTTATATAATTTCTAAATGGGCTAAGATCAACCGTGACTGTCCATCTCTAGATTGAGATGTGTGGCCATGAATTAATATTATATTTTTAATTAAATTCATAAATATCCTCATAATGATTTGGGAGGAAAGGGCATTAATTAAGCATAGGTGTCCATAATCCTGATATTTGTTGTATTTATGGCTTATGGATGCCACCCCATAGATCATGTCACTAGGTGATGTAGATATTGAGAATCAATTTCCAATAATGAAATAATCAATAACCTCCATGGAAAATCCACTTAAGCTCTTGATTTGAATTAATTAGCTTAAACAAGATTAATCAATTTTAGTGCAATGCTTTGGAAATTGGTGCATAATTAATCAAAATGGGTAGAAAGTCATAATACTGGGTTAAAATTTGACCCAATAAGAATTGGAAGGCAATGTTAGATGCGTTAGGACCATTATCTCATTTAGAATGTTTCCAACACAAAATAATAAAGGTATGTGACATATACTAATGAATTAGAATAAAAGAGTGATTTAGAGTACAAAAAGGTGAAATCATCATTTTGACTTGAAATGAATTGATCAAAGTTAGGAATCACATAAAATGCATTGCCCTATTTAGGGATACATTGGCCTAAATAGGCACTTGTATACGACAAGCTTAAACTATTTAACACATTTTTAGTGATTTTGGCCTGAATTATGCATTTGAGTGCAAATCGAGTAAGACTGATAATCTCAACACAAATAGTGTTAAGAAATAGATGTCTACATTTTTCTCCTGATTGAGAAGGCATAACGAGACATTTAGGTGAAGCAATGTCTTTTCAAAGAAAAGAGTTGTCAAGAAAAAAATGGAAATGACCCATGATGCCTCCTCAAGAGGACATACTAGGATGAAAGAGAAGGATGGACTCTCAAAAAGAGAGGGAAAGTGAGAAATTAACCCATGGAATAGATCACATCCAGATGAGCTAATGTTTGCATGTGTGGTTACCATAAATTATCAAAATATAATTAGAGTTATAATGGGCCCCAAAGACAAGGGGAACGAGAAGGATTCAATCCAAACATATAAATGACACACTTTGAACGCACCTAATTTAAGAGTGCAAGTTGTGTGCTTATGACATTGATCAATCTCGAGACAAGTTACATGCTAAAATATTTCCATCATGGGAAAAAGTGTGGAGAGCTTGGAATTAGAGGAAAATGAGAATCTGGTCTCTAAAGAGATGATAATAAGAATCACCCCAGTAGAGTAGATTTGATCATGATAAGATAGTTGTGCCCTAGTAGGGTTAATTTTGATCATTGATAAATAATAAATAATGGTATTTCCCCCATAAGGATTATTTAAATTTGTGACTTAGTTTAAATGTTATGCCCCAACATGGGCAAATTGGCAAGTAATTAGCTCAAGGATATAACCTAAAACATAGATTAAAGTGAGCGGGCACAAACGTAGATATGATGGTTTAATGGCCATGAAATCCATAAAAACTAGGCATACTAAGATGCACAAAGTGATGAAAGAGATGAAAAGAAGAATAAATATGGCCAAGCTAACCTGAGATATGTCATGTATCCAAGCATTGCCTACATAGTCCAAATGGACCTCAAATTAATGTAGTTTACCCAAAATTGGGAGAGAATGGAATGAAGTATGATGAAAATTGACCAAATATTTGATTATACTCATGATGTATATGATGAGATGCACGTCTAAGCATAGAGTCAAGTGTTAAACCTATTGAGCCTAGTTTATGCATAGTGATCTCGAGATCTATTCATTTGAGTTGTGTTGATGTTAAGACTTAAATCTAGAGCACAAAGTGATTACTATATCAAAATAAATTAGGCATCATAAGTATGAATAACTCATAATGACATGGAATTTTATTTGTATAGAGTTGGTTCAAATGTGAATACCTAGAACTAAGGATATTGGTAAAATAATGACCAAAACTAGAGTTACAACTATTTAAATTTAAACAGAAAAGCAAATAAAAATAAAAAGATAAACATAAGTGAACCTAACTTAAAATCAAGATATGAAAAATCAAGACTTAAATAGGAATAATAATGTTTAAAAATAAAACAAGAACAAATTAATAACATGAGATCAAGATATAAATAATCAAGATCCATGTGGACCATCAAGATGTTCTTAAAAACAAAAGAGAAGAGCAAACTCAAATAGGGAAACACATGACCAAGGTGAGACAACAAGTAATAAAAAGGAGAACAGAAGAAGAAATAAATGAAGAGGTAAGAAATCACAACAAAACACCATTAAAAAACAATAGAACACCAATAAAACTCAAATAAACACACAAACAAAAACCAAGTTAGTGCAATTTAAAAATAATTGTTCATGTACATGTAGTAGAGGCGTTACTTTCTATGACAATGTAAAAAAGAACAAGGACACAAAATTAGTTCCCTAATTAAAGAAGAACAATGGTAGAATAAATGTGGGAAGAGAAGAAAAAGAAAGGGTTGGCAAAGTTGACTCTAGATGTACAAGACAAGTGGATGTTACCTACATAGTTCTATGGATGCATGTTCTAACATGAACTTCAGGTCAAATGTAGTTCTCCCAAGAAGTGGGATATAAGACATTATGATGATCAAAAACATATGATTAATGTTATAGAAGAAAATGGAAGACTTGAAAAATGGGATTGGTCTTACAAAAAAGGCAAGAGGGACAAGATGACTTGCAAAACAACAAGCCAACGGGACTTAATTGCTTGTAAAATGATAAGAGCGTGACATGGTGGGATGAGGGAGAATAATCTTACAAAATAACAAGCACATGCGACAAGATGAGTTGCACAATGAAAAATCAGTAGGATAAAATGCTTGCAAAATGGCAAGATCATGAGGATCAGAATGTACAAAAGTGTAAGACAATGTTTTTGTTCTTTTCTGGGTCATTTCTAATGTTTTTGGTGTTTTTGAGATAAAATATGTACAAAGGAGACCAACTAGTCAAGGAGATGTGCATTTGAGAGTAGAAGTTCCAATAAATAGCTAAGTCGACTATAATGGCCCACATGGATATAAAAAATGGATTAGGGAACTAACTAAGAGTTCCAATAACAACTAAAGCTGGCTACAACGACACATGCTCACAAATCGATGAGAGTGAGGATATTGAAAAGATAATAATATTCACCAAAGATCAATAAATGTAATATAAAATAGTATGCAACACAAAATCAATCTGAAGAACCATACAAGAGGCAAATATCCTAAGATAAAAAGATGTCTTTGTTTACTTGTTTATAGAAGAAGCTACAAAAAACTATCCTAGTTGAACTACTTTGTAGAACTAGCATTGAAGGTGTTCATAATGCTGATGAGACATAATCATGATCATAATTGGTTGAGGGATAAAAGTGTTCAAGTTACAATAATCCCAAGACATAACAAAGAATATGGTTCTCAAAGAGAATGGTCCAAAGAATAAGGTTCAATAGATGAATGGTCCAGGTGGGATAAAGAATGAGGTTCTCGAGGAGAATGGTCCAAAGAATAGGGTTATCAAAAAGAATAGTATATGGTAGGATAAAATGTGTTTAGAGTGCTAATGATCTAAAACATTTCACTATCTAGAGTTGTGAAAGTAATAGGGCTCATGTGAAAACAGTCCAGGGTAGCATAAAATGGTAGGATAAAATTACTTCAACACAAGTTGCCCCTAAGTAAGGGGTCTTATAGATAATGGTTCGAAGCTGGCCACACATAGAACCTCTTAAGGTGCACAATGTTCATGGGCTCTAGAAGTTCTTCACCATTGGGTTTAACCAGTTGATATGCCCCTAATCCATAGTTCATCGTGATAATATATGGTCCCAACCAATTAGGTTGAAACTTACCTTTTTTCTTATGTTCAGTGTTTGTGTTCTTTTGGTTCTCTTTCAAGACCAAATCACCAATCTCAAACTCCTGAGGGAGAATGCACTTGTTATAACTTCTTTTCAATCTATTCTAATAGGCTTGTAAGTTTTCTAGGGCATCCAAACTATTACTATTAAGAAGTAGTAGTTCTTTCAACCTTGAGACTTTGTAGTCTTCATCATCTTCAATATGTTCTAGTGATACTTGTAATGATGGTAACTCTATCTCAATTGGGATAATATATTTTGTGCCATAAACAAGGGAATATGGAGTGGCTCTTGTTGGGGTTTGATGACTAGTTTTGTAAGCCCAGAGGGCAATAAATATTTTCAAGTGTCAATTATGACCAACATCATAAATAATCTTCTTTAAAATGGCTACAATGGTCTTGTTTGATGCCTCAGCTTGTCTATTGCCTTGTGGGTTATATAGAGTTTATTTCTTGTGCTTGATCTTGAATTTTTCATAAAGAGATTTTACATATTGGTTTACAAAAGATCCACCATTATCAGATATAAGGCAAGCTAGGATGTCATATTGATAGATGATATGCTAATGGATAAATTTGGCTATCTACTTCTTAGTGACATAAGTGAGAGGAATGACCTCAATCCACTTAGTAAAATACTCGATAGCAGTTAAGATATGCTTATGGCCATCTGAAGATGTTGGGTTAATTTTTTCAATGAGACCTAGTTCCCATGTTGAGAATGGCCATGGTGTTATGATCGACTGTAGTGGTAAGGAAAGTGCATGTTTCAAGTTTCCATGTTACTGATAAGGAACATAATTCCTTACATAATTTCAATCATCAGTCTCCATTTTTGGCCAATAATAGTCTATTCTAAGGAGTTTCTTTGCTAAGACTACACCATTGGTGTGGGCCCCACACATTCCTTCATGAACCTCCCTCAGCTCTAGCTTAGATTCTCCCAAAGATAAATAATGAAGAAGCATTCCATCATAGCCTTTATGATAAAGTGTGTTTCCAAGGAGGGTATAACATGATAAACAGTGAAGGAAGAGTTTTTTGTCTATTAATGGATAGGTCAGCTGGGAAAACATGATCATGGAAGTAGTTAGAAAAGTCTTGGAACCATGGTAATTCAGGTGGGGGATTGGGACCAGTAATGGCACATACCCTTTCTAAATATAGTATAATATATGCAAGCTGAAGAAGATTTTCAATAAAAATTTGATACTCTTTGGCACTGTCATTGATCTATATCATGGAACTAATCATTACCATTATATCGACTGCTCTGTTGTTGGCCATTGGAACTTGTTCAAACTATAAAGATTTAAAATGACCTTTGAGATTATCAACAATTTGCTTATAAGGAACAAGTTTGTCATCTCTGGTTTGATACTGATCAGTGGTTTGATTGGTGATCAATTATGAATCACCATAAACTTTTAAGCTCTGAATATTCCACTGTATAGCAAGGTGAAGCCATATAATCAATGCCTCATACTTAGCCATATTGTTCATACAATGAAATTGTGTATGAAATGCTTTGGGAATTAGATCTTCTTGGGTTATAATCAATAATATGATGATTCTAGATCTACAAAATGTAAATGAACCATCAAAATATAGCTTTCATTATTTAGGTTCCCATGACGATTGTTCTATTACCATAATAGAATCATCTTAAAATTTGAATTTGAGTAGTTGAGTGTCTTCAATATGGGCTTCTACAAGTTGATCAATAATAAATTGCCCCTTGATTGCTTTCTAATTTTGATACTCAATGTCAAATTCACTTAGGGGCATGACCCACTTAGTCATGTGTCCTTAAAGAGTTGCTTTAGATAATAGGAATTTGAGAGGATTCACCTTGGTGATGATAATAGTTTTGTTGTTTAACATATAATGTCATAATTTTTTAGTAGCAAATACCATAACTAAACACATGTTCTCAATATGCGTATAATTATGTTCATAAGCCACCAGAGTGTGACTTAAATAATAGATTGCATATTCTTTAGCTTGATCATCATGTTAGGCCAAAAGTTCCCCCAATGCATGCTCTGTTGTTGATATGTAAAGAAACAGAGGTCATCCAGGTGTTGGTGGTCTCAAGATGGGTAGATTGGCCAAATATGTATTGAGTTTTACAAATGCTATTTGAAAATCTTCATCCCATTAAACACGATCCCTTTCTTTAAGAGATGGGTAAATGGGTGGTACTTATCTGCCAGTTGAGAAAGGAACTTGTGTATAGATTAGATCTTTCCTTACAGGTTTCATAGATATTTAAGATTATTTGGTAGAGGCATTTCCACAATAGTCTTGACCTTATCAGGGTCAACTTTGATCCTTCTTTGTGATACTATAAAACCTAGTAATTTACTTAAAGTGGCACTAAAGACACACTTATTAGGATTCACATGGACTTTATATTAATGAAGCCTCTCAAATATTCTTCGTAGAACGTCAAGATATCTAACTCTTGTTATTGATTTTGATAGTATGTCATCAACATAGTCCTCATCAATATCATATATCATGTCATGGAATATGATAGTCATAACATGCTGATATGTGTCTCTAACATTCTTCAAGCCAAATGGCATGACTTGGTACCATAATGTTCCCCACAAAGTGGTGAACATAGTCTTGTGTTGATTTTATTGGGATATATTGATTTGGTTATATCCATAAAATCCATCCATTAAGGACAACATCTCATACCCAACAGTCGAGTCGATAATCATGTCAATGTTAGGTAGAGGAAAATAAACACGCTTTATTGATATCTTTAAAATTAGTAAAAATACGTATACCCAGGGTCTTTTCACTCAATCAGACTATGTTTGAAATCCATTCAGAATATTTTAATGGTCTAATGACACCTACTCTTAACAACTTTTCCAATTTTTCTTTAACTAATAGGGCGATGCATGGATGCATCTTCCTCAATTTCTACTTGATTAGTTTGGCATCAGGATGGACAATAAGGTGATGCAAAACCAAATTTAGGTCTAAGCCTGACATGTCAAAGTATGCCCATACAAAGATGTCAATATAATCCCTTAGGAGGGATATATTTTGTTCACGTTCTACTTCAGTAAGGGAAGCTCTAAGATAAACAATTTTGGGATTCTCATAAGTTCCCAGGTTCACTTCTATTATGTTTTCCATAAGGAGTGTGGATCCATCTTCTAGAATTGTAGGCAAGGTATGATCATGATCATCTTCTTCTACTACATCTTCTTACTATTCCTCCCAAAGATCTGGATTGTGTGATGAATCAAAATCTGCCATCTCAGGTAAAGGCTAAGTAGTAAAAGCCTCTATTAACTCAAGATCGAGATGCTCAAACATTTTTTATTGTTATGAAGATATGCTTGTAATTGCTTTAGAACTTGGGCTAGATGGACCTTTTGTGTCCTGAGGGGATGAACAAACTTTCTCACGTGAGAGTGCCTAAAATAGGTTTTCACTCAAAGGCTTATCTTTTTCTTTACTTTTTCCCAAATCGATGAGCACCTCAAAGAGGTTTTCACCTGAAGATCTCAATATTTCATTTTTATTGTGACTAAGCAAGTTTAACTGCTCTCCAAAGTAGGTAGAAGGATCCAATGAAAAATCAAAGCCTTGTTTATGATCACCAATGGGCAATCCATCTCTTAGGCCCATGTATTCTGTAATTGATTGTTCATTTTGAAACTCATCATGTCATATGACCAAATTTTACTGGTCCCAATTAATGAGTTCAAGATGGCAAAGGCATATGGAACAATGAGGGTTTGCTTTAGGATGGGAAGCTCTAATAAAGGCATGGGGTTCTACTTCAGTAGGGGAAGCTCTAATGGTAGATCTTGCTTCAAGATGGGAAGCTCCAATATTTAAGGTCAAAATGACATTATAATCATATAGGTCTATGTCAATAAGCTCATCAAAATGGCTATAATGGGACATTACATCACTGCCAAGAGTATCTTCACTGCTCAATTTAGAATCACTATCGAAAGTTATGAGGTCATCCACAAATGGTATAAATTTGAGACCATAATTCAAATTAGGTACTCCAGCTAATAAGGGTTCCAAGATTCCTTGTGCCCATGGGCCAAGGCCTTTTCTTGTATAATCAAGATGATCCATGATCTGATTAGGGATAGGATACTTTGAAATCTAAAAGTAATCAATAAGACCTTCAGAATATAACTAGTCTCCCTTAGTAAAATCCTCTTGATCTTTCTTTGGCACAATAACAGGTACAAAAACCACATGTGGTTTTTGTTATTTCTTCTTCTGTTGCTAAATCATGGTGGGTCCATTAGGATTATTTAAAGGTTTAGGATTACCAAATGTTTGTATATTTTCAGGCAACTTTACAACATATAAGGCATCCTTAAGACCGTACATGGAAACGCCCACATCTTTAATAATAACTTGCTTCACAAGAGTTACATGAAATAGATTAGTCAAAGTCGAAACAAGATCACTAGGGTTGATGTAATTGGATGGAGGTGGATGTGAAACTATGGATTTATTCTTCTTTGCAATGAATTTAGACCTTGGACAATAATTATAATTGCATAACTTAGCCTCAAGATGTTTATAATACTCCTAAGGTTGTTGATCAGTAGGAATAATAACCTCAATCCCATCATGGGGAAACTTAAGGCACTAATGTAAGGTGGAGGGAATGGCCTGTACTTCATCAATCTAAGGATGAACAAGAAGTATGTTATAAGGCAATTCAATGTCTATAATATGAAGCAAAATATGGTGTGAATTGAACCTAATAATGTTTGGAAACCAAATAGTACCAATAGACTCCCTTTTGGCATTATCGTAAGCCTTGATGGTGATTATCTCTAATTGAATGTCTTTCATAGTGTAACCCAATATTTGTACTAGCTTAAGAGATATGATGTTCATCCCTGAATCATTATCTATAAGAACCCACTTGATCATATTATTTTCAATGATTACTTCAATATATAGTGGGTTATTATGGCTTGGTCCAAGTACAAACATGTATTTTTTATCAAATGTGACTTGACAAAATGAAGACAAATGTCCCACAAGGTTCTAGAACTATTTAGAATTTATATCATTGGGAATAATGGATTGTTGCAAAAGATTATTCAGGATAATTCTATAGACTTCAGATGTCTACAAGAGATCCAAAATAGAAATTTGTGTAGGGGTTTTGCTCAATTGGTCTGATAGACTATAAGGATTTTCAACATTGAGATGAAACAACTTGGCTTTGGCTGGCACAGTAGTAAACTTTAGATCCATTGGTGCAATGTTCACATTGAGTTTCATGGAAGAAGTAGGCAAAGGGCCCTATAGAGTAACTCATGAGCACTAATTGTGACTGTGCAAACTAGAGGTGGTAGGGAACCAATATAATAAAAAGATGAAGGTAAAGGGCCTTAGAGGGTGATTTTCGAGCATCTATCTGCATTACTAAAATTTTGAGTCAAAAAAGAGCCATTATAATTAGAGAAAGGGTGATATCCAAAAATACTAACCCATACAAATGGAGTTATAATAGAATTATGTGAACTCAACATGTTATTACTAGAGAGAGAGGGTGTTAACCCTATAATAATGGATCTCATAATGGTTCACATGGTCTGATAGGAACAGTGGCAATGTGGGTTACATAAATGCATCCCACAATGTTATTATAGTTATAAGGCATGTTATTGTAACCCAAGTTGTTAGTATGGGTATTATGATCATGATTATGCTGATTATGATTTTGACCTTAATTCTAGTTCTGATTCCACCTTTGTCCTTGATTTTATCCTTGGTTTTGGTTGTTCCTTGGTGGTGATTGATTATGTCAAGGAAAGGGGTCCTTATAGATTCCCATATCTTGATTAGGGGCTAGCTTAATCTCAACTTTTCCACTCTCAATGAGATCTTCAATAATATGTCACAATTGGATGCAATGATAGGCACCGTGACCAATAACATGATGAAATTTGCATGATTCATTCTCTTTGTACCAATTTGGTTTCAGTTTATCTTATGGCCTTGGTACTCACTATACAATTAGGTTAGCTAATACGAGCTTTTGGAACACTATTTCAATTGGTTCTCCCAATTTGATAAAGACCCTGAAACTACCATGGTTTGTCCTTTGTGAAGGTTGTCTCTATAAATTAGGTGGTGGATTAGGAGGAACTAATTATACATTTGGGGCTAGCAAAGCCTACACCATTTGTACATGCCTTTTTTTAGTCACCCCATTTCCAACCATGTTCTGATTCTTGGGACTAGAATATTGATTCAGATTTGAAGTTTGACCCTACACCAAATTATTGACAAGGCCCTTGGTAATTAGAGCCTTCTTAATCTACACACCCTTGTTGATAATCTCCTTAAACGAGTTACCATAAGTACTAGATTATGCGTGACCTTAAGATGTAAGTTTTGTGCAAATATGTCTGCCAACTATTTATCTAGCAAATTATGTTAAAATCAACCTGTTAATGCCCTCCTCTCTATAGATAGGTGGTGAAACTTTCTTCATCACATTATTTGGATTTTTACAAGTCAACAATGGTCAATTCATGCTCTATGTTGTATGACAAATGGTTGATAAACTTTTTTGACAAGTCATTCCAATCTCTAACCAATCCCTTGGGTAACTTAAGTAGCCAATGTAAGGCTTTCCCCATTAAACTTCATGAGAAAAATCAATGTATACACGCTACTATAAGCAACCTCTTGGCATAATACAAAAATTCTCGAATGTGTTCACATGGGTCCCCTTTTCCTTTGTATTTATCAAACTTTGGTGCCTCAAAATGAGACAAAAAGGGGACCTGGAGAATAAATAGATCAAATGGATATGGACATATCTCATCAAACTTGTATTTTTTAACTCTGTTATTCATCTTCAATCATGTCACATTCTCTTTCATAGAGTTTTACTCTTGCATGTTTAGTGCATTCATGAGTGGAACATTATTCTATTGGGGTAGTATGTGTCTTTATTATTGTGTGGATTTGGTAGGTATGCACACCCTATGATCCTTGACATGGTCTTGGTTTACTCCTTAAGTCAAGTAGGTAATAAGTTGATTCTTAGGAATTTTTTGCCTTGAATCAATCATGTTATGCTAGTTTTGGGGAGTTCTTTGTCTATTCACCACTGTACATGTTGGTTTAGATGAACTAGCTAAATTATCTTGAGGGATATTCTTAATTCAAACCAAATGTTTGGGTCTCTACATTTGTAAAGTGATAAGAGGATCTTAATGGTTAAATAATGTGTGTTTTGTGTCTAGTAAAACATTTTGCACAACCTCTTATGTCTTGCTTTGTTCATTTGAGACTCCTTGATCAATCATCATTGTGTTCTCAACCAATGTTTGTTGTGTAGGTTTAATCATGTTTCCTTATTCCTTAGAAGCATAATTGTGGATTGAAGTAGCAACTAAAGAGTCAGTTAAATCCATGATAAGCTGATTGACATTCTATTGACTTGTTTTCTTAATCTTGGTGACAAGATCTTGATCAATTGGTTTTGACTTTATAAGTATTTATTTTCCCTTGTTAGAAGAAGATAATCTGTTTGTGTTTGTAATGTTTGTGAAAACTTGATCTTATTGTTATTCTCCTTTTCTAACTAAGGTGTGAAATTAGTCTATAGGAAAATCTGAGGGTAGTCTTGTACTAGATTCTATCAACCTAAGGAGTGTTTCATCTTGGTTCTCTTAATATTCAGTATACTCTTCCTCAGATCTTATAATTGTAGGAATGTCCTCAAAGACAATAGAATTGTCTTGACCATTATAAAAATTCTCATCCTCATAGCTAGGGTTGTGAGGGACCCCACTATGAGTGAACATTGAGTCATGTCAAAAAAAAGGGGTGCTATATACGTTTGACTAGATTTGGATCAATGTTGTGCAAATGTTTAAATAAGGTATGGATTTTGATCTTTCTTCCAAACAAATGACTAAGGTACTAAAGAGACTATAAAAGGAGGGTGGCTTGGAACCACAAACAATTAGAAGAATGTGTTCACAAATTTACTCAACCTTAGGTAGGGTTGAAATCATATAAATTAAAAGAGGCTATGATAAATCAAGAATCTAAGGTGAAAATTTTTGAGCATAGTCATTGATGCTTAGGTGTCATTAATGTCAAAGAGAGCATGTGATATTAATGCATTAATGACAAAATACTCAGATTGATGGTTTGGAGAGTGTTTGACTTAGTGAGGTAATTAATGGATGATATTGAAGGTATGGACATGTTGCAAAGAACCTATGGGGTGTTATGAGTGCTTAGAGTGATTATGGAAGTAAAAGGAATTTATCAGAGCAATCAATTGAGTGTCTAGGTTCAAGTAGTTATCTTGACAAATTAATATGAGTGAGTAGATTGATGACATTATATTTCACACATGTAAAGGTTTTAGGAGCAAGTTTATATATGGATAGATTCCCCTATGTGAATAAATCATATAGTTCAAATTTTAGGTATGGATATGGAGTGTAGTAAACATTATTAAGGTGCAAAGTTGGCTTCTCAGACAAAATTTACTATGTTCCCATACTTAGCCAAATCTATGATATTTAAGATCTATGATGAGCATTAAATTGATCAAAGATATAATGGTGAGCAATTTATTTGATCAGATAAGGATCCAATGGAGCGTGTGATATTATCAAATAGAGATCAACAACGTGAGTGATGTCAAATTATCAATGGTTCTCGAGATTACACATGCTAGTGGCAAGTGTCTCAATCTTGATAATTTGATAGAAGATCAATGACACGTGAGTGCTCATACAAATGTAGATCAACAGAGTGCATTAAGTCAAATAGTCAATGTGCATAGAAGGTGTATGCAATAAAAAATGCATCATGTCCATAAATCAATCCTAGATCAGATGGGATGGAGCACACCTACACTTCTGATTAGGGAACATATAATTGTTAAGTGGGAGCATAACCAATATGAGGATCTGATAGACCCGATTAGGGGATCACTTATCACAACACACCATGTGAGATAGGGTTCTAGATCCCATAGTCTAACATAATCACATATCAACCCTAAAAGAGTCTTAAGATTTAATATTTCACTAATTTAATAACAATAAAAGTAAATCTAATCTAGTGCGCACCAAAGCTTGTGGCATAAAGTGGGGGTTAGTAAAGCAAATCAATCAAAACATGTATAGGGAAATTAAAATAAAGTCTGAGTAACACCCTAATACATAGAATATGAAGAGTAATATTATTTGAGCCAACACTTATGCTACTTCTATCTACTAAAAGAGAGGAAAACAAAGTTAGAATATACTTACCTAAATGTGAACCTGTCAAGACTCAATCTCTCCCTTAGCCAAAGGGGCTTCATAAGAGGTTGTTGTGGTTCATAAGGATCACTTTGTCAGGCCAAATCATCCAAGACCTATCCATAAGAATAAATTCTCCAAAATAATAAACCTAAGCTAAGTCTCTTAAAATAGAATGGTAGAAGAGCAGATTGTGAAGAAGCATGAGCAAATAATAACTCTTGATTGCATATTCTAAGAATGACTAAAATGACCTTGTATTTATAGGAATATCTTACCCTAAAATTATTTGAGAATGTTGATTGTGCTAGGTTGACTTGGTTAACCTAGCACATTTTTGGGCTAACTCACTAGGTTTGTGCTAGGTTAGTCAAAAGGCTAACAAACAAAAAGAGAGAAAAGGTCTGCAAACTATACTAGGTCGACCAAGTTGACCTAACATGTTGAATAGGTCAAAAGGATGCCAAGCAAGGAAATGAAGGATATAAAGAGGAAAAAAACTAGAAGACCGTGCAAGGAGAAACAACTTAGGGAAAGGTTTTAGGAACTATTTGGATTGATAATAATGTGATAAAAAGGGACAACAATCCTACAAGGCACCAAAGGTTTTCCCACCCCTTCCTCAGTACACCCCTTAGGGCATGCACTTAGAGAGATTGAGTCTTGATGGGTTCTTGTAAGATGTAAAACATCAATACTCAATAAAAGTGTGAAAATATTATGTGTATATTTTTTCCCCACTCAAAGCTCATCACATGTCACTAAGGTGTAACAGGGGATGGTGCTTTGAGAAAAAAACATAAAGACACACACAACGCTAATGCTAAAAAAAGTTGTAGTATTTTAAGAGCATAAAATAACTAAAATTAAATGACTAAAAGGGAAACTAAACTATAAAATAAATAACTAAAAATTAAATGTAATGCATACCTTAACTTACCTTTTATTGCAGGATGGTTGTCTACTGTGTTGTTAGTTTTGATTGTGTAGGGCATAGAGACTAATTTTGACAAACCCAAGAATACAAAACTAAAGAGAAAAAACAAACAAATACAAGAAAATCCAAGATAGTTGGTGGTATGAGGATGAGACATACTTGGGAAATTTGGCAAGCTAGGGTGATAGGTGTTATGTTAGACCAAATGACCAAGTCAAATAAATAAGAGTAAATTGGGTAACCAAAAAGCCAAGGCTAATAAAGATCAAAAAACTTAGATAAGTTATCCTAAATTAAGAAAGACAAACTCACCAAATCAAACCAAGGACACATATCAAACAAGATGGTAAAACAAAATGAAAATAAATGGTAAAAAGGCTAATTAAAAAGATAAAAAATAGTAAAACAACATTGATGAGTGAGTAGTAACAATCCACATCTCAATCTTCAATGGAAAAAGGATGCATAAAAAGGAAAACAACATTGTCAAGTGAGCAGTAACAAACCATAACTCACTCAACAATGGAAAAAGGGTATGAACTCACGTGTCCCAACAACAAGACAACAAAATCATGATAAATGGAAAAAGGAAAGTAAAGTAAGTCTAGTAATTGTAAAATGAGGTAAATAAAATAATCCAAATTTACTCAAACATGTTGTTTTTCTCTAAGGATAGATAAAACTGAAACAAAGTAGTGCTAGCATGTTTTTAAGAGATGAAGAAGAAGGAATTAGAGAAGAGAGAAAACAAATTTGGAATTACAATTTATCTATTAAGGGGGGAAAATGAAATGGGTGGAAGGGAGAATGAAGGAAAAACCAAGGTAGAGATAACTCTTTATCGAAGTTAAGACACTCAAATTAGGTTTGTCAAAACAAGAGGATTTTTGACCTTAAGAACTATGAAGAAATTCTCTTAGAGACACAAGTCTTGGGTAAATAAATGGAGTATATAGATCATCCCATGAAGGTTATATGCATGAAAATTAAAATGGACCTACCTCCCCATGATGTGTTCCATGTTCTTTAGGACCCCTTACAGAGTCATTGATCGACTGCAAAGATTGGGTACTTGCATGAGAAAGTAGGTAGCACCATAGAGTTTTTTGAATTCCCATATTCCAATCTACTGGCCTACTGCACCCCAAAGGACTTTGGCTCTATGTGAAGTCGATTGTGGAGTTTGATATTTGATTAGAGATAAGATATGTGCTTTTAATCACATCTTTTGGTGTGAATTTAACTTTTGAGATTTGTATGTTGCCTTTTAAATATCATTGCCTTTTGTTTCAAATGATTTGGATTTTAACTTTATTTTGATGGTTTTTTCTAGATTCCTCCTCCATATGGATTTGGAAAACCAAACATGGGTGCTAAGGATGACTTTCATTTGAAAACTTAGGACATGGTTTCTAAGAGAGAGAAATTCAAAGAGCATGGGGTCTAAGATTCTCATAAATATAGGAAAAATAAAATTTCTATCTTGAA
The DNA here is from genome assembly GCA_037957365.1 of Torreya grandis. Classification (NCBI taxonomy): domain Eukaryota; kingdom Viridiplantae; phylum Streptophyta; class Pinopsida; order Cupressales; family Taxaceae; genus Torreya; species Torreya grandis. The sequence goes on along the minus strand of JARHVA010002177.1, from coordinate 259,915 downwards.
TTTGACCTTGTTTTATCCAATGAGGAGATGAGAGAAAGGAGAAATCATGAGGAATGACACATGAAACAATTTGAATTGCTTCAAATTACAAAAAAATTTGACAAAGGGAAAAAAGAAGGGATAAAATGACATTAAAGTGTGATTCCTTATCATAAGAAAGAGGGAAGTGGAGGAAAACATGTTAACATAGATTGTTTGCATAGATTTCATTTAGCAAAAGAAGAAAAAAATAAATTTGAGAACAAGTATCAAGAACATGTAAAGAATGGTAATTTTATGAGGAGGGTCGGGTCCTATCAGTGGTCTTACAAAGCAACTCATAAAAGAGATACCCACAAGGGTGATAATAAGTAAGGGAAAAGCAAAAGTGAGGGAACCTTTGTATAAAGCACCTCACAAAGAAAAACCCAAAGGATGCAAAAACAACATTGACAAGCAGCAAAAAGGAGAAATAAAATAAGTAAAAGATGGTGGTTTTGTGAGGGATGTTAGGTCCTATCTGTGATCTTAAAAATCAACTCACAAAATAAAACCCAAGGAATACGAAAAATAAGAGAAAATACAAGAAGATAAGGAAGACTATGGTATATCAAGAAACCAAAAGATCAAAAAGGGGGACTAAAGGTTTGTAAAAGGAAGGAAACTACTACAGAGGGAGAGACCCATGCTTAAGTAACCTACAAAAATTGTTAGAAATATATAGATAGTAAACATTATAAGAAGGAAATGTTTAGGCAAAATAATTTTTAAGAAATTGAGCATTGGTGGGCTCTTTGAAAACATGGCCTTCATTAATTTGAAGATGATAAGTGCTTGGACCAAAAACATCTTTAACTAAATATGGGCCCTACCATTTTTGGGCATATTTGCCTTCTTTATCATGGGTGTAATCTAATTTAAGGATAAGATCACCAACATTAAAAGTGCATACTTTAACACGTTTGTTATGTTGTCAGGCAATGTAAAACTTGTATTGGTGGTTATGTTGTAATGCAGAAAAGTGACACTCATTGAGAAGATCAAGGGCATGAAGGTGAGATTCACATAATTGTTCATCGAGAATAATGCCTTGAAGAGATATATGTAGAGAGGGAAGCTCAAATTCTAATGGAAAGACCAACTCAAAACCATAGACTAACAAAAATGGAGTTACCCCAATGGCAGTACAAATGCTAGTCTGATAGGCCCAAACTATAGGGTAAAGATGATTATGTCAATCCGTGTGGTTTTCATGAATTATCTTTTGAAAAATTTTGTTGAGAATTTTATTGGTGGCCTCAGCTTGACCATTGCATTGTGAATGATAAGGCGTGGAAAACTTGTGATTGATCTTGAATTTGGTACAAAGTTGTCTAACATCTTTGTTTTTGAAATTACCACCATTATCTGAAATGATGGTATGAGAAATGTGAAATCAGAAAATAATTTGGTTAAGAATGAACTTGGAAATGGTAGGACTGGTAACATTAACAATGGGCATGGCTTCTACCCACTTGGTAAAGTAATCAATAGTGGTGATGATAAAGACGTGCCCATCTTAGGAATGGAAAAATTTACCAATGAGATCAAATCCCCATGTGGAAAATGGCCAAGGAGATTCGATAGTTTGAAGCTTGATAAGAGGTGAATGGATAAGATCATCATAAAGCTAACAAGGATTGCATTTCTTAGCAAATTCAATTACATCTTTTTCAAGAGTAGGCCAAAAGTAACCCATATGTAGGCATTTACATGCTGTAGCATGTCTATGATAGTGACCACCACAAATTCCCCCATGTACTTATTCAAGAAGAGGAGGAACCTTATCTTACATAACATAACAAAACAAGGTACCTTCAGCATTGTGATAGTAAAAGATGTGATGTCAAAATACATACTTAAAAAATTTTGTTTACGAATGTGTGTCTTTTCATGAGAATCTAGATCAGGAGGATAAGTTTAATGTTATAAGTATTGAATGATAGCTTGATACCAAGGGCTTTGTCTAATATTCACAACCTTGTTGTGATAGATAAGTGAATTAGGTGGTTGGATAGAGGATGGAGATTTTTTGATTTGTATAATAAAGGAAGGATTAGAAAGAACTTGATGAGGATGAAAGAGAGAAGTTGAAGAGGCAAGAGAATCAACAATGGAATTTTGGTCTCGAGGAGTAGTCTTGATAGTGAAAGAGACAAAGTCCTTAGCAAGAGTGGTTGCAATTTGATAATATGTAATGAGTTTCTCAATTTTACATTGATAATCACCATTAACTTGACAACAAATGAGCTGAGAATCTCATAAAGCATGAAGATATTGGATGTCTAGATCAAGAGCAGCTCTCATGCCTAAGATGAGAGCTTTGTAAATGGCCATATTGTTAGTGACATCAAAGGTAAAGCAAAAATCTAAAGGAATGATCTTACCAAGAGGGCTAGTGAGAATGTAACCTACCCTAGCTCCTTAAAGGCATTTAACACCATCAAAGTGGAGGGTCCAAGTATCCTCATGCAAGCCAACATTAATTTTAGGGAGCTCCTCGATAACTACCCTTGGTTTAGTAGTACTAAAGGGAGGGGAAGATTATTGGCTTAAAGATCAATAGTAAAGCTATGAAAATAGTCTTTAAGGGATATAGCTTTATTAAGACCTTCAATGAAAAGGATATTGTCATTGGGAAGATCATTTTGAAGCAGAAAAGTGGCTAGAATGGGAGCTATGACAAGTTGGTCAGTTATGACTTGACCTTTAATAGATTTTTGTGTGACGATGTGGAGATTGAATTCCATAAGTAAGACCATCCATTTACAAATTCTATCTCTAGGAAGAAAGGCTTTAGAGAAGAAATAATGACGAGGGTCAAAATGAACGATGATAGAAGTAGTTTGTTATAACATATAATGATGAAGATTTTCAGTCGTAAAATAGATAGTGAGGTAATCACACTCAATTTTGGTATAACGTGTCTCATAATCAATGAGGCCTCGGCTAATGTAGTAAATAACATACTCTCTTCCTATATCATCTTGTTGGGCAAGCATTGCCACAACTGAAATAGGTGTGGAAGAAGTATATAGAACTAATGGTTTATTATTGGAAGGTAGACAAAGTGTAGGTGGATGAAGTAATGACTCTTTCATATTATTAAAGTTTTTTTTACATGGATCCATCCATTCTAAAACTATACATTTCTGGAGAAGGGAATTGATGGAGTGAATGCGATAAACCATTTCAAGGATAAATTATCTAATTTCCCCAAGTTTGCCTAAATAAGTATAAATATCAGGAATAGATTGAGGAATGGGCATGTTAACAATATCACTAATTTTGGTTGGGTCAACATTGATGCCATGGAGAGAGACTAAGAATCCTAATAATTTTCCAAATATGACTCCAAAAACACATTTAAAAAGATTAAGTCTAACTTTGTATTTAAGGAGACAGTCAAAGATGATAACAAGATCATAAAGATGGTTCTTATGATGTTTGGATTTAGAAATTAGATCATCCACATAAGTTTTAATAATTTTATGGATGAGATCATGAAAGATGTGTCATAGCACATTGGTAGGTAGCTATGGAATTTTTAAGTCCAAAGGGCATTTTGATATAACAATAGGTGCCCCATTCCGTGGTGAAAGTAGTCTTATGTTGGTCCTTAGGAGCAATGTGAATCTGATTGTATCTCAAGAAGCCATCCATAAGAGATAACACTTCGTAACCAACCATGGAATCAATGATAGAATCTACTAAAGGTAAGGGGAAGTTTTCCTTAGGATAAATGAGATTAGGGTTATGAAAATCAGTACAAACATGGATGACCATAGTGACCTTCTTCCAAACAGGAACAATGTTAGAAACCCATTCAGAATAATCTACTGGTTTAATGAATTTAGCATCTATTAGTTTAATGATTTCCTTATGACATAGATTAGTAACTTCAGGTGAGAATTTTCATTGCTTTTGATGCACTAGCTTAGCATTAGGATAAGTGATGATGTTATGAACCACAATACTAGGGTTAATATCGGGCATGTGTTGGTAGGACCAAGTAAATGCATCTTGATATTTATCAAAGAATAGGCTAAAGTTATCATGTTTAGATGGTGAGAGTTCTTGAGAAATGGTAATGGGTTGAGGACAAGATTGGGTACCATATTCGATACGAGTTATTTCTTTGATAAGCATGGCATTGTCATCTTGAAAATGGTAAGGTGAGTTAGGTAAGACAAAAATTGGATTTGTTTTAAGATCTATGCTAGCAACAAAGTTGTTGAAGTAAGGAGTTTTATTCTTTAAATTTCCAAGTTTATGATGTTGTTGAGGAAGTTGAGGTTCCAGGGCATGAAGTAACTCAAGAATAGCTTCATCACTAGGCAAGGTAGGAAGCATACCATAGTATTCAACATCTACTTCAAGATATATAATTTTATTGCCATGATGATCATATTCAGAATGAATCTGATGGACATCGATTGCCTTGGCATTTAGTGTAGTTTTAAAAGTAGATGAAGAGGATTGATTTGAAGAGATGGGAGTGTGGATAGATTCAATGATGGGAGAAGAATTTGAAGAAGTTATAGGATCCATAGGACGTAATGAAGATGAAGGAACATCTATAGGTTAGGAAGGTGTAAGTTATTCTACCACCTAAGGAGTATCAATAAGAGGAGGATTGGTGGGAGGCACATGACCCTCAAGATCTAAGTCATGATGTGTATATATGGTATGCACATCATGATAAAAGGCATGAATTTGGGCTAAAATATTTTGATAGTGTTGGACATCCAAGTCTCTAGATTGAGATTGGGTCATGATATAGTTATCATCATATGTTGGAGCAATCGTACATGCTTGAAAATCAAGGGGAGTTTCAAAAAGTGAAATCCCAATGTTGATAAATATATGAGGGGATGTGGTGAGAGGATCTTGGAATAATTTAGCCACTCCAAAATCATTTTAATTAAAGGCATTTTTAGGTAAAGATGGCTCCTGAGCATTGCATGAAGGGGGAAAGTTGGTAATCTCATCCATGATAGGAACAATACGATCTTGGGGTAAGAGAGAAGGAGGAAGCCAATCTGTAATAGATGGAGATAGCTTTCTAGTATTGCAAGTGTGCAACAATTGATTAAGCTCATCATTATCAAAATCCACTAGACTAACTTCAAAATTAGATTTCAAGTTGATGAACTCAGGTAAAGGAGCACTATTAATTTTAGAAATTGTAGGAATTCGATATTGAGGCTTAGGATTGGGAAGCTAGATGCTCCATGTGTTGGGATCAGCTTCATGTTTGTAATGTTTTTTGTTATGTAAGAATTTAATACACTAACTACCAAAAGAGGTGATGGACCTCATCTGATGAATCCATGTATGACCAAGAAGAATGTTATAGGATAAAGGAAGATTAAGGACCATAAGCTTAGTTCTGACAGTCTTAGGTCTAATGGTCAACAGACGCCAAATGCAGCCAAGTGGTTTTTGATTAGTCTTGTCAAAGCCAAAATAAGTAAGACAAGTTTGTTTAAGATGATCTTTGTTATAACCAAGTTGTTGAATGAGCCATAAGGATATGACATTAATACTAGAACCTTCGTCAACTAGAACTTTTTAAATAAGGGTGGTATTAATGGCTAATTTGATAGAGGTAGATCATCAATGTGGAAAATAATTTCATCATTGATCATGTCCACTTCAAGAAATTCAATGAAAGGTTTGGAAGAAGGACACATAGTCTCAATGGTATTGACATTAGTTGTTTGAGAATCAATAGAAGGTGGTTCTTCATCTAAGGAAGATGGATCTTCAAATTCTTGAAGTTGTTACATAATAAATTTGTGATGATAAGGTGAAGTGTGAACCAACTCCATAAGAGGAATCTTACAAGGCATAAAGTTGAGTTCTTCAAGAAAATTACAATGTGATTTAGAAGAACTAGCATGAGGTTTAGAGGGTAAAATAGATTTAGGAGGTATAGATGTGGTGGGAGGATCGAAAGGAGGAAGTTGTTCCTCAGGTGCTTCCAAATCATCATGAGAAGTAGTGGTATCTTTAAGTAATTATTCTTCTAAAAATGGTTTCTTAGGCTTGGTAACATGATCTTTATAGGCCGGTTTATGATGATAATTAATCTTAGTAATGTTGACATAGTGAGAGTTGTTATAATGTAGGTCATAATCAATATTGATGGCACAAACATCCTTAACATTTGATTGATTATTTTTTGAATAAGATTTTCGATTATTAGAAGAAGAGGCTTTAAAGTTTTATCATTTTTGAGATGCGATAACATACTCTTGATCATGAAGTTTCATCACAGCCTCATGATTGAATGAATCACCAAGCATTTAATAAATGACACACTTAGTGAGCCCTCTATAGGATTCATGAGGATGCCTAATGTTAGCATGGAACCAACAGAATAGATTGGGATCATACCACTTAGGAGGAGTATTGGGATAAATGAAAGGCTTTGAGGGCAGTAAAAGTTGTTGCATTTATTGAATTGAAAGAGATATATGAGATGGTAAAGGAACATCAAATTTGGCAACTCCAGGCTTGGTTTGGGAAGTATTACTAATGATAACATTATATTTTTGAAAAGAACCTTTTAAAAGTTTATGGTTGGGTTCGAATTGCTTCATAAGAAAGTCTTGACGCTTAGCTTGGTCAATAACTTCATTAAGAGTTTGAGAAGCAAAGTTTTGAACCTTATATTGAAGAGTGGGACTAAGAGTGGTTATAAAGAGTTTGAATAAATTATCATCAGTCATATTATGATCAACTTTATGAGCTAAATATTTCCATCTTTTAATAAACTCATGAGCTGATTCATTAGGAGATTGTTTAGCATTTATGAAGTGACTAAGACAATTTTTAGGAAGGTCATTATGTTGAAACTCTTTAACCAAAGCATTAAAGAAATCTTCGAGTTGCCAAATAAAATGTTGAAGAAGTTGATTATACTATTCTAATACATCACTAGTGAAAGTTTTGACTAATAGCTTAGTTGTGGAAAATGTATTAGTTTGGATCCACTCTTTCTAAATGTTACCAAAGACTTTTAGGAATGAAGTAGGGTCTTTAGTCCCATCATATTTGATAGTTGGAGTTATGTTACCAATATCGATGGATATAATGAAGGGATCTAAAGGCTCATTTTGAATTGTTTGAAGCATCTTTTTATTCATTATGGGTTGAGGAATAACATTACCTAAGACATCCCTAAGAGGTGGAGGAATATAATTAGGATTAGCTTGAGGATGAATAGTTGGAGGTTGATTAATTACATTGATTAAATGTTGTTGATGTTGCATCATTTGGTTGGTATTACATTTTTTCATGATGTTCATTTGTTGAATGACTTGAGCTAAGATTTGGGTTATATCAGGAGGTGAGTTAGTGTTGGTTGGAGCACTCCCCGAATTAGTGTTAGGGGGAGGGTTATTAGTGGGATTATTAAAGAGATTTGTATTAATCACTCCCACATTGGTTTGGAGAGCTTGAGAAGTGTCTTGATAAGTATAGAAAGGATTAGATCCATTAATTTCATCTTGAGGTGTTATTTGCACCATGTTATAGTTCATAGATGCAATAGGAGAAGAGGTGCCCCAAGAGTGATGGTTCTCTTGGGAGAAAAAGAGAGGGAGGAATGAACATACCATATAGTATCTAAATGGATTTAGGTTATCTCAAAAGATTATAATAGGAGACCTAATTATGAATAAACAGAGATGAATAAGATGCAAAATTGGAAAAATGGGAAATTAGATTGAGAAATAGGAAAAGTAAGAAATAGAACTAGGTTGACCAAATTGACCTAGTATAGGAAAATTGGCTTGTAAACTATACTAGGTTGATTAGGTTGATCTAGTGCAATGCACAGAAGCTAGAAAAAGTACAAGGTCGACTAGGTTGACCTAGTACAGTGAACAAAGAAGAGGAATAGATTGATAACAAGTTTGGAAATGAAACAAGATAATTTGAAGCTAATCTAAGAAAGTAAGTGCATAAAGGAAACACACAATCAAATGAATTGATGATGGCCAATTCAATTGATACACACAAAGCAAAATATTGCACTAACGCTGGATAATACAAGATTTTTCACACATAATTGATTAAAGAGTAAGCAAACAACTTGAAAGTAAATCTAGCTACTTGGTCAACCTAGAATGTTGACTAGATTATTAAGAATGATTTTAAGTGTAAAGGGAGATTGGCTATAAGTAAGTCACTAGATAATAATCCAAGGATAGTTTTGGTAAGTTTAGGATGAAAGGGATTGTAGTGGAAATGATATGGGCTTGGTATTGGGGCCTACCACTCACTTCACACACCACAGTGATAAGGGTGTCGAGTGCTTAGCCAAAATATATCATTAACCACATTTTATACTTGACCAGAGCATCATGTCAGCTTCCCCCTTGGTGATGAAATCCAAGTAGGTTGGCTTGGTAGTAAAATATTTAAATGCTTGTTGATGTTTATGTGGTTTGGTTGTGTGTGCATAAAATATAAATAGTTCAACTAAATGATTAATTGAAAACTACCTAATTACACTAGGTGAGTTATTCTAAACATGCAAACAACTGAAAAGACAGAGGTGATTAGCATATATGTTTAATTCCAACTTTGAAACAAGGTATAGTTGATAAAATATATATACAACCATACAAAATAGGTTTGAACCTATACTATGGAAGCAAAGTCTGAAAATGAACTAGGTTAGTCAGGTCGAGCTAGTTATTTCAAGAAACATAGAACACAGAACTAGGTCCATAGGGTCGACCTAGTTGACTATGTAGGGGTAGTTTTAAAGACTAAAAAATATGAAAGGAAAGTACAGAGATCAAAATATATAGAGAAATGGAAACTCACATGAGTCATTTAGAGATGAAAATAGAGAATATTATTGATCAAGAACCTTGGAGAAAACTACCAAAAACCTATAAACTGGGTTGAGCTAGTCTACCAAGCAATACAAAAACCTACTTAAAAAGTGCTGAAAATACACTAGGTCAACTTGGTTGACCCAGTTGATTGAACAGGAAGTCTAAAAATTGGAAAAAACTACACTGGGTCGGGTTGGTCAATCCAATTATCTGAACAAAATTTTGCAAGTTCTAAAACCTATACTAGGTCAAGCTGGTTAAACTAGTTACCTATTCCTATAAACCTATGTATATAGTTAAATAAAATGGGTCGATAAGTTCAATCTAGCATAATAAATATATGATAAAAATAATGATGAATAGAAATGAAATAAGTGAAAGGAATCCTACATGGGTTTGATTCACGTCAGCTTCACTAGAATGTATGCAATTGGAAATGCATCATGTCCATAAATTAATCTTGGATTGGATGGGATAGAACACACCTACACTTTTGATTGGGGAGCATACAATTATTAAGTAGGAACATGACCAATGTGAGGATTTGCTAGAACTGATTTAGGGATCACTTGTCATAAGACACCATGTGAGATAAGGTTCCAAAGTCTATAGTCTAACATAATCACATAACAATCCTAAAAGAGCCCTATGATTTAATATTTCACTAATCTAATAACAAGAAAAGTAAATATAATCTAGTGCACACCAAAGCTTGTGGCATAAAGCGGGGGTTAGTAAAGCAAAACAATCAAAACATGTATAGGGAACTTTAAATAAAGTAAGTATGAGTAACACCCTTATACATGGAATATGAAGAGTCATATTATTCATACCAACACTTATGCTACTTCTATATATTAAAAGAGAGGAAAATAAAGTTAGAATATACTTACCTGAATGTGAACCCACTGAGACTCAATCTCTCCTTTGGCCAAAGGGCCTTTACAAGATGTTGTTATGGTTTGTAAGGATCACTTTGTTAGGCCAAAGTATCTAATACCTATCCACAAGACTAGATTATCCAAAATAAGAAACCTAAGTTATCTCCTTAAGTATAATGGTGGAAGATCATATTGTTAAGAAGCACAAATGAATAATAACTCTTGATTGTATATTCTAATAATGATCAAAATGACCTTGTATTTATAGGAGTATCTTACCCTAACATTATTCAAGAATGTCGGTTGTGCTAGGTTGACCTGGTCAACCTAACACATTTTCAGGATAACTCACTAGGTTTTGCTAGGTCGATTAGGAGGCTAACAAACAAAAATAGAGAAAAGGTCTGCAAACTATACTTGGTCAACTAGGTTAACCTAGTATGCTGAACAGGTCAAAAGGGTGCCAAATAAGGAAATGAAGGACAGAAAGAGGATAAATAATAAAAGACTATGAAAGGGAGGAGAAACAACTTAGGGAAAGGTTTTAGGAACTATTTGGATTGATAATAATGTGGTAAAAAGGGACAAAAATCCTATGAAGCACCAAAGGTATACCCACCCCTTTCCCGATGCACCCCTTAGGGTGTGCAGTCTCAAAGAGATTGAGTCTCGATGGGTTCCTATAAGATGTAAATCATCATTAATTGATAAAAGTGTGAAAATATTATGTGTATATAGAAGGCATGTAGAGCTACCAAGTGGCATGATCATGAAAGAAAAGATCTTAGATCAATGGTAAGCGATTGTAGGTTAAAGACTAGGCTACTTTCAAGGAGATTGATAGAGTGTATTTATTCAAAGTTGCTAGGGAGAATGAGATGAGGTCAAAGTGTCTGATGTTTAACATTTGCATAATGACCATTGTTATTTGAATATTCAAATTAATGAGGGAAAACTAAGCTAGAGTTTTTGAGCTATATCTTTTGATCTAGGATGAATTTCATGGTGATGTAAAAAGCAAAGTTATAGAGGACTTCAAGAACATATAGGGGATCTATTTAGAAGGTCTGAATATTTTTAAAAGTGTAGTTACTGAGCTTCAAAGTTGATTATTTATTCATTCATGGTGTTACTGTGTATAAAATATTGTTTAAGCAATTTATGCTTTAGCAAAAGAGTGTTTTGGTAGGAGTATTCATTTGAATATGTATTAGAGGTCATATGGAGAGGACCCATGTATTTAAAAGTGATATTTTATTCTTTTTTTGCTTGATGAAGTGCTAAAAGAGTAATAGGTCTTCATGAGACCTATAAAGACTATTAAGGCATACTTGAAAGGCATAACTGCTTAACTGTCACCCATAGATGCTATGGGTGACCTATGAGAATGGTATTGAGCTATGTTTTAACATGTTAGATATATTAAGGGTTAAGGAAAGTATATTGGCTAACCCAAAAGTTATTAATCAAGAAGACTCTATAAATAGTGGAGACCAAGGAAATGGTTTCTTGACTTGATGTGAATATATTGAGAGAGCAGAAGATATAGGCAAAAGAAAGAGATCAGAGTGAGTGTGCTCAATAGATGGAATGATGTACAAAGTAGATTGAGGATGATCAAGGAAGCTTAGAGTGATCCACAATGGGTGTTTGGATGAATTATTTTTATGAGCAAATTTGAGTGTGTGTGATGATTTGAAAGAGAGGTGTTAAACATTGTTTCTCCAATCAGATTGATCTACAATCAATGTTCTAGAGTTGTTGATTTCATAAGGTGTTATGTGGGTGCTCAACATATAAAACAAGTGGGTGCTTGTTCATACTTTGGGGTGGGTGCTCCTTGTGAAGTGGGTGCTCCTTGTGAAGTGGGTGATTCACTAAAGGTCTCATGTTTGTAATCATATTATAGGATAACTAGTCCATGTGTTTATAGGCTTAAGACTGGGTTTTATTCCCTAAGAGGGTTTACCATGTAGATCTTTTGTTATGTGTGAGATCTTGCATCATCTTTCTTATTCATTATTATGAACATCTTGTATGCTTTATAAATACTTATGGTCATTGATTAAGAGTTTGAAAGGTTTATAGTTGAAGTTTGAAATTTCTTGCATCATTGATTCACCCCCCTCTTAGTGATTGTACCTCCAATAATTGGTATTAGAGTAGGACCTTCATTATAAGTCTAACCACTTGAAGGTGATCTAAGGTACTATTGTTCCCAAAATCTGTCACTCATTTTTGGGACAACATATGAACTATTTTGGTCTTGCAGGCCAAAATTCTCTCTTCCCTTCTCAAAAAATTGTTCTGAGTATTTAAATTTTCCATTATTCAAGCTTTTTCAACTAAGGGACTCATAGGTTCAACATGTTTAATGACTTCAACAGGTGAGTTCTCACAAATAAACAAGTTCCCAACACTTAGGCAATTTCAAGATTGGTTTAATGCTGAGGTTCATCCAAAAGGTTCGTCGACAGGCTTCAAACAAATGGAATGAACCATTGAACCATTGAACCCCACCTTTAAAGGTTCAATGGGTTCAAAGGTTCAATGACATCAGCAAACTTAAAGAGTTAAGCGCTTCAGCAAAAGTTTGAAGTTCAACTACTTCGACAAGTTCAACGGCTTCAAAAGACTTAGAAGAAAAGAAGGCTTCGAAGAGTAAAGAATGAATCATTGAACCGTTGAACCTTGAACCAAAATGGTTCAATGGTTTCAAAGGTTCAATGAGTTTAATAAGATCAAAAGACTTAAATGAAAGAAGGTTTAAAACAAAAGATTAAACCGTTGAACCAAAGTTTGTTCAATCGGTCAGTTCAATCGAACAGTTCAAAGGAGTCCCCTAAAGCCAAAAGGGAAAGTGCCCTTGCGGAGGGTAGTGAACAAAAGGGCAAGTGCCCTTGCAGAGGGCAGTGAATAAAAGGGAACAAAAAGATATCCTTTGAAAAGATTTTTTGTAGCTAATTTAACAAGGGAAATCCTTCAGACAAAATGTCTGAAAGAATTCCTTCGAACATTTTATTTGAAGGAATGATCAAAGGCCCGACAGAAAGCGGCTAAGGCAAAGGAAAGATTTCCTTCAGACAAAATGTCTGAAGGAATTCCTTCAAACATTTTATCTAAAGGATTCGAAGAAGGCCACCTAAAGGACCTCAAAGCGCAAGTACCCTTGTGGGGGGCTCTCGGTGACCAGGAAATGGACCTTTCTCAAGGCCCGAAGGGACACCTTCCCTTCGGGAGGTTCCAAAGACATTTTGTCTGAAGGAATGATTCTCTGAACTTTATAGGCCTATTTATATAGACTTCATAGGCTTGTTTCTATGGACTCTGAGGCCTGTTTCTATGGACTCTGTAGGCCTGTTTCTATGAAATCTACAGGCTGATTTCTATGGACTCTGTAGGTTGATTTATATGGACTCTCTAGGCTTATTTCTATGGACTCCTCAGGCTTGATTTTAGAGACTCCTTAGGCTTGGTTTTACAAACTCTACAGACTTGGTTCTACAGACTCTACAAGATTTAAAGAAGAAGGTCACCTGAAGGACCTCGAAGGGCAGGTACCCTTGGGGGGCTCTTAGCGACCATAAAATGGACCTTTCTCAAGGCCCGAATGGACACCTTCCCTTCGGGGGGTCCCAAAGACATAAAGCCAAAGGAATTTCAATGTTTGAGAGACTTAGAGAAAATAAAGGCTTCTAAGAAAGACGATGAATCATTAAACCTTGAACCAAAATGGTTTAAAGGTTCAACAGGTTCAATGGTTCAATGAAAGCTCCAAGTGAATGAACCAAGAAAGTGAATGAACCAAAGAATCGATGAAACCAATGAGCCAAGAAGGCCACCCGAACTGATGAAATAGTGAACAAATGACGTCCCCACAAATTTCAAATTAAGGTAATGAAATATCTATTGATTTTTAAATGTGGCACAGAATCTGAAAACAAACTCAGTGACCAGCTGAAGAGGAAGCTGAAAGAGCCAGCAGAAAGGGAAAACATAGCATGAGAGCTCAAATTGCAACAAGAAAGAGGGAAAGACCAAAAATATCTATGTAAGAGTTATTTCTAGTAGGTGGAACAGCCCACCAAGTAAACATTTGAGCTCATAAGCATTAAAAGGTGTGGCCTATTTTTTTCCCTTGGAATAAAAGTGAGGGGACAACTGTGTACATATTCAGAGAAAGATCAAATGACCCATGCTGAGAAGAAGATATTTTGAGATGAATTGACATGCCACAGTTAAGGCAGATGACTTGTTCCAGGATGGCCCCTTGACAAAACTAAAAATGTATTCAAGGCATTGAATTCAGCATGGGCTGTTCTATGAAACAAAGTGCCAAGTATTTCTTGGATGCTATATGTTGTAATCTCCTATTTGATGAGAGGGAGATCTCTCTGATATAGAAGTGAAACTCTACCCAAATTGAAAGGCATTTTCCTGAGACTTTGAGCTCAGATTGTTAATCATATTTCTTTATTTGAATGAGAAAGCAAGTGAGCTTTCAGACTTTGTGCTAGAATATCTTGTGTTGTTGAAGAAATTGTTCTTATGTTTCTTTCCTAAATGAATTCTTGTCCATTTAATTAAATAAGCAAGACTAGTGGAAGTAACCAGGAAGGTGTCTTGAAGCCGACTGTGGAGAGACTTTGTGCTACCACAATTGTCTTTAGTGTGTTTATTTTTTGTTTCTATTTAAAGGATCTTGGAATGACTTTGTGCCCCCATTATCCTTCATATTTCACTCTTTGGTAGTTGAGAGGGAGACTTTATGCTACACCTCATTTTGCTTGTTATTGCATCTAATTACTATTACCTTCCAGAAAGAATTCTTGCTGTTTGCTGTAGACCACTTCTGAAAGAAGAGAAGTTCCTATTGTCATTTCAGCAGGATTTCTCCTTTGTTTGTGAACATCATCTCTGAAAAAAGAGATGGATGGTGTTATCCTATCCCTGAGTGTTATTTTTTGCATATATATATAGTATATAGTGCCTCATATTTATAGGGAACCTCCCCTTGATGAGAGGAGAGATTTGTCCCCCTTTTGATGTGGTAAGCTTGCACATTTAGCTGATCAATCTCCCTATGCTATGGTTGAAACAACCTATTTTTCCCATCAGTTAGTTGGTGACAAAATATTCACCCAACAGTTTTTGGTGACTCTGCTGGGGAGGAGCATGTAGTTTAAAGCCTCAAGCTTCAAGCTAAAGCAGGGCCAGTTCTTTTCCATTTTTATTCTACAATCTGGCAACTTAATGCTATACAAGAAGCCAGAGAGCCCAAGGTGTTGTTGACCCTATTTTTGAGTTGGTGCAGCAAGGCAATTTTGATTTGTTTCCTCCACAACTTCATGTTCAACGAACTAGGAGTATTCCTCCTACCCATACCAAGTCACCACTATAAGGCAGAGCTTCTTTTTCTACTATTAGCAGAGCTTTGTCTATACATACTCCACCCAGATTTGTTATCTCCACTTTCTATAATCAAATCATGGTGGTTCAAGGCCCCTAGGGTAACTCTTTTGGCCCACTCAATTTAACTCCACCTTTACATGAGCTACCACGCATTTTAAAGAAGAATTTATCCAAATTATTTGGTGATGGGAGAGTTCATCTTGATGAACACATTGTAGCTTTCAACATATCCTGTAGTGTGATAGGCATAGAGTATGAGGACATAGTAGTCAGGCTATTTATGGAAACATTGCAAGGCACTGATATAGACTAGTTCTATCATTTGTAGGCCCAGACTATGACTGACTGGAACACTCTCAAAGCTAAGTTTGAAGCAAGGTTCAGGCCTACAAAAGATGTGCATGTCCTGCTGGCCCAGCTCACATAGATGAAGAAAGAACCTCATGAATCTATGAGGGACTTCATTACCAAATTTGACAAGCTGAGGAATAGGATTCCTATAATTTCTCAGCCAACACCTGAGAACCTTAAATATTTTTTCATCAACTCACAGTTGCCTGAAGTGAGTTTTTTCCTGAGACGTGCTGGCCACATAGACCTTGCTACTGCTCAAGATTTTGCCACTGAGGTGGAAGATGACCTTATCTTGGCAAGAAAGATAAAGAGAGATCCTAATAGAGGTAAATCTTCTTTATTTTTTAAATATCCATCTATAGACACCATTGATCCAATGGTGTAGAAGCTGGCAAATGAGTTGTTTTCTCTTAGAAAGAAAATGGCACAAGGGATGTCATCTACCCTTTCATACAGAGATATACCAAGGAGGACATTCCCTAATTAGTCATACCAAGACAATGCTGCCAGGAATCAAGGGCAGCCACATCATCTTACTCCCTCTTAGGGGAAATTGGCCATTGAAGAACCTCCAACCAATTCAACAGTTGGATATCTTGAAGCAGAATCAAATTTTTCCTTCCAGCCTGAGTTGAACCTAGAAGATGATGCTAATCTCTTCACAAAGGGAGATGAAGAATTAGCTGGTGACTCCAACATTGGTTTCTTGAATTACCAAGATAAACCCAAAAGTGAAGGTAAAGTAGTTGAGGGATCATACGCTATGTTCACCCAGTCCAAGAATCAGTTAGCCCAACAAGCTCATAAAGAAAAAATAAAGGAGTGAGCTTAGACTATAATTTCAATTGCCAAACGAGAAATTTTTTTGCCTTTCTAGCCAAAGGACTCGGTGAGTAATAAAAAAGTAAGTACTTCAAGTATGCCTTCACCTTCAATTTTGTAGATCAGTCCTCCCCCCTAAAAACTAAAAGAATGAACTGCCTTTCCTTGTTCCTAATTCATTTCAGACGTTTGACATAGTCGACCATGTCAAGGAAACTAAAATTCAAATGTCTGAATTTGAATTTCTACAATCCAACCCTGAGAAATTGGATAAGTTGGTTCAATATGTGAAGAGAAAAATCTCCCCTGTAGGACAAGAGGTTAGAAAGGTAACTCATGATTCCCCAAGGAACATGTCCACCCCAAATAATCTTGTCATTGCTCCTCCTGCTGCTCCTGGAAAGACTGAACCATTTTATGTTTTCTTACTGATAAATGGAAATCAGCTAAACAATTACATCATAGACTCAGGTGCATCTGATAATGTTATGTCTGCCAAAGTGAAGGAATCTCTTGGTCTCACACTGACCAAGACATTTGGGATATGTTTCTCCATGGAGAACAAATAAGTGCCACTACTGGGATAAATCAAGGATGCCCAATTTGTGTTTGTAGCATTTCCAGACAAGAAGATCAAGATGACAGTCTTGTTGGCCGATGTCCTAGTCTCATACGACATTCTTCTTGGGAGAAATTTCTTTAAGAATGCTGGTGGTGAATTAAGTATGAACATGTCTGAGTCAAAGATCCCTATTACAGGCATCATGCAGAGGCTGATCCCTAAGAAGGAAGCAAAATATGTTGTCACTAAAACATCAGTGCCTGAAGTTCAAATTTTGTTTGAGTCTTCAGACATGGGTAATTACTTCTTATCCATGGAGGAGGTTCATATGACGACTAATGAAACTTCTAAAAATGACAATCTAAAAATTGGCTTAGATGGAACAACAAAAGAATTGGTAGCATCCAGTATAAGTGTAGAAGAATCCTCCCCTCCAAACGAAGAAGAATCTAAGGTAAAAATTGTTCTTGATAACGTATGGATACTAAAATTTGATGGTAGATGTTTCTCTTCTGGTTTAGGAGCCAAGATTGTGTTGATATCTCCTCAAAGAGATATTTTTCCTTCTTCATACAAGTTGTAGTTCAGCAACACCAACAACACTATTGAGTATGAATCTCTACTGTTTGGATTGAAGGCCACTCAAGACAGAGGTATCAAACTCTTTCATGCCAAAGGAGATGCTGAGCTAGTGGTTTGTCAGGAAAGAAACCTATACCAAACCAAAAATGAGAGATTGCACCACTACCGCAATCTAATTTGGGATCAAATTGAAAGCTTTGATGCTTTCAGTATCTCTATAGTGCCCAAAGAATTCCATGATCGAGCTGATGCTTTAGATGTTTTAGCAACTCTTTTGATTCCTCACTCAGATTTTAAAGGAGACAGATACACTATCAAACTGGTCTTTTGACCAAGTGTGCCTGATAATGCCAATTATTAGCAAGTGTTCAATGGCAATAACCAAATCATTGCCTTCTTAGAACAAAAAGACAACTTTGAACAGCTTCACTTTGAAGGCAGTGAGCCTCAGAAACTTAAACCAGCCCCTGAATCAAGTTCAGACGTAGGTGAGGAATTCCTACAGCTAAAGGGAAATAAAATTCTCAAAGGATTAATTTTCCTTGAGAAGTTGTTTGACAAGCACTACAGGTTCATCAAACAACATCAAATGGTTCAAGCTCCTCCCGGGAGTTTGATTAGATAAACTTGGGTACCAAGGAAAATTTCAAAATGGTAAATATTGGGAAGTGCTGCACTCCTGAAGAGAAGTTCAAGTTTGCTGCTCTACTCCGCCAGTACATAGATGTTTTGGCATACTCCTATGATGATTTGAAGTCACTCAAGCTTGAAGAAGTTCACCATGAAATTCCTCTCAAGAGTGTTTTAGTGCCTTACAAGCAAAAATCTAGGCAGTACAATCTAAAGATATCAGATACTATTCTGTTTGAAATATAGAAAATACTGAATGCTAGGATAATTTTTCCAATCCATCATTCTACATGGATTGCAAACATAGTCCTTGTAAGGAAAAAGAATGGTGAAATTTGTCTCTACATGAATTTCAGAAACTTGAATCAATCCTCCTTAAAGGATAATTACCACCTGCCCATCATGGACCAAGTTCTTCAGGTGATGACCAATTCAGAGATGTTATCAATGTTAGATAGGTTTTTATTGATATAATCAAGTTGAATTTGGTGAAGTAGACCAGCATAAGACTACCTTGACCATGCCTTGAGGAACCTTTGCATATTGAAGAATGACATTTGGCCTGATAAATGCAGGCACCACTTTCTAGAGAGTAATGGACCTTGCTTTCAAAGATGAAATAGGTATGTTTATTGTAATGTACTTTGATGATTTAATAGTCTTTTTCAAGCATTTTCCTGATCATGTGCACCATGTTCAATAAGTGCTGGAATGATGTCACTAGAATGGCATTTATCTAAATCCCAAGAAGTTAGTTTTTGGGGTAACAGAAGGAAAACTTCTCAGACACATTGTATCTTGAGAAGGCATAAAGATTGATTCAGACAGAGTCAAGTCTATCTAAGAGCTTAATCTGCCCACAAGTAAGACTACAGTTCACTCTTTCTTTGAAAAAGTGAATTTTTTATGAAGGTTTATCCCCAAGTTCACAGAGAAGACTCATCATATCATAAATATGATGAAGGGAAAGACCACTTTCAGTTGGATTGAAGAAGGTAAATTGGCATTTCGAGACATCAAGACAGCTATTACCTATGCCCCAATTCTAGTTTGTCTAGATTATACGAAGGATTTCATAGTGTATAGTTATGCTTTTGAGCACACACTTTTAGCAATTCTGGTTCAATAGAATAAATAAGGTGTGGAATCTCCTATATCCTTCATAAGCTGTCCTCTCAAAGCTTATGAGCTAAAGTATTCAAATATGGAGAAGCATGCTTATGCAGTGGTAAAAATACTAAAGCACTTTCATTTTTACATCTTGAATTCACACGTTATTGCTCTAGTTCTTGATACCTCAGTTAAATCCATATTAACTCAGCAAGAGTTTGGAACTAAAAGGGGCAATTGAATTGCTAAAATCCAGGAGTTTGATCTCATTATCAAACCAATAAAGCTTGTACTAGGAAGGGGCCTCTGCCAATTGATTGCTAATAATAGACCCAAAGAAGCAGGGCATGAAGAAACAAAAGTGGAAGACACACCAACAATCCTCTTTATCTCCACCATGAATGAGTGGTATTCAAGTATTGCTCACCTTACTTATGGTGAGTGTCCTGCCCACTTGTCTCATAAAGAAAGGAAGACTATTAAATTGAAAGCTACCAATTTTTTCCTATGGGATAACGGCCTGTATAAGAGGACCCTTGATGGAGTGTTCCTTCACTACGTGGATAAAGAACTGCAGAACCAACTTCTGAAGTCCTTCCATAATTTGGCCTATGGAGGACATTTTTCTACACCTGTAACTGCCTATAAGATTCTACGAGCCAGGTATTACTAGCCTACTTTATTTCAAGATGCATATAAATGGGTACGAAGGTGTGAACTGTGCCAAAAATTCATTGGAAGACCCAAGTTATCTGCTTTGCCTCTTAAGCTAGTGGTGATAGAAGAGCCATTTCAGTAATGGGGAATCAAGTTTATTGGTGTTGTAAACCCATCTTCAAGTGCTGGAGATGATTATGTCCTCATAGCCATAGATTACTTCACCAAATGGGTGGAAGCAATTCCAACCAAGCATGCTACTTTAGAAGTGGTATGCGATTTCCTCAAGGAAAACATCATTTCCAAGTTTGGGGTCCCAACCAAGATTATGATAGACAATGCAGCCTGTTTCTCTTCTCATGAGATCACTCAGTTCTATTTTTACTATGGGATTACACTCTCCCACCCTTTTGATTATTTTCCATAAGGGAATGGCCAAGTTAAATCAAGCAACAAGAACTTGGTGACCATCATCAGGAAGCTGATGGATGACAACTAATGAACATGGCATAAAGCATTGGTTGATGCTTTATGGGCAGATAGAATTACACCCAAGAGGGTGATAGGTATGTCACCTTTCTAGCTTTTGTATGGTCTCAATGCAAAGATACCCATCACCCTAGAATTACCAGCATTGAAATTGGCAAAGGCGATCGAAGATCAGACATATGAAAGCTCCATCGATAAGAGGATCATGTGCTTAACTGAGATAGATGAACAATGAACTATGGTGGTGGACTGAATTACTATACATTAAAATCTGGTGAAGAAAATTTTCAACCAAAAAGCAAAAACCCATGATTTCTAGATTAGAGATCAAGTCCTGTTATGGGACAAAAGGAGAACCAAAGGGAATGCATGGGAAGTTCGATTCCCTATGGAGAGGCCCATTTACTATCCATCAACTCAAAGGTAAAAATAGTTTCCTGTTGAAGTATCAAGATGGCACACCTTTTTCTTTGCCTCACATGGGTAGCATCTGAAGCACTTCAATTCTTGAAGCATCAAATAAGATCATTTGTACATATGTATATTTGTATAGTCTTTAGTTCTATTATGTGCTTTTTGTTTTTATTTTTGGCAACTTTCTTTTTTGGTTAGCATGACTCCATAGCCCAATGGCATACTTGAAGGCACTAGAGATTCTGGTTTCTACTCCCCTCAATTGTTTCAAAATTTCAATTGAAGGAAGTTCCTCAACTAGAGCCAATTGTTGTTCCCAAAATCTATCACTTATTTTTGGGACAACATATGAATTATTTTGGTCCTACAAGCCAAAATTCTCTCTTCCCTTCTCAAAAAATTGTTTTGAGTATTCAAATTCTCCATTATTCAAGCTTTTTCAGCTAAAGGACTCACAGGTTCAACAGGCTCAACGACTTTAATAGGTGAGTTCTCACTAAGAAACAAGTTCCCAACACTTAGGCAATTTCAAGATTGGTTCAACGCTGAGGTTCAACCAAAAGGTTCATCGACAGGCTTCAAACAAATGAAATGAACCATTAAACCATTGAACCATTGAACCCCACCTTTAAAGGTTCAAAGGTTCAATGACATTGGCAAGCTTAAACAGTTAAGCGCTTCGGCAAAAGTTCAAAGTTTAATTGCTTCGACAAGTTTAATGGCTTCAAAAGACTTAGAAGAAAAGAAGGCTTCGAAGAGTAAAGAATGAACCATTGAACCATTGAACCTTGAACCAAAATGGTTCAATGGGTTCAAAGGTTCAACGAGTTTAATAAGATCAAAAGACTTAAACGAAAGAAGGCTTCAAACAAAAGATTGAACCGTTGAACCGTTGAACCAAAGTTAGTTCAATTAGTCAGTTCAATCAGTTAGTTCAATAAAATGGTTCAAAGGAGTCCCCCAAAGCCAAAAGGGCAAGTGCCCTTGCGGAGGGTAGTGAACAAAAGGGACAAAAAGATATCCTTCAATTAGATTTTTTGTGGCTAATTTAACAAGGGAAATCCTTCAAACAAAATATCTGAAGGAATTCTTTTAGATATTTTGTCTGAAGGAAAGATTAAAGGCCTGATGAAAAGCAGCTAAAGCAAAGGAAAGATTGCCTTCAAATAGAATGTCCAAAGGAATTCTTTCAGATATTTTGTCTGAAGGATTTGAAGAAGAAGGCCGCTTAAAGGACCCCAAAGGGTAGGTACCCTTGCGGGGGGCTCTCAGCAACCAGGAAATGGACCTTTCTCAAGGCCCGAAGGGACACCTTCCCTTTAGGAGGTTCCAAAGACATTTTGTCTGAAGGAATGATTCTATGGACTCTGTAGGCCTATTTCTATAGACTTGCAGGCCTATTTCTATGGACTCTACATGCCTATTTCTACAGACTCTGTAGGCTTGTTTCTACAGACTCTACAAGCTAGTTTCTATGGACTCTATAGGCTTATTTCTATGGACTCCTCAGGCTTGATTCTATGAACTCCTAAGGCTTGGTTTTACAGACTCTACAGGCTTGGTTCTACGGACTCTGCAAGATTTGAAGAAGGAGGTTGCCTGAAGGACCCTGAAGGGTAGGTACCCTTGCGGGGGGCTCTCGACGACCAAGAAATGGACCTTTCTCAAGGCCCGAAGGGACACCTTCCCTTTGGGGGGTACCAAAGACATAAAGCCGAAGGAATTTCAAAGCTTGAGAGACTTAGAGAAAATAAAGGATTCTAAGAAAGAGGATGAACCATTGAACCTTGAACCAAAATGGTTCAAAGGTTTAATAGGTTGAATGGTTCAATGAAAGCTTCAAGCGACTAAACCAAGAAAGTGAATGAACCAGGAAAGTGAGTGAACCAAAGAAGTGACAGAACCAAGGAGCCGAGAAGGCCACCTGAATTGATGAACTAGTGAACAAATGACATCCCCATGGATGTCAAATTCATGGTAATGAAATATCCATTGATTTTCAAAAACAAAATTAGTGACTAGCTGAAGAGGGAGCTAAAAGAGCCAAAAAAAAGGGAAAAGATAGCCTGAGAGCTCAAATTGTAACAAGAAAGAGGGAAAGACTAGAAATATCTATGTAGGAGTTATTTCCAGTAGGTGGAACAGTCCACCAAGTAGACATCTGAGCTCACAAGCATTAAAAGATGCGACCTATTTTTCTCCCTTGGAATAAAAGCGAGGGAATAACCGTGTACGTATTTGGAGAAAGATTAGATGACCCATGCTGAGGAGAAGGTATTTTGACATGAATTGACACTCCACAGTTAAGGCAGATGCCCTATTCTAACATGGCCCCTTGACAAAACTAAAAATATATTCAAGGCATTAAATGTAGCATGGGCCATTCTATGAAATAAAGTGCCAAGTCTTTTTTGGTTGTTATGTATTGTAATCTCCTATTTGATGAGAGGGAGATCTCTTTGATATAGAAGCAAAACTCTGCCCAAATTGAAAGGCATTTTCCTGAGACTTTGAGCTCAGATTGTTAATCATATTTCTTTATTTGAATGAGAAAGCAAGTGACCTTTCAAAATTGGTGTTGTTATAGCTTGTGTTGTTGAGGAAATTGTTCTTATGTCTATTTCTTGAATGCATTCTTGTCCATTTAATTAAATAAGTAGGACTAGCGAAAGTAACCAAGAAGGTGTCCTGAAGTCAATTGTGGAGAGACTTTATGCTGCCATAATTGTCTTTAGTGTGTTTATTTTCTATTTCTATTTAAAGGATCTTGGAATGACTTTGTGCCCCCATTATCCTTTGTATTTCACTCTTTGGTAGTTGAGGGGGATACTTTGTGCTACACCTCATTCTGCTTGTTACTGCGTCCAGTTACTGTTACCTTCTAGAAAGAATTCCTGTTGTTTACTGCAAACCACTTTTGAAAGAAGAGAAGTGCCTTCTATCATTTCACCAAGATTTCTCCTTTGTCTATGAACATCATCTCTAAAAAAAGAGAGATGGATGGTGTTATCCTACCCCTGAGTGTTATTTTCTGCATATATATATATATATATAGCGCCTCATATTTATAGAGAACCTCCCCTTGATGAGAGGAGAGATTTGTCCCCTTTTGATGTGGTAAACCTGCACATTTGGCTGATCAATCTCCCTATGATATGGTTGAAACAACCTATTTTGCCCATTAGTTGGTGACAAAATATTCACCTAACAGGTACAATATGGTAAGTCAACAGAAGCAGGGTTTCTCTACAAAGCAAGCATCATTGTTTAATGGGTCAAACTATGATTTTTAGAGTGCAAGGATGAGGACATACATCATGTCTCTAAGGTTTGATACTTGGTAATCTATCATAGATGGTTATACTACACTAGCTACTCCTCCAACTAGTGCTACTAACAAAAGTTGAGTGAGAATAATTATAAAGCTATGAATGCTATCATTTGTGGTCTATCTAAGGTTGAGTTCACCAAAATTATGTATTTCAAGTATACCAAGGATATTTAGGACAAATTATAAACTATCTATGAAGGAGACTCAAAGGTAAAAATGGCTAAATTACAGACTTATTGAAGGCAATTTTAAGGTCTCAAAATGAAAGAAGAAGATATTATGGCATCCTATCTTCTAAGGATTGATGAGGTAGTAAACATGATCAAAGATCTTGAAGAGGTGATTGATGAATATACTATAGTACATATTGACACTTGGATTTGTACCCTTGAGGAGATGCTTAGATCTCCTCATCCAAGTGGTAAAATGGAATCATCTCTCTTGCTGTGGGTGATAATTTCATTGAGATGAATCTCTAGATTAAGGGGTAGCTCCCCTTGATGCACCTTTAAATCTCTCTCTAATCTATCAATTGTGTAAGAAAAGGGTTAAGGAAAATAGCTAAAAGAGAAAACAAAATGGTGATGCACCAATATGTATAATCCTCCTATTTGATTGAAAATCCACTACTTAAAGGTAAACAAGGATGTTTCGCACAAACTCACAATAAAAAGACATTGCTACATCAGTATTTTGTAAGTTAGATTTAGGAAGGTACTTGACACTTAAGAGGGTGATGAATGATTCCATGAAGAGAATAAATATATACCACTTCTAAGACTCTTATACACTTAGTAAATAATACTAACAGAGACATGCAACAACATCTCTTTTAAACATTGGTAAATGACCATAGATTGACATGCTATAAAAGTAACTCTTTCACTAGTAATTATCAACAAGATTCAAACCTATACTCAATAATACAATGTGTGAATGTCAAAATCACTTGTATATTTCTTCAAGAGTTCTATAAGTACAAATCTAGCCAAATTTTTTCCAATAACTAGCAGAGGCTCCTGAATAAGCCAAAAGAATGCATATATATAGCCTTTGAGAGGTGGAGCAATTAAAGGAAGTTCAAGGGTCACTTGGACATCTATCATCTTGAGAGAAACAATTACATTTTCATGCGAGAGAGAGGTGGACGAGCTATTCCATGTCACCAAATGAATCAGTTACAAATAAGTTATAACCAAACCAAATGCCTCAGCTACAATTAAATTAGCTACAGTTGAATAAGTTACAATTGAAACAAATGCATCAGTTATAATTTCCACTTGTTACCTTTATCCTCACCTTCAAGTTCCCACTGATCCTTTATTTTAGACTCCAATGGCTAGTTTTATCAATCTAAAATTGATGTTTTGGCAACCGTCACTCCTTGGGCATTTCTTCAGACATTTTTCCCATGGTCATTTTTGTTTACCCTTTTGCTTCCTTTGTATCAGACAAGTTTTCTAAAATAATTCCTTGGACAATGTTTTTGAAAGAATTCTTTTAGACTTTCTGTTTGGCCCTTTTGGTTCTTTAAAATGACCCTTCAACAAAGTTAAAAAGGCCTTTTCTAAAATGAACATACCATTTAGATTCTTGCAAGTGACCCTTCAAAAGAGTTGAAAGTGTCCTTCAATTTTTGGAAATGATCTTTCGAAAGGAAAAAATACCCTTCAGATTTTTTGAAATGGTCCACCTTCCCACAAAAATAATCTTTCAGACTAGCTTGAAAAAGTCCTTCAGAAAAGTTGAAACATATCCTTCAAAAAAGTTGTCACATACCCTTCAAAAAATTTGAAGTGCCTTTCAGAAAAGTTGTCTCAGACAAAATATCCAAAACAATTCCTTCAAAAAATTTGAAACATACCCTTCAGAAAAGTTGTGAGTGTCCTTTAGAAAAATTGCAAGTGTCCTTTAGCTTGAAAAAGTCCTTCGAAAAAGTTGAAACATACCCTTTAGAAAAATTACGCGGATAATTTGTTCAAAATGATTTAGAACTTATCTTCATGAGATTTATCTCAGACAATTTTTTTGAAAGAATTCATTATTTGGCCGAATGAAAAGTCTAAAGGAAATACACTTAAGTAAAAAGTCTCAGCTAAAAAGTCTGAAAGAATTCGGCAAAGGCTTAGAATAAAAACCTGAAAGAATTTGGCAAAGGCTTAAGAAAGACCAAAAATGAACTTTATGAAAGGAATATACTTATACATTTATTGGGGGCTTTGTCAAAGAACACTTCTTCTGAAGAAAATCTAAGTACTGGACCTGGCTAAAGATATAGACTTAGATGATTTTTGCAAATAGGAGTGCCCTATTTTGGCCTAAAGGGCCAAAATTTGGTCAGCAATACAGAAGGTATTGAGGACTCTTACACTCAAGTTTGATTGAATAGTTTCTACTATATAATAAAGTCATGATCTCACTAAGTTGAAGATGGATGAACTGCATGACATTCATACTACCTATGAGATGAGAGTTAATGAGGACATACCTCCTAAGAACGAAGCTACCTTCAAAGTGATTAAGGAAGCTAAGAAGAACAAGTTAAGTCTTAAATATTTGATCTTAATGAAGATCAAATTAAAGCCATAATTGTAAGAAGATTAAATGTAGGATCAGGTAAGTATGAAGGAAAACTTCCTTTCAGATGTTTTTCATGTGGTGAACTTGGTCATTTTGAAGTAAAATGTCTAGACCAACTAAAAGAAGCTTATAAGGAATCTCATGAGGATGAACATACAAAATTTGAGGGTCCTAAAAAGTACAAAATATTCTTCAATAAGAAAAATGGAAAGAAGGAATCATACAAATGCAGTAAGAGCCTTTACCATGAAGAAGATAGTAGCTCATTTACAAAAGAAGTAAACACATCTAACAGTGACGATTCTTTTCATAATGAAGACAAAGAGACATTGTTCATAGATTTTAGTGATGATGAAGGTGAATGTTCTCTAAACAGATATTTCTTTGACAGAGATAGCTCAGAGGAAGAAGATGAGAAAGTCACTCTTGAAGATAAATATCTAGATACTATGGAAGAAATGAAGTTACTACAAAGAAAGAACATAAAACAAGATTCCTTGATCAAATCTTATGAGAAGTAAATTGGAGTTTTTAAAGGAACACTCAGTAATGAAGTCAAGGATCATGATGAGATCACATAACAACTTGAAATTTAGGTTTGTACTCTTAATGAGGTAAAGAGTAAGGATGAAGAGTGTATCATGAATCAATCAGAGATAGAGTCTTTACAGATGAAATTAAATCAAACAATGAGCAAGGATACAACTGATGATTTAGATAATAAGGATGAATTAATGAATGCTCTTGAAGATCTAAAAATTGAGAAGGAAAAGAACAAAGAAATGATGTCACAAATCAAGGACTATGAAGAAAAATTCAGTATGTTTGAGGCAAGAATAAATGAAGACACTAAGGAGCATGAAGGTATAGTCAAGCATATCAGTTGTCAATTGGAAATCCTATCTAAAAGCTTAAAAGATAAATATGATGAGTATTTAAGGTATGTGATTGAAAATAAGTCATTTAAATATGAGTTAGACAATACATCTTGTAAGGTAAAGTCATTTATGAAGTATGAAAAGAGCTCAAATGATCTTGACAATATTCTGAGTAGTTAAAAGCATCCTAATGATAGATTTGGTCTTAGATACAAAGAATAAAAAAAACATGTAAATCAAGACAAGATAATGTCTTTGAAGATTAATCATCAGTAAAAGAATGAAAGTATTAATAGAATGAAGACAAATCGGATCAAACAACTAAATGCTATGAGGTATGAAAATTTCAATGGTTATTGTTACTCTTGCAATCAGTTTGGTCATAGGTCAAAAGATTGTAAAATATCCTCAAGGAATAAATTTACATGGAATTATGAGCAAGACAATGGTAAACACGAATAACATCATCACTCAAGACAGTCAACAAGTTCACAAGGAAAGAATGATATCTTTTTCTACAAGTGTCAAGGATTGGGTCATATTACAAAGTTTTATAATATCTTCATCAGGAGACCAAATGATCAGGTACATGAACAAATTCATGAAACTCTAAGGAATGATCATTTATATCAATCATAAGGTATGTAAAATCTGAGAAACCTAGTTTGTTTCAAATGTCATGAGAGAGGTCACATAACAAGGTTCTGTAAGAATGATCAATATTCTACTTCAAAAATCATCAATCCTATCATGAAGAGGAGTTATAGTGAATGGAGGCCTAAGTAGGTAAATTAAAAATAGGCTCAAAATGGATTATTTATCATGACAGAAAAGGGAACAAGTTCACGTATCAAGGAACAAGCCTTATCTGCCCAAATGGATAAGGAAATCAAGTAGGATCTTGAGATAAAAAGAAAAGAATATGGTTGAGAACTTATTCAAAGTCAATTTGAAGATGAGGAAGGATTGAAAGTCAAGTAAGAGCATAGAGATATGAGAGTCTCCTGATTTTTGGGATATTTAGTCCCTCTATTACAAGTGGGTGTCTCTACCTATGCTTATTAAGAGACATCTGCCATGTGTGGAAGCAAGTGTATGTGCTCTAGGTAATGATCAAAATGCCAATTAGTACAAAGGTATGTTTTATTCAATTTGATAACATGAAAGGTATGTATTGACTAAGGGGGAGCATGTGTGAGATGTTTCATTTCAAAAAGTTTATATAGTATGGTTTTAGAATAGATGACATGAGATAGAGTATATTATTAGGGGGAGATTTCTAAAGCTCTGTGAGCAGTTTGTCAGGTCTAAGGATCAGTAAAGTCCAAGTTTAGATTGGTGCATGTCAAAGGGGGATCAATTGATTCATATACTTAAAAGTTTGTAAGTATCTTGAGCATCTTAAATAGTATTTGAATGCACACATGATGTTGAGGAATGATTGTTGGCATGTTAAATAAGATACCCTTTTTCATTAATGTCAAAGGGGGAGAAAGATCAGAATGACGAAGTTCAAATGAAGTCATTCTGAGGGTGTTTTCCATCAATGACAAAGGGGGAGATTGTTGAGCATAATCATTGATGTTTAGTTGTTATTGATGTTAAAGAAAACATGTGGTACTAATGCATTAATGACAAAGTGATAAAATTGATGGTTTGGAGAGTGTTTGACTTAGCGAGGCAATTAATGGATGATATTGATGGTATGGACATGTTGTAGAGACCCTATAGGGTATTATGAGTGCTTATGAAAGTGAAAGTAATTCATCAAAGTAGTCAATTAAGTGTTTACGTTCAAGTAGTCATATTGACAAATAAAGCTGAATAAATAGATCGATGACATTATATTTTACATGTGTGAAGGTTTCATGATCATCTTGATATATGGATATATTCCCCAATGTGAGGATATCATATGGTTCAAATTTTAGGTCTGGACATGGAGTGTAGCAAAAGTTATTAAGGTGCAAAGTTGGTTTCTTAGACAAAATTTACCATGTTCCCATACTTAGCCAAATCTATGATATTGAATATCTATGATGAGAATTGAATTAGATCAAAGACCTAATAGTAAATAATTTATTTGACTGGATAAGGATCCAACAAAATACATGATTTTATCAGATAGAGATCAACGATGCGAGTGAAGTCAAATTATCAATGGTTCTTAAAATTGCAAGCACTAGCGACAAGTGTCTCAATATAGATAATTTGACAAAAGATCAATGACATGTGAGTGATCATATAGATGGAGATCAATGGAGTGAATTGAATAAAATAGTTAATGTGCATAGAAGGCACACAAAGCTTCCAAGTAGCATGATCATGGAAGAGAGGATCTGAGATCAACAATGAGCGATTGTAGGTTAAAAACTAGGCTACTTTCGAGGAGATTGATGGAGTGTATTTTTTTAAAGTTGCCAAGGAACACGAGATGAGGTTAGAGTTTTTGATGTTTAAAATATTCATAGTGACTATTGGAATTTGAATATTCAAATTAATGAGGGAAAACCAATCTAGAGTTTTTGAGCTATATATTTTGATCCAGGATGAATTTCATGGTGATGCAAAAGTTAAAGTTGTAGAGGACTTCAAGGCGCATCCATGGAATCTAATTATAAGGTTTGAATGTTTTTAAAAATGTAGATATGGAGATTTAAAATTGACTATTTGTTCATTCAGGGTGTTACTATGTACATAATATTATTTAAGCAATTTATGCTTTAGCAAAAGAGTGTTTTGGTAGGAGTATTCATTTGAAGATGTCTTAGAGGTCATATGAAGTGGACCCATGTATTTAAAAGTGATCTTGTGTTATTTTTCTGATCGATGAAGTGCTAAAAGAGTAATAGGTCTTCATGAGACCTATAAGGGCTATTAAGGCCTAATTGAAAGGCATGGCTACTTAAGTGTGACCCATATATGCTATGGCCAACCTATGAAAATGATATTGAGATATGTTTTAGCATGTTAGATATCTTAAAGGTTAAGGAAAGTATATTATCTGACTTATAAGTTGTTATTCATGAAGACTCTATAAATAGTGAAGACCAAGGCAATGGTTTCTAGACTTGATGTGAATGTGTTGAGAGAGCAGAAGATAGATGCAAAATAAAAAGATTAGAGTGAGTGTGCTTAGTGGATGGACTAATGTACAGAGTAGATTAAGGATGAGAGAAGAAGCCTAGAGTGATCTAAAAGGGTTGTTTGGATGCATTGCTTATATGATCAATTTTGAGTGTGTGTGATGAGTTGAAAGATAGGTGTTAAACATTATTTCTCTAATTAAATTAATCTGCAATCAAAGTTCTGGAGTTGTTGATTTCATAAGGTGTTGTGTGGGTGCTCAACATCTAGAATAAGTGGGTGCTTATTCATACTTTGGGGTGGGTGCTCCTTGTGAAGTAGGTGCTTCCCTAAAAGGTCTTATGCTTGTAATCATCTTATAAGACAAATAGTCCATGTGTTTGTGCTTGAGAGTGGGTTTTATTCCCCAAGAGGGTTTCCCATGTAGATCTTGTGTTATGTGTGTGATCTTGCATCATCTTTCTTATTCATTGTTATGAACATATTGTGTGATTTATAAATGCTTATGGTTATTGATTAAGAGTTTGAAAGGATTAAAATTGAAGTTTGAAATATCTTGCATCACTGATTTATGCCCCTCTCAGTGATTGTACCTCCAACAAAAACTAGTACACCAAAGCCTAGGTTTTTGTGATACATCAATATCATAAAAGCTAGTTCCACTTTGATGAGTTTATACTAAAAAAATAGAATAAATACCTTAGAATTAGGAAGGAGATAATGCAAACTAAGAAAATCAAGATGTGAAAACATGTAATAATTCCTAAGTATAAAACTAGAACCAAACGGGCAACACAACGCTGCCACATGATAATAGGAATGGTAGTATAAATTGTGTTCTAGGACTCAAAGCTGAGTGATACGCAAGATGAATTGAGTCCATTAATGATGATAATGTGATAATGAGTCTATAAACACCCCTTAATCTGAATTGGAAATTGAACCCAAGTTCCCTCAAGTTAAGTGTAAATGGCAGACCCAATTTAACACATAAACCTTATGAACTTAGAAAGTGCAATTTCAAATTTGAATTATGAATGAAGGACTTAAAGATAATTTATAAATTGGTCTAGACTCAAATGGATAACATAACTTCACCAATTAGATGATATGACATAATGTTTAATATGACAAATTTAAACAAGTAAAATATTAATTTTTACTTGGAAAATGTAATGCCTCTTTGTTCAAGAAATTGTGGACAACGTGCTTGGTTATGATGTGTGTTTACAAGCAAGTTTTAACTCAAATCAAGGACTAAGTGAGCTAAAAACAAAATACAAATGAAACTAAGTAATCATCTTAAATCCTATCAAGGTATGGTAAAATGGGGTTGACTAAAACTTACAAGTTTTTGACCATCTAGATGGATTCCATGTGTACCAACTTTCACATTAGCACACAAGAAAAGCAACACCTCAATTGGATCCATGCCAAATGGCTTGTTGTGAAAAGGTCTAGTCCTTTTCACAACCACTAAATCCATTGCTTGCTCAATTTAGTGTGATGTCTAAAATGATCATACATTCTGGGCTTAGCTTGCCACTAACAGAGATGCTTTAACTGCTTAAACTATCATCTTAATGGGGTAATCCCAATTTATATACCCCCATAGAGAAGGGTTGAAGATGATGTTGGGAGATGAATCCCTGGGTTAGAAATTCCCTAAAGAACCCATGGGAGGTATTGAATTCTCCCTCACAAGCTAAAATGCATAAAATAAAAATCTAAGTAAAAAGGCTTTATAGGTTGTTTTTATATCACCTAAACCATGCGGGTTCTGGGGAGAGCTTGGATAACTTCCTTTTTATGCCTTTGGACTAAGGCAAAATTTATAATGAAAATGGTGCTTTTGATCCCATAAGTTCCCCATAGGGGATGGGGGGAGAGCATATACGCACAAATTCTTTCTTGCTTAAACAATTCTAACCAAGCAATGATAGATGACTTATACAAAACAAAAATTTGAAGTGAGTTTGGTTTTGAGCACCAAATTGAAGTGTTTGGTGATGTTCTTTGGCCTCTTGGCCTTAAGTTGCAATTTTTTTGAAAAATAATCACAAAACACTCAACATAAACAAGCATTTTTTTCTCTTATGCACCAAAGGAAAGTTCTTAGTTCTTTTAAGCACCAAAAAGGAGGTTCAAAAGACTTAATTAAGCTCAAATTGATCACTTTACTCATAGGTCATGCATAAAAAGGTAGATAGTCTTATTTAACTTTGAAGCACTTTCACTTTTGAAATAAGTATATTTGAAAAACATGCTCTCAGATCTATGTTTTTTTGAAAACATAGAGATTGTCATCGATCACTATTGACTGGTGATGATTACTGTAAGACCATCACTGGTTGATAACTAATTGTGGTAGGTTGAAAACAACCACCAACAATCACTTGTGAACCTGAAGGCAAAAAATTTATGCTTGAAAATGTTTGTTAGGATAAAATCTCTAGAAGTTAAGCTTCTGGATCAAAAATATTTTTAAACTAGAGACTTACAAGACCAAAATCATTAGAAACAAAGTTGAATTAAAGTTCAAAATGAAAAATTTTAGGTTGTGTTTCCCCTATAACCAAACCATGACTAGTTGGTCCTAACCATCAATGGTCAGGTCACCAAGAACCATCAGTGGTCATTATGTAACCTATGAATGCACAAAAATGTTATAAACATGTGAAAACCAACATAAAAATTATTGATAAGTAGGAGGTATTTTTCCATAGCGAGTCAAATTATGATATTACAATCAAGATTTAACTGTGTAATTTTTCAATTCAAACTCATTGACCCATGTTTCATGAATAGTGATTCACATGAACCCATCTCTCATGAGAATGAATGGTCCACTTAGCACTCATTACATGTAGGTGATGCTCACAGGGGTGAAGCATTGGACCTTATTAGGAGGTCACCCATCCCAATACTAATTCAACTCAAGCACACTTAACTATGGAGTTTATTTCAAGGTTAAGCCCACTTAGCTTGCTACCCCATTTGTAAAACCTTCAACAAGTGTTGTGCCTTATAAACTAATCATTATATAGCTCCTTTAGCTCATCAATTGATAAGTAGGAGGTATTTTTCCATAGCAAGTCAAATTATGATATTGTTTTTAGGATTTAACTATGTAATTTTTTGAGTCAAACTCATTGACCCATGTTTCATGAGTAGTGGTTCACAAGAACCCGTCTCTCATGAGAATGAATGGTCCACTTAGCACTCATTGCATCTAGGTTATGCTCACATGGGTGAAGCATTGGACCTTCTCGAGAGGTCACCCATCCCAATACTACAACTCAAGTGCACTTAACCATGGTGTTTAATCCTGATAACAATATCATAATTTGACTCGCTATGGAAAATAACATCCTACTTATCAATTGATGAGCAAAAGGGGCTCTATAATGAATGGTTCATAAGGCACAACACTTGCTAAAGGTTTTGCAAATGGGGTAGCGAGCTAAGTGGGATTAACCTTGGAAGAAACATAGGTGTCCATAATCTTGATATTTGGTACATTTATGGCTTATGGATGCCACCCCATAGATCATATCACTAGGTGATGCAGATATTGAGAATCAATTTCTAATAATGAAATAATCAATAACCTCCATGGAAAATCCACTTAAGCTCTTGATTTGAATTAATTAACTTAAATAAGATTAACCCAATTTAATGGAATTCTTTAGAAATTGGTACACAATTAATCAAAATGTTAGAAAGTCATATTATTCAGTCGTAATTTGACTCAAGAAGAATTAGAAGGTGAATTTAGATGTGTTTGGACTGTTATCCCATTTAGGATATTGCCAACACAAAATAACAAAGGTATGTGATGTGTACTAATGAATTAAAAGAAAAGAGAGATCCAGAGCACAAAAAGGCAAAATCATCATTTTGACTTGAAATGAATTGATCAAAGTTAGGAATCACATAAAATGCATTACCCCATTGACTTGTATATGATAAGCTCGAACCATTTAACACATTTTTAGTGATTTTGACCTAAATTATGCATTTGAGTGGAAATCGAGTAAGATTGACAATTTTTAACACAAATAGTGTTAAGAAATGAATGCCTACAACAAATACTAGTGGGAACTCCACACTGGTGTCACTAAATAAAAGTCACTAAAGCTAAAAATAAGTATACTTCAAGAAATAATGGCTCCATAATGTGTCTCGAGAAACTGTCTCACAAACCCAATTTGTATGAGTGGTCATAAATATCCATTGCTTGATAACATAACATAAATGACATTGGATGTACCAAAATAACTCCTAACTTAGGAGACTTCAAAAGGTGTAAAAAATGCAAAAGGAGTATACTGAAAAACCATATGAGTGGATGAACCCAACTCAAATAATAGATGATAAGTATAGGACTCCAAGAACTATATGAGTGGTTCTAACCACTACTCAATCATCACCCTACAAGCATTGGAATTCAACATAATAGCTACAAAATTATTGAAGAGTATCAACAAGCCATAATGATGTCAAAGATACAATCGAGGAAAATTTGCTAAAATAGTGAAAAAATGTGCCAAGAAGATAACACACACATAAAGTAACATTGAATGCTAGAAATTATGGCACTTTCTTAGTGTAGTTGAAAGAATGCTAATGAAATAAGACAAATAATAGTTAAATGGGTATTGGCAAATAGAGTAACTAATAAGATACCCATGTACAATAGAGGAATCCAAAAAAATTAAAAAAATGATTTTTGAAATTTATAATGGAGTGGAATGACCAAATACTACCCCACACTATTTATAATGGTGCAGTTTACAAAATATTTCCTCTGATTAAAGTTTGAATTGAAAAAGAGAAATAGAAGAAAAAATTGTTTATGTATAATATGACTAAAATTGAACTATAAATATGTATTGAAGGTGAAAAGCACACACTTTCAAAAAAATACACCTTCAAAGGTGTTTAGATTGTCTAGAAAAGTACCCATAAAGCTTTAAAATATTCAACCGCAAGAAAGCCTCTAGAGAGAGAAAATGTCAATATTTCATGTATAGTAGTAAAAATAAAATATTCTATACACAAGAGCTCATAATTAGATTTGTAATGCAACTATAATCATTACCTAACTCCAAAGGACACTCAATATATAAGCAAAAAGGCACAAGTGGCTATGTAGAAATATGCAACGAAGGGGGTCTAACAAAACGTGAACAAGCATAATTAGGATCCAAAAAGTTCTAACTAGGCATGAAAAGAAATTAGAGGGAACTAGTTTGGAAAAAGTAAATTTTTCCATTGGGGTTTGACCTCCTGTCATGCTAGGCCCACCCATCAGTCTTCATCAAATAGATTAGAGGTCCCACCAAGTGTAGTAGAACTACTGCTAAATTATATGAAAACTAGGATAATTTAGAGGTCTGTCATGTTTAGTGGGAATCTTTGACTAGATAAATATTTGTATTATGTGAATGAGCCAACTTTGATTAAAGTGGATTAGTCAAATATTCAATGTTTTATTTTGTTTGTTGAGAAAAATAATAAATAACTCAATATTCTTTTGACCAAATTGTATTAGTCATGGTCATCATTATTTTTTATTTATGTTTTGCTGAGAAAAAATAATTAAAAACTCAAATTTGACCAAACATCATTGACCAAATTTGAATTAGTCATATAATGTTTTTTATATATTAAAACAAAACTTAATAAAAAAATGAATGTGAGAGGGCTGAATGCCTAGTGGTATAGGTCAAGCCTCTCACCTTGGCTTCAAATTTGTTAATGGCGGGGGAGGGGGATACAACCCACCTACAAGACTGCAACCTTGGTGGAGTGGTCATGTAACCCACTAGAGGCTATGGCTTGTGGTGGATGTCATGACCACCATGACCACCATTGTGCCTTGAAGTGTAGGCTATGACTTGCATAAAAGGCCATAGGCCTTAAACAAAAATTTGGGTTTGATATTTTTGTATTTGTTTTTTATTATTTATTTGGCCAAAATAAACAAACTTGCAATGGGTTTTCTCTATTTTATTTTAAAAAAAAAAAATAAAAAAAGAGTTTATTTTGTGTGTTATTACCAAGAAAGAAAAATAAATTACAAATAGATAGGATTGAAACCGGATCTTTTGAAGGGAAGCTTATACAAAACTTAAGAGTGATATTTTTTTGACCATGTACAAATAGATTTTTGATGGCCGTATGGCCAATAAAACTAATTTTATTTTGGAAAGCAACCACAGATCTACATCGAGCTTTTGCAAAAAAACTTTTAGAAGTGGCTTTAATGTCTAATTGAGATGAAATGAGAGGTGATTTTGACCATCTCAGACAATTTAGATGCACTGGTTAGCTTTTATATGCTCTTTAAATCTCTATAATGTACCTATAAAAAGACGCTCAAGGAGGAACCCCTCCCAAAAAAAAATTAGTACTCATTTTAGACCTTTCTGATTCTCAGGATCATCCTCAAAAGGATGCAATAGAAGAACATACTCAATATGTGAAAATAAAAACATATTTCAATCTCCTAATAGGCTATCCAATGGCACCAAACCCACTCTGATACCAAGTGATATTTGGCTAAGATAACCTAATAAGATTCTAAAGGCCTAATGGAAATAGTCTTAATCTAAAGATCAAACTTGATAAAAATAAACTATATTCCTATCAAAGATGCATAATTCATGTGCAACACAAATGCAAATGCATGAATTGATTCAATTGAATTATTTGAATGTTAGAATGAGCATACAAAGGGGGTATTTATGGGAAAGACCACTCACCTACCATTCATAGGATTGTGACAAGCGTCATGATCATACGAGGTGAGATAATAATAAAAAAACTTAAATAAACTTAACTTAACTGAGTGTAAATGGAACCCAAGATTGGAACTGATTAGGGAAACAACCCTGCTCACATCTAACAATGGAATTAGATAGAGAAATAATCTTGTTCACACCAACAATGTTAAAGTGGGACATTTGTTACATAGATCAAGTGACGGAATTTATTATTATTTTTATTTTTTAGTCCTTGATAACATATAATTTTATTGAAAAAGCTAATAATTAAGTGCATGGTTGGAAACATAGTTGATTTCAAGGGAAACAAACATAAATGGTATTAAACTTCAATTGGGTGTCATTGGAAAAATTAAGGTTTTTCAAAGTGAGTTGGTAATACCTGAATAACATTCCTCATTTTTATGGGATTGAATGTAATTATTTATTCAAATGAGATTGAGTTATAGACTGATAGAGTTATTTGATAGTGTAAGGGGAAATTACAAATATTTGAGCACCATATAAGGCATTATTTATTGATTTAATGTGATTTGGGGATCAATTACCCCTTGAACCTCGTTACAACTATAAGATGAGATTTTGGGCTAAATTAATTCCAATGTCATCAAAAATTAAACTAATTAGTCAATTGATGCAATCAATAACACAATTTGGGTCAAATGAAGTCCCATGAACCTAATTTTGACTATATAGGATGTGATTTGGGGCTTAAACAACCTTAATTTCATCATAGAATGAACCAAAACGCTGATTGTTTCAATCATAGAGCTAATTAGGACCAATTTTATCCCCTTAAACATAACTACGACTATAAGATGTGATTTGGGGCTAAATTAACCTCAATTTCATTGTAGATAGAGTTAATGAATCAATTGGTGTAATCAGTGATGCAATTTGGGCCAAATTGATCCTTGTGAATGTAATTTTGACTTTACAGGACGTGATTTAGGGCTCAATTATCCCTAATATTATCACAAAATGAATTAAAGATCTGATTGGTTCAATCATAGAGGCACTTGGGATCAATTTGAGCCTTTTAACCTAATTGTAACTACACGATGTGATTAGGGGCTAAATTATCCCTAATTTTATCATAGATTGAGCCAATTAGTAAATTCATGCAATCATTGATGTGACTTGGTCCAAATTTATCCCATTTCAAATCTTATTTTGATTATATAGGATGTGATTTGGGTTTTAATTGAGCCCAATTTCATGACAAAATGAACCAAAGAATTGATTAATTCAATCATGGATGTAATTGAGGCCTATTTGAAGCCCCTGAACCTAACTATGACTATACGATGTGATTTAGGGCTTATTTAACCCTAATTTCATCATGCATTGAGCTAATTAGTCAATTCATGTAACCAATGACATGATTTAGGTGAAATTGAGCCATGTGAATTTAATTTTAACTATATATGATGTGATTTGGGGCTAATTCATCATATAATGAACTAAATATTTGATTGGTTCAATCATGGAGGTAATTAAGTCTAATTTGATCCATTTGAACCTAATTACAATAATAAGATGTGATTTGGGTCTAAATTAGCTCTAATTCAATCACAAATTGAGCCAAATAGTCAACTGGGGAAATTAGTGATGTGATTTGGTTCAAATTAAGTCCTATGAATAAAATTTCAACTAGATTAGATGTGACTCAGGGCTCAATTGGACCTAATTTCATCACATAATGAACTAAAGAGCCGATTTCTCAATTATAGAGGTAATTGGGGCCAATTTGAGCTCTTCAACTTAACTATGACCATAATATGTGATCTAGGTCTCAATTAACCCTAATTTTATCATAGATCAAACCAATTAGTCAATTGGTGTAATCAATGATTCAATTTGGGTAAAATTTTGTGAACTTAATTTTGACTATATAAGATGTGATTTGGGGCTCAATCGATGCCAATGTCATCACATAATGAATGAAAGAGTTTATTGATTCAATCACGACTCAACAATTAGGGATAGTTTGATCCCCTTCAACCTAACTATGACCATAAGATGTGATTTAGGGCTCAATTAACCCTAATTTTATCATATATTTAACCAATGAGTCAATTGGTGTAATCACTGATATAATTTAGGCTAAATTAGGCCACTGTAAAACTTAATTATAATATAAGATGTAATTTTGGGTTCAATTTCTCTAAATTCATCATAAAATAAACCAAAAAATCATTTGATTCAATCATGGATGCAATTGGGCCCAATTTGAGCCCCTTGAACCTAATTATGATAACAAGATGTGATTTGGGGCTAAATTAACTTTGATTCCATCATGAATAGAGATAATTAGTTAATCGGTGAAATTAGTGACATGATTTGGGCCAAATTGAGCCCTATGAACCTAATTTTGACTATATAAGATGTGATTTATGGCTTAACTGACCCTAATTTTATCATAGATTAAAGTAATTAGTCAATTGGTGTGATCAATGATTCAGATTTGGACACATTGAGCCCCTTTCAAACCTAATTACAAGTATAAGATGTGATGGATTCATTATGTTCCTAAAAGTGTCGTAACGGAGAGTAGGAATTGCAAGACACATTAGGTAATATGTACACATTATTTCACATACACATTAAAGTGTGCACACACTTTATTCCTTTGAATATGAATATAATATAATTACCAATGTCATTATTTTGTCATATCAATAATTGTGTCCCCATAGTTACACTCTACGTTATTTTTCACTTTACGTAATGTTTTAAGTTATTTTTTAATAATTTCACAACAGTCCCAACCTCAAAAGCTATCAAATTTTTCTATTCATGGGTGTTAGATTTTGTTCTAAAGCCACAAAAAATTTATAGCACAAAACATTGAAGCAATTACAAGTGTTGAGAGGAAAACAAAAAGAACAAATGAAAATATTTCATGCAATACAATGTACATATACTATCCCCAATGAACCAAATGTCTTAGATAATGATGAAATGAATAATGATGATGAATGTTTACTTGAAAGTCCAATTGTCAATTCTGATGTCATACCAAATTATATTGCAAGTCCATATTCAAATTATGTAGTTTTTATTTTTGGTTATGATGATAATATGAATGATGATTTACCTCCTAACAATGAATAATATTACTCAAAAACACTTAATGGTGAAAGTAATAATGAATAAAATTGCATGGAAACACTAAATAATGAAAGTAACAATGAATTAAACCATACAAGAACAATGAAGATACTAGTAATGAAGATAATAATATGGAAACATTAAATCAAAAAAATTTAACATTAAGAGCACCTCCTAGGATTTACATAGAATATTAATGTACTTAATTGAAGTTGATGAAAATATTTTGAAACCAACACCTAAGAAAATGTTTAACCACTATTCAAGAAGAAAAGCTGAAATAATTTGGGATAATTACTTTGAAAATTTAAATGATATTAAAAAAATGTCAATTATTTGTTTCACTGATGAAATTGCTTAAGATGAAACCTACAATGAACACCCTAGGACTAATAACATCTAATACTAATGGTAAAAATAATAAAAATGTTGAAAATATACATAACACATACCATACTATAGGTGTAAAAAATGCACCAAATATAGTAATGCTACCCGACACATAATGACAAGTTTTATAGTAAGTGGTCAAACATGGAGACAACACTTGATTACAAAAATAAGTAGAGCACTGAACATAGACAACAAATACTAATGAAAGAAATTGGGGGATGTAATAGACTTGATGATGCCAATAACAATGAATTTTTGGCATTCTCTCATGAACTCCCATGGAAAGACAAGTCTATAGTTGATTCTCTCAAAGATTTACTTGCACAATTCTATAAAGATAACATGAGGGGTTAACCTAATATAAGAGATGTAGTGAAAAGGATAGTTGGATCTTATAACCACGAACCACATCTTCAACATTTTTTGGATATGACCCAAACACATATATACTCTAAGTTTTTATAGAAATATCTACAAAATTATATTATTCAAAAGATATTTTGAGATGGCCAAACCCTTTTATGTTAAAATAAATCACACACACACCACTATTTATTGTAGGAAACATGTTTATTTTTTAATGTATTATGATATTATTCATCATGTACATTGTATTTTGCATATTGACAACATTTTTAAGGAGCATTGAATGAAATTTCCATAAAAATCAATAATGAATTTTATTTAAACCATTTTTTGTGAAAAACTTGATAAATAATTTTTTTATAACAAAATATGTTTGGATGGAACTTGCAACATTTGTGGTGGATTTCCACAATCAAAAAATTTTATATGGGAGGAAGGTACAAGTGTAATTGGATAAGAATTAGTTAGTTTAAAAAAATACAAATGTGTAATATATCAATTAAAATATGACAAGGAATCTAAAATGTGTGAGCTTATTACAAAATGAATGCTTGTTTTATAATTTATGGTCAAATTTAGGGAGGAAATTATTTGAGTATGTAAAAAAAACACACAAAACTTGATGGTTGGATGAACAATTCAAGTTAATAAATGACACATTCCCACTTGGTTCTATTGTTTTAGTATTTGAATTTTTTAAGAATTACACATTGCAATCACAAATGGAGGTTTCAATCACAATAATACAACTTAGAATAGGGTGCCATTTTCATGCATATAACATTCATGCATGCATCTGATAATACAAAGAAAAATAAAAAATAATAAGGGAGTACCATTTCTATGTTAGCGATGACCAATCACATTACACATAGTATGTGCCAAGATGTTTTGAGAAGTTCTATGAAAATTTGACTAAAAGGAATATTAATTTCAATCAACATTATTTTTTATTAGATAATTTTACATCAAAATTTAAGAACACATTTGTTTTATAGGTTGATAAATATGCATGTGACCACTAACATCTAACATATCTGGAGTTTTAATGAGTTTGACCATAAAAAAATGGGATCATGATGGTATGGGAGAATGTGTGAAAAGATCCCTTGCAAGAGAGGAATTAAAGTTTGAAGATGGCATCAATTTGATTGATGCAACAACCATTATTAAATGGTTTAATGAGAAAATGGCCCATGGTTCTCAATAAAACTCTAGTGTTCATGGATATTTTTGGTTGTTGGAGGAAGAACAATTGGTAAGGTATGAGGATTCTATGAATGTAATAGGAACAAGTGAGTTCCACTCATTATGTAGCTCAAATATAGGTTCTTTGATAGTTCATACAAGTCACATGGAATGTTTTTATTCTGCATGCATAGAATTTATTTGGAATGAGTGTGAGTCATAAAAGTGGGTAGATGAATGTAGATGTAGATCTCTAAGTCCAATAGAGACATATCAAGTTTTGCTAGCATTACAACTTACACATATCACATCGTCACATGACTTTGACCATGTATAAGATATAATGTAACCAATACAAGATGAATTTTTATATTTAAAGTATACAATTATCAATCATTATGTACTAAATTCTCATTATCTATCAACATCATTATTAAAAAAATGTTTTATTTTGTGATGTAGGACA
This sequence comes from Torreya grandis, assembly GCA_037957365.1. NCBI lineage: Eukaryota > Viridiplantae > Streptophyta > Pinopsida > Cupressales > Taxaceae > Torreya > Torreya grandis. Next base: position 216,932 of record JARHVA010002177.1, on the reverse strand, counting down.
TGTTTTTGCAGTTATTATAGATGAGGATAATGGAGAAGGAATATATTATTACTTATGTTGGTGTGTAGAGGAAAAAATAAATTGACTTCCCTAGTTACATATGGAGGAAATATTAACTATCCCACTGGGTTTGTGGTAGTTACTGGAACTTGGCTTCGATGATACCCTATCAAAAATTTAGAAGTATGGTTGTTTGAAGACTATAAAATACATAAGAAGATACCACACTATTTATATTTGGTTCTTATAAGAAATGTTCAATTGTTTAAATATCAAGGGATTCCATTAAATATGAATCTATGGTAGGTTTATGAGTTTGACTATTAAGCAATTCTCGCTACTATCAAGAGCAGAGTAGATCTTAGTAGTTTATTGGATTGAATTTCTAAGGTATGTTGATTTCTCAAATGTAAATGTATTTAATTTTCTCATATTTTATTTATTTTGTAGAGAACACATATAAATTTCAATTTAATTACTTATTAATATATTTTTTGTAGGTTAGTGGTGCTAAATAAGCTTCCACCTTGACGTGGTTGAAACTGTTAGTAGAGAATTCCATATTCTTGAAGCTAAGAAAAGCTTAAGAAAAAGTTGGTACATAATTCCATAGTCTCTTCAAGATAAAATGGGTACTATGTATCATAACTAGGTGTACTTCAAGGCCAAAAACATGGTCCTAATAGTTATTCACCATCTTTAACATGGTGACGATGCCAGTTTTTAGCCACAAAGCACCAGAAGTGGAGATCTTCAATTATAGCTTGAATATTGACAACATTTATTGTCAATGTTTTTGTGTGCTAAATTTGTTGCAATAATGTGTATCCAAGTGGATTATAAGGTCATGGTCCTAGGCACATATGTAATTTTCTTATACCTACATGCTTAAAATTATGTATTTTTAAGGGGAGGTCTTGGAAGAAAAAACGTCTATTGGAGGAAACAAACTTGTCTCTTGACTGCATAAAAATAACATTTTAGGATTGATCATTATATCATATACCACATATTATTCTATTATGTTAGATTAATATTCTCTAAGGTAGAAGTAAAGGGATTCAACATGCATGTGATAGTTTTTTTAGTTCATGTAAATTGGTTATAATTTTCAATTTACGCATGTTTGAAGTTTACTTTAAAAATACAAATTTTTCTTATAGGGAAGGATGTTCTTGAGGCCTAAATGGGTAATCCATCTCCTAAACATGAATAATCTAAGGCTAATATCATGGTCATAGACATTATTATCCACCCCCATTATAATATCAATGTTAGTTTTCATCCACGAAGCACCAGAGGTGGAGATCTCCAACTACAAATTGAATGTTGACAATATTGGTTATCAATATTTTTGCTTGTCAGAGTAGTTGTAACAACACATATATAGGTGGATTCAGAGGTTTTGGTCTTGAGCATATATGTACTTTGTCTATCCCAATGAGTTGGAAATAGTTTATTTGTAAGGGGAGGCATCATAAGTGAAAATGTCTATTGGAGGAAATGAACTTGTCTTTTGTTTGCATAAAAATAACATTTCAGAACTAATCACTATATCATTTACCAAAAAATCATATCTTATGTTCAATTGATGTGATTTTGGGTGAAATTATAGGAATTTGACATTCATGTGAAGGTTATTTTAGTTTGTGTAAAGGAATTATAATTTTTATTTTATGCATGTTTGAAGTTCACCTAAAAACTATTATTTTTTCATACATAGAAGGATGTTATTGAGGCTTGTACGAGTAATCCATCCCCCAACTGGGCATAATTCAAGGCCAATAACATGGTTTTAGATGTTATTCACCACCCTTGATGTGGTGGTGATGCAAATTTTTAGCTATATATCACCAAAGGTGGAGATCTCCAACTATGGCTTGAATGTTGACAACATTTGTTGTCAATGTTTTTGCGTGCCAAAACAATTTCAAGAATGTGAGTCCCAGTGGATTCAAAGGACATGGTCTTGGAAACATGTTATTTTACTATCCTAATGTGTTGGAAGTGATGGATTTGTAAGGGGAGTTCCTAGAAGTGGAAATGTATTTTGGGCAAAATGAATTTGTCTATTGATTGCATAAAATTAGCATTTCAATTTAAGTTCTCTAGGGTGAAAGTAGAGGGATATGACATGCACGTGATAGTACTTATAGTTTTTCTATGCATGTTTGAAGTTCACCTAAAATACTATAATTTTTCATATAGGGAAAAACATTCTTGAGGTCAGAACAAGTACTTTTCTCCTAGTTGGTGTACTCTATAGTTAAGAATGTGTTCCTATCTATTATTCACCAACCATAAATAAAATAAAATTAAATATCAGAAAATAACATATGTTTGTCTACCATTTACTAATGAAATTTATGAGTTAACCTCATCCATAGGCATATAATACAATGTACTAACACTATTCATAACAAAAGTATTATGGTGTCACTCCATGGTGCATCTATCCAATTTTATATGTGAGGTTAAAAATATAGCTATAATAGAGTTTCAACAAAATAATGAAACTAAAATAATGATAATTTATACAAAATAATTATAATTAATTTATCAAATTTCAGAATTAAAAGAGTTTTAATCCTAATTAGACAAACTATTACGTATAATCAAAATGATACATAAATGAAATAAATGACACAAACTAATTTGGAACTTTGCTAAATATGGAAAGATGCTAAAAGTGGGAAATACCAAAGAAATACAACTTAGATAGAAATTTAATGTTCATAATTGTAAGTGTAACTATTAAAATGACTATGTGGTTGTGTATTGACATTATGAATAAGGAACAATGCCTTGCTTGGATATGAGACAAGGCCATTAGAATTGGATAGGGGTGGCCTATGCTAGTGTACTTAGGGCAAAATGGTGTCCTATTAGGGTTTATTATCTATGACAAATATGATAAGTTTGTTTCACCTATATGCCTTGTTTGATTGTGCCAGAGCTCTCGATCCATTGCAGAAACCACTATGTGGCTTCTTCTTCAATTGTAACCCTAGCTCAATAGACCACATATGATAAATAAAAAAATGGTAAAAAGGGGTTATCAATTATAGTTATTCTATAATTCAACATCCGCTATGTTCAAAATTGCTTATATACCAATTCTCTAAAGGGGGATCAAACCCCATATAGTCCTATCATGCTATGGTGATGTGTATGAAAGACTAGTGTAAAATACTAAATGTGGTTGAAATCCTGGTGTAATTAAGTACTTCAATAAATAATTATGAATTTTAAGGTGTATGTAAACTTAAATTAGGGATACTAGGGCTATGTGGAATTTGTATTATAAAAAACAAGTGCTTTTCTCTCAATGTGTAGTTAGATATTCTTGTGATTTTCAATAATATGAACCTCTAGTGGATAATGGTTAGAAAATGTAGATTTACAGTGAAAATTTTGGAATTCTTTTATATGGGACTCATGAAATGTGTGGGATGATCCATTGAGTAAATATGAATTTGAGCAAAGATCCATTATTTAGCGAGAGGACACGACTGATGAAATTGGATAAAACTAGGGAGCAGGATGATCCAAATGGAGTGGTCTTGTTTGAAGAACATAGATAGCTAAACTAGAAGTGTAGATCAATCTAAAAGTAAGTTTAGGCTACTTAGGATGTTGAATAATGATATTTAGAATCAGAATTTGCTTAAGAGATAAGGGTCATCCGCATAAAAAAGTGAAGAAAGGGTGGTCAAGGACTGTAGAGTGGTCACAAGTACATATTTTTAGAAATAAAAGTTAGTTTGTGTCTATATTTTTCCCCATTTTATTCTAGTAATGCAATGAAGTAAAAGTACTAGAGTAAACGAAAAAGTATGTCCATGAACTTACCTATGAAGAACAGTCTTGAATGTAAGCCACAACATTAAACTATGCTTCACATAGTACCTACAATGAAACATGAATACATTAGTACTTAATAAAGACAAAAATCAAGAAATAAAGACAATAAAAATTATAGATCTAATAACAAGGAATAAATACACCTAATTAGGTATGCAAATCATTGTGTTTTCTGTTATAAAACTAGTGACTAGAGAGGTTAGGACCCGTGGAGATTTCTTCTTCATTGATGAACTTGGATTGGATTATGCATTCCCCAATCCTCATTTAAAAGAGAGTGTTCTCAAGAACTCAAAGTGTGATTGAATCCATCATTACATACCCAAATTACTGTAGTAGCTTGAAATCCCTATATGAATTCTAAAAGATTATTCTAGAGTAAAACTTGGTGCAATACATTTACTAAATGTGTTAGCAATATATTTACTAAATGTGTTAGCAATACATTTATTAAATGTGTTATGTAAATATTTCATTTTAAACCTCTTTCAACTTTTTGTAAATATTCTTAACATTTTATAAATTCTTTTAATATTATATAAATCTTCTACGCATTTTGTAAATATTTTATTCTACCTTAGAATTTATTGTCTTTTTTATAGATTACAAAATTGCATATCACAAAGTTGCATTCTTGATTTATAGCTGCAGTATTACACTAAACATAAGTGGATTTGCTTAGCTACACGGTTACATTTAGTTAACTACCATCAAAACCACATATATGGTAGTTTTGGTATTAAATCTCAATTGTGGTATTGTAGATTTCGGAATCGATTTTGAATAGTCTGACTGTATAAATGTAGTTTTATAGGTTTAAAAGGTGGTTTTAATTGTTTTGAAACTACTAATCATTTTTCATGTAGGATACCTTAGTGGGAGGCCCTAGATCAATTTACTAAGGTATTTCCTTGTAGGATTAGGACTTAGTCTAGAATTTAAATCTTGAATTTATATATATCTCTATTTGCTTGCTTGTATAATTCACTCACATATTTAATTAGTTTGTTAAATAGATTTTTGCTTGCCTTCTTATTAACCCCATTTTGTTTTTAAGGGTGAAACATGTCATGAAATTCATCCCCACACACTTCCCTAGTTATTAGGGCTTGGTGACTCAGATTTCATCACCATACATTCAACCTCACTCTGTGTTTTGGTAGAGTATATATATCAGGGACAACTATCATTAGGCTAAGCGGTTGACCCTATGTAGGTCATCTATGAAGGGGAAGAGTTAATTATCTAAACTAGGCATTAGACAACACCCTACATTAATTTGGGCCCCACATACCTTGCATATCTTTGGGATGCCCCTAGATACCTTGTTTAAACCTAACTTAGGACCTATCGACTATAACAAGTGACTTACTGCTAGAGTCAGGATCAACTCCCAAGAGATCATCAAGTGTAGATGGGGTTGAGAGGGTTTGGTAGATTCCATAATGGGTCATCAGCCTATAGGCTCACCTATAAATCCATTAGATAGTGTAGTCATCAGGGTATATACCCTTTTTATTGACTAATAATAGGGCTTGTGCTTTGGCATGATTGTGTACATGTTGTGTTTAGACCCTTAATATTTGTGAGTCGATTTAGCCTTATCCTTTTATTGCCAAAACACCTAGAGAACCTTTAAGTCACACTTTATCTTAGGGTTAAACCAAAATCATACTCATACCATCATCCACACTCTTGAGTATTAGAGTTTGTCTTGGAATTAAACTATAGTGGTCACTTATCACTCTTAATCCCATTCATCACTTCATCCATTCTACCTTGGTTAAACATTATCAAAGTCTACAATCTTGTTAGGTCTTGTTTAACACTCCATCATCTTATCAACTTGCCTATTCATACCTATCACCCATTTGATTATCATCTTGCTAGTGTGCAAATGCATTTAGTCATCTCATCCCTTCATCTCCTTGCTAGATTAAACCCTTATAGGGTTGTTACCTTGGTAATATTTGATCACATTAGTATTCAATCTCCAAATCTAAATCCTAACACATCCATATCACATCTTTTAACCACTCTAGTCTAAGATTTAAGACAAGTTTAGTGTTCAATGTCACAGTCCTTTTTGTCTTACATCAAAACCACACTTAATCACCCTCATATCATCCTACACTATCCACCATGCCCATCAAAACTCATGTCCAAATCCTAAGAATGGGACAAGGATCTAACCAAGAGAATGATGTCTTTAGGAATCTAGTTGAGCAAAGTCAGGATAATGAATAAACACAAAGTGATATGCACACTCCTAGAGAATATGAATGTCTCACTAATGAATTCTTTAATAGTGATGAGGTTAGAGTACAATTCCATAATATATATGAAAAATATGACCAAATCCTTACTCAAGTCATCAGAATGGGGGGGAACTACCCCTTACATTTAATCCCAATCTCCTACAACACCTCATCCATCCATCATCTAGACCCAACACTCCACCTCACCCAAATAACACTAACCAAGAATAGGGGGAACCTAACTTTTTGGACCATAAATAAGAATTAGAAGAAGAAGAACCCCTTTATAACAACTACATTGAGGTTGAAAGGAGGAAATATGACTTGGAGGATCACCTAGATGAATTAACCCAACAAATTAATTCCCTCATATCCCAATTCCATGTTGAGATCCAAAGATCCACATCACCAAGACGAACCATTAGAAACACTAATCTTGACTCATCAAGACCAAAAATAAGCCAAACACACACCTCTAATACCTTAATGGATCACTCATTTGCCCACAAGTGGAAGATGATGAAGGAAACCCTTCAACATATCAACCCTCACATTCAGGTGATGAGATATAGATATGAAGACTTCTACACATCCCTATTAGATATGATCATTTTGGAAATACCTTAGCATACTTTGAGATTCCAAAGTTTGACAAATATAAGGGGAGGGGGGATCCACATGACAGTTTTCAAGAGTTCTATGTGGCATGCTATGAAGTCATGTATAATGATGCTTATCTACTTAGACTCTTCACCAAAAGTCTCATATGACCCGCACTTGAATGGTTCATGCATATACCAAAGGCCATTACTAGTTTTGAAGAGATAACATAAAAATTCATGAGACATTTCTCCTTTAATATTGAATATAATATTTCCATTATTTATCTTTATAACACTAAATAGAGAAATGGGGAGAGCCTAGCAACATTTCTACAATGGTGGAGAAGCCTTACCAGCTGATGCTATTGCACAATCCCTGAAAAAGAATTAGATAATATTTTCATAGACAATCTAAATATAAAATTAAAATGTTTGTTAAAATTATAGTGTGACAAATCATTTGATAAAATTATAAAGGGTATTCAAATTGGAAAAACACTCATTGAAAGGGGGGCAATCAAAATATATACCCAAAATGAATAAGGTCAGAGCCAAGATAATACTTTCTCAAGTAAACCTAAAATCTTCAATAAGAATAAAAATGTAGTAAGGGATGGTGTCATAGACTCAAAGCATGTGAAAATAGTGCATAAAGCTCCCTCCACTACCAAAAATCAAAATAACTCTAGTTTAAATACACCAAGAGGAAAAACAAAGCCGAGAATGGGAAAAAGGTATATAACTAGTCTTGGCTTACCTATGAAAATGGTCCTGCAACAATTACTTGTTGCTAATGTGATCACTCTCCTAGAAATTTTACCATTGGATGATAACAAGCCACACCCCGACTGGTACTGATAAGATGAATTTTTCCAATATCATAAGGTCAAAGGGCATGACACCAATAAATGTATATAATTAAGGTATTTCATCCAAGATTTAATAGAAAAAAGAGAAATATAAGTTGAAGGGGAGAGTCCAACAAATCAATCTAAAAATTAGTAATTGGGTATATATCAAGACCCATCACGTAAGCATTATTAGAGGAAGAAGAAGCCATTGAGGGATTAGGGTAAAGTTTCACCTCCAATAAAATTGATTACCACTCCATTATACACCACTGCATTAATACCATCAAAATGTGAGGCCCCTAAGAGCCTGCACATATGCCTTCCACCATCCTCAAAATCAATAGGGTAACAACTAATTGTGTAGTCACTACATGACATGGAAAAATCATAGTTTTTAGAGCACCTCTAAAATATCCATCTGCATCCTCATCTCAAAAAGTTACTATCCCAAATAAAGTATCAAATTTTTATGATAAAACATATGATATCATTCAACAACTAGAGAAGACACCAACCTAAATCTCTCTTATGGATCTTCTCAAGATGTTGTTCATACATAAAGAGATACTAAATCAAGTCTTGAATGAATTAAATGTTCCTAGGGATATTGACACAAGTCAATTTCAAGCCTTGGTGGGTTATTTATCCCCTTCACAACAAATCACCTTCAGTGCCTAAGATATGCCACCCATAGGACCTTACCATAATGATCTATTATTCATTGAAATATCCATCACCAATCACAAAGTCCCACAGGTGCTTATATATGGAGGATCAACCTTGAATTTGTGTAATCTTGACTTTCTTAATAAGTTGGGGTATTATTAATCTTTTTTAAGGCTCACTTTAATAATTATTAAGTCAAATGATGATAATGAAAGGCCATTTACTGGTACAATCTATATTCTCATAGTTGTGGGGCTTGCAGTCCACCAAATGTTAATTCATGTAGTAGGTGTAGGTCTTCCTTTTAATCTAATTTTGGGATGTCCTTGGATACACAAGATGAGAGCTATGCCCTCCACCCTCTACCAATGTCTAAAATTCCCACATTCTAGAGTGAAGGCCATAATTTTGGGGAAATCAAGCATTTTCATAGTTGCCAAATGGAATAATCCAATCATACTTATTATTTCCCCAGTACCCAAAGTTCCTTTTATAATCTATCACCTACTTCATTTGAATCCTTAGATATCACTCACCTCAAAATCAATTCCAAGGGCTGTGGGGAATATGAATATAAAACCCTTTGCATTGAAAACTTGCCATTATCCCCATGTAGCTATGGGTCCCCAAATATGAGGAAAGATAAACCCATTATCTATAAATTCATGTTCACAGCCTTCACAAGTGTAGGTATGTTATCAAATGAATATTTTGAATACCCTGATGATTCTTGGCTCATTCTTGAAGATGAGGCCCTAGAATTTCATAAGAAAAAATACCCCCAACTTAAAAATATGCTTAAAAACATAAACTATAATGGAAAAAGACTAGGTTAGGAAGAATAAGGTAGGATATAACCTATTGGGGTTCAAGAACATATAAAATACCTTGGCCTAGGGTACAAACCAGTAGGCATTGACCTAAACACTATCACCAAAAATATTTCTTTGGTTTTTGAAGAGTAAACTTATGGTGAATAAGTTGAAACAAGTTTCATAAATAGCCTCTATGAAGATTCGACTGCCACATACCTCTTCTCTGACACAACCATTTCCACCATCAAAATATCCATCCATTATCCTACACTCATATACTAGGACTAGAAGAATGAGCTAACCTTTGATCTATTCCAAATGATGAGGCCATCATTGAATACTTAGTAGTGTGAGATTTTATGCCATCAATAGATCACAAAAGAGGATTTACTATCAATCTAAATGAATCTACCAACTTTTTAGAGCAACAAGATTCTTTAAACCAAATAAAAGAAGAAGAATATGATGAAAATGATACCATTCCAAATATTGAAAAAACCCAGTCAAATCTTAGTGAACAAGAGTCCTATAAAAAATTAGATGCAAAGCTTCTAAATGAATTTTCTTTAGGAGAAGAATTACCATCACCCCCAACCTATCTTCATGATCAGTAACCTTCTCTCAGTGAGGAGGTCATAAAAATTAATATTGGGTTAGATGAAAATCCTATAATTATCAAATTGGGGGCAATTCTCACATCTGAGGAACAACAAATTCTAATTGACCTTATTAAGGAGTTTATAGATGTATTTACATGGAGTTATTCTAACATGCCTAGGTTAGATACTACCTTGGTGGTACATCACTTAGTGGTCCATCCGAATGCTAAACTAGTTAAATAAAAGCTTTGCAAAATGCACCCCAAGGTAGCTTTATTGGTCAAAGAAGAACTACAAAAATTCTTGGAAGCTAGATTCATTCGACCCATTGACTACTCTGAGTGGATCTCTAATATCATCCCTATCACCAAACCACAAGGAGGGATATCAATCTATACCAACTTTAGAGACATAAATAAGGTATGAAAATGACTTTTGTCTACCCAATATCAACATGATCATGGATTCTATCATAGGTTATGAAATGTTTTCCCTCATAGACCATTTTTTTGGTTATAATCAAATCGAATTTGCTCTTGAATATCAACATAAGACTAAATTTATCACTCCATAGGGGACCTTATACTATTAAGTAATGACCTTTGGTCTTAAAAACATATAATGCACTTATCAAAGGACCATGATACTCATATTGCATGACATGATGCACAATATTGTGGAAAATTATGTGGATGACATCCTCAAAAAGTCTAAGGTCAGATCAAAACATCCAATGGTCCTAAGATAAAAATTTTAGAGGGTAAGGGAATATGAAGTCAGATTGAACCCTAAAAAGTGGGTATTCAAATTCACTTCAGGCAAGCTCTTGGGTTTCATAGTCTCTCTACAAGGCAATGAAGTGGACCCTGCTAAGGTGAAAGCTATTGTTGAAATGTCTCCCCCTAAGAACCTAAAGTAGTTAAGGAGCCTTCAAGGGAAATTATAGGACATTCCTTAATTCATATCTTAGTTGGCTGATAAATGTCATTCCTTCACTCATCTCCCAAAGAAAGGATCTCAGTTTTACTGAAACTCAGAATGTTAAAAGGCATTTGATAATCTGAAGCAATATCTAGTGAAGCCTCCAGTCTTATAACCACCTGTATCAAGAAGGCCATTGCTCTTATATATCTCTATTACACCTTATGCTCTAGGGGCTCTCTTGGCTGAACATAATGAAAAATGCAAATAAAAAGATATTTATTACCTAAGTAGAACTCTAATTTCATATGAGCTCAATTACACCTCTATAGAGAAAGCTTGCTTGGCTATGGTCTTCACCACATAAAAACTCAAGCATTATATGTTGAATAACCAAGTCAAGCTAATAATAAAAGTTGACCCACTCAAATATATGTTATCTAAGTCAACCCTAACTAAAAAAAAGGCCAAATGGATCATGTTATTAATTTAATTCAATATTGAGTATATAAATTAAAAGGCCATCAAGGGATAAGTTATCATGGATCAACTCGAATCAACACCCATAACAAACACTAAACCATTAATCAAAACATTCCCCAATGAATCTATATTGACAAATAAGGAGTCACTTGACTGGAAATTATATTTTGATGGATATTTTACCATGCATGAGTTAGGAGTAGGAATCCTTTTGGTAACCCCTTAAGGTGACCTAATTCCTAAAGCCTTCTGTATATCTTTCTCATGCATAAACAACATTGTTGAATATGAAGCATTACTCATCAGGTTATAACTCATCATCCAGTGGAATATCCATCATTTTCAAGTCTTTAATGATTCCCAATTGATTATTAAATAGGTGAATGAAGAGTTCCAGACCAAGGATGAGAAGCTACTTACTTACAAGTAAATGGTTGATCAATTGGAGCAAATTTTTTAGTATATAACTTTTGAATAAGTGCCTAGATGAAGTAATAAAATTATTGACTCAATGGACACTATTAGTTATTTAAAATATCTTCTCGAAGATGTACTTGAAGGGATTTTTCTAGTAGAATAATTATTATTGCCTACCCATAAAGTAATGGCTCATTATCAAATTTGTGTCATACCTGATCTCAATCAGCCCTGGTACCACAATATCTACACCTACCTCCACAACAATATCTTACCATCAAACCTAAATCATCATCAATGCAAAGACTTCATCTAACACACATCTTATTACACCATCTTTGAAATCATGATTTATCAGTAAGGTTATGACGGGACCTTGTTAAGATGCCTAAAATTAGAGGAGGCTATTCTCACAATCAAGGAGGTCCATGATGGTAATTGTGGAGGCCATGCCACTAGGATGTCCCTAGCCTAGAAGTTACTCTAGATTGGATACTATTGGCCCAAAATGGATCATGATGCATGCTAATATGTACCCAAATGTGTAGCCTACCAGAAGCAAAGGAATCTCATTCATTCCCCTGTATAAAAGCTACAACCTATAATGAGCGTGTGACCATTTTCAATATGGGGACTAGATCTTATTGGTAAGATTAATCCTACATCACCAGATGGACATAAACTCATAATCACAACCATAAAGTATTTCAATAAATGGGTGGAATCAATGCCGATAATCTATACCATGGGTATACATATATCAAAGTTCATTTTGAATCAAATTATTTTTTGCTTTGGAATTTTAGCAAAAACCATATTAGATAATGGAAAATCTTTCAAGAATTAAGAAGTAGAAGACTTGTGTAATAGATACCATATTGAAGAACATTTATCTATGCGCTATTATCCATAAGGTAATGGACAAGAAAAAACAACAAATAAAACACTTATCAAAATTCTTAAGAAGATTGTCAATGACATTGGAAGAAATTGGCATCTACAACTCTATCTTGCACATTGGTCCTATAAAACTAACATCTAAACACCTACTGGGGATACTTCGTACTCTCTGGTATATAGAGAAAAAGCAATCTTGTTTGTTGAAGTTGAGCTCCCCATATTATGAACATCTTTGCAAGGCATGGTTACTGATAATAACTATAAATAAAAATGGATACAAGATCTAGAGTTATTGGATGAAAAACATCAAAATTCTCTTGATCACCCGAGGGAAAATCAAAATAAGCTCAAGGGCTAATATCACAAAAAGAGCTAGTCTAGAGAATTTGAATTTGGTGTCCTAGTCTTAAAATAAAATAAGAGAAACACCAATGTCGAGCATGAAAAGAAAGGAAAATTTGAAGCAAATTGGCTTGATCCCTATGTCATTATTGCAAAATTTGGATCAAGAGCATCTAATTGGCCACTTTAGATGGTGATGATCTTGATGAGCCCATAAATATTACTCACTTAAAATGGTTCTATACTTAGAGGGCTATAAAATATCTTCCATCTAAAGGAACCCACACTTGGGGCACATCCATTCACCACCATACCACTTATCCCATCTTCCCATCCTATCCATTCACTCCCAATATGATCCTAATCCTAATAGTGGGTATAAAATATATGATTTAAAAAATGAGGAGATATGAGTTTTAGAAATGAGGCAAATTATTGCTGAAAGTGTGAAAGGGATACCTATTAAAGAGTTATTTAGAACATCTAACCCACTTTTAAACCACTAGTTCCATTTTGACATCCTAATCCAAATTCTAATTTAGTCCTCCTAGATGAAACTTCTTCTTATTAGCTTCAATTGCACCCAAATTTGTCCATCCCCATTCATTCCCTAAGCAAAAATCCATATACACCCACTAATCTCATTACTAAAAAAAGTTCATAAAATATTTTTCCTTCAAGATGTATGATATGTTTTATATATAACTGAATCCTGAAAGTTCACTCTAGAATCCTAGGATTGTCATAATATCCAGATTGATCCTTGTCTTAATCATCATAAATATTATTAGGCATTATTTACCATTCTCGGGTGTCTTATTAATAACCCACTTGGCCAACAAACAATGTGAATAACCAGTTAGTTATTTTTCTTAAAGTCATTTCTCTTGTAAATACAATGTCAAACTTCATATATATTAGTCTTATCCTGATTAGGTCATCTTTATCTTTATATGACATTTTAGGGTTCTAAACCATTCCTTAAATCGTCACCATTATTATTCCTTTTTATTTACACTATTTAGTTGTCTTTTTTAATTTATGTTTATAAATCATTTAAATCACTTTTAAACTTTTTAATTGATATTTTTAGTAGTCAATATATATAGTTAGTCTTCTAATCTACATGTAAATATTTTTCATATTATTATGTCATGTAAATATTTTCTTATTACATTGCCATAATCCATTATGCCATTATATTTTTATATTATCTTTTTAAGTGTTCAATTTTGTAAATATTTGCTTTGTTTTTTGGGAATGAGGATGGATTTTAAATGAATACCTATTATAAAAATTGGGAATGCCATTAACAGAGTTCCCACTCCCCCACGCACTATGAAACAAATGTGACCTCGAATGTCTTAATGTCGTAGGTACACTTATAATCAAAGTGTAATAGGAAAATTAGTTTTCCTACATTTCCAATGGATTCAATCCCCCAAAATCCATATCCACCCCCCTAATCATTCCACCATTCTATTTGACCATCCTAGCCTACTAACTAAAACCCCTCCCCCGCGCCCGCACCCCACACCCCCCCCCCCCCCCCTCCCCCCCACCTCCTTGGTACATGATAATTTTACCCAATATCAATTTGTGAGACATATGATTAAAATTAAAGGACTACTTATCTATCTCCTAACACATGTCATAAGTTACAACATTTTACATTTCATTATAACATCACATCATCCCATGAAAAATAAAAAAAATAATACATCATATATCTATAAATCATGTTATCCATATCCCATACATAAAATTAAAAATCATCCATATATCACAACATCCATAAAATCCATAATCCTACATCCAATCCTAATATCATCATCTCCTAATTAATAATCAACTATTTAAACTAATCCATACATCATCATCACATAAATAAAAAATCTAATCACACATCCATAAATAATCATCTCATGTAATCACAAATATCTAATCTAAATATTATCACAATCACATCATTAAAATTTAATCATAATGTCATAATAAAAAAATTTGTAATCACATAAATGTCCATAAATTCCAGTCAAAATATATAAATATAATGAGGACCACATAGGCATCCATGTGCTAAATATAATAATATAGGTCCAAAATATACATCATGTCTCACAAAATCCAGATCACTACTGTCCTAGAGGCTTCCTTGCTGGTTAATGCACTGAATAAGAGGACATGATGGACCTATCAGATGGTACACATTGGTCTGCTAACACTACACCCTCATATAAATATCTATAATACTATGCTTCATATGTCAAATGGGATATATGTCTAATAATGTCCTTTAGACCCTTCCTCTATAGTAAAGTATGATTCTCCTCCCTAGCCCTCTCAGCCACTTGTAACTCAGCCTCCCTCTGACTCAATCTATCCTGGATCTTCCCCATCTATGCCTATAAAGCTACAATCTGAGCATCTTGTGATTGGATTCACATTTATATGGTTTTAATTTAACCATATCTGGAATGAATCTAGATAAACTGACCCTATAAGGATGCTATATGAGAATCCCTAATCCCTATCTATTCCATCAACCTTATAAGCTACCCCAATACCAGTTTTATCTGCCTATCCCTCTCCATAATCTGATGATGTAAGTCTACAACCTATAGCTTGTAATTGTCTTACTTTATGGTAATTCTCACCACTTTATCAGCCCTAGCTATACCTCCTATCTCAAACTATCTAGGTGTGCTTGATCCTTTGCACTGATAGGTGTCTTGAAAGGCTTTGTAACATCTGGGCCTATTGCTCTCCCCACCTGGTCTCTTTTGCCTATCTCTTGGTCTCCCCCCTCTAACTCTCTGATCCACACCATCAATGATCATCAATGCCTAATCACCCCATCCTTCTTATATTGTCCTTCCTATCCATCCTACCCATCCTAAGCCTGGGGCTGTGGTCTCTGAGCCCTTCACTTCCTCGAATAAACCTATGTCTACACTAGCCTCCATATCTATCCTCTCCTCCTTAATCTCTGTGGTGGCCTCGATAATCTCTAGGGTCATCTCTGAAACCATCATCTTATGCATGCTTTTATGATTCCTAAATCTACCATAGGGGTCTGGAAATCTCATAAAATAGGTGCAATACTCACATAGTCAACCCTCACTAGTACTCTATCCACCATTTATCCCCACTAAGGTCTCTCCTTGTCTCTCCTCACAAATAAGTGATCCTCCCCCTAAGACATTATACTATCATCCAAACTATCTCTAAACCTAGTTCAACCTATATCTCTTGATAATATAATCCTACCATCTAGTTAGGGAGAACTCTGTAAGCATAAGCTTCATTATATTTGCATCCTCCACCGATCCTCATTAGACCTACTTTTAGGGCATCCACGTGATCTAATCAGTGCTCAAACTATCAATATATTATCTATAGAATCCCATATCTCTAGCATGGGCTCTTTGTACCCCCAAAATAATATACAAATTTATTACTAGGGGCTGATTATGCTCTCTATCTCCCCATGTACCCAATGGTCTCTCAATGCCTATATGCTCCCAGCTCCAAATTTGAAGCAGCAATGACAAACCAAAGTTATTTGGCCCTCTATAGGCACCTATAAGTAGTTACTTATATAAATGACCTAATACTATGGGACCCCAAGAAAATACATGGTATCCTGAACCATGTTAGCAACTACATCCCCTAACCCAAGATGAAACCACAATTTACTCTTGTCTAGAAATAGTATACTAGTGACGAGACATAAAAAATAAAGTTAGTCTATCGATGAATCCATCTTTAAATTCCTTATCAATGTCTATTCACACATCCTATACTTTTATCTATAGATGCCCACATAATGAGTAGCTAAAAAATACATAACACATCCTCTAGAGTGATGATCATCTCCCCTGTAACAAAATGAAATGTGCTAGTCTTGGAGTGCCACCATTCTACTAATGCTATGATTAGAGTCCTATATATCTAGATCACTAGTATCATTATAATGTAATAAAGGTTAGTCATCTTTAAGAATCCATACTTTGCTAGAGTTAGCCTGTGCATCTTATGAAGAACCAATGGGCATCATAATCTGGAAACCAATACTCCTAAATCCTCTTACACCACAAATAACTTATTAACCCTTGATCACTACTAACCATCCTATCCAATTACACCTATCAATATTACATATATATATATATATATATATATATATATATATATATATATATATATATATATATATATATATATATATATATATATATATATATATATATCTTATCTGTAGACACTCAAAAACTACACACATCAACTTTCAATGTCAAACTACCTTTTGACCCTCATCTGACCTTGTGTCTAGTGGACCACCTAGTCAATTAGACTCATTTACTAACTTAACCCATAACTTAACATGTTTAACTAAAACATTTAATTAAACTTGCTTTAACCTATTTTCTTCTGGTCCCTTGACCATCGATGGTTAACTTAACCATTGATGGTTGGCCTAACCATCAATGATCAGGTCCCCAAAATTGTTTTAAAGTATTAAGGCATTAACATATTTGTGCAAGATAAGCATCTCCCTAAATAGAAACTTACTTTTAAAACTCGATTTAAAACATCAAGAATTGGCAACTTTATCCCCCTATCAAATTAGTAACTCCCTCCATCACAATTAACAAATTCATCCTATAGAAGGAGAAGAGGGGGATGTGAAATGGATTTGTGATCCCAATCCACAAGCCATAATCTAGAATCTTGCATCCAAGCTTTCTTATATGTAGGTGTTTAACATCTTTCCAACAAGCAAGTAATATCATTGGAGACCCAAAGCTCTATTGAAATCACTTTTGAAAGCCAAAGTACTATCACTCTGGACAAATCACTTCAGTATTCCACCATCAAATTTTAGGTATCTTTTTCTTATTTTATTAATTTATCTTATTTCTAATCTCCCTGACTTATCAAACCCATCAATATCTTATTCTCCACCCCTCAGCTCTGTAACAGACTTTTGTTTACCCAAATTCCCAATCTATACCTTCTATATCTGATCATTTTTAGATTTTCATATGCAACTTCCAATGGTGACACAACCACTCACAGTTTACCCCAACCTTTGATGATTACCCAATTGTAGACAGTTAGACCCAACTACTAACGGTTCACTCGACCATCGACAATCACTATGGAATAAAAATTTAGTAAGGTATTTTCAGCCCCATAACCCCAGTTAGAACCAGCTTTCTTTATTTCTGCCAGCTTATAGTACCTTTTTTGATTTTGTAGACTAAACCCTAACTATTTTAGCATAAGTATTGACCCGATTTTTCTATTTTAGTTGTTTTTTTAAACAAGCATTTACATTTTCTCCTTTGCATGTATTTAATTTCATATCATTAAATGCGAGTATCCTTTCTTTTAGTTTTTATCAACTTAATTGTTATAATAGTGGATTGATAGCCTCCTAATAAGTAATATGCTTCTTAGATCTAGCTTATGCTAGGTAGTCCACTCAACCATCCATCTAGCAAGCCTTTTTTCTAGTGTCTTTATTATCTGCAGGATATTCCTTCCAAGCCAAATAGGAGTTCCCACTATCATCTGGATTCATGCGCACACTTTACCAAGTATTCTTCTACACACCCTATTACTAGTTTCATTACTTTACTTCCAAAATTAAAAAATGAGTGAAATTAATTGAAACATTTTGGCATGCTTGGTGTGACATAGTTCCCTTTTTTTTCTTCCTTTATTATTTTCTCATCGAATGAAATCTAAAATTTCTATTATGGGATTAAAATAAACCTCTTGGATACATTGATTGCCTATTTGTCTTAGTTCATCTAGTAACTTAGAGGGCAAAGTAATTAATCATAGCTTTCACACTTATTATCACACACCTAAGCCAAACCACAAAATAATTAACACATCAAAACATACCTGAGATAAGGCCCGACTAGGATTTCATTACCTAGCAGTAACCTTACCCCTTCCCGACTATCCTACTTGTATTTCACCACCAAGGGGAGAACAATTTCAACTCTGTGATTGAGTATAAACTCTAAACTTAGTATATTTTGGCCAAGCACCTAACATTCTTACCATTGCAAGACTATGAAGTGAGGGGGTAGGCCCCAATACCAAGCCACGTACTGAAGTTTAACACAATTTTTTATCTTGAGTGCCTAAAATCAACCCAAAACCAACCTTAGATTTCTTCTTTAATACCCAATCTACAAGACAAATTCCTTCTTCACACTTTCTAAGGCATAAGCCAAAAGTGATTTAAAAGAGTTCTAGGATTTAACGTACTTTTAGTGTATGCATTGTTTGCCTTGAACTCCTTTCTTTTGATTGCTCTTTGTTTGAGGTGTGAGTTTTGTCATATTATTTTCTCACATGGTCTTTACTAGACAACACATGAGAGACCAAACCAATCAACCACCACCTTCTTCCTCTTCCTCCATGGAATATAATTCTAATGATGAGGGTTCACCTCATTTTTCTCTCCCCTCCTACCAAAATCCTAGTTGTTTCTGAGGGTGATGTGGACTTCACTACCTTTCTTGATAACAACCCAGTGGCCCTTCAACATTATCTTAACAACTTACCTCACCATACCTCTATTGCTTTATGTCCTCCTTATGGTATGCCTTCCCACCTCATAGTAGGTGTTACCTCAACCCAACCCTTGCTGACCCAAGCCTCTTCCTCCTCCAACATCCCATCTACTACCATTACCCAAACCCAATCCAATATTCCATCTCCAACCAAACACCTCCTACTACACCCCATACTTCACATATAGGTTCAAATCTACCTTTAGTTACCTATACTTCACCCACCATGGGGTTATCTTTTACCCCTACATCATCACTTCCCTTTATTACAATCAACACACAAACTTTTAACCCATTTTGGAATTTGGTACTTTTTATACCTTAAACACTTCTACCCATTAACACTAGAGTCACCACTCAACCTCAACCTACCCAACCTCAACTCACTACCTCAGCCATACCTTTAAGTTAACCCACAACCATCCCTCAACAAGTACCTATAACAACCTATCAATATGCCTCTAACCCACAAGGGTACGTAGCACCTTCCACTCAACTATTTGTGTCAATCAACCCCTATGTGACACCATCTCAACCTCTTGTGACCACTTATCAATATGTGGCTTCTTCAACACCTTCTATCACTTATCCAAACATATCTACCACCCAAAATTAATAAAATGTGCCTCTTAATTATGTAACTTCCCAACCCCAACCAGATTTGATCAAGATATTAATTGATAAAATGACCAACTTGGAATCATCCATCTTTGGGTCTCACAACCTTTTATCCTATGATCAAATTTGTAACTAACCCATTCATCCATCTGTTCCCATCCACTCTTATCCTCCTCAATGGGAATTATCCAAGTTTTCCAAATTCCAAGGCAAGGAGGACCCCCAACAACATCTGAGGGCATTCTTTCATTCTTGTTATTTAATCACATATGATGATGCTCTCCTTCTTTGAACCTTCCCCATGTCCTTATTAGGACCTACCCATGATTGGTATAGTGATCTTCCCATGCACTCCATCTTTTCCTTCTCATAATTAGCCCAAATCTTTTTAGAGTATTTTTTGATAAATATATCTAAAAAGGTTTTTATTACTGACCTATATTCTATTAAGCAATTTGATGATGAGTCAATTGTTGATTTTGTTACTAGGTGGAGAGGTATCATCAACCAACTTTATTTCTCCTTACCCTAACCTGAATTGATTGAACTTTTCTCTCAGGGTTGTGTCAAACATATTTCCCCCACTCTTCAAGTTCAAACCTTCAGAACTTTTAATGAGGCATTCATCATGACATGTAAACTAGAAAACTAAGCCATTAAAAAAGGAAAATTAGAATTATGGAACAAAAATTCTAGCTTTAAATCCAATGACCCTTCCTCTACCAAAAATACTAACCAATCTAATACCAAGGCAAAAAAATCCACAAATTCAGTTGTTCTAAAAACCACTCCACCTCCAACTGTCAACCAACCACCTTGAACCAATTCTTCAAACCCTCCATATCAACAAAACTAAAACTAAAACTAAGGTCCTCCAAAACAATATACTCCCATTGGATAATCTTATGCATCAATTTTTGATAAATTACTTAAAGCCAACCTCATCCAACTTCCACCTATTAAAACAATCCAATAATTTGATGCTTCTCACCTCATACCTGGGTGGTATAATGAAAATGACCATTGTGCCTTTCACTGAGTTATAGGACATGACATTAATAGATGTAATACCTTCAAGACTCTTGTCCAAAATTTGATTGATAGTGGAGAAATTGCATTTGATAATCTTAGTACACCTCTTAATCAATCCCTTGACATCATCCACAAACCTTTTCCTAATCATGCTCCTTCTACCCAACCCTATGATAATAAACTCAAATCATCTCACTCTCATGAGGCACACACACTCAATGTTCTTAATAATGATCCCATCATTCAAGACACCATTACCTCAATCGCCTAAATGGAAATAATAAACTCACCTCCTATTCTTTTGGATACCCAAATAGAGAAATCAATCACCCCTCTCTCTTCACTTGATGAGACTCTATCCTTGTCTACTTCTCCTTTGATAGAAACACCAAATAAGATAACCTCTGCTATAACCATTTCTTCTTCTACTCCACCCATTCAAGTGGTAGAACTGCCCTCCATTTCTATGGACACCCAAATAAAGGAAGCAACCATGTTCGATCCTTCACTTGGGAAAAAAATAACTACCTCCCCTATCTCAAAACCATTCATGCCCTCTTTGGAAGTTATGCCAAACCAAGAGAAGGTTACCTCATCTACCTAACCACCAATTTCAAAAATATCCACCAAAAATAAGGATAGAGAAACCATTCCTTCTTCTCCACCAAAAGGCTTAATTTTTAAAACCAATTACCAAGGAACCAAACCCATCTACAATCTCTTTTTTAGGCTAGAAAAAAGTTTAGAGTTCACTTCCCAACGTAACTTTGATAGAGCCACCTTTTGGCAATGACTTGGACTTACTTACCAAAGCAAACCCAAATCCTCAACTTCACTTGAATCTACCCTTAAACCAATTATACCTTTACCAAATACCTCTCCCAAAACCATAATTGAACCATCACTATCACCTCTACCTAAAATTTCCAAATCACCTTATGCTTCTTTCACAAAACCAATAAAAGACCTAGGAATTCTTCCCACACGTAGTCACACTCACCCCCTTTTGAGGTTGGACTTAACCCCATCTAGTCTACCAAAGACAAGTCCAACTAAACCAACTAAGAAGGTAGATTTAACCAAACCTCCACCTTGAAATAGACCCATACCACCTCCTTCCCACTTATCTTCCATCTTAAGACCTCATCCTTTTACCATTTCAGTTACCTATTCTTCCTCTAAGAAACCATCCCCCTTTTCTCCACCTACACCCATCAAAACCTTTAGTTCTCTATCATTTTTAACCAAAATATCTACCTATACTTTCCCACCTATGGCTAAACCTTCATCTAAGTCTTCCACATCCAATTCTCCAACTCCCAAACCAACAATATCCAAGTAAACCCAAACAAAACCACAAACTAAAACCATTCCTCTAACTCCAACTTCCATGGTAAAGCCTATAACCAAGAAGGTTCCCACTCCTAAAACTAGAAAATCATCACCTCCAACACCTTTGGTTGAATCCTATTCAACCATTTTGAAAAGGTTGTTGCAAACCTCTTCCATTAGCTTACCTCCAATCCAACCTCTTAACCCTTCACTTCTTGAACCCTCCTAGTTCAATGATAACTTGATTTATGCATACCATAGGGCACGTAGACATGACATGGGGAATTAAAAAGCTCTCCAAACACTTGTTCATAGCCTATATGATGAGGATGATCTATTATCAAATGAACCCTTTTTACCCCCATTACCATTCTTACCATCAACCCAACCTACCCAACCTTTACCTACTCTCCCATTCCTACCTAAGGATGAGAAGGAGGAACTGAAACAAACATCAAATCCCCTTGTCCACATTATTTATGTGGTTACCCGATATCAGGCCCAATAAAAGGATAAGGGAAAATCCAAAGTCACCATCCCATGGACATACTCATCAACCCCTCAATCCATCAACTAAACCCAAACATATCCACCCTCACCTTCACAAACACCAACACCCAAAGTATCCATTTTGGGAGCTTCTCCCTCCAACCCTTCTACATCCATGTAATGGTTAGTGTTGAAACAACTTCACCAAATACTAGTGAAAATGAGCCTCTACAAACTAATCAACATTTCACTCCACCATCACCAAGACTGATCAAGGTTCTGCAATCCATATAGGTTCAACTAGATGATCTTCAACCTCTTGTACCCTTTTTTGAAACCCTCCATCTTTCTACCCTCATCACCTTTCAAGATTTTGAAATACCTCTTGCTTATCTTGAGGATTATGATCCTCCCCTTTTTATCACTACATACATCAATCAAACCTACATCAAGTGGGTTATGATTTATAGAGGAAATAACATAAACATTATCTCCTCTTATGCCTATGACCAAATTTAGCTACCTAAAAACATCATGTCAAAAAGTACAATGGTCCTTCATTCCTTTAATGATACCATGGCCACCACCTTAGGGACCATTGTTCTCCACATCTTCTTGGGGCCTTGCACCATTCCAAAACTATTTTATGTTATAGAGGGTGAGTTACAATATAATGTGTTACTTAGATGCCCTTGGATCTATGCTTGAGTTTCACCCCTTCCACCTTACACCAATGTGTCAAATTTGAGCATGAGGATCAAGTTATTACCATCAAAGTTGATCCTAGTCCCTTCACCTCTCATAATATGACATATCAGCCTAATGAATTTCTTATTCCTCCTTCATCCACCTCACAACCAACTTCTAATAAAACCACCCCACAAACCAAAACTATCAACAATTCTACTTATAATAATGATGAAGCATAAACTAGCTCAACCATCCCTTCATCCCAAATTTTGGTTGACTTCTTACAATCCACATTTCAACAACTCTCTCTTGGGGAATATCAAAATTTAGCCTTAGATGCTTTCCCTACTCTGTAAAAATATGGCAAACTCAAATATGAGCCTTCCTATGATCCCAACATCAGAACCATTATCTCTTTTGGGTTCCCCAGTAATCAAACAAATTTCATCTATGGGGGACTAGATCAACCACTTATCATTCTTACCACTACCCATTTTATTTGACCATTCACTACCAATTTTTACTACCTAGATAAACTAGCCTTTGCCAAAGCTTACCTTTATAGGTGCACTTGTAAGGGATTTAGTCTTGGCCTCTATGAATAGGGACCTCACAAGTTACCTGTCACAAAACTCAAAAACCTTGTGAGTTCTTTAGTCTTGGGTTTGTACCACTAGAAGAACCCATATCACCAAAACCCATTACCACCATAGACAAAGAACCTCCATCCTCACCAACCACATCTCCCTCCAAATCTGAGGACTTTGATATCATCCCATATAACTTATTTTTTTGATCAATACTATTAGTTTAGGCCCTCTAACCTATAAAAAGGATGGCCAAACTAAAACCCTTCCTCTCATCCATCCTGAAATGATTGAACATGATTCTCCTACCATCAACACCATCCAACATCAAGATGATGAGTCCATTATTACCTACCTTAGTGTAGGGGAGTCTTCAATTCATAAATCCCTTCCTCTTGAGAATCAAACCATGCTAAATGAAGTAGCCATGAACGTCAACTTAGGTACTCCAGATAATCGTTGTATCATCAAAATTGGCCAATCTTTAAATTCCACTGAGCAACAAGATTACCCTTATTTCCTTTGAGATAATTTCATAGCATTTGCTTGGTCCTATCAGCATATGCACAAAATTGACCCTTTTATTTCCATCCATAACAATGTCACCCATCGTGAGGCTAACCCAGTTTGATAAAAGCTTCATAGAATGTATCCTCACATAGCCCTCCTTGTCAAAAAAGAGCTTCAACATTTCTTATCTATCGACTTCATTCAACCAATTGACTACCCACAAAGGGTTTTTAACATCATCCCCATCACCAAACCCATAAGGGGACTTCATCTCTGCATCGACCTTCAAGACTTCAACCTTACTTGCCTAAAGGATGACTTTATTTTGCCGAACATCAACTAACTTATTGATTTTACATGTAATTTAACAAGTGTAATTAGTGTTTTAAGTTATTGTTGTGGTGTTTAGGTGGGAAGAACTGGTAGGATTTCACCACTGATGGTCACACATAGTGACCATCGGTGGCTTAACCCAATCATCGATGATCAAACATGTAAAAAAGTGTGTGAAATGTCAATAACATGATAACTTCCAAAGTTGCTTAAAAATAGACTACTCCCTTAAAGGATAGCTATAAAAATCTAATTTTAGACCACTCCCTTGAAGGATGGCTAAGAAACAATTAGTTAAAGCTTCTTGCATCGATCAACTTCAAAAACTTATCAAAATAACAAAAGCAACAAATGACCCTATATCAAAATCAACATAAATAAGCCACAATTGGCTCTTATAAGTGCCATTTATAGGTTTCACACATCGATCAGTCTACACATTATCCCATCACACCTTAATCAGCTACTATATATGGCATTGGTAGACTTCTTGCATTGATCAGTCTATATATCATATTAAGTCATAGGCTTGTCTATTATGGTTCTTTGGTAACCTATAAAAGGGGAAAGCTAACCTGAATCAGGTTACCTTTTCACCTATTTAACATTCAACCATCTACTTATCACCTCCCTTCCCTTCAATCCCTCTCTAAAATCAAGGGAATATGAGCTTACTTGATACAAAGTGATCAAGACACCCTCTTTCTCAATCAAAACATGCTCTTGCAAAGCATTCGATAGGTTTATGTTCACTAAGTCAATCCAACTATGGTTTTTGGTTGTTAAATCCTTACCACCTAAAAACCTCATGCCTTTTTCTTACCCTCTATTCATTAGTTCATGTGGCCATATGTCTCCCAATTCTTATCTCTTTTTGACATTTAGTTTGTTATCTACACCTACTTTGTGTGCTTCCATTATATTCTGATAACATCATGAACCATGAATAAGATAAATCTAAACCATAACCTAGCCATCAACAAAACATCAGGAACCATAAAATCATAAACTATCACAACATACTATTATAACATTAGAATGTCATAAGATCATCATCAAATGTCATCAAAATCATCCCTATAAAAAAATATTATCCTATCTATGAACCACATTATCACATTATTTTATAAACAATATTACACCCTCATCTTATTTAACCACATTGTTATAATAATCTCATAAATAATATCATCAAAACCTATCTATCAAATATTCATGATCATGTGCAAACTAAACTAAATAATAATAAATATCTTAATCAACAAAATATTTATAAACCACATCATCATCACTATCCATCATAACCAACATCAAATGCATAAACTAAAAAGTTAGTGATAACCATAAACATGCAAAAATCATATATGTCATCCATGATCCATAACCATCATTACATCATAATCATAACACATCAGTACATCATCAATGCAAAATTATGAACATAAGAACATAATCATCATGATAACATAATCATCAAATATAATCAAATGTCAATAATATAATTGGCATAATCAAAACATAGTCATCATGTATATTAATAAGGCAATACATGAAATAACATATGTCTTTCTCTCTCATATATATCTCACATCATCAACACGTAGGATGATATAAAAATACAAGTCATATACATCATAAACTCTCCTGTATCAAGCCCTTAGGGCACTAAGACCACTATCACCTACACCACTACCACTACCTCCACCTCCATCTACACCTGTACTACCATCTGGTATTGGCCTCCCTAACATCCTTACCTATCCCACTGTCAAGGCCCACTATCCTAGAGTAGCTATCAATGGGCCACCTACTAAGCTAGCCCTATAATTTCTATATTGCATCTTTGATGGCAACTGCACCAACACTATCACTTCATAATATCTAATCTCCTTGATGGTGGATATATATCATGTATTTAGAATTGTGCTAAGTGGTCCTCCTGCTACTACCACTATCATCCCTACCCTCTATCTCAATGAATCTCTCTCCTGAGTCACTAAATCCAAAGAGGTTCTCACTTTATCATGCTCACCAGTCAAAGTGAAAACCTGCCCCTGTAAGGTGACAATCTATGCCTATAAAATGGTCACTTATCCCTATAACCTAGTAATCTAGGCTTGTGCTATTGCTAGTGCTACTACCACCTGACCATCCTATGTTGGTGCCCCTGTAGGCTCCACATCCATAGGGTGTTACCCCCATCACCCTATCCAAAGTTAGCTACTACATATATGACCTAGAACTAAGCTACGTATCCATGTACCATACCTGCATCATCAATGGCCACTCTCATTGACAGCTCCTTATAGTCTAGTACAACATCTTTTGGTTATGGATCCAACACTAAAATCTCAGCCTCTTCCTTCTTATATCAAGGGAAATCTGGTGGGATCCCCTATACCAATTCAAACTACCACCATACTTAGTTGAAGGGGATCAAATTGATCTCCCCATCTCTCCTCCCATAAATCTAATGTTAGCTTTGTAAAAGTAATGTGTGGTACCTATGCTCAGGCCAACTTGGCCAATCCACATATGGCCTCCATATCACATCTCCTACCACCAAACCCTCCAAAGAATCCTTGAACCAATAAATGTCTCTGGTTCCTCCACCTACCCCTATCAAAACATCAATATACCTCCATCACATGAAGCTGATTAAAAAGGCTACTTAGGTAAAACCCTGCCATGGTAGCCCTAGTGGTATCATAATCTAAATGTGCTTATATGCCTAGTATTGAAGCATAAAACTAACATTAATCCCATACCATCTGTGTTCTTAGAAGGATTAGAGCTCCCTATAGATATAGACTAGTAATACTGGGGCCCATCCAAACACTATCCTCCTCAACAACATCTCCACCAATACCCTCGATATCAGGTATGAAAACCATCTATGGCACAAATTTGGTAGTTCAAAACAAGTCACTACCATCATCATCATCATTAGCAATCATCTATCTCCTAAGGCCCTCTGGTATAATGGCTCGATCCCAAACCCACCTACATGCCACCAGGCATGAACATAGTCTGATCCATATGGTAGTCTCATTCCTCACTCTCAATATGATAAATAGGCTCCTCCTAAATGGGTATATGTGTGATCCATCACATATTCCAATAAGATGGTCATCTCTCTAGTAGGCAACATAAAGGTGTTTATCACTAGGTCCCATCTCTCAATGAGCATGATGATCATGGTAACATCCTATGATAGGTATTGATAATGAATCATAACATTCTAGGCCTACTGTCTCCATGTGCTACCACTCCTTTGTAGTCATCACATCTCAAACCTCAACAAAGATCTTAGGGACTCGGTCCCTCATCTGAATCTAGTCACAGGCCTGCATAATAATCATATTTGCATGAATACTTAGTTTTCTAAATCCTATTCAATATCAACCTCAACTTACCATTTTCAACATACTCTACTCTACCACTTCACATTTCCCATTTCACCTCTAACACTCAACACAAACCTCTGCCCTTATTTTTTTCAAATTGTCAACACCTAAATACTTTTATCTCCAATATTGGACCTATTCTACATGACTCTCATTTGAACTACCAAATATCAACCCTAACACATCACTTTCACACACCTAAATGCTTTTATTTTCTAAACTCTACCCACTTTCCCTTCATCCTATCTTGACCTTTATCACCCACTTAATGACCCCCTTAACATGTTTCAACCTCTTTCACAACCTTTACTGACCTTTTAAGTTACTTAACCCTTCATTATACTCAACACACTTTAACCTTTCAACACACTATATAAATGATAACTTTACATGACTAACTTAAACACCTTTAATAAACCCTATAACCCACTTCAACACTTTAACATTTCAACATTTATAGCCTTTTGACACCAAAATACATTTACAACACTTTTCACAACCTTAAAACATTCCCCCAAATACCCCCTTTTTCTTATTGATTTTTACCTTCCTAATCCACACCCCTCGACTATCAATGGTTCATTTAACCATCAATGGTCCCCTATGATCTCAATACCCTGATGTTCAACCACCAATAGTTGGGTCAAACTGTCGATAGTCACTGTGTGTGACCATCAGTGGTGAAACCCTACCACCTCTTCCCACCTAAACACCACAATAATCACTTAAAACACTAATTACACTTCTTAACCCTATTCCATAGTCCATTACAAACATGAAAAAATCTTCACCTTCACATTTACCCCATTAATTTGCATAAATTCACCCATACCTAAAAGCAGGGCATCATAGCCCAGGGACATTTTCAAAAACCCTATCTACCCCACCTCAACGTACTCAATCCAACTCGACAACTTACATAATTCAATTACACTATCGATTTCAAAACAAACCCTACCTCATTTCATGATCACTGGCATGGTTAGAGTCCTCATACCACCACTTGGCTATATCTTCATCCACCCTCCATTGAGTCGACATACAATCACCCACTCACAATTCTCCACCTCAGCAAGATCCATGCCCAATGACCAAATGACAAAATGCACTACTTCCAAGCACTAATAAACAAAAGTCAAATGATAAAATGAATTATCATTTTCCTTTTTATGACTCAATTTTTTTGGTTTTTCCTGACCATCAATGGTCAGGGTGACTATCGACAGTCGATCTTAGGGATAACCCTAACCGTCGATAGTTGGGTCCCCTAGTATTTTTCCCACTTTTTCAACAAGTAACCCTGCTTAAAATCTGACCTTTTGGAAGAACTACACTTGGCTTGAAGTTCTTTTTGGATTTTGTGTCCATGGAACTATGTAGGTAGTATCCACTTGCCTAATGCATCTAGAGTTAGCTTTACCATGCCTTCTAACCCATACCCAACCAACTACTATTACATCATGACTACTTCAACATTAGTCATTTTTGACCTAAATAATTTGTATGTTTTGTGATGACTTTGCATGGTCACTTTGACTACACTAACCAACCTTACCATGTTGAAATTTTAAAAATTTCACCACCTCATGCATGACCTAACCAACTATGTTGTTTTATGGGAGCACTTCATACCCTATATATTTGTGACCAATACTGACCCTATCTAGATGGATTGATAGGCTTGGCCTAATTAGTTATGACCAATCATGTAGACTGATCAACCTTTTCACATGTCCTTCTATAATCTACCTTATTTTTACTAACATTGGCAACTTTAGTATTTGCATGATCTTGACTATCACCCTTAGTCACATTTTGTGTACATGTTTGCATCTTAAATACCCAACCTTTTTTATGTCACCCACTTTGTGACTACCAATTTACCATTTATCAAACCCTGACCCAATTTCAATTTTACCTCATCAACTCCTAGTTTGAGGGGGAACACCTCCTCCCATACTCGAGGGAATCAAACCTTCAAAAACCATCTATTTTTATTCTACAACTTGTTAGATCAAAGCTGCACAATAAAAAGAGGTAAAATGTAGACAATTGAAAACTATACATAACAAATTTTAATGTCAAACTACCTTTTGGCCCTCATCCGACCTTGCATCTAATGGACCACCTAGTCAATTAGACCCATTTACTAACTTAACTCCTAAGTTAACATGTTTAACTAAACCATTTAATTCAACTTGATTTAACCTATTTTTTTTTGGCCCTTTGACCACCAATGATTGGCCTAACCATCGATGGTTGGCCTAACTATCGACAATCAGGTCCCTAAACCTATTTTAAAGTATTAAGGCATTGACAACTTTGTGTGAGATAAGCATCCCCCTAAATGATAGCTTGCACTTAAAACTTGCTTTAAAATGTCTAGAATTGGCAACTTTATCCCCTTATCATATTAGTAACTCCCTCCATCCCAATTAGAAACTTCATCATACAAAAAGAGAAGAGGGGGAAGTGAAATGGATCCAATGTTTATAATTCACAATCTAGAATCCATAATCTTGCATCCAAGCTCTCTTGTATGCAGGTGTTCAACATCCTTCCAGCAAGTAGGCAATATCACAAGAGACCCAAAGCTCTGTCAGAATCAATTTTGAAAGCCAAAGTACTCACTTTGGCCAAATCACTTCAACATTCCACCATCAAGTTTTAGGTATCTTTTGCTTATTTTGTTGATTTATCTCATTTCTAATCTCCCTACCTTATCAAACCCATCAATATCTTATTCTCCACCCCTCAGCGCTATAACAGAGCTCTATTTGCCCAAATTCCTAATTTGTACCTTTTGTTTTGATCATTTCTATATTTTCATAGGCAATCACCAATGGTTACACAATCACCCATGATTTACCCCAACCATCGATGGTTACCCAACCGTAGACAGTTAGACCCAATAATCGACGGTTCTCTCGACCACCGACGGTCACTGTGGCATAAAAATCTAGCAAGCTATTTTTAGCCCCATAACCCCAGTTAGACCTAAATTTCTCTATTCTTTCTTACGTATAATACCTTTTTTGATTTTCTAGACCAGACCTCACCTATTTTAGCATAAGTATTAACCTACATTTTCTATTTTAGTTATTTTCTTTAAATAAGAATTTACTTTCTCTCCCTTACATGTATTTAATTTCATATCATGAAATGTGAGCATATTTCTTTTAGTTTTTATCAACTTAATTATTATAACAGTGGATTGATAGCCTCCTAGCAAGTAATACACTTCTTGGATGTAGCTCACACTAGGTAGTCCACTCAACCATCCATCTAACAACCCCCTTTTCTAATGTCTTTCTTATATGTAGGTTATTCCTTCCAAGCTAAAGAGGAGTTCCCACTATCATCTAAATTCATACATGCATTTTACCAGGTATTATTTTGCACAATCTATTACTAGTTTCATTACTTTACTTCCAAAATTAAGAAATGAGTGAAATTGATTGAAACACTATTAATCCTAACTATCCTATCTAACTAGTCAACCCTACCCTTCCTACCTACCCCATCCATCTGATCTATCTAACCATTCTAACAATCCTATCTAACTTAATAATCTCATTTACTCCTCCTATCTACCCATCTACATATCTAACTAACCTATTCACCCATTACCTTCTCATCCACTTACTAACTATCCCTAATACTAACTTTCCTTAATATTGCATCTACCTTTTAACCTAATATGCAATTTTGACAAAACTGCATATTTCAACTTGTAATTTTTCAAAACTTTAGGCAACCCCTTGTGATTTTACAAGACCACATTCCCCCATGTAGTATTATGATACCATAGATCACTCACTATAGTATTGTAAAACCATAATTTTCCACACATAGTTTTGAAAAACCATAACTTATGAGGGCATTCCCACCTATTACGGCCATAAAACAACAACAAAAGGCAATGCCCCTAGTTATGATTTTGCATTCTTGGTTTATACCCCTAATAAATGTAAGAAATAAATACATGAAAGACAGAAATTACTAAGCATGGATGGGGTTCTTACTGGTGGTCCTGTGTCAGCTAATCTCTAATGCTCTTAGACCCTCTCTCTATAGTCAAATGCTCATGAGATACGATCCATGGTCTTTCTCTATAGAGCCCAAATCAACCAAGTCAAAGAGTGAAAACGACTCTTTTTACCCCCGACTTTTCTATTTTACACCCCTAATAACTCTATCCTTTTACCCCCTTCACCTTGTTTAGACCCCGTTAATCCTATTTTCCTTCCCAACCTACTAATTTTGACCCTATATCCCTTTATCCATCTTATTATCACATTTAAAATCATTATTCACTACTTCCAATTTCATTTTTAATAGTTTTCCTTGGTATGGCCTTCCATTCTCCCACTCTTTGTCCAAAATCTTGAGTCATAACTACATCAGATTGAGGTCTCTTTAGACTATATAAACAACACTTTGCCACTTTTTAAGTGTCCAAAGATAGCTCGACCACTAGTAATGACCAAATCCTATCCTATCCCCTTTGGCTCACTTGAATCTATTAAATTGCATTAAGCTATGATCATTATATTACATTTATTTATTATCTCCAATCACTTGTCAAATATCCTTTATCAACCCATAACTGTCCCTTACATGCATCCTTACCCAAGAACAGTCACCTACTAGTGGCCTATCTAACATATCATTTTTCTTAGACATATGTCATCATCTAAGGAATCTTATTCTTATCACATGAATCACACTACCTCTCTCCTCCACATTGGTCATTGCTTAGGACTCATCATATGAGGTTAATCATCATTACTTAAGTGCATTACCCCTTGGGACTAAGTCTTACACTAGCAACCTTATGCCCTTGCATTTTTACCTAGGGCATGTTATCGTAGCTCAACTAGAACTTGGGACATCTCAACCCCTCATTGTATCAATTTTATACCCAGCTAGGAGATATCTTTTTGAGTGGCCATCTAGCTCATTCCTCCCCACATGTCCCCTTAAAGGGGCATCATGTGTTAACCATTTACTAACCTTAATTTGTGAAGTGTCTTTTTTCTTTCAAAGACCATTACTCCTATCACTTCATCACTCATAATTCATTTTCAAAGTGGGGCAAAATGTATACACCTAAATCTGCTTGCCTTAATTATTCATACTAATCCCGCTAATTTATCTCATAACCATAGTTCTAACCAATTAATTAAATCCTATTCCATACTAAATATTTCCTACATCTTAATAACCTTTCTACACCCCCATTACATATTAATCCCCTCATTATCCCACTAACATCCCACTTAACTACTAATCCTACCTCATTAATTAGCCACTAGCACACTTGCTAATTAAAAATACATGTATATTCCAATTACCCCCTAGCCTTTCCTGCACCCTTATAAGTTAAATCCCTAACTAATCCCTATTATTCCTTAATCTAATATAGAAACCTCTAAATCTATAACTCTCCCTAAATTTATAGAATTCTTTAAACTAGAGACTTCTAAATGAATTAAAAATTCTTCTAAAACCTCATCCATTAACCTATAAATAACCATGTTTAGAGCATAGATAGACTAATTAGAAAGATCACAAGCCATTCTTACATCCATATACCAGTTATCATAAGTGCTCACACGCTCTTACATCCACTCTAATATCCAGAGAAACTATTATATCCATCTTGAAGCCATTATCAAGCAAACCACATACAAGTCAAATAGCATTGGAAAATTGGTTTGAAGATCTTAGAGGGAAGATATTAGTAACAAGGTGATGGTAAGAATTCATTTATAATTGTTGATTATTCTTATATTTCTCTCTCTTTGATGTTATGTTGTTTTGGGTTAAAATTGCTATTTATAGTATTTTAGATTCATAGTTTAAAAATACAATCATACATTTGGTGACCATAATGGGATCCCTCTTTTAAATTGACCATTGTGCATGTTAGATGTGTTAAAATAGCTTCTAGGACTGGTTGGAAGAATATTGGGCACTAGAATTATCAAATTTTCACATCTTAGACAAAGTGCAGTTTTGCTCTGCAAATTACGTTATTACATAGGCAATATTGATGGTTGTAGTTGTAATTTTGATTAATCATATGAACTAAACAATAACGGTTGGGTATTTTGGTAGGTTTTTGACATTTTGTAAAATTTCCTCTTTCAAGAGGCAAATTTGACTTATAGCTACAGTTTTGGCACTATAAGTACAATTTTGACATAATAGTGTATTAAAATCAAATACTAGTTATATTGACATTTTTCAGGTATCTATAAATTCATACTAACCTGATTATCTTATAGGGCTACAATCAAATTATATCACTCTTATAATTAGTATATATTTTATACTAATCAAAACCACATTTCCTTAGTCGTAGTAATAATCATTAGTTACAATTTTACCTCTATAAGAGGCAGTTTTGACTTAAACATAAAATCATTAACTTAAGCATGTAGTTTTTGTTTTTTAAGTGTTATTGTTTGTATTTGATTGTTATCTACTCACAATAAAGGGGAGGTGCTATCCAAATAAACATCAAACATCTCTAAATTCCCCTTTTGACTCTCTGGTGCAATACCACATATTTATAGAGGTGATATTGATTTCTAACTATGGTTTTGTAGGTTATAGTGTCACTTTTGCAGATAGATAGATAGTGGTTGTAATTTTATTTTATAATTTTTAGTCATATACACTTAGCTTCTATGGATAGATCAACTTTTTTTAATAGTCTCAATATCATCTTGAATAGTCTATATATATTAACAAATTTTAATTTATGCTATACCACCTTTCAAATAAGGAATTTTTGATATCCATAATCAGTTTTGAATATTGACAAGAAGTTTTGAATAGAGTTAGAAAACCAAGTCTTGTCCTATCTTGGTTATTTCATTGGTAAATAATATAAAATAGTCTAAAACATTATATCAATTTGCATATATCTAACTTAATTTTATTAGGAAGCAAAACTGCATTTTGCAAAAGGTGTTATTGATTTTGAAAGTTAGTTTTGAATACTCACAGTCAGTTTTGACTTAATATAATTAGCAATACATTTACTAAAATTATTCTATAAATATTTCATTTTGACCTCTTTCAAATTTCTTTTAAATATTATTAACATTTTGTAAATTATTTTAACATTCTATAAATATTCTAGGCATTATGTAAATATTTTATTCTACCTTAGAATTTATTGTCTTTTTTATAGGTTGTAAAATTACATATCACAAAGCTACGTTATTGATTTATAACTACAGTATTACATTGACTATAAGCTCTTTTTCTTAACCACATAGTCAGAGCTAGTTAACTACCATCAAAATTGCATATTTGAAAGTTGTAGTATTGACTCTCAGTTGTGGTATTGTAGATTCTAGAATTGATTTTTAATAGTTTGACTATGTAAGTGTAGTTTTGTAGGTCTAAAAGGTAGTTTTGATTGTTTTGAAACATCTAATCATTTTTATGTCAAACACCTTAGTGGGAGTCCCTATACCAGTTTATTAATGTGTTTCCTTACAGGATCAATACTTAGTCTAGAATTTAACTCTTGAACTTGTATATGTCTCTATTTACTTGCTTTTATAATTCACTCACATAATTAATTATTTGATTAAATAAACTTTTTTATTGCCTACTTGTTAACCCCATTTTTATTTTTAGGTCACAATGTGTCTTAGAATTCATCCCCATGCACTTGAGTAATCATTAGGGATTGGTGATGCAAACTTCATCATTATGCATTCAACCACACTACATGTTCTGATGGAGTATAAATATTAAAAATAATTATTGTTAGGCTAAGTGGTTGACCCTATACAGGTCATCCATGAAGGGGAATAATTAATTATATGAACTAGACATTAGACAACACCATACATGGATTTAGGCCCCGTGTACCTTGTGTATCTTAAGGATGCCCTTAGACACCTTGTATAAACCTAGCTTAGGACCTATCAGCCATATTAGGTGACTTGATGCTAGAGTCAAGATCAAATCCCAAATGACCATTAAGCACAAATAGGGTTGAGAGGGTTTGATATATTTTGTTAGGAATTAGATGAATTCAAACCAAATTTAATTCACCATAAAATCACATAACCATATTTTAAAGGTGTAAAATAAGATTTAATTATGCACTACATGCATCACAAAAACAATTCCTCAAATCACAGTAAATGAAAGCAATAACAAAGAAAATAAAACTAGTAACAACACCTAACACATATCTACTTTGGTTCACCTAATATGGGCTACATCCACCAAGAAAGTCCTCAATAAAATCTGTAACAAAACAAGATTACAAAGAACCTCTCATAGAGATAGAATATCTCCTCCTGAATTCACTAAATTGCTAATCCAAATTTGTCAACAATTTTACACATATGTTATGTTGCACCTACACCTACACTTGCACAATACTATACTACAAGATTCTATACCACACCCTACAAATAAACACATCACAATACAAATCAAAACATCTACACTTTTAGTTGACTCTAAAGCCACACCACACCTATAAAATATCAACAAATAAGGAAATACACCTAACAAAGAGAAAAATCACCATACTTATCCAAGATAGGCACTATCCATAAGGTAACACACCATATTCCACCTTTCAAGCTTATCCACAAGCTTTATCAAGAAGGAACATGCCATCCTTATCTCTCCTCCTCCAAAGGGCACAACTTACAATGTCATGTGATAACAACTAGCTCCTTGAAATGAGGAAGTCAATCCTACTTCCAAGAAACAAATAATCTCCATAAAAATAAGGAATTCAATCCCAATTCCAATGAAAAAGGAAGTCACATGGAAAAAAATAAAGATAAAAATTAATTCCCTAAAAATAAGGAAATCAATCCCACTTCGAATAACATACAAGTTAACATGAAAATTATTAAATAAACATTTAATAATATTCCACTCACATATGGAGTACATGAGAAATGCATTCTCCACATATTTGGAGCTCTCTAAGCCCAAAAAATGCGTCACCACGGTCATGTGATAGCCCCAAAGGGATCCACACTCTCCCACTTGGAGACCGTTTCTCCTGAACAAAATCTATCACTACTCTATGACCACGAAGGCCAACCAAATCTAAACATAGTCTCAACTTATCTAATGTGACCACCTTGGTCATCATATCTACATGATTCTAGATAGTATGAATCTTCTCCAGATTCACCAAGTTCTCTTCCAAAGATATTATGATGAAGTGATAATGTAACTGAATGTGTTTCATCCTCAAGTGGAAAGCAGAGTTCTTTGCCAAATGAATAACACTCTAACTATCACTATTTACTCTCCCAACTTCCTACTAATGCCCCAACTCTTAAAACAACTCCTATAACCAAATCATCTCCTTGCTATCCTCTATGGAAAAAATATACTCTGTCTCTATGGTTGACAAAGACATAACCTTCTATATCCTAAAAATCCAACTAACCATTGTATCTCTAAAAATAAATATATTATCTATCATACTCCTCCTTCTCTCAATATCCTTTACCATATCTGAGTCCACATAACCATGCAAATTGGTATATGATCTGCCATAACATAATGCAACATCAATGGTTCCTCTCAAAGACTAAAGAATCCATTTCACTACTTGCCAATGCTCATAACCAGGATCACTCATATACCTTCTCACAACTCCCACTGCTTGGGCAATATCTGACCTAGTAAAAACCATGATATACATCAAAATACCAATTGCCGATGAGTAAGGTACCTTAGACATCTTAAGCTTTTCAACCTCTATCTTAAGACACTACTCCTTTGATAATCTAAAGTGGCCTACCAAAGAAGTACCAATAGTTTTAGCATCCAACATGTTGAACCTTTCCAAGACTTTATTCACATACTCAGATTGGGATAAAATCAACTTCCTCTCCTTTCTGTCATGAGTAATCCTCATACTAAGGATTTGGTTTGCTACACCTGAATCCTTCATAGAAAGGGAGTCACTAAGCTATTTTTTAAGTATATGAATATGCTAAATGTTCTTTCTTGCAACTAACATGTCATCCACATACAAGCATAATATAATAAAAGAACCATCATCAAAAGGTTTGATGTACATGCAATGGTCAGAATTACACCTTTGATATTATTTTTCCAACATAAAAATAATCAAATTTATTATACCATTATCATAGAGCTTATTTCAAGCCATATAAGTTCTTCTTTAGTCTACACACATGGTTCTCCTTCCCTTTGACCTCATATCCTCATGGCTACTTCATATACAACTCTTCATCCAAATCACCATGCATAAAAGTAGTTTTCACATCTAACTATTCTAAGTACAAATCCTCAACTACAACTAAACCAAGAACAATCCTAATAGAAGTCATTTTTATAATAGGAGAAAAAATCTCATCAAAATCAATACCTAATTTTTGTGTAAACCCCTTAACCACCATTTTGGCCTTATACCTTTTTCTCCCTTCATCTTTTTCTTTTATTTTGAAGATCCAATTATTTGGCAATGCACTCTTGCTCTTGGGTAGCATTACCAAATCCCACATTTGGTTCTTCATGAGAGATCTATGCTACTCATCCATGGCTTTCCCCCACTTCATCTTGGAATCTACTTGCATTCCTTCCTCATAACACTCTGGTTCTCGATTATCAGTGAGTAACAAATAATTCAAAGAAGAAGAAAAATGTTCAGGTGCTCTTCTTACC
Organism: Torreya grandis; assembly: GCA_037957365.1. Taxonomy (NCBI): domain Eukaryota; kingdom Viridiplantae; phylum Streptophyta; class Pinopsida; order Cupressales; family Taxaceae; genus Torreya; species Torreya grandis. The sequence continues at coordinate 177,913 of JARHVA010002177.1, read as the reverse complement.
CTAGAAGTCCTTATTACCATAGGATTTTGGGGTCCTTGTGTAGAAGGTTCTTAAACTAATTCATTGGATATTTTTCCATTTGCAATGTCATCCAATACTATGTAATCTTTCTATTCCTATTCCTATTCTTGTAACTAATTCTTATACATGACTTTTCATTAAAGACTACATATCTAAACCAAAATATTTTATTATCTTTAATGCTCCATAAATAGAAACCAAAGTCATCCTCACCATATCTAATAAATGTGCATTTCTCTAATTTTACCTCTAACTTGGTCCTATCCTCTTTCTTAATAAGAGAAAAATCCTCACATCTAAAGACTCTAAGAAAATAATAATCAACATTCTTACCAGACCAAGCTTGTTCAAAAATGCCTCCATCCAAAGGCATAAAAGGTCCTCTGTTAATCAGATAAACTACCATGCTAACTGATTCTACCTAAAACTATAAAGGTAACCCTACATGTAACCTCATGCTCCTAGCATGTTCCATTATTATTTTGTTCATCTTTTTAGATACCCCATTTTGATGTGGAGTTCTTGGAACTATTCTTTGCCTATAGATTCCATTGTTAGAACAATAATCAAAGAAAGCATTACTATAATACTCACCTCCATTATCTGATCTAAGACATTTCAACCTGAGACTTGTTTCATTCTCAACCAACGATTTCCACTTTTTAAAAGTGTCAAATACATCAAATTTATTTTTAATGTAATAAACCCAAAATTTACTAGTTGCATCATCAATAAAAGTGACACAATAATGGGAACCACCAATATAAGATACTTGAGCTAGTCCCCATACATCTGAATGTACCAACTCTAACTTGTGCTCTTTCTTTATGGCTTTAACTTTTAGGAACTTAACTCATTTCTATTTCACATACACATAACTATCAAAAAAGTCTAAATAAATGTCTTTTAATATCTCCATGCCTTTATGACTCATATGACCAAGCCTGCAATGCCACATAGTTACATTTCCATCTACATCAACTAAATCATAAGAATCAACACTACTAGTCAAATATAAAGTACCAAATTTCTTACCTCTTGAAACCACAAGATCACCTTTGATAACTTTTCAAGAATATACAGTAAACATTACCAAATAACCCTCACTCCCAATTTCCCCACTGAAACCAAATTTTATCTCAACATAGGCACATGTCTAACATCTTTAAGCAGCCACATGTTCCCATTTTATATTTTCACTTGAACATAATATTTACCTACTATCTCACATGGCTCATCATCAATAAGATAAACATGTCCTAAATTTTCTTGAACATAATTAGTAAAATAATGCCTATATGGGGTGGCATGAAAAGAAGACTCTAAATCTAATACCCAAGACTCAAAAAAATTATCCATAGAAAAAATTAAGGCCTCCTGACATGATTTACTTGATGTCACATTTACCTCATTAGATTCCTCTTTGTTGTCATTATTATCCAAAAATGACCAATATTTCTTCTTTAAATGTCCACTCTTCCCACAATGCCAACATATCATCTTAGATCTAGATTTGGATTTAGATCTACCCTTTGACTTTCCATGGTTTCTTTTGCTTTTGTCCTTTTGCTTCCCTCTAGTATCAATAGACAAAGCATTACCTGAAGATTATTTACTAGTGATTTTCCTTTAAATTTCCTCACTAAGAATCACACCGACAACATCCTCAAAATTTAAGTTTCCCTTGGCAAGGACTGCATTATTCACATCCATAACCAAGCTATCCCAACTATCAGACAAAGAACACAAAATCATTAAAGCTCTAACTTCATCATCAAACTTAATTCCAACAAAAGTGAGCATACTTACAACCATATTAAAATCATTTAAATGACTAGAAATATAACATTCTCAGACATTTTCATATTAAACAATCTTTTCATAAGATTTTTTTTAAAGTAGAGGGTTTCTCATACAACTTTCCAAGTTTTTCCATGAGACCCTTTATAGTTTTCTCATCTGAAATTTTAAATGCAATAGAATATGCAAGGCATAATCATATGTCTCATAATGCCTTCTTATCAAGCAATGACCAATCCACATTACTCATATTTACAGGTTATTCTCCTTTCCCCTCCAATAAGAGTTCTCATTTTGCACAAGGAAACTGCCTTCATCATTCACCCCTATTTGAACATCCCAAAACTAAGGATAAGTATTATTATTATAATGAGAGGGAAGGGGTGCATAAATTAATATCCATGTATTGGTTTTATTCCTAATCATATAGAATCTTTTGAAAGTGAGTTATCACCATCTGCAATCTAAGACAACTCCTCTTTCACACACCTTGTACACTTGGCTTCCAAAATGTATTTAGTTTCTCATGAAAATCCATACAGGGGAGTGTATTACACTTTTAAAGACTCTCCATGGACTTAGAGGCATTAGGGACACCTTAAAAATGCTTCCACTTAAAGTTTTCACCCTTCTCACTATCATGTTCACTATGCCAGTTTGACTGGCTGAGATGAAGATGCTAGTAGGAATACCCTAGATATTTTATGGAGCATAAAATTAATATAGTAGTTATAGTGAATCTCTATCTTCCTCTAAAAATTTATTTCAATTCTTGAAACCTTGTAGAATCTACATAATACATAAAATATTCAAAGAAAGCTATTCTATACCATGTTTATACAGGTAGGGTAGCATAAAAATTTATGAGGAGGAGCCTTGAAGATTCCTATATGGAATAAAATTACTTTCATAGTCATTCCATCCCATTATAATTACTCTCCCTCTTCATTTTCTCAATTGGGTCCTTATCTAAGGATTAGCAAGTGTTTTAGGTCTCTTTTGTCCTTACGCTTTGTTCAAAATGACTTGACATTATAATTATAAAAAAAGTACACTAGATAAAATCTAAATACCCCTTCTAACCTCTATAAACTCCCTTGGCATCCATGTAAATCCTTAGAGAAGATGTGAGCACCTAAATTTGGTCTATCGAGCTTGATTCTTCATTTGCACATGCCTAATGTGTCCTAAAGTCCAAAATTGACTTTTTAATGATTTACATAAATATAAATAGCTCATAAATGTAGAAATTAATCCCATAAACATGTTACAACTATATTTAAAACTCACAAGAACTAGAAGTGCAGTTGGACCCCCAATTTGCTCTAGGTCACTTCACGGCCTAATAGGCTTATCATGCATCTAAATAGTTTTGAATATTTGGAATAATATCTCATGGTTGGTCTGGTGTCTCATGTTTTTTCATACCTAATTAAATCTCAAAAATTCAACACACAACTTTCTAATCACTATTTTTAATTCCTTCTTCTCATTCACCAACTAGGCCTAGTTGGAGCTTGTTTGGTTGAGCTGTGTGCAAGGGTGTCTTGACCATTTTGAGAGGTCTAATATTGAGTTAGTGTTTCCTTGAACCTAATAAAATTTCATACACCTCATAATATATTCCTTGAGGTTCCCAATACTTATTATCAAATTTATTACCCAATTTGGCTTCATTTACTTGTCTTGCCAAAACTCTAATTTTCATGATTGGTTGACCTCTGAGACAAAATAGTGAGGTATATCCCTAATATTCAAGGAAAATTGAAGGTTTGAGAATTTTTATTAGTTTCTAAGGCATATTTTTACCAAAGGGATAAGTTATAATCCCCCATATAGGCACATAACCAACCCAATTTGTCCAAAAAAGGCCTCCAAAAAGGACTATTTTTTGCATTTTTCACTTCTACCTAAGAATGACTTCTCAAGGATAAATCCAATGCTCTTAGGTTATCCAAACATGTTATAAATCCTCAATTAATGCTAAATAATCTAAAAATTCACTAAAAACCACTCTTCTCCTTGATTCTTCATCCTTACCCATTGAGCAAAGTGAGTCTCTTAATGCAACTGTACATACTGTCATCCTTGGGCTAGTATGAAGAGTAGATGGTAAACTCGAGAAAAGTCTTGGAGTATGTGAATTTTTTTTATTAAAATATCATGAATCATTTTCAATTTGTTTTTATACCCTCTTTCTCTTCCTTAGCTACTCATCTCTTTACCTTTATTAAGACTAAATACTCAGCTATAGGTGCTCATAGGACCTTAAGAAGTCCATGTAGGCTTATTTCACATTGTTTAGAGATTATGGAGATCATAATGGTACTAATGAATGTTATATATCTTTTGTTTCATCATTTCAAATCTCCCTATACCTTTTAGTTGTACCTTGAGCTCACAAAACTGAGTTCTATCTCTTGACTGTGACACCCTACCTCTTCGACCAAAATGGTTCCTATAAGTGCATGTTTTAAACATCTAATTCCTAACACCATTTGTGTTGAAATTATCAATATTACTCAAATTTAACTCAAATGCACATTTTAGGTCAAAATCCACAAAATGACCTAAATGGTTTGAACTTGTCACTTACAAGTGATAGTTTAGGTCAAAGTATCCCTAAATAGGGCAATGCAATTTATGGGCCAACTAACTTTGATCAGATCATTTTGAGTCAAAATGATAATTTTTCCATTTAGTGCTCTGGATCACTCTTTTCTTCTAATTAATTTGTACATATCATGTACCTTTGTTATTTTTTGTTGGAAACATCCTAAATGGGAATACGATTCCAATGCATCTAACCTCACCTTCTAATTCTTCCTGAGTCAAATTACAACCCAGTAATATGACTTTCTGACCATTTTGATTAATTGAGGACCAATTTTCAAATAATTACACACATGTTGATCAACCTTGTTTAAGTCTAATTAATCCAAATCGAGAGCTTAAGTGGATTTTCCATGAGAGTTGTTGAATATTTCTTTTTAAAAATTGATTCCTATTAACTGCATCATCAAGTGACATCATTTCTTGAGAAGACATCCCTAGGCCATAAATGCCACAAATATCAAGATTATGGGTCACCCATGCCTAGTTAATGCCTCCCATGCCTCTTAAATTCCCCTTCTTCTAAGGTCATGATGAAGATAATTATGGATTTAATTCCAAATATTAGGATTATCCATGGCCACACATCTTAATCTTGAGATGGACAGTCATGGTTGATCCTGACCAATCTCAAAAATCTATATATAGAAAGCCATAAACATCATTTCAAAAGCTATTTTTAGTGCAAAGTTATTATGCTCAAATATATTCAAAGCTTGATTATTGCAAAGTTATAATGCTAAATTATTTCCACAAAGCTTCATTGATAGGCTAGTTTAGTGATTTGGAATCAAGAGCCTAAGTTTTATAAAGTGTTCTTAAAGCATTGGAGGAGCTTACCACCATTGTTGAAAAAGACAAGGATGCTTGATCATGGGAGAACATGTTTTTGAGCCACATAGGCATGGTGAATCCATTTGGGAAGGTAATATGGTGCTGTTTTCTTTCATTTGTTTCTTGCTATCCTTTGTAATTCTTATAGGAATAGATAGACTTGGTTAGTTAGTTCTTTATGTATGTTTCATTATTTATGGACTAATGCTTGACTAACTTGATTTGTAATCTTATCTACATCTTGGCATGCTCAGTGGGACAAGATGCATCTCACATAAAGAAGATCCTTTTGTAATTCTAAAATATTTATTTGAGCTCTTACAACTCTTACAAATTGATTTTATAACTTTATTTTACCATTTTTGGTTGCCACGGTTTTTACATAATAACTGACGTCGATAGAAATACTGACATCGGTTACTTACTTAACCATTGTCGGTCATCAAAACTGACATCAGTTAGCCAGAGTAATCAATGTCGATAGTAATAATTGATTTCGATCACTGTGTTTTTTCCAAAAACATAAACCTAAAAGCTAATTTTCCAAAGTTTATTGTTTCAAACTCAAAATAGCTTCAAAGCTAAAGGACATGCTAACATTTTTATTGTAGGAACAATCTTTTATTTTGATAAAAATAGGTTTAAATCACCTCTTACATGCTTAAAAATCAATTAGGATTTTTGTTTTGGGTGTTTAACAAATAATTTAGGTGTTTTTGGTGAATGATTTTAAAGTCTACAACTAAGACCAAGGGGTCAAATTAATACTACCAAACATTTTATTTGGGTTTAAAATTGAACACACTTATCAATTCTTGTTTGCAATAGTTGTTTAATGAAATTTTTGTTTGGAAAAAAGAGGAATATTGCATGTATGCTCTTATATTTCTCCCCTATAGGGAACCCTTAGAATCAAAAGCACCATTCCTATTACAAATAGCCTAGTCCAAGGCTTAGAAAGAATATCACCTGAATCACTCCCCAAAAACTCATCAAAGTTTGGGTGCTATTGAAAATGATCCTAAAGTCTTTCTATTTTATGCTTTCTTTATTTTCATGTAAACTTGGCTTGTGAGGGGGACATCATTAACTCCTATGAGTTATTTAGGGAAGCTTTGACCTGGGGTTTCACCTCCCAACATTGACTTCATTTGACTCCTTTGGAGTTACACATAGGATGTATCTGCATTTAAACATCACACTACACTGAGTAAATAGCCATTCCATTATCATCTACCATTCCATTTCACAAACAAACCTACCATCCATTATTTTTCCTTATTTACCATCCATGGTTACAATTTCCTTCATAGAGGCTACAAAGATACCTTGTCTCGATGTTTGAAGGAATCAAAATCAATGACCAATGAAGATCACAAAAGCATTATTGACAACTAGATATGTATCAAGTTATTGATAGAGAAACTATTTAGATGAGGTGTGGGATAAAAATTAACATGATCAAGTATTATATTTGTATCATTTATTGATTAGGATGTGCATCTCCATCTCAATAGGAACAACATAATCATATGCCATTTTACCATACCCAGAACATTGCCATTATTACATATCCATTTTACATTATTGTAAGTTCCTACCATTCACCCCACCACTTGGGGGAAACCTTCTTACCATTTTATCCAATTTATCAAACCATCATTATCCTTAGCAAGACCATACCATCCTATCATTCCATTCTTATCTAGACCAAACCCTATTTGTAGTCATCCTACCCAATCTTGTTTTGATCTTGATTCATTTGGTTCTTCCCACACCTTTTATGGAGGGAATCTAATCAAATTTAAATAATCAATCCAATCCATGTTTCAATGATAGTCTATGAAAGTAGTGTGATAGTTTATCTGACAAGTTATATTTCATCTTATATCCAAGTTTGTTTATGTGAACCTGATTATAACTGCCTATGGGCAAATCAATGTTTCACTAGTCTTACTACTAATTATAACCACCTATGGGAAATTTAGTGTCATTGACCTATGCCATTGCATCCTAGTTATAATATACTATGGGAAAACTAGGGGAAACACTTATTTATCATGCATTACTGCATCACTTTGCCATCACTATTTTCATTTGACTGACTATTTGTTAGATTTGAGAACTTGTTGGTACCTAGTTGGTTTTTCCCCACCTTTTGTGTGGATGGAATTACTATGACTTGGGATCATTTTAGGACTATGTAGGTCATGATCAATTCATTTTGAGGTCACCTTACCCCCCTTACCTCACTCTCACCAATTTATGAGCATGGGCCATTGTAGCCAGCTTAATTATCTTATTAGAACCTCTACTCTTAGGACGTGCATTTCCTTGACTAGATAGTCCCACCTTGTGTATATTTTATCCAAAAAAAATTAAAAATACTTTGAAAATACCAAAAAATGTCAAAACATGATTCCTCAAAAAATAAAAACATTATCTTATGCTTCTATACATTTATACATTCACATTCCACCATCTCACACTCTCACCATTTTGTAAGCAACTGTTAAGTTTGAATGCTCTAACTATTTTATGAGTAATTGTTAAGTTTGAACACTCTTGCCATTTTATAAGTACAAAAACACTAGTTCATTTCATATTATCCCATGCACTTACCATTTTTCAAGATCATCCTTTCTCATCTCATCAGCTTTTTGTTTTCCAGACCATTCTCATTTGTTTGTCGTATCTTCCATTTCTTCTATAACATTAATCATGCTAGTCTAATCATCATTTTTATTCTATCCCATTTCCTGGGAGAACTACATTTGGCCTGAAGTTCATGTTGGAACATGCATCCATGGAACTATGTAGGCAATGCCCACTTGTCTTATACATTTGGAGTCAGCTCGGCCAACCCCTTCCTTTTCTTCTCTTCCCCCATTTCTTTTGTCATTATTACTCTTTAATTAGGGAATAATTTTTGTGTCATTATTCTTTGTTATGATGTGGTAGAAAGTAACACCTCTACTGCACATGTGTGAACATTTGTCTTTAAACCGCACTAACTTGGTTTTTGTTTGTGTGTGTTCATTTGAGTTTCCTTGGTGTTTTGTTGTGCTTTCACACCTCTCCTTTTATTTCTTATCTTTTTATCTTTTTATTTCTTGGTCTTGTGTTTCCTTATTTGTTTTAAATTATCTCTATTGTATTTTAGAACATCTTAATGATTCACATCGATCTTGATTGTTTATATCTTGATCCTATGTTATTATGTTATTCTTGGACCTTTTTGTTTATTTGACTGTTGTTGGTGTCTTGTTTTTCTATTTGATTTTGATTTTCTCTTTTGTGTTCAAGAATGCCATGATGATCCACATGGATCTTGATTATTAATATCTTAGTCTCATGTCATTAAGACGTTCTTAACTTTTATTTTTACACATTTTGTTCCTACTTAAGATCATATCTTTATTTCAAGTTAGGTTCATTTATGTTTATCTTTTTCTTTGTCTATGATTTTTTGTTTAAATGTAAATCATTGTAACTCTGGTTTTGGTCATTGTTTTACTATTATCCTTAGTTATAGGTATTCATATTTGAACTGGCTCAGTGTAATTGGAATCTTATGTTATTCTAAGTGATTCATACTTATGATGCCTAATTTATTTTGCTATAACAAGCACTTTGTGCTCAAGTCTCATTTTCTTAATGTCAACATCAGCTTTGATGAATTATTCTCAAGAACACCTTACAAAAATTAGGCTCATGATATGGAATTAGGTTTCTAGGTAGCATGCATTTTAGGCTTCTTTGTCTATACTTAGAAATGCATATCTTTGCATACATCGTAAGTCTAATCAATTTTTGGTCATTTTTCATCATTCCTCATTCCATTCTCTCCCAAACTTGGGTGAAATACATTAGCTTGAAGTTCATGTTAGAACATGAGTCCATAGAACTATGCAGGCAATGCTCAATTTTTATTAAGGTCAGCTCAGCTATCTCCATTCTTATTTTCATCTCTACCATCACTTTATGTATTATTATATGCTTGGTTTTATGTGGATTTCTAAGCCATTACACCATCACATATACATTTGTGCCCACTCAATTTAACCTCTCTTTGCAGTTATATCTTTGAGCTATTTTTATTGCCAATTTCCCATGCTAGGGCACAACATCTGAACCATGTCCAAATCAAATCAGCTCTATAGGGGAAAATCATTATTTATTCTTTATCAATGATCAATATTTGCCCTACTAGGGCATAACTATTTTATCATGATCAAATCTACTCTACTGGAGTACTTATTATTATATTCTCTCTAGAGACTCTTTTTTAGTAGTGCTTCCCTTCCTAAATCAAAATGTTCTCTCTTTTCCTCTAATTCCAAGATCTCCAAATTAAAGCCCATGATGGAAATATTTTAGTGTGTAACTTATCCTGAGATTGATCAATGATGTAAGCATATATCTTGTAGTCTCAAATTGGATATGTTTACAGTGTGTCCCTTACATTTATGGATTGTATCTCTCCCATTCCCCCCATCTCTGGGGCCTATTATACCTCTAATTATATTTTGATCATTTATGGTAATTACGTGTGTATGCATTAGCTCATCTGGATGTGATCTATTCCATTGGTTAATCTCTCACTTTCTCTCTCTTTTCGAGAGTCCATCCTTCTCTGTCATCCTAGTATGTCCTCTCGAAGGGGCATCATGGGTCTATTCCAATTTCTTCTTGACAATTTTTTTCTTTGAAAAGATGTTGCTTCACCTAAATGTCTTGTTACACCTTCTCATTCAAGGGAAAAATGTAGACATCCATTTCCTAACACTATTTATGTTGAAATTATAATCTTACTCAAATTGCACTCAAATGCACATTTTAGGTCAAAATCCATAAAACACCCTAAATGGTTTGAACTTGTCACTTACAAGTGCTAGTTTAGGTCAAAGTATCCCTAAATAGGTTTATGCAATTTATGGGCCAACTAACTTTGATCAGATCATTTTGAGTCAAAATGACAATTTCACCATTTAGTGTTCTAGATCACTCTTTTCTTATAATTTATTAGTACACATCACGTACCTTTGTTATTTACTATTGACAACATCCTAAATGGGAATACAATTCCAATGCATCTATTGTCACCTTCTAATTCTTCTCAAGTCAAATTATGACCTAGTAATATGACTTTTTGACCATTTTAATTAATTGAGGACCAATTTTCAAATAATTGCACAAATGTTGATTAACCTTGTTTAAGGCTAATTAATCCAAATCAAGAGCTTAAGTTTATTTTTCATGAGAGTTGTTGAATATTTATTTTTTAAAATTGATTCCTATTAACTGCATCATCAGGTGACATCATTTCTTGTGAAGACATCCCTAGTCCATTACTGCCACAAATATCAAGATTATGGGTCACCCATTCCTAGTTAATGCCTCCCATGCCTCTTCAATGCCCCTTATGCCAAGGTCATGATGAAGATAATTATGGATTTAATTCCAAATATTAGGATTATCCATGGCCACACATCTCAATCTCCTCTTCAATGCCCCTTATTCCAAGGTCATGATGAAGATAATTATGGATTTAATTCCAAATATTAGGATTATCCATGGCCACACATCTCAATCTTGAGATGAACGATCATGGTTGATCCTGACCAATCTCAAAAATATATAAATAGAAAGGCCATTAACATCATTTCAAAAACTATTTTTGGTGCAAGGTTATTATGCTTAAATATCTTCAAAGGTTGAATATTGTAAAGTTATAATGCTAAATTATTTCCCAAAGCTTCATTGATAGGCTATTTTAGTGATTTGGAATCAAGATCCTAGGTTTTATAGAGTTTTCTTGAGGCATTGGTGGGTCTTACCACCATTGTTGACAAAGAGAAGGATGCTTGATAAAGGGAGAACATGTTTTTGAGCCACATGGGATGGTTAATCCATTTAGGAAGGTAATATGGTGTTGCTTTCTTTCATTTGTTTCTTTCTATCCTTTGTAATTCCCATAGGAATAGATAGGCTTGGTTATTTATTTATTTATGCATGTTTCATTATTTATGGACTAATGCTTCACTAACTTGCTTTGTAATCCTCTCTACACATGTCTACCTAATTAGAATTTGGTCATGATGTGTAGAGACCCTACTTTAAGATTTAAGGCCACCTAGCATCTGTTCATACCTGTGTTCACTTTGTATAAGCTAAAACATCATCTAAACACCATGCTTAGGTTACTATCTACCTACTCAGTTGTAGGTGAGCATTTTACTATGAAGGTACACTTGTAGGTGTTCATGAGGTTTGAAATACTATACATCAACATTGTCCTAGTGATATTCATGCTCATTGGTAAACCATTAAATCAATAGGTCCATTTAAAACATGAGAGTATGCCTTGTTTGCTCTTTAGGATGTCAATGGTCACTCAAACCTTAAATCTTGTAGATGTGAATGCAGGGTTTTAGTGCTTAAAAAGGCATCTTTGAGGTCCCCAACAATCACCTTTAAGTAATCCTCTTGGCTTAATCTTTGTCATAGCTCTTATCCATTATGGATACTACAAGATATGGTCATCTAGATGATCTAAATATCTTGATAGCCTAGCTATAAAATATTCATAAAATGCCTTAGACCTCTATTTTCACTTTTTAGGGAAAAGGTCCCTGAGTTCAGTCCTTGTTTCTTGAAAGATGATCTACCCTTTCATTTATCCATTTGCCACTTCATATAGGTCTTCAATGTTAAACCCACATGTTAGGATTTTTAAGAAAACCTTACCATACTCCAATCTTCTATACAAGTACCTTCAAAGATCTGTAATGTCACTTGTAGGTGATTATTTTCACCTACAGGTAGCAAAGCAAACTTGGGTAGTATACAAGGTACATATGCTTATGATTAGTTCTATGATTTCACCAAGATTTACAATTTAATATTATCATTCTTAAAATATTTAAATCCTTATCAAATTCTCCATTTCAGCATGACATCATCAAGGAGACTCCTATAGGTGTGTATGAGCTATATAAAGGTAGTGAACATGAAATGGAACAATATGTGTGGATAGATGGCCTCATAAATAGCTTAAAATCATTATAAATTCCACAACTACATGATTTTCATTAATGAGATATTAATATAAGATTTAAAACATCCAACATATTCCAATATTCCAACAACCAACCTTGAAAACCTCTTACAAACACCTATTACAAAACAGGTAGGGATATCTAGTGATTGTTCGTGTGGTGCATGAGCTAACAACCAACCTTGCATATTATTAAAACATTGAAATGAACTCTCCTTATCTCTTGATGACTTGAATAAATTGATACATCTTCATTACCACTCCATGGACAAGCTAAGCAAGCCTCATACATGTGACTACGAATTGAGTGAGTGGAGAGTTGACTATGAGAATGACAAGATTGAATGTTGATCAAAGCATGGTGTGATGAAATCAAAAAATTAAGGGAGGAATTATTATGGAATTTATATATGTGAAACATCATATTCCCATTACATGAGACCTCTGTAGAGAAACACACATTCTACAACAAGGAATACTTGACTGAAGCTTCACAATGGCGACACCTTCCTGCAACATGAGTTGAATTGCATATAAAAACAACATGAAACATGAAAATAAGAATTAAGATCATATAATAAGAGATCCAACATCCTCTATATTCAACATCACCAACTATATTGTACAGACTTATCCAAATTGGAGTAAATCATATAGGGTACAGGAAATAGTGAGCATAAAAACACAATCAAATTGTTAGAGATGGTTATTAAAGCATGGTTAAATATTTATTAATATTTTTATGGAAATTAATATATATATGTGTACTACAACCTCCCAAAGGAATTTTACCTAGAACCCCTCAACTGCTCATACTAAACACAAACCTACTGACCACTTCTATGTGTCTAGAAGGGTGAAGAAGGAATAAAATGGTTCTAGCTCAAAAATGACACTTCTAGAGTATTTCAAGAATGTAAATGAGTCTAAGGAAGCTAAAGAGTAATCTCAAAACCTTCTCCCATGTGTCATACTCCCTCATGGGCCGTATAAGTGCCAAACTCTTCCGTTTTAGTTGATTTCCTAATTTTCAATTAGATAACCTACAAGTTTCAAATGGGAATGACATTCCTGACAAGGAATCTGACCTCTTATATGTTTTAAAGGAAATTAGGGCACTTGGACACCTTTAAAATTGTGCCACTTTCATTTATGACCCCTAAATGGCTATTAAATGACTTAAAATGACATATTGACTAATTAGACCATGGCCAAGGCTAAAAAGGCAATGAATTACATCAAATGGACTATAACATACCCCATGACAAAATATTAGACCCCTAAAACATCTAAAAATCAATTTTTTACCTATAGGGGTCCTAATTTATTGGGTCAAAATTGGTCAACAACTACTAAAGAGATGTTACCACCATAAAAGAGTATTGATAAAAGACTACAATCATCATAGGTTGAGCACAAACATTCTTATGCCAATAAGTAAGCTTCATATATGACAAGGGAGGTAAGAAAATTTTATTATCTTCATCTCTTTTTAATGCTCTTACTTATTGTGTTATGTTCCCCTAGTTCTTAGGTAAGAGGGTTTAGTCTCAATGAATTGTTGTTCTTGATGTTTTCTCATTTGGACTAACAAGAGACTAATCTCCATATTATTTCCTCTTAGAAATACTAAAGTACATAATGAAACTCTTGGTGGGACTAAAAATCCCATACAGGTAAGGAGATTAATATGCTAGTCTTAGTTTTTCTAATGGATACATTAAAATGTTCAAGTTTCAAGTTTTAGCTTTGAATTTTATGTCTTTTTTAACAAGGTTGTAGGGATCAACACCAATTTTTTAGATCGATGTTGATTGTAGGATTCGACCATGATATTTATGTAGAAAATAGAGTAAGGTAGTAACATAGATAAATTTGATTTTTATTGGTTTCCCTTACCTTCATTTTGTGTTTTATAACTTGTTTATTATTTGTGTAACCTTTTTCTTATAGATATGTGAGTTATTTGTGTTTTAAACTTATTTATTAACCATTTTCCCTTCAAAATAGGGGTTTTTTTGTATGTTTTTGGGAAACATTGATGATCTAACTAAATTGACATCGATCTCAAGAATCAACATCGATCTTTGTGTGATTATTGTCAATTTTATTTGAGATAGAAATAGAAACTTGAGAGTTTGAATTAAATTGTTATTGGATCATTTGCTTTTGGGATTCTAAGTAGGTGAACCTTCTAAAATTTTATATGACCTAAGGTAGAAATAGAAAAGTTTAATCAATATTAAAATCTCACATACATTTTTTTTAGTGATTAAAAATCCACTTAGTTGTCTTTGTCATTTTAGCTATTTTTGAAATATTTACAAGTGAAAACAGGAGAAAGAGGCCAAAATTTCAATCACACTTCAATTTATTGCTATTGAAATTAACATAAATCTTAGTTGGAGCTCTTAAGATATTTTTCACTTTATTTTTGTTTTTATTATTAGCTAAAATTTCAAAGTTCTTAGCCTAGTTTATTTGTTTGTGGCAAACTACGAACTATTATGTGTATGATCTCCCCCATCCCCTTTAGGGAACTTGGGTGACCAAAATCACTTAATTTTTTGAATTTATTTGAAAATTATGTTAGAAAAAATGTCATGTATGCTCTCCCCAATATCTGAGTGACTTGGGTGACCCAAAAATGACCTCTAAAGTCTTTCCTTTCTCATTTATTTCTTTTATGCATTTGGCTTGTGGATAGGAGTTCATCACCTCCCCATGAGTTCTTTAGGGGTGCGTTGACCTAGGGTTTAATATCAAAACATCATACCAACCCAAGAGTTCATAATATGTATGACATCACTAGTCTTATTTCATGTTAAAATTTGATTCATCTTTGAAAATTATATCCATAATAACAAATATAGAATCATTACCTCACTGCATTCTTAGAAAACCAAGAACAAAATCCATACTCCACTCATTCCACAGTCTATCTAGAATGGGAAATGGATAATACAAACTAATATTACAAATTTTATCTTTTGCATGTTAACAAACTCTACATTTTTTCATAAAATTATTCACATCTGTACCCCTCCATGGCCAATAGTATTTGTCACTCAGCTATGCCAAGGTCATGTCATAGCCAAAATGACCCGCTAGATCTCTATTATGTTTTTAATCCATTAGAGAACTCTGAATAAACCTTGGGGTATACTTAGCTTCTTCCCTTTGAACAATAATCCATATTTTATCATATACTATAACCATATAATTCTATCTGCATTTGTTAGTTTCTTGCACACTATCCATGCATCTCAGACATCCAAGTATTCCTTATATAACTCCTTTGATTAAAATATAATAAACTCCACCTCTATCTAATTCACAACAAAATATTACCTACTCAAGGCATCCACAAATTTATTGGACTTTCCAATTCTATGTTTCAAAACAAAAGAATAGATCTAAATAAATTCTACCCATTTCATGTGTCATTGATTTAGTTTACCTTGGTTGTTTAAGAACTACAAAGCATGATTATCTATGTACAAAATTAACCCCTTTAGAAACAAGTAATGTTTCCACTTCTTGAGAGATTTCACTATTTCATATAACTCTTGGGCATAGAATGAATACTTCCTCTTGACATCATTCAAATTCTCACTAAAATAGGTAATGTGCTTACCCTCTTGACTCAACACCATTCCTATTATTCTACTTGATTCACAATCAACCTCAAACTCTTTTACAAAACCTAATAAGGATAACACTAGTTTTCCATTACTTTTCTCTTAAAAAATTGAAATCTACTCTTTTTTGAAACAATCCACTGAAATTTATTCTTATCTCCCTTCATAGTATCCATAATGGGTACACATATACCACTGAAGTTTCTGATAAATTTTTTGTAGAAACTTTCTAACCCATGAAAACTTATTGCTTCAAACATAATATTTGGTGAAGGCCAATCCAAAATTTCCCTCACCTTCTCAAGGTCCACCTTCAAACCATCCTTTGAGATTAAAAATCCTATATATATATATATATATATTAGTTCCTCTTGCATGAAGCTACACTTCTTCAAGTTTACTAGTAATTTATCTTTTTATAGCTTATCCAAAACCAAATTCAAATACTTCAAATGACCCTCCTTAAAATAACTAAAAATTAGAATGTTATTTAAATAAACTATAAAAAACTTATATGTGAAAGGTTTCAACACTTCATTTATGAGCCCCATGAATTTACTTGGAACATTTGAAAAATTGAATGGCATGACCAGCCACTCATATAAACTATAATTCATCTTGAATGTAGTCTTCCATGTATCAAATTATCTTATTTCGATTTGATGACACATTATCTTCAAAACCATCTTAGTAAACTACCTAACTCCACTCAAACAATCCATTAAGTCATCCATTATTGGAAATGAAAACATGTGCTTAATGGTTATCCTATTGATTACATGTGAATCTATACACATCCTCCATTCTCCACATTTATTAGGTACTAACACCACTAGAAATACACATTGGACCATACCCTCTTAGATTAAACCCTTCCTTAATAGCTCCTACACCTGATTCTTGATCTCCTTATACTCCATTAAATTTAACCTATATTCTACTTTATTGGGTAAACTTATCATTGACACTAAATCCATATGATGAATAATGCTCCTTATAGGTGATAATCCCTCTAAAAACTCACTTATCATAATATCAACATAATATTTTAACATATTATAAATTTACACAAGCAAATCACTTACTGTAGTGGCTATCACAATTTGCATAAGCTTTAAAATTAGTGAAAAACACATCTCTTCCTCCTTAGACACCTTTAAAAACTCTTTATTGGATACCAACATCACTTTGGAACTTCTTTCCACATCATATCCTTTATCCTTCAATAGACTTCATGTGAACCTCTTTCCATCCTTTATAATGGTGTAAGTATTTGCTTGTTGATCATGCAAAACTCTCATATCAAATTTACATGGCCTTACCAACAACACATGACACATTTCCATGGGCATAATATCAAAAAAAATTTCATCCTTGTATGAATCAGTGTAAATATTAACCACACACTACTCATTCACTAGCACCTGATGCCCTTTAATTATATAAGAAACCTTATATGGTGTAGGATGTGTCAACCATTTCAACCCAAGTTTTTCTACAATCTCTTGAGAAACCAAATTATCCATCCTACTGTTATCAATCGCAACTCTATAACACTTACGTCTAGATTTGTAAACAATCAAGAATACATTTTTTATTTGTGCTGGTTCACTCACCTTATTGGTTGGTTTCAACAACACTCTATTAACCAATGGATCCTCTCCTTGTTCTAGATATTTTATATGTATTATAGACCCAATGATATCCTCATCTTTAAAGGCTATATGAGTTATCCTTTCAGATCTATTATTGTTATTCTAGGGGATTTATGGATAATTTTGTTCCTTATGTCCAACATACTTATTACATCCATAACACTTACCTCAAAAACCTCCACCTCCACCTCCACCTCATCGATAAAAGCCTCTTTCTCTATAATATTATCCTTTTCTTATGCCTAAAATTTGATTTTATGAACTTTTTACCTCTACACCATGGTTTTGTTGTCCTCTTACACTGTTATCCTCATCCTCTCAAAGAATTTCCTCTATCTCTAGAGTTTACTTAATATTTTCTCATTAGCTTCTTTTCCACCTTCAATGGACATTGATAGGCTTCCTCTATAGTTCTTAGGTTATACGATAAAATGTAGTGCATTCACAAACTTTGCAACTTTATATAGATCCTCCTTAACATGTCTAGATCTTATAGTGAGCCTATAAAATTCCTTACTATAGTCTTTGATATTCATTTCCTATCATCTCAAAATTTTAAATTTCTAAAATAGGCTTAACTAATAATTAGAGGATAAAAATTTAGCCTTCAACTTTGCCACCATTTTACCCTATGATTTTATTTTCTCCTTATTTTTCTTATGTCTCCCAGCCTGCACATATCCCACCATAAAGAGGCATGACTATTCAACTTTGTGCATGTAATGAAATTACTTATATATTCACATAGAATGATTTTATATTGCACATAATAAGAAAATATGAGAGATCACACAATGATAATTGACAGTAGAACATAATACTAGATAATATAGCAAAGCCACTTTGAGGGGGCAACCTCCAAAATAATGAACTAATAGTAGAATACTTAACATGATGCATAAAGACTAACCACTACCTCCTATATATAGTCTACTTAGCCAAGGTTATTCCATAGGCTGACATAAATAAGAACATAGAGAAATGTAACAAGTAAATAAAAGAGGTATGTAAGTCAAATTCAGCCACACATATCCCTAGACACACCAATGGTTAAGGGCATATCAAGCCCCTCCTCTTTAAAACAATGTTTTTTTTAACATTGTGACAACTCTGGATGTTTCTTCATAAATGCTTCATCCTCCCAAGTGGCATCTTCACATAACAAATTCTTCCATTTTATTAGGTACTCTATAATTGCTTTGGAATGTAGGTTCTTTGTGCACCTTTAAAGGATCACCTCAGGATCAAGAACAAATCTACGTTCCTCATCCAATTCTAGTAATTTTGTTTGAATGGCAAGTCTATGTCCAATGACTTTCTTTAGGCATGATACATGAAATACTGGATGTATGCAAGTGGATGAAGGAAATTCTAACTTGTAGGCCACATTACTAATTTTTTGCAAGATCTGATAAGGCCCATAATATTTAGGGGACAACTGGTTATCCTTTTTTTATTGCTTCAATGACATCTGTTTGTATGGTTGTAAGTGAACAAAGACCTAATCACCAATGTCAAAATTTCTCTCACTTATGTGTTGATCTGCCTGTTGCTTCATGCGATTCTAGGCCATAACTAAATTTTCATGCAAACTTTCAAGGACCTCCTATTGATGGTGAATATGTTCTTCAACTGCATGAACCTTAGGATGGACCTTCAAGGTTGAAGTGATATATGGAGGGTGGTATCCATATAGTGCCACAAAAGGAGACATTTTGGAAGAACTATGAATAGAAGTATTATATCACCATTCAATAAGTGGTAGCCACTGAACCCATTTATCCTATTTATCAGAAACAAAACAATAGAGATATCTTTCTAGACATTTATTGACTACCTTAGTTTGTCCATCAGATATAGGATGATAGGATGAACCATGAGCCAATTAGGTGCCTAAACATGTAAATGACTTAGTCCAAAAATCACTGGTAAAAATGGGATCTCTATCACTGACAATGATATTAGGGGTCCCAAGTAGTTTTTGAACTATATTGAGAAAAGAAATAGCTACTGTATTAGCAACAAATGGCTAGGATAATGAACAAAAATGAGCATACTTACTGAGATGATCTAAAACAACCATGATAACATTTTAACCCTCAGATCTTGGTAACCTATAATGAAATCCATAGATACCTCTTCTCAATGCTGGCTAGGGATGGATAAAGGCTATAAAAGACTTGGGGTTTTGATGGTTTCGCCTTTGTTTTGTTGACATATCATACATTTAGCCACATATTTTTAGACATCCCCCTTGAGACCTTCCCAAAAAAAATCTTGCTTGATTTTGTGATAGGTTTTCAAAAATCTAGAATGACCCCCAATTGGAGTTGCATGAAGTTCTAAAAAGGATTTTTTGTTGAAGAAGAGAATTATTACATAGGTATAATCTATAGTTATACCATAATGCATTACCTTTCCATGTGAATTTTTCAAATCCACATAGACCTTACTAAAGATTTTGAAACAAATCATGGGTAGTACAATCATGTTCCCATTCTAATCATGCTTCCTCTAGCCAATCTACCTACAAAATAGTTATGTCACATAGCAATGCCTTAACTAATTCATCTTTTCTAGATAGTGCATTTGCCACCACATTGTCCTTGCCTTTTCTATAGACCATTTAAAAATAATAGCCTAACATCTTATTTACCCATTTATATTATTCTTCAGATGACAACCGTTGTTCTAAAAAATATTTGAGACTATCATGATCAATCTTTACCTAAAAATGATGACCCATAAAATAAGGTCTCCATTATTTTACTACATGCAAAATGGCCATCATTTCATTCTCATAGGTGGGCTTGTGCTGATTTTTACCCTTTATTTGATGACTTTCAAATGCAAGTGGTCTACCTTCTTGTATGAGTACAACACCCATACCATACCCAGATGCATCACATTCAACCACAAAAGTTCTAGAAAAATCAAGAGTGGCCAATACTGGAGTAGTGCACATAGCTAATTTTAATTATTCAAATGCCTAGGTAGCTACATCAGTCCACTAAAAGGAGTCTTTCTTTAAAAAAGAGGTGAGTGGGGCTACAATACTACCATATTTTTTGACAAACCTACGATAGTAACCAATAAGCCCCAAATTTTTGGAGTTGCTTGAGTGTCTTAGGAATTGGCCAGTCCACCATTACTTAGATTTTTTTAGGATCCACTTTCATTCCTTCATAAGACACCAAATGACCCAAATATTCAACCTCACTAGCCCCAACAGTATATTTGAAAGGTTTGTCATACAATTGATATTGCTCCAAAATGGGGAGTACCTATTTTACATGTTGCAAATGGTCTTCCCAATTTTTACTATAAATGAGGATATCATCAAAGAATACCAGAACAAATTTCCTCAAAAATGGATTAAAAATAGTATTCATCAAACTCTAAAAAGTAGATGGTGCATTTGTTAGACCAAAAGGCATAACCAAAAACTCATAATGGCCCTCATGAGTCCTGAAAGTGGTTTTAGGTATGTCTTCATCACAGATCTAGATTTGATGATACCCAAAATGCAGATCTAACTTGGTAAAATAAAGAGCACCATTAAATTCATCTAGAAAATCATCAATGATAGGAATTGGAAACTTATCTTTGATAGTGTACTTGTTGAGTTCTCTATAGTCAGGGCACATCCTACATGTGTCATCTTTCTTTCTCACCATGACAACTGGTGAAGAGTATTCTCTTTGGCTATGGTGAATGATTCTTGCATCCAACATCTCATGTACCATCTTTTCAATTTCACCTTTTTGGGAATAGGGATACCTATATGGCCTAATGTTGGATGGTGTACTACCAAGAATAAGTGTGATAACATGATCATGTATGCGGATAGGTGGAAGTCCTTTTGGCATGTCTCCAAAAATAATAGAATGAACATCAATTATTTATTGTAGATCAAGAGGTGGAGATGGCTAAGTTGGCTATACTTCCATAGAAAACAAGTGAGCTACAAATACCTCAGCACCCTTATGGAGAATCTTTGTCATTTGATGGGAGCTAACAAGCTATGGAGATTTAGACTTTAATCCCCTTAGCTCAAATGTTCTTTCTTCAGAATGAAAACACATGAATAATTCTTGAAAATTCATCTCTATAGTACCCAAAGTGGTGAGCCACTGGACTTATAAAATAATATCAGCTCCACCTATGGGAATAACAAACATAGGTGAATCTAATAAGTAGTCTCCCATGGCCAAATTAATACTATGACATTTTTTTGAACAACAGACAGTACCACCATCTGTAATCATAACCTAAAATTTTAGAGTTGGATAAATAAAATAGTTCAAACGAGCAACCAACTTAAGACCTAAAATCAATCAATACAATGACCTTCTATTTATTAAGGAAACCCATCAAATTAAGATTTTGGGGAGTACTAATACCTAAAAGGGCATGACAAGAAATAATAGGCTGAGAGTATTCAGATTCCTCCTTAGGAACTTTTGTATCCTCATCATGTACTTCTACATCATCTTCATCATCATTGGCACCTTTAATGTAAAACAACTTCTTTTCAGCACAATGATGGTCTTTACTCTATTTGATGTCAAAACCATAACACAACCCTTTGGATTGCTTCTCCTCAATTTTTCATTTTGTTAATCTGGTGAGCTATGGAAATGATGGTGTGGGAAAGTTGTGATCATGACTAGTAGTGAAACTTTTCCTTTTGACGATCTCTTTTTCTTCTATCATGCATGCCTTAGGGATAACTTCTATTACAGATGTTGGGTTAAACATTTAAAACTTGAATTGGATGCTATCTTTGAGGCCACCCAAAAAAGGATTAGTCAAATTTTCCTCAGTGATATTTTCCACCTATAAAGAGAGATTTTGAAACTGATGAATATAATCCTTCATAGTTCATATTTACCACAACTTAGCTAATTGGTTGAAATAGTTATTAGAGACATTATTTTTATAATGATTTGATAACTCCTTTGAAAATAGTCTAGGTAACAAGAGCACCATTCTTTTTCTTTTGAGCACATAACCAGTGATACCAAATGAATTACTCAGGTTCCAGATATAGGGATGCCACTATCACCCTTTGAGAACTAGGGGTTTGATGTATCTCAAATAAATTCTCAATTTGGGTAATCCAAGTGAGAGGATCCTTACCATAAAACTTATACATGTCCACTTTTGGCAAAACCAATTTCATACTAGCATGGGAGTTGTTGAGAGGAGGATTTGAATGCTAAAGTGGAGGGTTGTTGGGCTAAAACTAAGATGTAAGGGTATAAAATTGCATAGTGATAAGATATAATTCATTATGAACCCCATTAATCTCTCCATGCATTTAAAAGATATTAACTTGTACTACAACAAAGTCATCATGCCTCACCAAGTTCTTTATGTCTGCTTGAAGCTGAGAAATTGTCGGATCTAAAGTTCTCAAATCCATGTCATCGATAAAATGAGTCTTAGGAGTTTCTTGCCCCCATTTTCTTCCTTAAGTACCTAGACCTACCATATACCAACCCTAGGAGGGTTTTGACCCTAAAAATAGTGTACCAAGAAATGGTACCATTGTGATTGCCTTGTCAAGATGAATCTAATGACTACCTTTGTGCACCAAGGTAAACATTTTGGTACCAAAAAAGTGTACCAAAAAAATATACCATTGGGATCATCTCGCTGAGATGAATCCAACAATGATAATTGTTCAAATTTTTTTTTCATGCAATACTACACTAATGAAAAAAATTAATTCTTCTCAGATTGCAAGTTATGTTTTTTCACTCTCACCACTCCCAAAAGCCATGCCTTTCTAGATTAAAAAAAAATGCTATAGGAAACTTACCCAAATCAAAGCTCTAATACCACTTGTAATATAATTACTTAGATATTCACATAGAATGATTTTATATTACATAAAATAAGCAAATATGAGAGATCACACAATGATAATTGACATCAAAACAAAATACTAGATAATATAGTAAAGCCACTACGAGGGGGAAACCTCCACAATAATGCACTAATAGCATAATACTTAACATAATGGATACAGACTAACCACTACCTCCTATATGTAGTCTACTTAGCCAAGGTTATTCCATAGGATGACCTAACTAAGAACATAGAGAAATGTAAAAAGTAAATGAAAGAGGTATTAAGCCACAAGTCAGCCACACATATCCTTAGACACACCAATGGTTAAGGGCATAACAATGCACATGAATTGCACCTTCCTATATTATTCCATATACTCGTAGTCAAAATACCTCTCCATTTCAATTATCTAATCCACAATATATTTGGGATTTAAACTCCCATTATAACAAGGTGTTTCTAGATTTGGTTTACTACCAAGCCTCACCAAATCTCTATGAAATCTTATCTTAGCTTTATTTTCCATATCTTCAAGCCCAAGATATTGAGCTCTTTATTATTCATCCTTGATTATGTATCCACCATGAGCCACTCTCCTTTGACATATTTACATTTCATCCTACTTACCCACATACCTCTCATCATTTCAACCAAGTCTATAACTCAAGGTTCTCTCAGTATTACCCCTATTCGAACAACATTACCTTTGTGTGACATCTCTCCAATGATTTTTTTTTTCATATCTTTCTAATAGACTCAACTAAAATATTCTTTCATGCCACTCTCCCAAAAATAAAAACTTTGATTTGATACCAATTGATGCACACACATACCAAGAATTTGATTAAAGACAACCACTTATTATGTGATACTTAGTTTGGGCACCAACACATATGTATGAGGACCAAATCAGAATCACAATTGCATAGCTCAACATATGAACACATTATATTTATTAATAATGAATAAAATTATGAAAATCATATAGCTAATTTATGATAGGTTTTAGTTATAAAATTTGATAGATAATGCTTCACCAAAATCTCAAGGAATAATAAAAAATTAATATGCATGCAAGATCTCAACAATCAATGAACATCCAAGAATCCACAAACCAAGTGCTATTTTTCCATATATGAAGGGAATGGTTTGACCCTTGATCTTCCCAAAATTTCCATGGCATTTTAGCTTCAAAAATAGGATTTCATGGGTTTGAAAACATAAAAAAATACCAAGAATGCATTATATTAGCTACATGAAACCTAATTAGGTCTTTTTGAACTTTCAGACATTTAAAAAAAGAAGGCATACCTAATTGGATTCTCAATTCTGATTAACATGTTATGTGACAACTTAAGTAGTTTAATACCTAATTGGGCTTACAAACATTGATTAACACTATTGCTTTTGCTCAAGTCATTTCTTGAGCTATTCGAGCTTTCAAACATTAACTACCACTATGGGATTTAAATGAAATATTTCTCAACCTAGTGGGGTTCTATATCCACCTAGCATTATGGAAATGATGATAAATTTTCATTAGTTATGATCAGGTTTTGAGTGATAAATATAGTTACGATGCCCCACAAATTCAACCATGACTTAATTGGGGTTGATGATCCCAATTAACATTATGCCCACAGATGGATTATGTGTGGAAATTTCATTGATGTAGGCTAATTTAAAACTAAACTAGAAAATTAAACTTATATTACAAACATCCTCAATGTAGTCAATGTTATAAATATGATTAATAATTATTCAAAAAACCATTCAATAATTCTAATCGGGGTTTTGAACTCTAATTATCACTACGTGCTATGAAAAACCTTTCCATAGACCAAATCAGTATATGAAAACCCAATTATAAATACATTCATGGAACAAGCCTACCATAGACCTAATCAAAGTCTCAAACCTTACATATTCAAGCATCTTGTGACTTAATTTAAGACCAAATTAGAGTTTTGAATTCTAATTTCAACTACCACACTTTGAATGATTTCACCAAGACCTAATCAGTGTTTAGAAACCTAATTAACACTCTAAAGATTTGGTTCAATTCCAAAAGACCTAATCAGACTTATATAATATGATTAGCCTTAAAAGTATACTTATAACAAATTAGAGTTTGGTCTAACTAGATTTTGAAAACTCTAAACAAATTTTCAAGCTAAGTTTTAGAAGTGAAAGTTGATGAAAACAACGTGATCAAAACTCTAATGCTTAAAATGAAAAAACATGTAGACTAATAAAAACAAGCTCCAAATAATGACACCAAAACAAAATGAGAAAATGAAAAATGAAAAAACATCACTCTATTTTTGGGTGATGTAAGATAACTTATTTTTAATAGATGCTCTTGCATCATTGGATCAAATAGAAGTAAACCTATATGATATAATGAATCACCAGTGTGAGTTCCTCCTCACTAGGATTTCATCTACAAAATGTCTATAAAGTTTCTTGAATATAGAGGATTGGAAAATTTCATGAAACATGTCCACAAATATGAGATAATATACTCTACCAATGGTTTCATCATGCTAGATAGGAAAGTGGTCCAATTCAAAAATAACTTTATAGATTATTCACATAGTTGGTACCAAAAATTTGATCCATGATAATGTTAAGCATTGTTCCTATTGTTGAGGTTTGGCATTGATGTTGTCATTGATGTCAAAGGTTATTGAGAAAGGTCTTCATAAGGTCATTAAAGAATGTAGTTGAGAGAGGATATTATTCAATGTTGTAGTTGTTCTGAGAGCATAATGCATGATTGGTATATGTTCTTATGAATGCATGAGTGATGTGAAGGTCAGCATGGAAGGTTCTTGTTATCAAAGTTGTCAAGTACTTGAGCCTAGTAAGTGACTTGAGAAGTATGTGCATAGGATACCTAGTATTGTGCATAAAAGAGCATGATGATTTGGTGATATGAGTGCACACAAGCATGAGTGAATGTATAATGTTGCTTGATCATTTATATGAGGTGTTGGATAACTCATGAGAATATTAGGGTGAGTCTATAGTGGGAACACCTTTAGATCAAGTTTGTACCTAGACCACTCCTAGACCCTGCTTGGCCTAATGAGGCATCATAATCTATTATCAAGACACATGAATGATTTATTATAGTGTTTAATCATGTATTAGGTTTCTTGAGTATGTGAGAGTGGTGGAGATCACATGGAAAGAGGCATGAATTTAGTTTCAAGGCCTAATGTGATTTGCAGGTCAAGGTTTAAATGACCAAAGAGAAAGAGTATGGCATAATGGGGTAAGAGGTTATATTTACAAGGAAATTATGGATATGTGAGTGTTATCATAGGTATGATATGTTTTTCTAAGCATGTTTAAAATTTTTAAGGTCATGGTTTGCAAGAAAAAGCATGAAAAATGGTTTTGAGGTCTCTTGAGTACACAAAATGAAGGCATGCGAACCCAAGAAGGACTTTTAGGTGTTTTTTGACATGTGTAACCTTTAAATTGGAACCTAAGATGCTAAGGAGATATGGGGAAGGGTCATAGCTAAGATATATATGCATTATTTTTGGAAATGAGGGGTAGTCCTTTATGAACTATCATTAACACCAAAAATAATGTTAACCCTCTCTAAAACCCTAACAATGACCTAATGTGAAATGTATTATTAAAAACATCCCAAAATGGTCTAAAATTACTATAAAAAATATTTTATCATGTATTCAAACCTCCTAGGCACCTCCAGGTGTGATTTAGTTATTACGTGTGTGAGTAGACCCTATAGGAAAGTGTTAGTTTCTTACAGATTTGTTGTAGTAGTCAGAGTTGACCAAGCAAAATTATGTAAATAATTGGATGGATAAGTTTAATAATTTTATTTTATTTAAATTATGGTTATAAATATTTCATACCCCTCAAGCATTCTAAACTAGTCATCCAAGTTGGCCAGTCGCTAATAGGCCTAATGGTGGAAACAATGAAAAACCCAAGCAACAATGAGAAGAGGTTGAGGAATCTATTATCATGGAATAAGAATGAAAAAAAAGTATTAATATATATTTAAATAATTTTAAGACATTTTAATTTTTTTATAAGTTTTGTAGGTTAGTGGTTATAGTGAAAAAGTTGCTCACAAGTTGACTTGTCTGGTTCAGATGAGACTGAGATACAAGGTTATGAGATTGGTCTGCAAGACCAATATTTACATTTGACCATATTATATTTATATATAATAATGGTATAATGATATCATAATATAATACACATGAATAAATAATATTTGGAAGTGGTCATATAGGTATTAAAGATCATTATCACCATGACTAGTGTTTGATGAATGCTGGCGATTCTGAGTGAGCAAGTTACATGAGTATTTTTGAGTCCTTTTGCCATGTGTAATGAAGTATAACTATATTGATGAAGTTTTTGAGTTATTTTAGTTTATTTTTATATGTTTTATGGTCATGTTTATGTGGCCAAACATTGTGTTATCTTCACTTGTTCAAGATAGATCTTTCTGTGTGTGTGAAGGCTTAACGCAAACAATACTAATGGCATGCTTCAAGTGGTGATTGGAAATAAAAGGTGATATGGACCTAAGATAAAATTATAAATGGTATATTTGAGTTTCATATGAATTTTTCCTTTTGTGGATGAGGTTTGAAAATGCTCTAAGAAGATTAAAGGGTACTAATGAAGGCCTAATTAAATTAGGTCTCTGTAAGACCTAAAGACAGATTTGGTCCATTTGAGATATGGTCAACATAATTTAATGATTGATTCATGTTTTTGGAATGTATTAAGGCCTATTTTGTGGAAATTTTAAGTGGGAAAGTGTTTATTTCCAACTAAGAGGTGTATGATCAAGAGCCTAGTATAAGAACAAGGCCTAATCGGCCTATTTGTCTAGTTTTTGAGAATGAGCATATAAAAGAAATGGATATAAAACTTTAAAGAGATGAAGGAGGTAATTTAGACCATAATAAGGGTGAAAATAAAATATCATGAATATATAATAGGGGTAATATATATGAATATCAAGGTCATATGACTGAATCTGTCTTGAAGAGACCTAGATGAGCAAAAAAGCCTAGAAGGTAGTTTGAGAGGGATAAAAGATAGAGAAGAATTGACATTTAGCTAAGTTATCTAGGTGTTGGTGCTTCCTTACATGTTGGTACTTATTAAACCCTAGCTGGGTTGACATTTAGCTAGTTGGGGTTGGTGTTCCATGTGGAGTTGGTGATCCAATAAATTATGATATTTTGTCTTATAAGACTATATTACATTTTTAAGGATCAGTGGGTTTTTTACCCTTGAGGTTTTCCCACTCATATATGTGATTTTTTGTGTTATGCTCATGTGAATGACTCTTTGTGCATTGCTATATATTTGTATTGATTTGATGGTTAAAATAATGTTAAATTACATGCAAAAGAAATTTTTAAGAGATTGATTCACCCCCCTCACAATAATTATATTTATAATAGATAAGCTATCATGGATTATGCTATTTTTAAGGCCACACTCTTAAAGGAGATTCATATTATGGAGTTCAAGCAACAAATCATCTCAACACTCAAAATGTTGTAAGGTTTAAAACCCTAATTTATAAAATCTCATATGAGATCTACCCCTAAAACATTATTAATAGTTCACATGGTGTTTGATATTACCTTTCAAACACACACTATTGATGACAACATTTATCAAACCAAGAGAAACCTTAGATGCAATTTTGAGAGCTAAAGAGGTGGGAAGTATGGATATGTGGATCAAACCATTCGTGAAAGTGTAATTCATGATGATGACAACTAAAATAAAAAGTTTAAATTCCAAAAACACACATGACACTTACAAAAAATTATGGTCTACCAACTGCAAAACTAAATGCCATAACAAGAACAATAATTAAGGGCATAATGTTAGAGCAGGGAAAATTTTAGTGGCCAATAATAAAATGAACTTGATGTTGTTTAGGTGAATCTATTTCAAAACTATGGTGAATTAGTTTGTAACATGTATAATTGTGTAGGTGAATAAAACATTATAATGGGGTGAATCAAGTATGGTTTCATGACACTTAGATGAACATGTTATGTATAATTAATGTACATGCATATGTGTATCTATACATGTGTGTAGATGATCATCTACATATGTGTGTAGATGATCAACTACACATGCAAATGGGTTGTTTGCATATATATACAACCTATCTACATGTGTAGTCAACTTGTATGCATGTGTAGTCAACCCATTTACATATGTAGTCAACCTATTTGCATATGTAGTCAACCATATATATGTGTAGATGACCCATCTATATGTGCAGTTGATCACTTGATCCATCTGGATGTGTATTCAAATTATTTGCATAAGATCACATGTTATCCACATGGCACATGTGGCCTCTCACTAAATACCATTGTATTTAATGTTGACAAAATGTTTGCCTATAAAATGAAACCTCATCCCTCATTTTTCACTTTTCCACCCAGTTTTATTGTGCTCTAGCTCCAACTTCCTATGATAGTCCTCCCTACCTACAAGGCTATACTATTTCCAATTACCAACACCACTACAATGCCTCTAGCTCATCCGTAGAGGTTAAAACACACTAAAAAAATCTAATGTGCATGTTGATCCTCAAACTTCTCTAATAAAAATAAGATACATACAAAGAATAAATCAAAAATGGAATTTCTAGGGGATTGTTTACATGGCACAATATGACTTAAATACTCACTTGTTAAACTCTCTCTTGGAAAACTTTGACACTATGGCATCAAAATTTAAAATTATCATAACTCACATTATTTTTAATTTGGGAGTCCTGAGGACATCCATAGATTAACAGGCCTACCCCACATGAACATGAATTATGTCACTATGAAGGCCTTGGTGTTTGATGTGGACAAAAAATATTTGAAGTCTCACTATGGCCTGCAAATGTATGGTATGATGTTTTTATTTTATAATTTATCAATTTTTTAGATTTGTTTTATTTATATTAGTGGTTATTACTAATACCCTGTTAATGACTTTTTATTTACAACTACCCACAATTACAACAAAAGGGGGCTTAAAGTTGAATCTGTATCTACTTGCCATGATTGAAAATTTTCAAGCCAAATTATTATTATAGGGAATAACATCAAACATTCCATTTTGGGATCTTTTGTATATCCTGTTCACTCTTAGTGGTCAATAATTTGATTGGTGTTCATTTTTGTCTAACAAAATTAAGGATGATTTGAATTTTTCTATTCAAAATGAAAAGACTACATTTTCATGTGCAAATTTTATTATTACATTATAAAATGATGCATTTTTCTAATTGGAGGGCACAAATATTCCAACCACTCTTCATCAAAAAATGGTTTTCAACTCACTCTCCATTGGAGACCAGGAGGTTAGGTTGAAATGCACTATAATTATTTTAAAATGATTATATGATATCTTTAATATAACTGATATTCTATTTATTTCTTACATAAAAAATATCTCAAATCATTGCTAGAATAAAATAAACAATTAAGGGTCATCAACCCGTTGAGGCCTTCGATAAATCAAACATAGATGTATAATCATATTTACAACCATTATTTAGAAAAAATACAAGAGGAGTTCAATTGTGCCTCCACCACATCTTAGTCAAACTTACTCTCATATTTTTGGTATACCTTCTGACACAATGCCATTATTAGTATTGATAATTTCATGATAAAAATGATAAGTTTATTTTTGTATTATTTTAATCTTTTATATTTACAATTTTAAAATATGTACCACAAACTTCTCATCATCAATCATCGACACCTTATAGAATTCAGTGGCAATAATCTATTCTGGTGGTTTTTCAACAATAAGGTATGTAATTTAAAACTTTTAAGTTTTTATTTATGGTATATGTTAATTTAATATTAAATTTATTTTATTTTCCATTTTTATGCGAGACTATCTTGTCTAATTTGTATGTCTAGATCCCACTCAAAGGATAAATTTTTCACCACTACTGCCACCACCCCACGCTACAACTATGGGTTGAGTTTAACATTTATATTTTATAGCATAGAGTGGTGGAACTTTGCATTTAACAACATTTGGGTTACCAAAAATTATGCTCAGTGGTATCCCTAGTGCAACATGAACCACATTTCTTTAAAAAATTGATCTTGATGATGAGTGTTTGGGGATTGATAGTGGAACTCCATGCCATTTTTTAATCCTCATGAAATAAAATAAGGTTCTCAACTAAATTTGGAAGAGAATTTTCAACAAATTTATACACCCACCTCTCTACTTAGCACAACCACTCCTACTAATGATATTCCACAATCTAATGATCACTTTACATTTTTTTTCATTGAATAATTTATCGGCTAATAATGCCAAAGCCTTCGTTAATGATGCTATTTTTAGTAACATTGATGGTTTAAAATAATGGGAGTATAGGGTGAATTTTTTGATTTAGGATATCAATGCCCATTTTTCATAACCACTCATAACATAATCAATTTATTTCATTGATTGAACATTACCCTGCAAAAACTTATGTTTTATTCAATTAGGTAGTTTTTAGAGCTATTACTATCAATAATAGCTTTAATAATGATATTTTAGATATGATGTTAAATAGGCTTGAAAATTTAAATGCAAAAGCCCAAGAAAAATATAATAAATGGGTGAAAAATAAAAGCCTTGTAGTAATTACAGAGGTAGAAAAAGAAAATGTCACGGTAAATTTTACTTATTTTTTTCAATTAAAATTTATTTTTATAATTTTAATTAATTAATATTATTTGTTCATTTGTAGTCAAAATATACAAATTTGAATAATCAAGCTATTGTCCTTGATGTACATTTGATAATGCACATAAAATTTTAACTGTAATTATTTCACTCAATGAAAATCTTGTTATATCGAATAAGAAAAATAATACTTTGAAGAAAATCATTAAGGACCGTGACTTGGATCTTTATTTTTTTAAAGCAAAAATTTGAAGTAGACCCCACCTTGATTTCAGTAAGATATGTTGCTAAATAATATCATGAAAATATTGCTAAAATCAATAACATAACAAAGGATCTTATGGAACTAGACATCCTAAAAGATAACACTATCCAAGTGGAATGTCAAGGAACTAGAACATCTTCCATATAAGAAATGCAAACAAACACCTAAGAGTCTAATAAATAATGAGATTTACACTATTGGCACTATATTTATGTTTTTAAAATATTCTAATATGAGGAATCATCTTGAGGCTCAAAAATTACAATTGTAATTTTATCTTATCTATAATATTTAACATATATTTTATCTTTGTGCTTCCTTAGTGTTTATTATATTCAAATTTTGCATCTATATTTTCATTTATAATAGTTAGATAATTTAGTGTATGATAAATTTAAAAATAATCATAGTAAATATTGGCAAACAAATCGATTAAGGTACTCATAAACAACATAATTGTGAGTCTATGAGGTACCATTTGATATAAGACTACTAGCTTTGTAATAGATTTATGAATTAAAAACAAATAAAATATTATTTAGTAAACAACTAACATATATCACATGAATATGAATTTAATTTCAATATATTTATAATACATACCAAACTAGAACTTAGGTAGATTAAATAATCCTTTTGCAACCTGTTCTTCATAGATGACATTCGTATGTATAGTCTCAAAGGCATTTTTAATATATATTTTGGTTGATGTATTAGTGACTCCTCTTTTTTCAATGAAAGAAATACAAATTGAAAATTCTCTTTCATATGGAAATGCATCCACTATATAACATGAAATATATAACCTCAAACATGTCTCAAGATTTTTGTCCAATCTATTCTGAAGTTTTGATTTAACAAAAGATAATGCACTAAATACCCTTTCATCTTCCATGAACCCCAATATCATTATTTGGAAAAATTCATATAATCAAAAAAATTCACTAATATTTTATTTTATAACAATATACAAACTTTATGTTTGTTCATATAATCACTGATATTGATCAATCATCATAATTCCAAAATGCATTGATTGGGACATCAGTAAATCTTTTTGCAAAATACCATTAACTTCAACTCTATTGATCTCTACAGACTTATTGAAATTATTAATGAGAGTACCTATTATCACAAAATATTTCACCCTATAGATGGTTTTTGAAGCCTACTCTAATATTTGGAAAACATCAGATTACCTCTAGGCCTATGGGTTACCTATAACAGAGGTAAACCTCTAGGTTTAAGGGCTTGCTCCCTAGATTTCCCTTTGCTTGCTTATCACCTATACTAATTTTTTTATTGGATGAAAATAGATAAGAGACATGAAAGTAAACTAATCTAATGAGGTGATAAATTAGAATTATATCCACTAGACTACTATATAAGTTCACTATGAAACATGACTCACAACACTAGTCTCAAAATCCTAAATTGCTCTAACATTAATATTTCAAACATGGAGGTGATATGCATTAAACTAATTAAGGTGAGTGAACTAGAGGTAAAATTATAGAAACTAAGGCTAATCCTTATAATTAAATATAGACAACTGCACTTTAATACACTTCATGTGACTTTTTAGAGTGGAAACTAATGGCATCAAACATGGAAGAGTTGAGAAAAAACACAGATAGATAATAATCACTTAAATTTTCACTATACACCACTTCACACACTTAGAAAAAATATATTTTGATATAAAAACTAGATTTTAAATATTTATTTTAAAGGAAAAATATAGCATCAAACTAGTAGGGCTTTGACATACCAGGTTTGGATTCTTTTACAATAGCCAAAATGGCTTGCTTTTATAGAGCATGTAAGAAAAGAGAGAAGAAATTGAAATTCAAGGGCCATAAAAACAAGTTTCAAGTGATGATTAATATTTACATTGCATGAGAATGAAGTATAAAATAAACCATAAAAGTTATTATTAGATAAGTTTCCATATGAAGCATAAAAAACTCCTCAAACTAGCGTAGGGTCCTCAAATGGCCTTCTTAAAAACTGCCTTCATCATGAAGCATCTCTTGAGAAATTGAAACTAAAATAGGAAGATTTGATACATATGAACTATCTTAGGGAGGTTATAAACATGTTATGACAATCATCATATGCTTACCTAACTCATAACCTTCTTCTTGACACTTGTGCTGACTGCCTGTAGTCATTCATTGGTCTTTTATGCCTCATTCTTCACATTTGTCATCAAGGTGGCCTTCAGATGCTCAAAAAAATACATGGGAGAGGTGATAGAACACATATATTTAGTCTCTTTATCTTCCTACCGATGAATTATACCTTAAAAATATCCCAAATTAGACCTCTCATCTTCTCATTGGGTAATCACTTTGTCTTTTCATTACCTAAGACTGCTTGTAGTGAATGGTGTAATAGAAGACCTTTTTAACTTAATTGAGGTGAGATGTGAGCATATATAGTTATAATAAGATATATAAACATAATTCAATAGTTTTAATCCATTAAAACTCCTTTGTACTTGTAGAAAACTCAAAAAACTTGTAAAAACACTATTTTTACCTTGTCTGTACAAGTAAGGTACAAACCAATTTGATGTCCAGGAGTCTCAAAGAGGATAAAATATTTCCTAGGTAAAACTAACTCTCTTTAATGCATCTCAAGTGATATTTTCTCCATTGGGTCAAAGATAGGGTTTTAGGAGGGTGTTAAACTATTTTGCTTCTTAGCAATGGTTCATAGAAACTAGATGTTCAACTACCAAAAAAATGTCACTAAGACCAAGTGTAGGACCCTAATTAACTACCCCTAGCTCCTTGGGACACCATACAATGTGTCCATATAGGTATAAGTGTTTGAAGTTGGTACATCAAGCTCTTCCTTTGCATTTGGTGTGTTTATATCTTAGAATTGGGTCAAAATGACTAATTTGGTGTAACTCCCTAAAAACCAATGAATTAAATAAAACTTATCCCTCCCATTGAAGGCTTAAAATTGGTTTTGAAAGGTTTCATGTTCATGTGAATGGATCTATACCATTATAGGGCTTAGGCCTAGTTGCCTAATAGGATTAACTATGTTTCATTACCCAAGACCATCTCTGAGTGGTTTCCAACATCTATAGGTGAATATTCATGTTTTGACACCTATAATTTAACTCATTAACTCATTATATGGTGCTGTAAGACTCCTCATATCATCCCTTTCCTCATCTATACACCAAGCCTGTAGTCTTCTTACTTTTAGAGTGCCCTCTATCTGAGATAAAATAGAGGTAAATTCCCCTATTTTTCTATCTATGATGAGGTCATGAAGGGATATAATACATATTTATGACCCTATAAACAAAAAATAAATGTTATATCACCTTTTTATAGTTCCCAATGCCTCAAATCCTCAAGACAGACTTATGGGATAAGTGACTATGCAAGGTTTTCAAAAAACTCAAAATTATGACTATGGGTTGAGAATTGAAACCCTATTTACTCTACCTCTTCTCTCTAAGAGTCATGTGATATGGTAATCACCACTATGAGAGTGTTTTAGTCATCTTAAATCCATCACACACCCCAACTAAGCTTTAAAATTCTTTCTTTACTAGCCTAGGTCAATCTGTAGACTGTGTTGATTAGGTCACCTATAAGTGACAATCAAGTAGAGTTCAAGGGCCTCTATAGATGTTCATTAGGACATAAGTAATATATTAATTCTTGTTTATCCTTCTAAGATATTTATATATATTCCTCTTGAATGAAAATCTATTCTTGCAAGGTTCTCAACTTATTATCTCTCACCATCAATCTTGTAGGTCTACAGTTAGGTTGTAGGTGACAACATAAGAGAAATAAAGAATCTTGTAGGTGATGATCTATGTCAAGACATTATAAATCAAATTATCTAACTTCCATTGATGTCTTAGTGTCATCTCTTATTCAAAAAAATTCACTCTTTCTTGAATTCATGCTTCCATTATGTCACTATTTTATTCAGTTGATTTTAGTCATTCTAACACAATGTTCACTTAGTGTTTCATGTTAGAACTTGTCTAAGTTAAAATTCACCCAAAAATTACTCTCTCATAGTCAAAAAACTAATTTATT
This sequence comes from Torreya grandis, assembly GCA_037957365.1. Lineage (NCBI taxonomy): Eukaryota > Viridiplantae > Streptophyta > Pinopsida > Cupressales > Taxaceae > Torreya > Torreya grandis. The sequence goes on along the minus strand of JARHVA010002177.1, from coordinate 141,344 downwards.
TTATCAAATAACTACCCCTATGCTTTGGCTAAATGAGTGAAACCACAAGACCTGTCCATTCCTCAAACACTCTACTATGGAAAGACCACGTGTAAGAGCAGAATGTGATTCATATAAATTAAGGTAATATATCTCTCTTGCAACTTTCTCAACCTGTGGACATAAGATTCAAGTTTGCCTACATGAGATGACCTCACCATTGTTACCATGATGTTTTTTTCATTATTAGACCTAGTTTAAGATCATAAATGATTCCAAACACCTTCATACAACACTCTTAGACCTTTGTGGATTGAACCCACACTATTGTTGGAAACCTATAGGTGTCACTATGTAATATAGGACTGTGTGCTAAGTTTGAAGGATTTTCATCACAAAATTGTAACCTTTGGAATATATCAATCCCATTTTAACATCTTGGGAGTCTTCTCACCATGTTAAAAACCTCCTTTTGTCATGAATATGATTGCTCAGAGGTCCTTTACACTTGACTATAGGTGATAGTCACAAAGAAACATGGTTATGTTTATGTATTAGTCTCTTCACTCCATGTATAACAATATTGAGACCAAAGATTAAAAAGACAAATGATCACCATATAATGTGATAGTGGAAACAACATGTATCTGATTTAACAATTTTAGGAATAATGGAATCTTATTCCTAATTTAGTTAAGGGTCTAGAATAATAAATCAATAAATAATATTACAATAATTATATTACTAATTTGTATAATTTTTTTGTCTTTTAAACCTTTCTAAAAATAACAATAAATAATGAGAAATACCACTTAACTTAAATTTAGACTGAGACGACTGAGATAGAGACTAAAATTAGCTATGCAGGACTAGGATAATGTCACAAATCAAAATCTAGATTTCGATCTAAGAAAGGATAGGAATGCCAAAAATAGGACACTTTAGGGTCTTACACTATATTCCACTCCTAAAACTACTGTCCAAACTAATTATAGAGACCTGAGTTTTCTAGGTTTTGTTTGCTGTCCTTGTGTGAGCCTCCCTATGAAATCTTGAGTCTTGAATGTTGGCAAAAATCCTTATAGAGTTGATTCAATCTTGCAACCTTAGATCTTCATTGTGATTGATAAAACTTGAGAAAGAGGGGGGGGGGGGGTTAGTGTGTTTAATATGCATTGAACATGTATCCACATACCTTGTGTGGGCACACTATTGACATACCAATACTCCAAAGAGGGATCAAGCTATATGTAGTTCTCCCACTTGCTGTGCTTCGTGTAATAGTGTAATGAGGATGAAAAAATGCTAAATTGAGAGTGCTTGAGGTGGCTAAGGACTGGTGTGAGGGTTTGAATATGTTTGTAGATATGTTGGGTGACTATATGTAGAGAATAGGGAAACTTGCCTTAATGGTTTTTTTGTATTCTTGTTTGCTTTGGAAGAATTTGTCACCTCCCTTTGTAAATAATCTTTGAATGGGTTTTTATAAGAAACTATTGGCCATAGGTTAAATGTATTCATTTTAGGCTAACATGATGAAGGATATGAATTAGATATAAATAACCATTTGGGCTCAAAATGTGATTAACAAGAGCACCAAAAATAAGACACCCTAGGGTCTGGTGTTATACTCCTAGTATGGCACTCCTATCCTAAAATCTTGGGACCTAAGGGATAGAATTAGCCTAGGAAATAGAGTTTGGTTGAGCTAGAATGACCATTTAGAAGGCTGTGGATGATTGGTAATGAGAAAAAAGGTGTCTAGGAGGGTCACGAGAGCATGCAAAAGGGTTCTCTAGATAAGGTATCACAAGCCAAAATTAAGTTAACAATTTGGATATTTTATATGACTACATTCCCCGCTCCCTGCACCCCACTTTATTCTAGTGATGTAGCAAAGTGACATATTAGGATAAAAGAAAAGTAGAAAGTGTACCTAAGTTTACCTACAACGGTGAAGTCCATGAAGCTATGTGATGTCGAGTGTGCATAGAGAGAGCACATTATGAAGTATAAATCTGCAAGAGAAAAATAAAGAGTAGATTAGTTCTTACTAGATATGTTATATCTAAAATAAGAATGCACAAAAGCTAGGTAAGAAATAGAAGAAGAGAAAGGAATGAATATACCTCACCAAGTACATGAACCAATATAAAACCTATTATGATGTTAGATAATGTTGGGTATGTGCTGAACCAAGAGTAATATTGTGAATGGAGTTGAGTGCTCAATTTCTTGAGAGTGGATCAATAATGTAAAGGTTGGCCCTTTGGATCCATTATCACCTACTAAGTGAAGCTATGTGATCATATATGTGTTAATTTATATTTGAACTATGTGTCCAATCCCTTTGAGTAGGTGGCTCAAGAATACAAAGGCTAACTAGACCTTTGGCTACATCTTTTCCCACTAAATGAAGTTATGTGATCATGTATGTGTTAATTGATGTTTGGACTGTGTGTCCAATCCCTCTAAGTAGGTGGCTCAAGAATACAAAGGCTAGCTATACATTGGGCTCCATCATTTCCCACTAAGTGAAGCTATGAATTGATACTAGTATGAATGTGTGTCATATGATATGGCTCTTAAAGCCCATGAATACTCTAAAATCTGACAATGTGGCATGGATAGCCAAATGTGTAATAGAAACTAAGCCAATCTTAGCCATTCTAAAAGGTGGATGATTCGGCTTATATGAAAGCCACTCTAAAACTAGGAACTAGGCTTATATGGAAGCCACTCAGGAATGATGCCAACCACCTATAGATGAAATATGGCACATAACTATTAAGAATTCCTAGATAATGTACTAAACTCAAAAAGAAAATAAAGCTAATGTGCCATGCACATTACCCCCAATCACTAGTTTTTGTAACATGGATTTTGATCTAGAAGTTATACCAACTACCCAATCTAAAACTGGAATTAAGAGCCATCATGATACACATGATGTGCTATATATCTAGATTCTTTGAGAAGAACTATATTGAAACTACTGAATTTGATTTGAATTGTAGGTGAAAAAACTATAACTAAAATTACCTTTTTTTCTATTTCTATAAAATATAGGTTTTTTTCTATTTGGATAGAAGCATAAATAAAAAGACAACCTATTTTTTGGTGCTATTTTCTAGGTCTAGTGCTCTTGTCCTTTGTTAAATTTGATCACTGTTATGTAATAGTCACTTTTTTTGGGGTCTATTCTACCTAGTTTGATCTCTAATTGCTGTTCTGAGTGTTCTAAAAACTAATTTTTGACTGGTAGGAGGCTCTAATCTTTGTGACAAAACCCCTATTTATTTCCCCCTCTTCTAAGCATAGGAATGAAGACCCTACAATGACTACCCTCAAAATAAAGAGCCTTGTAAATGTGTTATGCTATGAAATACATGATATAACAATGATAATAAAAAAAAAGTCTCAAGATATAACATATTTTGTATTGGAGATTGTTAGATAAATAAGGGTATGCCTAGATAGATGTAACAATGTAATAACATGTGCAATATATTGAAGTAAAACTAAAAAGTCTATTTAGTTGTTAGTTGTCAAGGAGGGATAGAACATGATGTCCATCATGGCATCCAATGAAGTGAGATAATGCATGATGTGGATCATGGCATTCCAAATAATGAGAAGAAAATAATCAACAAGGATACAAGGTAAGAACCAAGAAGCATACAATAGTGGCCAAGGGGCTAATCAAACAAGGGACATCAACACATGTCACTCAAATTGGAAATCAAGCATACAAGGCATGTTCAAATATCCACATACACATATAATTAAAAATAAGTATGGTTGACATGAGGGCCACAATCACATAAAAGAGTATAGGCAAAGGACATTAGCAAATGTCCTAAGGCACACATAAGAGACAAAATAGAAATTGAGAAATGCAATCACATCTAGCTACTCAAATCAAGAAAGGAAGGCATGTAAATGTTGGAAATACTATCACATATAAATAATTAAAGAAAGAAGTGAAATTATGTAAGACATGGAGTACAAGACTAGGTAGATACTAAGAAATACACAAGTACTATATACTTATTAGTGTCAATAGAGTAATATGTGTAATCTAGTAAGTAATGTACATCAACATGATAAGTAGAGTGTGTGTTGTAGGAATAACATAACCTGGATAGAGTAGTCATGTAGAAGATTCCCCTAATGGGTAGATATGTCATTGTATGTCTTGAATGTAGAAATAGGATGCCCCCTCAATGGGTAGAGTGAAACAATAAAGGATCTAGGTGTCATTGCACACACTCAAATAAGATCAAGTGAAGCATGGTAATGTAGATAAATCAACATACAATAACATAAAATAACAAAATGTAAGTCTAGCATGGTAGTAGAAATGTAAAGCATGGATAATGCATATAATTGAAATGTTTTTGGGTATTTTGATTTATTTGAATGTTTTTGTATTTTGACATATTTGAATGTTTTTGTATTTTTAATTATTTGAATATTTTTGTATTTTGACCTGTTATATTATTTTTGATATTTTTGAAATAAGCTATGTACAATCAATCATAAGGAGACTATATATAAGAAATTGAAAAGAAAATATGTACAAGAAAGACTGAGGAGAAATAATACTAATCTATGAGTGTCATGAGAGACTCCCTATCATGGTCTCCTCTATCAAGGAGAGGGATTGTGTGTGATCATGAAACATGATAGAAAGGCTAAGAATGTGACTTTAAAAGATATATGTGTTGTAAATGCTCTGAAATCTCTATAGTGGAAATCAACTATGGGGTCCCCCTATAACTCTGAGAAGTGGACACAATTATAAGGATTTTAAGGACCCATCTAGTAGTTAAAGAAGCTCTATAAAAAGGTGCTATGTGTGTAGAGGCATGGGACCTTAATGAGAGTGCCATGGGTGTGAATAATATAATTATAAACTATATATAATCTTGAAACTATGGTTGATCTAAAAGAGGCCTCCATGGAAGTGTATGAACTCTCTATGCTAGTGAGGAAGGCCTTGACTATGTCTGAATCTAAACTGGAGGAAGAACTATAACTGATGGAGAAGCTGAGACTAGTGACTATAGAATAGTAGATGGCTTTGAAATAGGGAGTGGTAACTCATATGGAACTCCACCAACTATAACATGTGATTAGCATGAATGAATTTCATGCATTTATGAATTGTAAAAGGTATTAAACAAAGTTTCTAAATCTATGGTCGACCAAGCAACATATCAAAGACTCCTACACTAGGAACAATAGTGAATGGCATGGCCACATGTGTTGGAACAACTTGTAGAGGAAGTATAATCTCACCCAATGAAATCTATATGTGCCCACTAAATCCATTGATAACTATATCCATTAGGGTAATATCTTGCTCTGAATATCCCAATTGCTACAATAATGTCATAGTGCACATGTTCACACTAGATCCATTATCTATGAGAACACTATGAATGGGATGATCATTAATGTGAGATCTGATAAAAAGTGAATGGTAATCTAAATCATTCTCAACTATCTCTTGTTCTGAGAAGGAGATGGAAGGTCTAGCTAGAACTCTGAAATTATACACACCAATCATGTTGCTTAAAGGATGTGACTCAACTGAAGGTGCCTAGTATGTAGCTGGTGGAGGGTGTGTATGATATGCATGGTGAACACATGATGTATCTCTTGTATCTTGTTTAGAATGCTATGGGAAAGGATTTGATAAAATTTTTAGAGCCTTGTCTTATGTTTTCTTTGCCTAAGGAGGCTCAACTGGAGTGCCAAGATCAATAAAGTTATCATCTATCAAATCTTATATCTTGTGTTTAAAACTGATGTATCTATTCATTGTTTGGCTTGGTGCCCTATGAAAATTACAAAATACATTCTAATCATATCCCCATGGTAGAGGTTTTGTTAGATCAACTTATCGAATAGGAGGGAGATATATGATGTTACATTCTAATAACTACTGTAAAACTCTGGTTGGAGATACTTATAGATTGGTAATTTTTTTTCAAGGAGGAACAAATAAAACCACTTACTAAGGAGGATCTAAAGCTACATTAACTATTGGTTGATTTTAACTTTTGCTATCATTGACCTTTACTTTATATGGGACTTTACTGTTACTCTTGTTTGTTCTTTCTGATATGCTTGTGTACTTGAGTTTGCCCATTGAAATTAGTTTGACTTCCCTTTCCTTTAGTGTATGACATAACTCAATGAAGGAAGAGAATATTTTAAACATTATTGACTCATGCAATCCTGGTAGAAGACTCTATTTGAAGAGATCTTATAACTCCAGATTGGTCATGGGGCTAGTCATTTTAGCTATGATAGTCTTATATCTAAGAACATAATCTATAAGATTCTCATTTGAACTTTGTTTTTATTATGCAATCACCTATGTTAATGCTGAAATGAGCTAGCAACATATCAACTAAAGGATTGAATGTGTTGATCAACTGATTCGATAGACTATAAAACCATTGCAAAGAATAATATTTTAAACTTCATGGAAATAACTTGGTTAGAAACTAGTCATTTAGCACATAGTCCAAACATGCTATGTGAAGAGCTCTCAAGTGTGTCTCTGGATCACCTTTGCCATCATATAGAGTGAGCTTGGGTTGAACAAAACCTAGTGGCAAGGGTATATAAATAATATGTCATGGCAATGGTGTATGAAGTAGATCAAAAGAATCCAAATCTTATGTTGGTCTAGAGGCACCTTGATCAAGATGTAGCACCTTAGATTGAAGAGATTTTATCTCTTGCATAAGGGAAGCCACATCAAGAGACAAAGATGTACTAGTTGCAACTGGTGGTGGCTCATAAGAAAGTTGGGCTGCTATAGGGGGTTGTTGAGACATAGTTGCTCCTATAGTGTCATTCACAACTGGTTGTTCTTAAGGAATGGAAGACTCAACTTGCTTAGCCTTTTTAATTTCCATGATAGATTGTAAGATTAGAGTATGATTTTGGGGTTGTTCCCTGAGTCTTTCTTTAAAAATATATAAAATCAAGTCTTTGTTAATGACAACATCATTATCAACAATAGGTGGAAGTAGATCAAGAACCTAGTGTGGTGGATCATGAACATCAATGTTTGTATCATCATGTTTATTCTCATACTGCTCATTATTGAAATTATCCTTATGGAAATTGGTGTAAGTTGGATGTGTAGGATCTATAGTAGGAAGTTGAGTTGGTTATTTATCCATGGTATATGATCAGGTTGAAAGAATCTAGATAAATTTAGGAGGGTTATCACTAAGTCTTGCACTTCGTCTCAAAGGAAGAGATGCAAGGAGCTTAGATGGCATAAGGAAAACAACTTGAAAAATGAAAGAGAATATTAAATAAATATAATCTAAACAACCAATTGGAATATACATAAAAAAGGATATGAAGCTCACAAACATGTAAGGTGATACCTCAAGAAGGAAAAGGACCTAGTATATTCAACTAGGGTTTGAAATAAATTATTTTTAAAATTACTATGGTAAGTTTTAAAATTTTAAATGTGAAATTCTGATTTATATGTAAGGTGATATCACAAGAAGTAAAGGGACCTAGTATATGAAACTAGGGTTTGAAAGAAAATGATTATGGTAAATTTTAAGAAATTAAATGGGAAATTTTGATTTAAATATGCAGAAAAAATTAGAAAAATATTGGGACCTAGTATAGGCAACTAGGGTTTGAAAGAAATTATTTTTAAAATTACTAAGGTAAATTTACAAAATAAATGTGAATTTTTGATTTTAAATATGTAGGAAAAATTAGAAAATATAAGAAAAAGTAGCAAGGAATTTTCCCTAGGGTTTATAGGGTTTTTATACACAAATGAAGTAAGTTAGGTTCACCAAATGATTTAATAATTTTAGGAATAATGGAGTCTTATTCCTAATTTAGTTAAGGGTCTAGAATAATAAATTAGTAAATAATATTAAAATAATTATATTAATAATTTTTTATAATTTATGATGTCTTTTAAATCTTTCTTAAAAAAAATAATAAATAAGGAGAAATACCACTTAGCTTAAAACTAGACTAAGATGAGACAGAGGCTGAAACTGACTATGTAAGATTGAGATAGTGTTGTAAATCAGAATATATCTTTAATTTGATGAAAGGATAGAAGAATAAACAATAGGACACTTTAGGGTCTGATGCTATAGTCCACTCTTATTGCTATTGTTCAAACTACTCATAGAGACCTAAGTTTTTTGAGTTTTATTCACTATCCCTGTGTGAGCTTGCTTGTGAAATTTTGACTCCTAAATGTTGATAAAACTTATAGAGCTGATTCAATATTGAAACCTTAGACCTTCATTGTGCTTTATAAAATTTGAGAAATAGGGGGGGTTAGTGTGTGTAAGATGCATTGAATGTGTATCCATACCCCTTGTATGGGCATGCTACCTACATACCAATACTCTGAAGAGGGATCAATCCATATGTAGTTATTCCATTTGATGTGTTTCATGTAATAGTATAATGAGGATGAAAAAAATGCTAAATTGAGAGTGCTTGAGGTGGCTAGGGACTAGTGTGAGGGTTTGAATATGTTTGCAGCTATGCTGGGTGACTTTATGCAAAGAATAGGGAAATTTGACTTAGTGGTTTGTTTTTATTCTTGCTTGATTTATAATATTTATCACCTCCATTTGTAAATTAAATTTCAATGGGTTTTTATAGGAAACTATTAGTCATGGGTTAAATGTATTTGTGTTATACCGACATGATGAAGGATAGGAATTAGATGGAAATGATCGTTTGGGATCGAAATGTGATTAGACAAGAGCAACAAAAATAAGACACCCTAGGTCAGACACTATAGTCTAGGTATGGTGATCTTGTCCTATAGGATTGAGACCTAGGGTGATGTAATTGGCTTGGGAAATAGAGTCTGGTTGAGCTGGAATGACCATCTAGAAGGCTATAGATGATTGGTAATGAGCAAAAAGGTGTCTAAGAGGGTCACGAGAGCATGTAAAAGGGTCATATGGATATGGTGTCATAAGCCACACTCAAGTTACCAATTTGGATATTTTATATTACTATAGTATCCTTTTATTTAAGACCACTACAAAAGAGATAAAATTCTATAACTAATGAAACAACTATCTCCAAACCTTAGTGTGGCTTCAACCAACAAGATGAGATGTTTTACTCATTCCTCCACCTTCACATGTGCAACCTAGACTAAGAACTACATGATAAAGGTAGTCACACTCTCCAAAATATTGTACAATACCTGGTTTGAAAATATCAATCTAGGCAAAGGAGAAAACTAAAGGCCATGTGGATGTGCAAGCAGAAAAGAGTCATAGGACTTGTTAGCAATGGTTAATATAGCATGGTACACCAATCCTCTAAATATTTACATGTATTTTAAGTAGACAAATATTACTACAACCCACCAAGTGCACTTGCTCTGACTCAACTCCTCTTGGCCGTACCATGCAAAAATTAGTTGACCTTTTTAGTTTGTCTTGGAGAATGATACGAAAAATATAATGTTTTTTACCATTTTTAAGTTTTTCAAAGCTTATTGAGCATGGAAATGGAATTAGGGGACCTAAATAGACACTTTTAAAGTCCTCCCATGTTCCAAAGTTATTGTATAGGTTGTACAATAATTGAAAATTGCCACTTTTCTCACTGATCTTATTGTTTAGACATTGCACTTTTAGTTTTTAGTTCAAAAATTCCATATCTAACATGCTCCTAACATATAAGAAGTAATACACTTGGTCATACTTTTATTACTATGGAAACTATACAAGTCCAATTAATGACCCCAAAAGTGGCCTAGAATGACTTAGGACAAACTATAGACAAATTCGATAAAGATAAACATAATGTTTGAACTTAATGATACCATGGAACACATTTTACATCTTAGAAGACCCATATAAAAAGTTTGAATATATAGGGAGGTTAACCTAATTTGACTTGTGGTCAAATTAGTCAACATTTTCATGATTTCCTAGGGGTGGCAAGTCAACTATGCCAAAGACCAGTAGCCTTCTCCTATCCATTAGGATATGGAGTGACCTGTACACAATACTAACACTAAATTACCTCTTAAATAACATCAAAACACACCAGAAACTAACAAATAAACACACAAAACAACACACTAAAGTAAACACACTTGTGTTCTCAAGAACACTTAGGGAAAACTCACACAACATAAACAAAACACACCTATCTTAGTATGTAAAAGACCTCAAACACTTAAGGTGAATGAATATTAACTATCCTTCAACTAGGGTCAAATATGGTACCTCTTAAATCATTTATAATCCAATAAAGTAATCCATCATGTGGAGCATACTTATAAATAAACACTTACTTATGTAGACATTCAAATGACTTACCACATTTAGATCCTCTTCTATCTACAAGTGTGCCACTTAGATCTTTCAAGGAAATTCCATATTGCCTTCCAAGAGTCTTGTTTGAACTTGAAATTTTCTTGACTTTTGCCATGTCTGATTGATACTTCTCAGACTAAAATTTAGGAGTGATCAAAGTTACCTCAACTTTAATCTTTTCTAGGAAATGATGTACTTGATGTTCAGAACCATCAAGCTTGTCTTATTTCTATTCCAACACATTTGAAAGTGGTTCAAACTCAAGCTGAGGTGTGGAATACTCTTCAAACACACACATCTTTGGCTTGTGTTAATTTGACTCCTCCATGACTTTAATCTTCTTGACAATGCCTATATATTCACACTCATGCTTAACAAGATATTCTCCTTCATGTTTTTTAGGTTCATCAATAAAATTATTATCAGATTCACACTTATTAGTATGAGAGGTTATCTTACTCAACTATTTAAATTCTTGACTTATAACATATCCATAGATCATATCCCTCTTCATGAGTGCCATCTTTAAGGACTCCTCCATCATGTAGACATAATGGCATTGTCTTTATCATTATCCTGCTCTACCATAATTTGAATAACATCATCATCATCATCCAAATGAATGAGGTAATTACCTTCAACATCTTTTGAAAAATAAATATCAATGCTTACCTTAGATGATCCATCATCTACCTCATGGATGATGTATGTGCCAAGATCAGTTTACTCAAACAAAGTGTATGGATCATGTCCATAAGTGTCAACACCATAATCATCTAAGAATAAATCAGATATGCCCTCAAGATTATAGGATTATTCATCATCCATAGAAAAATCTTCTTGATCATTGATGCCATAATTGAGGTTAGCGCCTACTTCCACATAGGGCTCAATATGAAACTTAGCCAATGGTTGAGTTATGATGGTTACCTTTGCTCCATAATTTATCTTGAAGGATAAGAAGGACCAATAAATTGAGAGGTAGCCTCCTATCTTGGCTATGAAATCCCTTGAGAGGAAAATAGTAAAGTGGGTAGGCAAGTTAACCACTACTATATCTTGAAGGATAGGAAAGCTAGGACAATCATGCAAGAAAAATCTCAACCCTTTGAGTAGTCCCATTAATTTAGTTGGTGTCCTATCAAGTTGATTTACTCTATTATTAAATGGTTCATATTTTAGACCTAATTTATCTACCACAAGCTTAGTCATTTGATGCAGATCTTCCTCCAACATTTTATACTCTGCTTATAACCTTAATTGTTTTTACCTGCATACACAAATTATCATACAAATTCCTTATGTTTGTTAACTTTATCTCTCATGGAATATTTTCATATCCATATATTAATCATTTTGATCAATATTATGTGCTATTTCTATCTTACTACTCATTTCAAACTTTCACCTTCTACGTTTTCTCCTCAACCTATTCACTCTCTTGCATACACTTTATACACTAGCCTCTCAAAAGACTATAGACTCCTTTGATAAAACACTAAAAATCATGAATTAGGTTTTCTAAAGTTAAAATTATACTTATATGTCCTTTAATAGCCTTACCAAACTAGGTTTAACACAATTCATGCCTTATTTCAACCTCAAGAATCTTTTTATCTTACTAAGTTCTCAACCTTACTTCAAACCTTATAGCCTTTTCTAGTTGTTTTCACCATTGTAAATAATATTATTGTCATGTTTCATGAAAAAAACCACACCTTCAAATACCATTCAATGCCTTTATTCTCCCCACAAAGTTTCAAGCTCTAATTCATTGACTAGCTATATTTTCTAGTCTTTTCATTCTCCTCATTAGCCCTATTAGGCCTAACTAACCCTTGCATTCCACACAATCACTTATAAAACATCATAAAGGTACCATAACTTCATAAAACCATATAATCTTCTTCCTCATGTAAAACCCTAACTTCACACCAATTTTCAAACATTTTTGATAGTTTAAACTACCTAAATCTGCCAAACCCTAGTTTAGGGTTTTCCTTATCTCAGTCTGACCTAAGAGTAATAAAAAATCCATTATGTTTTCATGGATTTAAAAATTCCAAACCTGATCTAAAATTTCATAATTAACTTTGTGAATTTTTTTCAATCATCAAATAGTGCTATCTAATCCATTGTTATAGCTTCCAAACTTGAAATTCATTCAATTGAATACATAGACTGTTAGTTTTAGAACTGTATCCCTGTAAAGGATGAACAAATAATTTTTTGAAGTAACAAAATAATAAAGGTAAGACTTAAATTTTTTAAAATTATTCACCTAAATTTCATAAAACACTTTATCTTCAATATAAAGACACTTCTTTCCATGAACACACACAATACTCATAGTCCTATCTACACTGACTGCTACAGGTGCAGGGTTTTAGTTTGTGTAGTAATATAATAATCAATGATATCTCACCACTTTTGGATATTTACCATAAAAAAAGATAAAACTTTAGGAACATTAAACAAAACCATACCAAATTACTTTGATCCTTAAGAACATAACACAGTCTGCTAACAGGAAAACTCACCCATACAACAGGGGACTGTTTAAGGTTATGCACGAACAACAAATGTATTTCATTATATTTATTCAAAATTGTCATCAAAAAGGGAAAAAAATACATATCCAACATATTAAAATCATGGTAGGAGGCATTTAATAGTCATTCTTTATTAACTAAGCAAATGCGGTCTATAACAAACCACTTATACAAGGATAAAAGTATGTACTTTGCATTCTTTATCCAAAACTCTCTTTTCTTTATATATCCTAAAGTATTATCTCAAACACACATAATTATATCTTTCATTCATACTTGAAAACAACTTCAAATTCCTTCATTCATCAATCTAAACACACATAATGATCAACAACAATAATTGACTATAAATAGGGTCTATGCATATTCATATTCATTCAAAACAACATGGGTTACAACATCATTATTTCCCTTAAAAAACTAAGCTATCCCATACATAAATTTTTTGATTCCTGTATTCGAATGGAATCACCCACTACAACCCAAAAATGACTCTTTTATTCTTGAAAGGGTTGCATAACCATTTCTTGTTTCATTTTCCCATAGAGAGGTTTTCTCACAAAATAGCATTTTCTTAATTTACACACAATATGACTTGTTTGGACCTATGACATATGATTCAGAACACTTTATGAACCTCTTATAATTCCAACACCCTTATACAAGTTTGTTAAATCTTTCCACCTTCCTAATTGGCATAAAAGTCCTTATATAAGGCTTCATAATATTTAAATTTCAAATATTACTTTTGGAGGGAAAACCTATAATTCAAATCTTATGCATATTTAAACCAACTAGATTCCACTTATGGACTTCCTAAGACCTTTATCACCTATAAGACATCTCATAGGCCAATCTAAAATAAAATTGAACAAATTTTGGGGTCTTTATAGGATGCCTCTGCATCATACTCTTGGGGGAGATATAAATTGACCTCCAATGGATTGCTATGATTCTTCCATCTCTTCCAATTCATCCCTCTTGGATCATCCTTTGCTACTTCTATCTCTACATGATTTAGTTTCTCACTTCTCCTTTCATTCTTGCCTATATCATATACTATTCTACCTCCTTGATTGCTTGCATCATCTTACATTGCATGTACACTCTCTTCTTCCTCTTTACCTCTATCATGTGGGCTGTAGATTCCCTAATATAATGATGCAACTCTTGTAAGTTCATCTTCTTCTACTTCCATATTCATACCTGTAACCAATACAAAAAAAATGTCTTACCTAATTGTTGTCTCAACAAAATTCAAGCTTCCATAAGGCTTCACATCTTCAACCTACTTTACTAATTCTATCATTACATCTCCATGATATTTTCCTCATTCATGTGAGGTTAAAATACTATAACATGTTCTTCTTCTTCATTCACCTTTACTTCACTTTGAAATTATCTCTCTATGTCTACCAATTCTACCTTTAATTGCTCATTGCTATCATATAAAAACTTGTAATCAATTTCCCTACTTTTATCCATTAGCTGCATTTCATTTTCAAATCCTTTCATGAGGATATCAAACTAATCTCCTTCTTATTGATCATTCCCATCACTCAGTTAGATGTAACCATCTTCTTTATCTTTATGCACATGCACCTCTTCCACATTAAGGTGCTACTCTTCCTCTTCTTGCATCCTCATCTTATATCTCTTCATATCATCCTTGAGTTGCTTATAAAGAATATTTTTTGTTCTCTCTCCTCTCTCTTTGCTTGTACCTTCCTTATCTTCATCAATAGTTTGATTGGCCACTTGAGTGGCTTATTCCTACTTACCCATCCAACATGTGGTCTTCCCATTTCTCTTATCTACTCTAACATGACCAACATCCTATATATCTGCCACCTCATCTCAACCATCTCTTTTTCCATCTCTATTCTCTACTTGGTATGATCTTGCACCATCTTCTTCTGGTAGATTATCTCATCTTTTCCCTATTTCTTCTTACATTTCTCTTTCCTCATTTCCCTGAAGACATCTATCAACTATTTGGCCTCACCTAGACCTATACCTCTTTCTGACAAACATTCACTCATTTTCCACATCTTGACCTCACTTGGGTCATTCACTTGACTCTCTCCATTGTCCTCACTTGGGACTTATTATTTATCTTTGTCCTACCTATAGGACTCTTTCTCTCTTCTGAGCTCTATTTTTTAAGCCTCTTTCTCACTTGAACTTTTTAATAGCTTTATTGATCAATAATCCACACTTAGTTGTAGGGCTGTTACCAACTACTCTTAACCTTCATGCACACTTCAACACATCAAATCAAAAATCAAAATCAATAAAAATTAACAAGTACCTTGTCATGATTTTTGCCTCTTCCTAAAGAATCTTCCCACTCTAATACCAAAATGATGCAGAGCTTCCTCCAACATTCTATACTCTGCTTATAACCTCAAATTCTATTACCTGCATACATAAATTACCATACAAATTAATTATGTTTGTCAACTTTATTAGTCATGGACTATTGTCACATCCATACATTAATCATTTTGATTAGTATTCTATGCTCTTTATATCTTACTATTCCTTTCAAAATTTCACTTTCTACCTTTTCTCCTCAACCTATTCACTCTCTTGCATATAGTTTATACACTAGCCTCTCATAAGACTATATACTCTGAAAAAATACTCAAAATCATGAATTAGGTTTTATGAAGTTAATATTTTACTTATATGTCCTTTACTAGCCTTACTAGACTAGTTTCAATGCAATTTAATCCTCTTTTTAACCTCAAAAATCTTCTTGTGTCACTAAGTTATCAACCTTACTTCAAGCCTTATAGCTTTTTTTAGCTATTTTCACCATTATACAGAATATTAATATAATTTTTCATGAAACCAACCACACATTAAAATAAAATTTAACACCTTTTTTCTCCCACAAATTTTCAAGCTCTAATTCATTGACTAGCTATGTTTTCTAGCCTTTTTATTCTCTTAATTAGCCCTACTAGGCCTAACTAACCCCTGCATTCCAAAAAGTCACTTATAACACCTCATATAGATACCATACCTTCCTAAAACCATATAATATTCTTCCTCATGTAAAACCCTAAATTCACACCAATTTTCAAACGTTTTTGATAGTTTAAACAACCTAAATCTACCAAACCCTAGTTTAGGGTTTTCCTTGTCTCAGTCTGACCTGAGAGTAATCAAAAATCCATTATGTAAATTTTCATAGGTTTTAAACTTCAAAAAAAGGTATAAAAAGTCTAAATTTACTTTTTTCATGTTTTTCAATCATCAAATAGTGCTATCTAATCCACTATTATAGATTCTAAACTCAAAATTCATTTAATTGAATACACAGACTGTTAGTTTTAGAAGTGTATCCCTTTAAAAGATGAACAAAACATTTTGTAAAGTAAAATAAGATTCAAGGTAAGTATTAAAAACATTCCAAGTAATCACCTCAATGTCATAAAGCACTTTATCTTCAATGTAATTTTTTTTTTCCATGAACACACACAATACTCACAATCCTATCTACACTGACTGCTGCAGGGGCAGGGTTTTAGTTTGTGTAGTATTATAATAATCAATGATATATCACAACTTTTAGATATTTAACATTAAAAAAAAAAAAAAAAAAAAAAAAAAAAAAATACTTGAGTAGCATGAAACAATATTATCCCAAAGTACTTTTATCCTTAACAACATAACACAATTTGCTAATAGGAAAACTCACCCATATAACAGGGAACTGTTTAAGATTAAACATGAATAACAAATGTATTTCATTCCATTTATTAAAAATTGTCATCAAAAAAGGAGAAAAATACCTATATAAAATATTAAAATCATGTTATGAGGAATTTACCAGTCATTTTTTATTAACAAATCAAATTTAGTCTGTAACAAACCACTTATACAGGGACAAAAGTTTGTACTTTGCATCCTTTATCCAAAACTCTCTTTTATTTATATCTCCTTGAGTATTATATTAAACACACATACTTATATATTTAATTAATACTTGAAAACAACTTAAAATTCCTTCATTCATTAATCTAAACATATACAATGATCAACAATAGCAATTAACCACAAATGGGGTCTGTGCATATTCATATTCATTGAAAACAACAGGGGTTACAACATCATTCTTTCCCTTACAAAACCAACCTGTTCCATACATTAAATTATACATTAATTTATTCAAATGGAATCACACACTACAATAAAAAACTAAATCTTTTATTCCTAAAAAGGATGCATAACCATTTCTTGTTTCATTTTCCAACATAGAGGTTTTCTTACAACACAACATTTTCTTGATTTACACACAATATGATTTATTTAGACCTATGACATAGGATTTAGGACACTTTAAGAACATATTATAATTAAAACACCCTTAGACAAGTTTTTTACATCTTTACACCTTTTTAATTGGCACAAAAGTCCTTATACAAGGCTTCATTATATTCAAATTTTCAAATATTACTTTTGGAGGGAAAACCTCTAATTCAAATCTTATGCATCTTTAAGCCAACTAGAATCCACTTATGGACTTCCTAAGACCTATATCACATATAATACATCTCATAGATCAATATAAAACAAAATTAGATATTTTTTTGAGTCATTATAGGATGCCCCTGCATCAACATCACTGAGGTACTTGTCCCACTATATAAAATGTAGTTGTGAACAAGTTTGTCTCCCATAATGAGAGTGAGGTATAAAGGTGGAGGATTTTTAGATTTATAAGAGAGTTCACCAATTTTTGTGGGATAATTTGTGAGGGTAACATTACCATGGCTTGATGGTTGAGGGCTAAGGTAGATTTGAGATAGTTTCTCTTGAAGAAGTTCCTTTTGACTAGGCAAGTGAACCATTTCCCAAAGAGACATATATGCCTTAGTACTCCTCAAATAATACAAAATATTAAAATAAGGATAATTTAAATTTTATTGTGTCCTTTAAGGCAAATAATTTTTTTGAGATTGAGGCATTAGAGTACTTTGATTCACCCTTCCAACATTTTGATTTTGAGGAGATGTAGAAGTTGTAGGGGCTATCATACTTGCAATCACACCTTGCTACATTATAAGAGGATTAATTGAAATTGTATCAACACCATTAACATATCCTAAATCCTTCCTCTTTGATATAGTATTATATTTCACTAAAGTATTCTAATTGAGAACATAGGTGTCTTTCACTAGAAAGTTTGCAAGATTCACCTTTTAAGGTTATCATCCTTCATTTGCTTGTATGTAACTCTCATCTTATGTTGAAAACTGAGGAGTGAATACTCCTTGAGAAACCAAGGTTTGTTCTCCACGTTAATTTGTATCCATAAACTATCATTTCTTCCACTCTTCCCCTTGAACCAAGTTACTATGAACTGGGACCATAGCTCTTGTGTTGGAGGTGTAAGTTGGATTATATGCATTGGTTGGCCTATTAAATTTAGGCTATCCTTGCCCTCTACCTTGACCATATTTCTAAGGTGGGAACCTATTTCATTTTTGAATATATAGGTATGGGTTTTGGTTAACTCCATATTTCAGATTTGGTTGCCTAACTTGAGCCTCTAAGGCTTTAATATTGCCTCCCAATCAATGGTATCTTCTGCCTTCTTAGGGATAACTCTAGACTTGGTATTTACACTTAAGAATTGAGAAAAACTTTGAGTATTAGTAGACATATTAGGAAAAAAAGGCATATAAACTTTTGGAGGTAAATTTTTAGCATGTATTAGGATATTCTTAGTTCTAATGGCTAGGTCATAAGCTTCAAGTAAGGTGTAACCACCTATTGACCAAATTTAACCCTGCAAATCAAATTGGGACCCCTATAGGTAAAAAATTGATCTTTAGATGTTTTAGGGGTCTAATATTTTGTCATAGAGTATGTTATAGTCTTTTTTATGTAATTTAATGCCTTGTTAGCCTTAGTTATGGTTTGATTAGTTTATATGTCATTTTGAGTCACTTAGTAGCCATTTAGGGGTCATAAATGTAAGTGACACAATTTTCATGGTGTCCAAGTGTTTTAATTTACTTTAAAACATCAAATAAGTTAGATTAACTATAAAAAATGTTAGTCCCATCTAAAAATTTCAAGTTATCTAATTGAAAATCAAGAAATAAACTAAAAAAGAGGAGTTTGGCACTTGTACAGCCCATAGGAGAGTGTGACACATGGGAGAAGGTTGTGAGGTGAATCTTCATCTTCATCATACTAATATAAGTTATTGACATGATTTTGAAGTTTTAAAAAATGTCCAAAACCATTCTATTGCTTCTTCACCTTTTTAGACACATAGATTTAGTCAACAGGTTTGTGCTTAGTATGGCTAGTTGGAGAGGTTATATGTCAAAAACATTTTGGAGTTGGTAATACACTAAAATAGATTCATTTCCATAAAAAATGTTCAAATATTGGTCAAATTTTATTTATGAATCATCTCTAACAAGTTGATTATGTTTTTTTTCTCATTTTTTCTTGTACCTTATAGGTTTTTCTCTAATTTGGACAAGTTCATACAATCCAAATGGTGATGTTGATTTTAGATGATGTTATCTCTCTCCTCAAATTATATACATTCTTGTTTTCATGTTTCATGGTGTTTTGATAGGCAAGTCATCTCATGTTGCAAGAAGGTATCACCTTGTGAAGTATCAATCAAGATTTCCTTGTTTACAAAATGTTTAGTTATCTAAAAAGGTCTCATATGAATGGAATATGATTTTTACCATGTTTGGTTTCATCACATTAGGCTTTTATCAAACTTGCATTCTTGTCATGCTCACAGTCAGCTCTATAACCAATTTCAATGGCAGTCACATGTGTGAAGCTTGCATAGCTTATTCATGGAGTTGTAATGAAAATATATCAACTTGTTAAAGTCATGAGGATCTGAAGAGAGTCCATTTGAATGTTTGAATAGGATGCAAGATTGGTTTCAAGTTCATGCACCACAAAAACCAACCACTAGCTACCATTGCTTGCTCTATAAAAAGTGTTTACAAGAGGATATCACATTGGAATAGAGGTTTTGAAACTTGTATAAATATCCCCATATTGAAAAACATGGATTTGAACCACTTGGATCATAATCACATATATTTCACATACTATCCAAATTTTTACCCACTACATGTATGTGAAAATGTCCACCTATAAGTGGCACCACAGAGTCATGAAGGTATTTTTATAGGGATGGTGGATCATGGTAAAACCTTCTTTAGAGTCCTAGTATGTAGGACTGATCACGAAAGACCTATTTGAAGTGTCAAATTGAAAAATATAAGTGTAAACCACATTCAAAGATGTGATGATTGAGTTCAGGGACATTTTCCCTAAAAGGTGAAAACAAAGGTCAGAACCATTTTGTGGATATATTATAACATGGTTATAAAGAATCTTGGTGCATATAAATGAATATGTATTGTATTTTAAAAATAGGAGTCTAAATTTAAAAAAGAAGGAAGTGATTTGGTTTTTTTTGCTAGAGAAGCCCAAAGTTACACTTTTATGCACTAAACTTAGTATCTTCTATAGTTTTGAACCCAAAGAGACCTCTTCACCCAAGGTTGCAAAAATAGATCATGACACCATGATTTAATGGTTATAAATACTGAAAGTGTAATTTATGGTCTAAATTATCATCAAAATAAGATGATATCTGGTGTTTTAAGTCCCACACACACCTATAGGTGTCTTATCATGCAAAAATACTCACCTATAGCTGATTGTAAGAGCATAGTGCATGATAGAGGCTTAAACATTGAAATATAAATGATTTTTTATGAAATATGATTCTAAGTGGTCTAAAGGGTCCAAATTTAAGGTGGCACATGTCCCAAGATGACTTCTCACCCATAGGCCTCTACTTGCTCTAATACAATCTACTGTAGTTGATTGTAGGTAATAGTAGGTTGAGGAGTAAGGCCTGAGTGTTAGTATAACATAAGGATTATTCCAAATATACCCCCCCAAAAAAAAAAGGATCTTAAGGGACTCTATGGTGGTCTGTAAACATTGTCTCAAGATTAAATTATGCAAAGAATTCTATGGGTACCCCTCCAAAGTAAGAAGCACAATCAAGAAATGCATATGGTCTTGTGATTTGAAGGTATTTTTAAGGGTACATGGAGATTATAAGTGATGTGTAAACTTATAACACATTAATCATGACCATAATATCCTAATTAAACCCTCATAGTGGGTATATAACAAATAAGGGGCTCCATATCAAAAAATCATGCACACAGTCTGCCCTTCCACAGTCTGTCTTAGAATTTGAGAGAGTTGGAAGGTCAAATGATATGACCAAGGGCTGAATTTTTGTGTATAATGTATTTAAAACTTGGATAATCTCATATAAATTTTGGTTTGTCTAAAAAATATGGGAAGTTCCCTCTATTTTTGCTCAGAAAAAGGGTACTCCTTTTGTGAGCAAACACTTTAGTTATGAGAAAGAGGGATAAAGAGATGGATCAAGAGCTAGGTGAACCTTTAAAGAAGGCATGGAATGTTTAAAAAAAAACCTAGATAAACATGAAAAACTAAGCACAAAAGGGATAATTATAATAAGAAGGTCTAAACCCTCAAGGTTTCAGTCAAAATTGTTAGGCATGGTTTAAGCATAGTACCCAAATGGGGAGTCAATGTCATTTATAGACTTAGATGGGAATTATAACCTATTATATAATGTTTATGTGGTCATTTCAGATGTTTTAAAGCTTTCACATTAAAGAGAAAGCTAAAGGAATCTAATTTTGAGCTTAAGGACAAATCAGGGGTATACAAAATGAAGGTTAAAGCTTGATAAAATAACTTTAAATGCTCACATATCCTTTGGCACTTTACATGGAGATCCAAGAATTTTTGAGGGGGTAAAAAGGATATTGAACATCAATCTTTTGAAATTTTTTGGTAGTTATAACATCATATATTTATAAACAAAACTTAAGAGCCTAAAAGACCTAAAACCCTTATAAACACTTGGATAAAGACCCAACTGAGAAAAGGAGGATAGATGGATACCTAAATGGGATTAAATGACCATTAAAGTAGATTTAGGTTGCACAAGACTCTTCAAGGTTCCTCCTCATCAACTTTTGTTCTACCTTACCTATACAAACATGGTACATAATTACTTTCTTTGAATATTTTATGCATTGTGTAGGTTATATGGAATTTAAATAAGAGAAATAAACTTTGGGAGTGATATTATGACTTATTATAACTATCTATTACCATTTCATACTATAGAAAATATCTTAAGTGTTCCTGCAAGTAGATCCATCTCAACCAGTCAAACTGACATAGTGAACATGATAGTGAGAAGGGTGAAAAAATTCAAGTAAGATTATTTTAAGGTGTGCCTGATGCATATAAGGACATGGATGGACTCAAAACATTTAATTCACCCATTTATATGGATTTTCATGAGAAACTAAAGCCTTTTAGTAATCCAAGTGTGCAAGGTGTGTCAAATAAGGAGTTTCTTTGACTGCAGGCAATGATGGCTCATTTACAGAGGAATTTAGGTGATTAAGAATGAAAAAAATGCATGGAAAAGAATTTTTATAACCCATACCTCTTATTTTAATCATTATATATATCCTTGATTAGTTTTGGGATGTTACAATAGAGCTAAATGATGAAGACAATTTTCTTATGTAGAATAAGGAATTTCACACCATATTTCATGAGTTGTATAATTTGGAGATCCATTTGTACTATTATAACTTGTATGGTATGTCTAATACTTAATTATTATACACATGTAAATCTTCTTCTTAGAATGACAAGTGTCTAAGTGACCTTTGGACTTCTCTCTTCTCACTTCTCTCTCAGAGGCTATAAGTAGTAACTTTTTAAGTTCTTGGGGGTAGCCTCTATTAGTTAATGGTGAAACCCTAGCCATTTTTTTGATTTAAATGTATCTTTAAGAAATAATGAAGTGAATTTGGATACTTACATGTTGTATAATTGAGTGTTGTTTAAATCTTGTTGATCTTGTCTAGTAAAAGATAGTGTTTTCTAGCATGTTATCTTTGATTGTCCACCAAGTGTGAAAAAAAGTAATTGTTATAGGTCTTTGTTAGTGTTATTTATTAGTGTATGAGAGTTTTATAAGTGTTTTATTATTTTATCCTCAAAAGGATCATCATTATCCCTCCTAAACATCAATACACCTCTTGAACCTAACATATGAAGCATTGACGTAACAATCTATATTGAGTTGTGAGTTATGTGTGAAAAAAGCTTTGATTTTCTTTAAGTAGTATAAGATTATTCAATATAAGTAAAATAATTATTGGTGCATTACCTTTTATTTATTATTTTTTCTTCTCAACCCTTTTCATGCAAAGTTGATAAGTAAGAAAGTGTTTTAAAGAGTGCATCAAGGAAACTAGCCCTTTTCGAGATTCATCTCACATATTAGTTACCCATAGATTGTGAGATGTTTGCATTGTGAAAATTGGATGATGATAGCTAAAACATCTCCTCAATGTGTGAAAATATAAGTGATAATAGTTTTTGGCATGGCCGATGGGACTAAGTCCTAGAAGATTGTCCAAGATTGGTGTTGATCTTAACATATTTGCAGTTGCAAGAACATCTATATTTAGTACCTGGTGACTACACTAAGTTTTTAACTCTTTAGTCTCTAATTATTCCTAATTTTCCATGCCAAATTTTACCACTAGGTCTGCTTCTAAAGGTATACCTTTTGAATTTCTGAAATTGCCTTGTTATTCTATTAAGAGGTTGAGATTTGTGAATACTCATCCTTATTCAAGGGAGTTTATTTATAACAAACCAAATAGAAGTATTTTTTTTGTTTCAACACCTAATAATCAAAATATACATTCCAATATGGATAAAAATCTACCTTTTATAGCCTTCACTAGATCATATCCTTTGAATCTTTCCCAATATGACCAAATTCTTAAATTAGCTATTAAGAGTGTTCCATGTTTTAGTGGAGAAGGTATTATTACTCATATTAAACACATTAGAAACATGTAAAATTTATGAAATATCCATAATATCACTTAAGAGAATGTATCCATTAGGCTATTGGCATTGTCTTTCAAAGGGAAAGCTTTAGATTGGTATGGAACTCTACCTCATACTTCTGTCACTTCATGGGATAAACTAGGAAATCTATTATCTAATAGGTTTGATGAGAAGAGTGACTATTTTTCATTAGCTAATAAATTGACTTCTATCAAGAGGGCT
Source organism: Torreya grandis (assembly GCA_037957365.1). Classification (NCBI taxonomy): domain Eukaryota; kingdom Viridiplantae; phylum Streptophyta; class Pinopsida; order Cupressales; family Taxaceae; genus Torreya; species Torreya grandis. The sequence continues at coordinate 117,208 of JARHVA010002177.1, read as the reverse complement.
CCTCAAATTTGATGCAATAGTTTAACTCTAGATTTCAAAATACATGGGATAAGATCCTAGCCCTTGTGAGATCCACTCCAAATTATGCCTTCTTCTATTACCTAAAAGCATTGAATAGTGATGTAGCCATGATGATCTAATCTATGGGTGGGAATACACTACCTGGTGCCTATGAGATAGTTATTAATTTTGAGAATTGTCTTGTTCAAATGGGAAATATTGCTCCTAGACCACCAATGCCATTATCTCCTGATTTGCAGCCCCCTAGTCAAATTGCATTACCTACCTTAGCTCCTTTGCCTAATAGCCAAGAGAAGTCTACCCTTGCCCCTACCATGATATTTATGAAGTCAAAGTTTGATTTAAAGTGTTAGTAATGAGCTGGTTACTCTCAAAATACAAAAATCCCAAAATTACAAGCCTTATTAGCCTTACAATTAGTTTAGACAAGCAAGTAGGCCTCCTTTTCAAGGTAATGCTCAAGGACAAGGTCAAATAACTCAAGCTAGACCTTACCAAAGTTTTAATACTAATGCACCATCATCTTCTATATATCTTATTTATATTCAAAATAATTTTGTCTAAGAATAACCATGGTATCCTTCCTATGACCAAAATCAAGGCCAAGTTGCATATACCAATGAAATGCCTAGTGAAGCCATGACCATGCAAAATAGTCAAGTACGTGAATTTACCAATTTTGAGGCACCAATACAAAATAGAATGGAAAATGGAGAAACACAACCTATTTCTATTCTTATGAATCACTTTGAAGAAGAATTTTGTGCCATAAATTAGTTGGGAAGTTCAAACAATGTGAATGCTAGTGTATCCTCTAACATTAGATCTAAGAAGAGGGATGTTGAAGAGGCACAAGGGACAAATAAAGGACCTATTTTGACTCCTACATAACCTCCAATGGTAAGTGGGTCTAAATCATCTCCTAAGGTACAATAAAATTAGAAATTTTAGAATTCAAGACCAGCTCCTACGCATCCATCTTTACATGCTACACCACAAGGTACTGGTGCTTCCAAAGAGCCATTCAAGATGAAAAATACTTATATCAATGTTGTGGATCAAATTAATAAGTCACACATGAATATTTCATTGTGGAATTCATAAACAATGTCAGGATAAAAGGATATTCTCCAAAAGAAATTGCTTAGACTAAGTAAACCATTTGGATCAACAAGGGCATAAAATGTTTTTGTGGTGAATGGAACTCAACCCATTGATGGATAAGTAAAGAAAATGATAAGACTCCTCCTTTTTATCTATCTTTTATAATTGGTGTTCTTTTAGTTAATAATTTTATCATAAATAATGGGGCTAGTACCTCAATCATACCTAAATTAATAATAGATAAAATAGGCCTCAAGTATGAACCAATGGATAAAAGAGTTATACAATTGGATGGGTCACCAGTAAAGACCTTGGGAGTAGTCAAGGATATGAATTTGAATTTACATGATTATCTTAATTTATCCATCTCTCATGATGTGGTTGTTTCATATTTACCCCCATACTTTTCTCTTTGTTTGTCAAGATAGTTTATAGCCAAGATAGGTATATACTTGGCAGAAAATTGGTCATACATGGTTTTCAAAACAAGGTATGGTACCAAGGTAAATATTGAAATAGAACCTCTTTGTTACAATAATTTATATCCCTACATGCCTAAAGTTGTAAATGTCAATTATAATATTCTTGATGAGGAAGAACTTCACATGGATCAATAGCCAACTTCTTCTCTTGAAGGAATTTATGATATACATCTAGATGAGTGGGGAGCTGAACATTATGAACATGATCCTTATAGATTCATAGAAGAAGTAGTTCTTAGAGTTTATTGTATTCATGAAGAAGGCTCTTTCATGCCAAATTTTAGAATCCAAATGAGACTATGGATGGTCTATATCAACTCTATTTTTATGGATCAAGAATCAAGGTTTGATTAGGTTGTGGAGCAATGCTAGTATCTCCATCCAAGGAAAGGTATTACTCTACTTTAAAATTTGAATTTAGTTTTTCTTGTAATGTAGTAGAATATGAGGCCCTCATTTATTGTCTTGAGTGGGCTATAAAAAGAGGTGTGAAGGAGTTACAAAGTTATGGTGATAGCGAGTTGATTGTGAATCAAGTGAAAGGTCAAAATATGACTAAGAAATCTTTTCTTAAATCCTATAAGCAAAGAGTTATGGGATATTGTATAATATTTCCAAGCTTTCAACATTCAATCTATACCAAGAGAAGATAACAAACATGTTGATAGGTTGGCAACCATTGGAGCTCAATTTGATATTCTAAAAGAGATAAGAAGTGACAAGAACTAGCCTCATATCAAATTGATTGTAAGGCCCTCTATACCTAATAAGGTCATTAATTGGAAAGTATTTGATAGTGACCATCAAATATCTCTTTTATTACAAGAGGTGGCTGAAAATTCGTAAAAAAACTAGTCCAAACTAAAACAACAATATGGAGGATAGATTGTAAAATTAAAGACAAACAAGCTCCTTAAAGGCTTAGTCACAATTGAAAGTATTTTCAATGATGATGAATAGTTAAAGAAGGAAAAGATAAGCATGCATACTAAACAATAAAACTATGAGAGAGTACAAATCTTCAAAGATAATTTGTTTACTCTTGGGAAGGTATGTACTAGAGAAGAAAAATATGCTTTCATTGAACTATGCAAAGAATTTTTTGATATCTTTACATGGGAATATAGTGATTTATAAGGTTTTGATCAAAATATAGCTCAAAACACCATAGAGTTAAATGATAATGCTAAGCCTATCAAGCAAAGGCAAAGGCCAATCAATCCTAAAATTGAGCCTCTTATGAGAAAGGAGCTTAAAAAGTTGATTGAGTTTAAGATCATTTGTCCTATTAAGCATTCATCTTTGTTGGAAAACTTAGTCTCCATAAGGAAGAATAATGGGGAGATAAAGATGTGTGTTTAATTTAGATACTTTAATAGAGTTTCCTTAAAGGAACATTATCCTCTTCCTTCCATGGAGCAATTTTTTCAAGTTGTGGTAGGTAGTGAAATGTTCTCACTCTTGATGGATATTTAGGGTATAATAAAATTTTGGTAAAGGAAGGAGATCAATACAAGACAACCAAAACCATTAAATGGGGCATATATGATTATATAAAAATTCCTTTTGGTTTATATAATGTTGGGGCAACCTTCCAATGTGCAATGGATATGGATTTTCAAGGTCTAATAAATGATATAGTGATGGTGTATCTTGATGATATCATGGTCTTCTCAAAGGATGCAAAGGATCATTTGAATCATGTTAGGAATATTTTTGATAAATTTAGAGAGTTTATAATCTCTCTTAATCCAAAGAAGTGTGTTTTTACTGTTCATTAAGGTAAAATTTTGGCACACATTGTTTCAAAGAAAGGTCTATCCATAGATTATGAAAGGGCGAGTACAATCTTGGCATTGACTTTACCCAAACACAAGAAAGGTTTACAAAGCTTATTTGGAAAAATAAATTTCATTAGGAGGTTTATTCTTGATTTTTTTAATTTATTCAAGCCTCTAACCTCCAGACCAAGGAAATGTGAATTGTTTACTTGGACAAGGAGAAGGAAGAATAGTTTTGAAGAGATCAAGCAATCTATTACTCAAGCTCCAACTCTTGCAAGTCCTAATTTCTCAAAGGATTTAAACTTGTATACTTTTAGAAATGAATAAGTAATATATTCCATGCTCACCCAATCAAATGAAGAAAACTTGGAGTAGCCTATTACCTTTTTTAGTTAAAGATTGGAAGGCTATGAGGTAAGGTACACTTATATAGAGAAGCAAGTAATTTTAGTTGTTAGAAGTCTAAAGAAATTCAGGCACATGTTATATAGTAACAAGATTCATATATTTTAACCTCATCTTAATGTCAAAGACTTCATTTTGAGTAGAGATTTGAATTAAAAAAGAGCTGGCTGGATTACAAAAGTAATGGAGTATGATGTAGAAATCAAGACAACCAAGCTAGTGAAAAGGAAGAGATTATGTGAACACCTTGCTTCAAATTTAAAGGAACAAAAGGAAGCTATTTTAACTCTTCAAATATGATCTTATTATAGATATATCTTCACTAATGAGGAGTTGGACATAAGAAATGATCAATTTTATTCAAACTGGTGAGTGTCCACAAGGCTTAGATAGAGCAAAAAGAAGGCACTTTAGATTAAAATATATTCCTTATGTACTTATTGATGGAGTATTGTTTAGGAAAGAATTTTTAGGTGTACTATTGATATTTTTTGAATCAAATCAGGTTGAGAAGATATTATTTTATTTTCATGATGGACCAGTAGGTGGTCACTTTGCTCTAAGGACCATAACTACCAAGATTATGAGAGTTGGTTAGTTTTGGCCTAGTTTGTTTAAAGATACTCATGCTTGGGTAAGGAAATGTCAAAAATGTGCTCTATTTTATGGAAATAAAAATATTTCATCGTTACCTCTTCATCCAATACAAGTAGACCTACCTTTTATGTAATGAGGTCTATATTTCATAGGCTTAATCAACCCACCTTCTAGTGTTGGTCACAAGTGGGTGTTAGCTGCCACATATTACTTTACAAGATGGGTGGAGGTTGTAAATCTCAAGGAAGCAACTGAAATTTTAATTTTAGACTTCTGTGAAGGCATAGTGACAAGATTTGGGGCCCTTTCAACAATAATTTTAGACAATGCATTAGCTTTCCTTGGAATGAAGACAAGTGAGTGGGATTTCAAACATGCTATTTATCTTAGTACTTCCTCCGACTATTATCCACAAGGGAATGGACTAGATGAGTCCAATAATAAGAATACGATTAAGATTATCAAGAGAACAATGGAGGAGAACCAAATAACTTATCATTATAAATTGAAGATAGCTCTTCGGGTTGATAGAATCACCCCCAAGAGAGCCATTGAAAACTCACCATATACACTTGTTTATGGAAGAGAGGCTAAATTGCCTATTTCACTTGAATTACCAACTTTGGATCTCACTTACCAGCTGGAGTTGATGGAAAATGAAAGTATGGAGGTCAGATTATGTGTGTTGATGGAGCTTAAATAAATAAGGGATCAAGCTATGCAAATTATAAGAGATCACCAAGATCAAACAAAGAGATACTTTGATAAGAAACCCATGCCAAGAATCTTATAAGAATGAGGCATTGTTATAAAGTGGGATGTGTTAACCAAATTTGACCCCAAGTCAAATTTGGGTTAACCCCTTACTATTTTTAACTTTTAAAGAAAGTTTCATGTGTCCTATGAGGTCATCTATTGTCCTACATGTCTCACTTAACCTTTCCCTAGTCTTTATCGAAACCTATCCTCCTTGTACTAGCTTAGTCAACCAAAGTAAACATTGGTCAAACCTATTAAAACTTAGTCAAAGTGCCAAATTTTATTGAAAATGTCCTAAAATGGTCTTTGAATTATTTCAAGGTGTTTTTAAGTCATAAATTAGCCATTTGCTAGGTTTCATGTGGTAAAAGGGTCATTTGGCCACTTTTATAGCTAATTAATTGACTTGTATGGATGGTGGGAGTTACAAAATATGTCATCAAGTTGGATAAGGTCAAATCATGTCAAAATTGGTTAGGTGATAGTTATAAGTCTATTATGATAAAAAATGGTAGTTTTTCCTCAAAAATAGGAGTTTTTGGGCACATATATAGATTTCTCAAGTCCACCATTAGTTGAAAACATGGTGGAGTGACTCTTCACCTCCCCATAGGTCATTTCCATGTTTTTATTTCAAGGAGAATGTAAGAAAGTTCATCTATAACTTGTTTTCCTCCATTTTCACTTGGCAAACAAAGAAAGGCCAGATTCAATCACTTGGCATGGCCTGTATAGGTGGATTGGAAAGAGTGCTTATAGTGGTGGATAGTAATCTGAGTGCACTTCACTTTCATAGTAATAAGTTTTAATTTTTTGCCTCCTCCTTTATGAATAATTAGTTTGACTTCAGGCATCTTTTTATGTTTATGCATCTAAGAAGGGGTCACTGTTTGCAATTATTTTATAAGATTTTAATTTGATCTAATAGGGGAAGTTGTTTCATGTGTTTGTCAAGGATTCTCCATTATTTTTATACTAATCTCTTGCTTTTTGAGGTATCAATAGTTCAAGAGTCTTCTTCCTAAGCTTGTTTTGGTCCAGTTTCACTACCTCTACTCTATACTTAGGAATGTGCACTTAGAGGTGTTATTGAAGGTGTTGTGAAGATGTTTCTAGGTGTAATAAATGAAGGTTATTTAATTGAGGGTTATAAAATGAATTATTTGTGCTTGGAGAGTCTCATCCTTGCATTTTATTTCTCTTTCATGTTCTTGCCTACATATCATAGTCAAACCTTCATTTATAGGCCTTGCTGATGTCATGGTGGCATATATAGAGGTGTGATGAAACCATATTTGTATCTCTTGCATATTGATGAGATTCATGTTAGGATTGTTTAAAATGGAAAATTTTGAAGAGGCTATGAAAACCACTTCCAAAAGGCTATTGATTGTATTGGTCTTACAGTCCCAAAAGGACCAAAATATAGATCCTTAAGCCTTTTTGGGATAAGATATGGCATGACAAAGGGGTTTATAATGATATTGATTATTTTTCCTAGTATCCCTATCAAAAAAAAATGAATATTGAAATTTTGAGGTTAAAAGGGTAAGTGGAAGATAGAGTTTGAACACCTTGAAAGTGCTTGCAAACACACAGAAAAAGGGTAGTGATGTCTACAGGAGGTTGATGGAAATGTGACCTTACAATTCTTATGGAAGATTATAACTATGACATAAATATAAAACCATCCTAAATGATTCAACAAGAACTCCTAAGCCAAAATGACAAATAAAAGGTGAAGTTTGAGGTTTTGATCACCAATGCACCTTCCCCTGTCCGTACACAGGCCTAGGAAGGGTCACCTACACTAAGGTTAGTAAACAATGAGTTGGAAGGTTAAAATTTAGACCTTGTTTGGATCCTTCAAGATGATATAGAGTTTTTAGTGATTTAAATACCTTCATAGGAAGTCAAATCATCATCAATAAACACCAAATTAAAATCAAAACCACCTACAACTAGTATCCTAAACAGTGGTCCTCAACAAGCAGTCAAAGACCTAGTCTAGGTTTCCAAAAGGCATGGAAGATGTTTGAAGGGAAAATAGAATAGATAATGGTTTGGATACATCATGAGAGGAATGGAGGATACATATATATCCCAATCAATCTCAAGGCCATCTCTAAAACCTACAAACACAGTCATACCTTGACCACTTTCACAGACTGCTTGGTTCATAAAGTCTACCTAAGAGATACACAAAGTTGAAGGGTAAAATGGAGTATTTATGTGTAAAATTTTTGTAAAAATTACCATAAAGACATGTATAATATGATAAAATAGTTAATTTTCCACAACTAGCAAGGCAAACCCTCTCTATTCTATCTCAAAGCAGGGGCACTTTTCCTTTGTATGGAGATGAAAATTTTGAGAAAATTGATGAGCCATAGGAAATTATACCTTGGATGATGGTTGGATAAGCTATAAAAAACACCTAGAGATCCAAAAAAAATTTCTATAAGGTTTGAGGACAAACATGATACCCTACATAAGGAGGTTTGCAGTCATTATGGCAAGGAATGATAAGCAAAAGGCTTGGTAAGGATGGTCATTTTCATTTTTGACCTTAGTTGTGATTCATAAGTGATTTTATAATTCTTAGGGGGTTAATTTAGAATTTTTAAATCCATTATAAGTCAAAATAAACCATTGGAGAGTCATTTTGAATCCAAAGCGCAGGCAGGCTCATTGGTAAGGCACAAACATAATGCCAAACGGGGGTCAAGTTTCATCCTTAGCTCTTAAGAAGATATTCCAGTAATGGAAAATTTTTAATGGGACATATTAAGATTTTTTTTAACCATGTTTTTTCAAGGAAATTCATTAAGAATCTAATTCTTGGCTTAAAAGCTCTCAAACCCTCATAGAATGCATCAAATGGTTCAAAATACCAACTTTAAAAGCTCAAAACTTTCACCAAAATTTTCATGGGACCCTAAGCCATTAAATTGAGTTTAAGGAGGTCCATAAGGATAAATTAGTGTCATTTTTAATAATCTCCAATGTTTATCCTGCATGAACAAATGCTAAGAGGGTTAGTCACGCCAAAACCCTTCAAGAAGCCTAATTTGAACCTGATGAGAGAGAAAGGATAAAAAAGCACTCAAATGGATGTTTAAATATTTAAAATAATTATTATGACTTTTAGAACTACCCTGAGGTTCATCCCATACCACTGGTCCATAACTGCAAGTATAGGGTTATATAGAATAGGCCAAAAAAGAGCATTTAATGCTAGAATAGGGGTGCATATAGATGATTAGGAGCTGATCAGGAGCTCAAATTCAACATGAGGGATGATGAGGAGATTAAAAAATTTAATAATAGGATAATTTATTAGTTCACATGTGTGGAAGCACAAAATGAGCATTTTTTGTCCTCTAGGCTAAAAAGGTCTAATTAGGCCTAATTGGGAGGACTAATTGATCTAAAAAACACACTTTACTTGTTATTATCACCATGAAACTTGGAAAAAAACAAAATGAGGGAAAAGGATACTAAAAAATGGTCTCATTTAGTCTTGGAAGTATATACATTCTCTTACACAAGTATACTTTTGTAAAAATAGGGCTACAAGAGGACTAGGCCTAGTGAAAGCTCTATAAGCAAAATGGGGTCTTGGTGAGAGATTAATGGTTCCAAATGGATTTTTTATAATATAATATGATTAAAATAGGACTATAATAAATAAAAATTTCACCAATTGAGCTAAATCCAAAATTTGGCTATTTTGGCCAAATTAGGCCTAATGGGACAAAGAGGTCTTGTGAAACCTAATAAGGAAATTGATGATTGTAGATGATGTATCCATTTTTAATGATTAAATATGATTTAAAAGTGTCATTTGGATGAAAATATGTCTATATGAGAGATCTCATGATCAAACTCTTTCCATTTTCCACTTAGGAGTTTCAAGACCGAAAGATGCTTGTGAAGAGTTTCAATGCCACATGTGAGGAAGGTGCTTAGTTTGGGATGGACACATGTCCACATCAGTTAATTAATCTCTCTTCCAAATAATTTACATGAAACATTTTTCCCTAAATTTCTTTTAATTTCTCAAGAAATCCCATGATGAAGGCAGTTTCAAAAGAGAGAATGATTGAGGAGATTTCTATGCCACACTTGGAGAAAAGGATTATCTAAGATATAATGATGTGTAAATTAGTTTCATGACAGCTAGTATGTCGAGGTATTTCTGGTATGACATTGAATTTTTTGTATTTAAACATTGAATACAAGTATGATTTTGAGTTATGGACATTTTTTCTAAGTATGAGAGTGATTTATAGTGGAGATAAGTGATGGTGTCACCCTTACTCCCTTTATCCTCCATGTTTAAGCAAGAGTTTTGATTTTAACAGGTCATGTGAAGTGTATGGATTGTACTAGGCTCCTATTCAAGTATGAAATTATCCCTATGGTGTTAAATATACCCATAGATCAGTTAAATTGTTGGTTGTCCTATGTATGCTACCTCCACATTGAAAAACTATGTTAGGATCCTTCAATGCATAAAATTGGTCTTGGAAAGCCTTGTTGCTTAGTATGAGTGTGATAGTCTATGGGATATGTCTTGGTGTATCACATATTTAGTGTAGTTTACATTTCATGAAAAATCCTAACACTTTTCCATGAATATGATTAGATTATATGATAAGCACTTAAATATGAATCTAGGGAGCTAGCTCTCATAATCTATAGATTCATCTCTTTTATAAGTTCACCCACAACTTGAGAGATGATTCCATGTTGCATCAAATTATAGGAAGCTCATATAGTATCCTAAGGTTCACAATTTAAAGACAACAGGATGAATATAGGGATAATCTTGGAGAGCACACAAAGTTTAATGTTTTTTGGAGTGGCCCTTATGTCATCACTCAAAGCAAGCAATATAATGCTTTCCAACTCTCAAGGTTGGATGGAGAGGATCTTCATATCCCAATCAATGAGATCTATCTTAAACATTGCTACTAAGGTCCTCCTCTCTCTTTTTAAATAGCTGTTGTTTTTCTAATTTTTTCCAAAGTGCTTATGCACTTGTGTGAGTCTTGTTGGTGTCTTGCTTTGTTTTATGTTGTTTAGTGTGGTGTGGTTATTTTGTGTTTATTTTAGGCAATTAATTACTATTTGTATTCAATAATTCATTGACTCAATTGGCCCATGGATAAGATAAGGCTATTGATCTTTAGTATAGTAGGCATACTACCCCTATGAGTCACCACTTTGTTGACCAAATTTGATCCTACAGGTCAGCTTGGGACCCCTATAGGTAAAAACTTGATCTTTATATGTTTTATGAGTCTACTATTTTATCATAGGGTATGTTATATCATATTTTATATAATTTAATGCCTTGTTAGCCTTAGTCATGGTTTGATTAGTTTATATGTTATGTTGAGTTAGTAGCCATTTAAAAATCATAAATGTAAGTGTCATAGTTTTTAAGGTGTCCAAGTGTCTTAGTTTCCTTTAAAACATCAAAGGAGTTAGATTACATATCAATATTGTTAGTCCCATCTAAAACTTGTAGGTTATCTAATTGAAAATCAAGAAATAAACTAAAAAAAGAGGAGTTTAGCACTTGTACAACCCATAAGAGAGTGTGACATGTGGGATAAGGTTGTGATATGAATATTCATCTTTCCTTAGACTCATATAAATTCTTGACATGATTTTAAAGGGATTAAAAATGTCCATAACCATTTTGATCCTTCTTTGCCTTTCTAGACACATAAAAATAGTCAACAATTTTGTGCTTAGTATGGCTAGTTGGAGAGGTTCCAAGTCAAATGCTTTGGGAGGTTGTATTACACTTAGAGAGATTAATTTTTATAATAAAATTTAAATTATTTTTCAAATGTACTTTAGGAATCATCTCTAACAAGTTGACTATATTTTTCGTTCACTATTTCCTACACCCTATAGGTTTTGCTCCAATTTAGATAAGTCCATAAAATATAGCTAGTGATGTTGATTATATATGATGTTTGATTTCTCCTAAAATTATATCCATGATTGGTTTTATGTTTCATGGTGTTTTTATAGGCAAGTCATCTCATGCTATAGGAAGGTGTTACCATGTGAAGTCTCAATCAAGGTTTCCTTGTTTATAAAATATTTGGTTCTCTGCAAAGGTCTCATGTGAATGGAAAATGATGTTTCCCATGTCTCAATTCTATAATTATTTCCCCCTTCCATGTTTAGTTTCATAACATTAGGCTTTGATCAAAATTTCATTCTTTTCATGCTCACAGTTAACTCTTTAACCAATTTCAATACCAGTCACGTGTGTGAAGCTTGCCTATATTATCTATGGAGTTGTAATGAAAGTATATCAAATTTTTCAGGTCATTAAGAGTTGAAGAGAGTCAATTTGAATATTTTAATAGGATGAAATATTGGTTATAAGTTCATGCACCACACAAACCAACCATTAGCTACCGCTGCTTGCTCTGTAACAAGTGTTTGCAAGAGGACATCACATTAGAATAGAGGTTTTGAAACTTGTCTCAAGATGCCCATATTGAAAAACATGCATTTAAACACTTGGTGAGGGAATTTAATTGATCATAATCACATATATCTCATACACTATCCAAATTTGTACCCATTGTTTGTATGTGAAAATGTCCACCTACATGTGTTAGCATAAAGACATGAAGGTATTTATATGGGGAAGCTGGAGCATGGTAAAACCTTCTTTGGAGTCCTAGTATGTAAGACTAATTAGGGTATACCTATTTGAAGTGTCAAATTTAAAAATAGAAGTGTAAACCACCTTCAAAGATGTAATGACTGAGTTTAGGGACATTTTCCCTAAAAGGTGAAAACAAAGGTCTGAGCCATTTTGTGGATATCTTATAATAAGGTTACAAAGACTCTTGGTGCATATAAGTGACTATGTCTTGTAGTCTCCACATAGGATTCTAACTTTAAAAAATAATGAAGTGATTTGGTCATTTGGTTTTCTTTCTAGAGAAGCCCAAAGTTACACTTTTATGCATTAAACTCAGTCAATATCATTTACAACAGTTTTGAACCCAAAGAGACCTCTTCACCCAAGGTTGCAAAACTAGACCATGCCACCATGATTAAATGGTTAAAAATAGTGAAATTGGAATTTATGGTCTCAATTATCATCAAAATAAGATGATATGTGGTGTTCTAAGTCCCATACACACCTATAGGTGTCCCGTCATGCAAAAATACTCACCTATAATTGACTGTAAGAACACAGTCCATGATAGAGGCTTAAACATGGAACTATCAATGTTTTTTTATTAAATATGATTCCAAGTGGTCAAAAGGGTCCAAATTTAAGGTGTCACATGTACCAAGATGAATTTCCACCCATAGGCCTCTACTTGCTCTAATATAATCAATTGTAGTTGACTGTAGGTAATAATAGGTTGACGAGTGAGGTTTGAATGTTATTATAACATAAGGATGATTATAAATGGGCCCAAAAAAGTATAAAATTATCCTAAGGGACTCTATTATTTTCTACAAACATTTTCTCAAACTTAAATCATGCAAAGCAATCTACATGTACCCCTCCAAAGCAAGAAACACAATTAAGAAATGCATATGATCTTATGAGTTGAAGGTATTTGTAAGGGTACATGGAGAGTTATAGTGATGTGAAAAATTAGAACACATTAATAATTACCAAAATATCCTCATTACACCTTCATGGTGGGTATATAATAGATAAGGGGCTCTTAACAAGTAATACATAGTCCATATCAAAAAATCCTACACATAGTTTGCCTTCCACAGTCTGTGTTGGAATTTGAGAGAGTTGGAAGGTCAAATGATATGAAAAATGGATGAATATTTGTGTATAAGTTCTTTAAAAATTGAATAATCCCTTATAACTTTTGGGTTGTTTGGAAAAATAGGGGAAGTGACCTCCATTATTTCTCATATAGAGGGCACTCCCTTTGTGAGCAAACCCTGTATTTTTAAGAAAGAGGGATAAAAAGATGGACCAGTAGCTAGGTAAAACTTGAAAGAAGGTGTGGAAAGTTGAAAAAAACCTAGATAAACATAGAAAACCAAGCATATAAGGGATAATCCTAAGAAGGAGGTCTAAAACTTCAAGTTTATAGTCAGGACTATTAGGCAGGGTTTAAGCATAGTACCCAAATGAGGGGTCAATGTCATTTCTAGCCTTGGGTGGGAATTATTACCTATTGGATCATGTTTTTGGGGTAATTTTAGATGCATTAAATCTTTAACATTATATAAAAATCATAAGGAATCCACTTCTGAGCTCAGGGACAACTCAGGGGTATACAAAATGAAGGTAAAAACATAATAAAACAACTTTAAATGCTCACATCTCCTTTGGAACTTTTCATGAAGATATAAAAAGTTTTGAGGGGTTAATATGGGTCTTTAACATCACTCTTGTGAAATTTTTTGGTAGTTATAATGTCATAGCTTTATGAACAAAGCTTAAGAGCTTAAAAGACCTAAAACCCTTGTAAACCCTTGGATAAAGACCTGAATGAGTAAATGAGGATAGAGGGATACCCAAATGGGATGAAATGGAAATGAAAGTGGATGTAGGTTTCACAAGACTCTTTAGGGCTCCTCCTCATCAACTTTTATGCTACCCTACCTATATAGATAGGGTACATAATTGGTTTCTTTGACAATTTTATGCATTATGTAAGTTATAAGTACTTTAAAGAGGAGTAATAAACTTTGGGAGTGATATTAGGACTTATTATAGCTCACTATTACCATTTAATACTACAAAAAATATCCTAAGTGTTCCTATAAGCAGCTCCATCTCAACCAGTCAAATTGGCATAGTGAACATGATAGTGAGAAGGGTGAAAAACTTCAAGATTATTTTAAGGTGTGCCTAATGCCTATAAGTCCATGGATGGACTTGACACATTTAATTCACCCCTTTATATGGATTTTCATGAGAAAATTAAGCCTTTTTGTTATCCAAGTGTGTAAGGTGTGCCAAATAGGGAGTTTCATTGACTGTAGGTAGTGATGGCTCATTTATAGAGGAATCAAGTGATTAGGAATTCAAAAAATGCATGGAAAAACATGTTCATAACCCATAACTCTTAGTTTGATCATTATATCTATCCCTAGTCAGTTTTGGGATGTTCCAATAGAGCTATATGATGAAGATAATTTTCTTGTGCAGAATAAGGAGTTTCATGCCACATTTCATGAGTTACATAGTTTGGAAAGCCATTTTCCCTATCATACCTTGCATGGTATATATACTACTTCATTATTATACACACTTAATTCCTCCTCTTAGCATGACAAGTGTCCAAGTGACCTTTGGACTTTTCTCTTCTCACTTTTCTCTCAAATGCTATAAGTAGTGACTTTTTGAGTTCTTAGGGGTAGCCTCTATTGGTTAATGGTGAAACCTTGGACATTTTTGTATTTGAATGTCTCTTTAAGCAATAATAAAGTTAATTTTCCTATTTAAATTTTTCATAATTGAGTCTTTTTGTAATTTGATCTTGTCAAGTAAAAGATAGTCTTTTCTAGCATGTCGTCTTTGATTGTCCACCAAGTGTGCAAAAAAGTAATTGTTATAGGTCTTTGTTAGTGTTCTTTCTTAGTGTAAGGGAGTTTTAGAAGTGGTTTATGATTATATTTTCTAAATTATCATCATTATTCCTCATAAACATAAATATACCTCTTGAACGTAGCGTATGAAACATTGATGTAAAAATCTATCTCAAGTTGTGAGTTATGTGTGAAGAAAGCTTTGATTTTCTCTAAGTAGTATAATTTCAATCAATAAAAGGAAAATCATTATCGGTGCATCACCTTGTAGTTTTTTTTAGTTTTTTCTTCTTAACCCTTTTCATGTGAAGTTGATAAGTAAAAAAGTGTTTCAAAGAGTGCATCAAGGGAACTGGCCCTTTTAGAGATTCATCTCACCTATTGGTTACCCACAACTTGTGAGATGTTTCCATTGTGCCACTTGGATGAGGAGAGCTAAGACATATCCTCAAGGGGTGAAAATTAATTTAAAAACACCACCCATGGACTACAACATGATGGCTATGCCAATACCAATAGCCCTTAGATATGTAGGAAATACAAAGCTTGTAGGTGGTCTCATGGGAGGAGGCAACCTATGCCAAATTCTATGGAATCTATCATTAAATTCATGCATAGTATCCTTGGGGGATATTTGAATCACATTTATATGGTGAATAAGTGATGTTTAATCACTTTTATCTTCAAACCTTGATGTCAACAACTCTCCAAAATCATCCCAAGTTGTGATACATCCTTTTGGCAATGTCCTATACTAGTCAAGGGCCTTCCCTCTAAGAGACATGGAAAGTAACCTAATGGAAATTTTGACCTCAATAACATTATGAAAGCTATATAAGTTAGATATGTCCCTAATATGATCACTAGGGGTGACATGACCCTCACCATTGAAAGTGGGAACACTTTTGGTAGATATAGGGGGCATATCATCATATCCATTGAGGTGTATGAGATTTTGAATGTTAAAGGCTAGGAAGACATGATACCTAGCCATATTATCCTCTAGTTACTCTTCATTTTATTTATCTTATTGGATTGTAAAGTCTCCTTGTTCTTCAAAGGTCAAGACAGCCTGAGGATGTTGAACTTCAAGAGGAAGTTTAGGTTGAAGGATTGGGTTTATGGGGTTGATACCTCTACTAGTAGATGGCCTAGTAAGGATCATGAAGTATGAACAAAAGATATGATAAAAATTGGTTTAAAACCATATATTACCTCAAATGGAATTGTCCAAATGTTAAGTAGAACACTATATGCAACTATGATGTTGTCAAGGCCATCATTCACCTTGGCAAGATGTACTTGAGATAATGGTCCTACCAAATGTGCCAAAACTATTATCAACAAATATTTCACCCTAAATATGGTTTTTCAATCCTACTCTACTATTTGGGCAACATTATATTACTTATATGCCTATGGGTTGCCTATAGTAGAGGTAAACCTCTAAGTTTAAGGGCTAGCTCCCTAGTTTTCTCTTTGCTTGCTTATCACCTACACTACTTGTTTGATTGGATTCAAATGGATAGAAGGAGACAAGAAATTAAACTATTATAATGAGGTGATACAAAATAATTGTCTCTACTAGAATACCATATAATTTCACTATGAAACATGACTCATAACACTAGTTTCAAAATCTTGAATTGCTTTAACATTAGTATTTAAAACATGGAGGTGATATGCATTATACTACTCAAGGTGAGTGAAATAATGGTCATATTTTAGACAATAAGGCTAATAATTACACTTAAATATATAAAAATTCACTTGATAACACTTCATGTGACCTATTAGAGTTTAAACTACTTGCATCAAACATGGAAGAGTTGAGAGAAAGCAAGGATAGATACTAATCACTTGACTTTTCACTATACACCACTTCACACACTTAGAAAAAATAGATTGTAAACTAAAAAATAGATTGTAAATATTTATTTCAATGGCCAAATACATCATCAAAATAGTAGGGCTTGACCATACTAGGTTTGTATTCTTTTATAAAAGCCTGGCTTGCATTTATAGAGCATGTAAAAAGAGAGAGAAGAAAGTGGAGTTAAAGGGTCATAAGAACAACTATCAAGTGATGAGGATTATCTAAATTATAGGATAATTAAGAGTATAATATACCATACAATTTATTCTTGGATAAGTGTCCATATGAAGCATGAAAAACTCCTCAACTAGCATAGGGTCCTCAAATGGCCTTCTTGAAAACTACCTTCATCATAAAGCATCTATTGATCACTTGAAAATGAACTAGGGAGAGTTGATACATATGAAAAATATTAGGGAGGTTGGAAACATGTTATTATAGTCATTAGATACTTCACTAAATCATATCCTTCTTAATAACACTTGTGCTCCCTACCTATAATCATTCATTAGTCTTCTAGGCCTCATTCTTAACATTTTTCATCAAGATGGCCTTTAGATGCTAAAAAAATACATGCCAAATGTGATAGGAAAACTTTATATAATATCTTTATCTTCCACTCTTTTAATTATACCTTAAAAAGATCCCAAATTAGACCTCTCATCTTCTCACTAGGTAGTTATTTTATCTTTTCATTGCCTGTCTAAGACTGCCTCTAGTGAATGGTGTAGCAGAAGAGATTTTTCACTTAACTAAGGTGAGAGGTGAGAATATAGAGTTATAATAAGTATATATATACATAATTAAATAGTTTTAATCCATAAAAACTCCTTTTTATGTATAAAAATAAAAAAAAACTTATAAAAAATCTTGTTTTTACCTTGTCTGTACAAGTAGGATACAAACCAATTTGATTTATAGGAGTTTGAGAGAGTCTTCAATAATTATACAACATTTACTATGCAAAAATACCCCTCATATATGAATTTCATGTGATATTTTCTACATCAGGTCAAAGATATTGTTTTAGGAGGGTTTTAAACTATTTTACTTCTTAGCAATGGTTCATAAAAACTAGACATTCAACTACCAAAAAAATGTCATTGAGACCAAGTTTAAGAACCCTAATCAACTACCCTTATCTCCTTGGGGAACCATAAAAAGTTTCCATACATGTATGAGTGCTTGAAGTTGGCCTATAGAGCTCTTCCTTTGTATTTGATGTGCCTCTATCTTAGAACTGGGTCAAAATGACCAATTTGGTGAAAATACCTACAAAAAAATGGATTTAATCAACCTTATACCTAAAATTTAAGGATTAAAACTATATTGGAAAGGTTCCATGTTCATGTGAATGGATCTAGATACTTGTAGGGATTAGGCATAGTTCTAGGCCTAATAGGCCTAACTGTGTTTCATAACCCAATACCACCTCTAAGTGGTTTTCAAAATCTATAGGTGAATATTCATATTTATAAATCTATAATTAAACTCCTTACCTCATTATATGATTCTCAAAGACTCCTCATTTTATCCCTTTCTTAATCTATACACCAAGCCTACAGTCTTCTTACTCTTAGAGTTCCTTTTGTTTGAGACAAAACAAAGGGCACTTCCCTTATTTATCTAGATTAACTAAGGTCATGGAGGGATATAATAGGTATTGAGGAAAATATAAATTAAAAATCAACATCTGATCACTTTTTTAGAGTCCCCAATGCCTCAAATCCTCAAGATAGATTTATGGGACACGTGACTATGTAGGGTTTTGAGAAACCTCAAAAATGTGACTAGGGTTTGAGAGTTAAAACCCTCTTTACTCTACCTCTTATCTTTGATAATCATGTTATATATTAATCACCACTATAATATTGGTTTCATTCATATTGAATCCATCACACACCCCAACTAACTTTTAAACTACTCTCTTTACTAGCCTAGGCTAGTTTGCAGACTGTGTTGATTAGGTCACTTGTAAGTGAGAATCAAGGAGAATTTAAGGGCCTTTGTAGATGTTCATTAGGACTTACATAATATATTATTTCTTATTGATCCTTATGAGATCATTGGATCAATTCCTTTTGAGTGAACATCTATTCCTTTAGGGTTCTCAACTTTTTATCTCTCACCATCAATCCTATAGGTCAACGGTCAAGATGTAGGTGACAACATAAGAGAAAAAAAGGATATTTTAGGTGATGATCTATGTAAATACATTGTATATAAAATTATATGACTATTATTGAGGTCTTAGTGTCATCTCTTATTCAAATAGAGTCACTCTATATTGAAGGCATGCTTCCATTATGTCATTGTTGCATTAGGTTGCTTTTAGTGATTCCAACATAGTGTTCACTAAGTGTTTCAGGTTAGATCTTGTCTAAGTTATAATCCACCAAAAAAACACTCTCCCTTATTAAATCAACCACTTTATTTTGTCAAGGCATTGACCTTATGCTTGGGCTACATGAGTGAAACCATAATACCTATTCATTCCTCAAAACACTCTATTATGGAAGGACCAAGTGTAAGAGTAAAATGTGACTCAAAGAAATTAAGGTAATATGTCTCTCTTGTAAATTTATCAAAATTTAGACATAGGATTCACATTATCATACTTGGTTGAAGATTTCAAATGCTTTCAAACACCTTCATACAATACTCTTAGACCTCTATGGATTGAACCCAGGTTACTATTGGAAACCTATAGGTGTCACTATGTAATATAGGACTATGTGCTAAGTTTGAAGGCTTGTAATCACCAATATTATAACCTTTGGAATGGATCAATCATATTTTTTACATCTTAGGAGTCTCTTCACCATGTTGAAAACCTCCATATGTCATGAATATGACTGCTCAGGGCTCCTTTACACTTGACTGTAGGTGACAGTCATAAATAAAATTGACTGTGTTTATGTATTAGTATATTCATTCCATGTAGAAAAATATTGAGACCAAATATTCAAAGGAAAATTGATCACCGTGTAATGTGATAGTGGAAACAACATGTATCTTTTGATCTGAGACCACTACAAGAGAAAAACTTTTGTGATTGATGAAACAACTATCTATAGACCTCAGTTTGTGTTTCACTAGTAAGATGAGATGTTCTACTCATCCCTCCACCTTCACATGTGAAAAATATAATAATAAATACATGATAAATGTAGTCACACTCTCCAAAATCATGTACAATACTTGGTTTATAAAGATCAATCCAGGTAGAGGAGAAAATTAAAGGCCAAGGGGATGTGCAAGAAGAAAAGAGTCATAAACCTTCTTAGAAATGGTTCATAGAGCATGGTACACCAATCCTTTAAATATTTACATGTATTTTAATTAGATAAATATTAATACCACCCACCAAGTGCACTTGTTCTAACTCAAATTCTCCTAGTCGTACCATGCAAAAATTTGTTGACCTTTTTAGCTTGTCTAAGAGAATGATGGGAAAGATATAATGGTTTTTTGCATTTTTGAGATTTTAAAATCTGCTTGATAATGGAAATGGACTTAAGGACCTAAAGAGACACTTTTGAAATCCTCTCACATGCCAAAGCTACTATATAGGCCATATAACAATTGAAAACTACCACTTTTCTCATTGATCTTCTTGTTTAGATTTTGAACCTATAGTTGTCTTTTCAAAACTACCATCTCTAACATGATCCTAACATATAGGATGTTGAAATACACTTGGACACACTTTTATTCATTTAAAAACCATATAAATATAATTAATGACCCCAAAAATGGTCTAGAATGACTTAGGACAAACTATAGACAAATATGACAAAGATAAACATAATGTTTGACCTTAATGAGACCATGGCACACATTTTACATCCTAAAAGACCTCTATAAAAAGTTTGAATATATAAGGGGGTTGAAATAATTTTAATTATGGTCAAATTAGTCAATATTACCCATGTATTTGATAAATAAATTACCCATGGCTTCAAGAAAATGATATCTTTTAAAAAGATCTCAAATTTTAGTAATCAAGCTTTGTGAAATATTTCTCAATTTCATCTATCTCATATATAATATTATCATATAGAGCCCATGTTACAAGAACTTCTTCAATTTCTACTCCAAACAAATCAATTCATTTTTGGAAGTGTGTAGTGGTATCTCCTTTCCATTAATGGAAATAGAAAGATGATTGTTAATATTGAATTTTAAATAGTTTTTAGGGTCTTTAATATCTGTTAAAATTTCCCAATTTCCAAATACTAGTCCCTTAAAACTTTATTTTTAGAAGTATAACATATATAGATATTGACAAACTTGTTTGCTCAATCATATGAAGTCAAAAATATATATGGATCTCTCTTATGCATGTTTAATCAAATAATGCAATTCTTTCAACATGGGTAGAATACCACACAATGTTATTAGAGTTTAAAAATCTATCAAATGGTACAAAAAATCTTTTTCCTTATCAACTTCCATCTGGTATTTAAACATAAAACTTGTTAATGATGGATATTCTTCAAATATTCTACATGCAGGCTCATACATGAAAATCCATCTTGTATCAACATATTTTAAAAGTTTTTCCCATCAGTCAGTCCAATTGTAAATTTTTTAAACTCTAAAAGTTTTTTTGGACTACTTGACATGTATGCATGTAAGTCACGGATAAGCTCCTCCACTTTTATAACATTTTCAAATTTGCTAACAATTTTTAATCAATATTCACTCTATGTGCCATACAATGAATTGGAATCATATATGGGAAAATTATTATTTTTAGTTGAATACATAGACTAGTTCTATTCTGCTACATTATTGATGTACCATCCATACCAACACACACAAACTTGGTACCTATATCATAATAATTCATCCTAGTTATATCCATCAAATTAAAAATAACCAATCTATAAAGGTTCTCAACATTACAATTTTCCATCATTTTATGTATATATAATAGGTCAAGTTTTCTTCAATGGTTATCAATTATATAAACATGCATGTAAACCCATGATGTGTTGTCAATTAATGTTACCTTGTTAATAGATAGTGAGATAAACCATGCTGATTTTAATTTTTCTTTACAAATCCTCCTTTTCAATCATCACAAGACATTTTTCCATTTCCAAAGCACTGTTATTTGACCAATGTGATTGTGGAATGTTATGAAATCAATTATGCGTTTTCATACTCTGCTTCATAACATTGATGCATGCATTCTTTTGAATTTTTCCATCTTAGTGTTCTTTTGGTTTGTACATATTTTTCTTTCACCGACACATACATTTTGCCACAATGTTTCTCAATTGTGTCCAACTTAATTTTTTTTGGTTCTTTCCAAGTTTCTAATTGCATATTATAAATTTACATTCTATTGGTGTGTCAATAATATTTTTAATCTTTGTAGGTTCAATGAATGGATATTTAGCTACCCAATCGAAGTTAAATGACCTTCAAATTATTCATGTACTTCTCTTCTTTCACACATATTTTTTATTGCTATTTTCTAACTGAAGCTTGTGCTGGATGAGTAAAAATATCATTCGATATTAGGTTCTCATCATCAACATCAATAATGTCCTCTAGTCTATTTTTTATTAAATTGTATTTTTGAGTTAAATTTTCTACTGACATTGTTGTTTCATGAGATCCAAAAAATGGTTGTAATATCTCCACATCTAGTTTTTATTTATTCTCTGATGTGGGAATTTCATACCTAGGTATGTCTTCCAGTGGAGGCATATTTTCAAAAGGGTTATAAGTGAGTATTACATTCAAAATGGTTACTTAACTTATAAATATTATTGAACCTTAATACAAAAGGGAGAATAAATTATAATATAGAAAATCATTTAATATTTAGTACATGTTTGGTGTCTAGATAGAATAATATAATATGTTAATGTTTTGGGTTAATTTTCACACCCCCTTAACATTTTTAGCAAAATCCATCAAAGCATGCCTACAAGAAAATTATAGAATTATAAATAATTTACAACACTCAAATGAAATACATATGATTGGATGGAATGCAAATGATTGACTAAAAATGCAGATGATTGACAACAAATATAAGTGATTGACATCAAATGTAGATGACTAACAATAAATGTAGATGAATGAAATTTAAATGTATTTAGGGTGTTTAATATCATATAAATAATGGAAAATTCACCCATAATTAATTTCAAAGTACTGGTGAAATACATTTATAAGAATGCAATTTATTTTAAATAGTAGGGGATATAACCTTGAAAAGTGACTTACATCCCAAAAATTTAGGCAATTCTACACTATTGAATACACCACAAAATTAATAAATGTCAATTTTTAAAAACAAAATATTCATGACTTAATGAAAATTTACCACTAATATTTTCCATGTCAGATCACTTCTTAAGTCTTATGAAATTTATTGAGAATATCATGATGTGCAATCTTTCCCCATGTTGCAAAGGGTGATGTAGGGAAAAGTATCATTGTATTTTAAGGTCTATGACTCATCTACTCACAACATTAAAAACCATCCATTGATTGATGATATCCATGAAGCATGGGAGCAAGGAACATTGAAAGAAACTATAGGGCCTACAAATCAAGGAAACTATGAAAAAGGAAGGTAAAGTGATGAGACCTTGTATAGAAGAAGAGGTGGTAGAGGAATATTCCTCTCACAAACCCAATTAGAATTTGGCTCTTTTGAACATTACCAAAGATATTTCCCCAATTTTTGCACTCATAGTTATTTTTGTGGGGAGCACAAGATTAATGAATGTTATAACCTATATGCAAAAATCATCTAAAAGGAGAAAGCAAAAAAGAAGTTGAGATGATTCGGAGTACAAGACCAGGGTATAGATGGGTATTGAAGGAAGGTGAACATAGACAACTTCTATGACTAAAATTTAACATCATAATACAAAGTGGTAACATAACTTAGCCATAGATGATATAGGTACCAAAGGAGAAGGTTTAACATGCATGACCCTCTTTGATCATTAATCACCCAAATGGCTAGCAAAAAAAATAAAAATTATTTAGGAAGTCATAAATGTGAGGAAGAACCTCTAAGGTAGCTTTAGCATTTATGACATATTGAGGCTAGAATAAAAGAGAATAACCCAAGAGGGCCTAGTTTGAAATAGTTTGAATACCTCTCAAACATCTTCACCTTCTTATGATTAGAAGGATTAATACCACTCCAAAAACATTGGTTGGAGTATAATGTTAAAAATTTAGTGTAACAGTGACCAACCATGGGTCAAGAGATAATAACTATGTAGAACACCAATTATGATATGGAGCTATTAATAGATTATACTATTTATGGGTGGGTAATGTGTGATATTATATTTACACCAGACTAGAAGTGAACATCCTCACTAAATAAGCATGACACAAAATGGGGAACCCTTTGTTAAAGTCCTCTCCACATGTCTTGTTCATGGTTAACAAGATTCAAATATAAACTCTTGGGATTATAAAGAATATCTATGTAGGCATTATGGGAGTGAAGTTTAGTGCTGATTTTAAAGTTATTGAATTAGTAAATGTAGATAAATACCCGACCTTTCTAGTTCAACCCTAGTGCTATACAAATAATAATATTATGAAATTTAATAAGTGATTTATAAGATTTGTGAATGGTGAAAAATTTGTGGTCTTTCCACTTGATAATAATCATGGGAAAGTTTGGATATGGATGATGAGATTAACCATATCTTTAACATCACTATACAAGGGGTGGAATACCTAAAGCATCATGATGATGGAGTTATCAATTGAGAAGATGAAATATTAATCTCATGTATCACTAGTGTTGTATGTGTTAGGTTGTGGAGCTAAAAGCTTCACTGATGCAAACAAAGGAGGAGGTTGCAGAAGGGTTGCAGAGTGTCACAGATGCCAGCGTCGGTCAGGCCAACCGATGTCGATAGGATTAGACCAGAAGGTAACCAACGTCATTCAAAATTTGGCTAGCATCAGCACCCCCAGGCAGACAGGGACCGACGTCGGTCACCTATGTGGTTTGACTGTGAGTATATTACGGGCAGTTAGCTAACGAACCATGTGTTTGCATGTTGAGATCCAATTTTAGACTGAGAGCTACGGATCTAATTATTGTAATTAGGTGTCTAATTATTGTTTGCATGAGATCTATTTAAGAGACTCATTGGTTGTATTGTAAACGTGTGCTAGAGAGTAAGAGAGCAATAATATAAGCTCCTTCTATGTGTGAGGTGAGCATGGTGTGTTCCTCCTAGTGCCACAGTACCAAGTGTGGGTGCTGGATTGGAGAATCAGCAGGGTTCTTCATGTATGTATGATCTTGCTCATCAGTGAGCATGGCTACAATAGGAGATCTACATGGGTAAGTAAGATCATTGATCTATAGGTGTATGTGTGTGCAAGGTCAAAGTTCACAGGTGTGCAGAACCAGATTGATTTGCAGGCGTGCAAGATTAGATAGGATAGCAACACAACAGGGAGCAAAATCAGGCAGGATCTACTTGGAGTATAGGTGTGTACTCAGAGCAAAGAGGAAGGCAAGGTAGTTCCTTCCATAAGTAAGGTCTGTTGGGTTGCAAGTTGTTGCAGTTTAAGGGAGATCTACTTGAAGTACATTTGTGTACTTGTGGAGTGTGTGGAGCACTAGAGAAATGGCAGTAGTGGATACTGGCTAGCTAGAGGTGAACACCAACTCTGTGTTTGAGTTGGGTGTTGGGACCTAAGAGAGAGAGCTTTGAGGAGAGAATTACTATTCACTTGAGGTGTGGGAAGCCTCTGAAGAGGTGGTGGAGAAGAAGTGGCATCTTCTTTATTGTATTCTTTTCTGTATGAGTATTAATACAAGTTGTGTATTGTCTCTCATATCATGTGTTATTTCTGAATTCTAGTTACTTATTGATTCTGGTTATTTCCGCATATTAAGTTGCTTAGTAATCAATTATGTGCTTTCGGTTTATTCATCCCAACACATGGTATCAGAGCTAAGGTTGTAGGGAGTAGGTTTTATGTTTGGTTACAGGTCACTCTCAGGGGTTTCTGATTGAGTGGGAGTAGAGCAATGGTAGATCAAAGTAAGCTAAGAATGGAGGAGTTGAAAAGCACAAATGATCACTTACGATCCTATGGAAAGAAAGAGCAGGTAAAAGAATATTATTGGTTTGTGAAAGATCAGCAAGAAGAAACTGAAGAATCAGGTGTTGCAGGTGTTGTTGCACAGGATGCTCTAGGAGGTTTCTTGGATAAAGTAGAATCTTATTTTATAGATTCAATTGCCTCTTTCCATGCAGCCCCAGAGAGAGGAGCTGGTGAGCCTTGCCAAAGAATTGTCAAAGGTGAAGTGAGCTGAAATCGCAGGTGGCCAACACACAGGTGTTGAAGAAGGTCATGCAGGTCCTAGGTTTGGAGATGTGGCTAATTTCTTTAGAAGAGTTGGGTGATGAGAGATGCATAAGAACTCTCACAGTGGATACACTTGAATTAGCTGGTGGTAAGAAAATAGGTACTTTTTATCTACTTGTTTATATTACTGATTCTTCTTCTATTGTGGAGACGTGGCTTCATAGGCTTGGTCACATGAGCAGGAAGGAGATGCATGTTCTTAAGTGAAAGACAGATATATTTGATAGGCTTAAGAACTGGAAAGCCTTGGTGTTCTTGGAGGAGATGGCGGACAGAGACCAGTGGATGGGGCTGGATACTTCTGAGTAGGGTAGTTTGGACATGGGTGTTGATTCAAAGGAGCTCGTGGGTAAAAAGTAATCACTCACAAGAAAACACAGGTACTTGCATCAACAAAAAAATTGGCATCGATAGTAGGTAAGACCGACGTCAGTCAGGAGGACCGACGTCGATAACAAGAGACACTGACATCGGTAGGTTGGTAGTCAGGACAGGTGCATGGAATAGACGTCGGTTGGATGCAGACTATGTGGTGACCGAGGTCGGTCACTGTAACAGATTTTGGGTGGACAACAAGCTATCAAGGAGTCTCAAATGCCCATATGGAGGACTGAAGGTGGTAAGTAAGCCTCAAATTTGTTGTTCCTCTTCTTTATACTAGTTGCTGACTGCAGAGCAGGAAGGATCCAGGAAACAATGGGAGCATGGCAGGTATATGACACAGAACCAAGCAGAGACTTGGTAGGGTTGCCAGCAAGTTGGAAAGCACAGAGACAAATGGATACCTTAGTTGAAGAATAGAGAGAACGGACATGTGAGACGGAAGACCAAGTCATATGGTCTTGCGGAGCTGTAGGACAGTGGTACAGGTTTGATAGGTGGAGGATGAAGCATGGCTTTAGTCAATGTCAGGGTAACTACTATGGTTTGTCTTACCAGGTGGATGATGAGTCACGACATCATTCTGTTACTGTATGTGGATGGTATGCTAGCTAGCAGGATTGTACATATAGGGTTTTGCTGAGCTAAGGGTAAGATTAGTTCAGTGGCATGTCATGAAGAGTTTGGAGCAGCAAAATTCTTTGGCATGGGAGACATGGCAATCACAGGTTGATTTTGTCTCTAGTGGGAGCTGATGTGAATCAGGTGTTGGTGAGGTTTAAGATGCAGAGCTGAAGCACACTAAGGGCTGGACAGTTTAGTGTCTGAAATCACATGAGGTGTGGTATAGACCTGAGTTTACCCAAGCAGTGGGTGTTGTCAGAGAGTTAGGAGCCAATTCAGAGAAGTGAGTTCTCAAGTATTTGAGAGGGACCAACAACAGGGATTCGTGCTACGCAGGGTCAGAACTTCACTACATGGGTTCGTAGGTTCAGATGTGGCATGGTACTCGGATGATAGGAGGTGCACCACAGGTTGTGTGGTGGGTTGTCTTCAGGATTCATCTTGAAGAGGGATACAAGCTAGGAAATAGATTAGATGGGGTACATGTATAGGTATAGTGTAGCTATTTATCTCCAAGTGGGAGATTGTTAGGTTGTGGAGCTAAAAGCTTCACTAATGCAAATAGAGGAGGAGGTTGCAGAAGGGTTGCAGAGCGTCACAGATGCTGGCGTCAGTCAGGCCAACTGACGTCGGTAGGATTAGACCAAAAGACAATCGACATCGGTCAGAAGTCGGCTGGCGTCGGCACCCCTAGGCAGATAGGGACCGATGTCGATCATCTGTGTGGTTTGATTGTGAGTATATTATGGGCAGTTAGCTAACGAACCATGTGTTTGCATGTTGAGAGCCAATTTTAGACTGAGAGTTGCGGATCTAATTATTGTAATTAGGTGTCTAATTATTGTTTGCATGAGATCTATTTAAGAGACTCATTGGTTGTATTGTAAACGTGTGCTAGAGAGTAAGAGAGCAATAATATAAGCTCCTTCTATGTGTGAGGTGAGCATGGTGTGTTCCTCCTAGTGCTACAGTACCAAGTGTGGGTGTTGGATTGGAGAATCAACAGGGTTCTTAATGTATGTATGATCTTGGTCATCAGGTGAGCATGGCTACGATAGGAGATCTACATGGGTAAGTAAGATCATTGATCTATAGGTGTATGTGTGTGTAAGGTCAAGGTTCACAGGTGTGCAGAACCAAATTGATTTGCAGGCGTGCAAGATCAGATAGGACAGCAACACAATAGGGAGCAGAATCAGGCAGGATCTACTTGGAGTACAGGTGTGTACTCAGAGCAAAGAGGAAGGCAAGGTAGTTCCTTCCATAAGTAAGGTCTGTTGGGTTACAAGTTGTTGCAGTTCAGGGGAGATCTACTTGAAGTATGTTTGTTTACTTTTGGAGTGCGTGGAGCACTTGTGGAGTGCATGGAGCACTGGAGAACTGGCAGTAGTGGATACTGGCTAGCTGGAGGTGAACACCAACTCTGTGTTTGAGTTGGGTGTTGGGACCTAAGAGAGAGAGCTTTGAGGAGAGAATTACTGTTCACTTGAGGTGTGGGAAGCCTCTGAAGAGGTGGTGGAGAAGAAGTGGCATCTTCTTTATTGTATTCTTTTTTGTATGAGTATTAATACAAGTTGTGTATTGTCTCTCATATCATGTGTTATTTCTGAATTCTAGTTACTTGTTGATTCTGGTTATTTCCACATATTAAGTTGCTTAGTAATCAATTGTGTGCTTCCAGTTTATTCATCCCAATAGTATGTGATATATGGATCTAAAATTACTACAAATTTAGTGGGCACAAATGAGTAAAAGTCAATATAGTACATAGATGGTCCAGTGGGCATAAGGAAGCAAGGATAACTAAGGCTAACATAATCTAGGCCCTTACCACAAAGATTTGGGTACCATGTGACCAATAGAAAGTGAAAAGATTTATCCAAATTATGATGGTTCAAAATGTGCATTAACTTATGTTAACAATTTGGTAAGATGCTTACCCAAATAAAAGGAGCATCTGCTCTTCTTGGTATATATGTTAAAAAGTACTATTACACAGTGGGTGACCCATAAAAATTCATTAATTAATTAGGCTACTCTCAAATAGGTAATTTTCACCTAATTTGAGTGAAAAATATTAAGTGGGGATTACCTAGTTATGGTGGAGATTTGTCACCAAAAAAATGATTATGGGTTTGCAAAGAAGTTTGGACAAGAAGTTCACATTCAAATTTTGGGTCCATGATTTTAATGGTACCTTATAAAATTAGGCATCATTATGGTATATCATCAACAAAATTAGATGAAAGATAACTGAGTGTAGAATATTAAAGGAGGATTTCATCCAAACATTCTCATTTTCCTCTCCCTATATTTATCTCTTTAAGCCATTGCAAAGGATTCATAGGGCCACTAAGAAGGATGATATCATCAATGAAGATCATGATAAAAATTCAAAATGAGAAGGGTCTTGTGATACCCCATTTATTTTGGGATAGAGGAAAATAAAGTTGAAACTCTATCTAAGTAGAGGATAAGGTATGGTTTGAGTGTAATTTCCAGTTTAAGTTCAATAAAGAGAAATTCATCCAAAAAGTTCAAGAAAAGAAACCTGTTGATGATTTAGATCACATGAATGTGAAGACTTCCATTAGAGAATAAAAGGTCATAGATGTCTGGAGTGATAATAATTATTACTATAATGAACCTGTAAAAACCAAGAAGGTCTATATAGGTACTAAAGAAGAGCTCACAGTCACAACCATTAGAGATTACTAAATAGATGAAGAATCAATATAGGTAGTTGAACTATTGGGCAAGTTTCAAAATATATTTCCTTACAAATACAAGGAAATGAAGGGATGCACTATTCCTTAGAAAATATGAAAATAAATATGTTTAGGGGTTTGAAATGGATGAAGAAGAGACATTATAGGATTAACCCTAACCTTTGTACCAAGATAAAACAAGATATCAATAATATACTTGTTATAGGAGTCATTCATGTGGTTGATGAGTTATAATGGGTGAGCCTAATGGTCATCATATTGAAGAAGTATGGGCTCATATAGATATGTATTTACTTTTAATTATTGAATTTTTTTCATGTCAATGATCCATTTCCTATCTCGTTTATCAAGGAAATCTTGGAAGGAGTTGATGACTGTGAAATCTACACATTCACTGAAGGATTATGTGGGTATTATCAGATCCAAATAACATATGCAGACTAGATAAAAACTACCTTTTCATCTAAATGTGGGTCATTCACCTATAATGTAGTTACAATTGGGATAAGTAACGTGTCAAGGTCTCTTCATGCATCATGGTAGTGACCTTAAAATAATTCATCCATAAGTTTCTATAAATATATCTTGATGATTGAATCATTTATGGGATCATGAAGGATCACTCAAAAGAACATAAGGATAATGTTTAAGTGGCGTCACCAACTCAAAATATATCTTAACCTAAAGAAGTGTGTTTTCACCACATCTTTTGGCACATTATTGGGTCATGCCATATGTAAATAATGGATTCTTATTGATATTGAAAAGATTGCAATCATTTTACAACTTGAAATGCCAAACACTCAAAGGGATGTGCACACATTATTTAGTCACACATGATATTAATATAAGTTGAACTAGAATTATGTGATGATTTTTGGGCCATTAGATGAACTCTTATGAAATAATGGACCATTCATTTGGACAAAGAAACAAGAATTTTTTTTTGACACATTGAAGGATAAGTTGGAAAGTGAACAAATTTTAAAATTTACTGACTAGAAGACACCATTTCATGTTAATATGGATACAATCAGATCAAACATTGGTGTTTTCCTTTCACATTCAAGAGATTATACCATATGAACATGAAATGAGAGGAGAGCACTAGTCAAGTGAAACTATATAACCTCAAGTGAGAGGCATTGTCAATGGTCTACACATTCTAGAAACACTTGTTCACCACTTTATTTATGATCTTCATGAATCATAATTAATTGAAGTATCTCATCAATAAGATAGTGTTTCATGGGAGAATTTGTAGATGGATAGTCTTTTTTTTATAAATTTCACAATTTTAAGGTTATCAAGCCTATAAAATAAAACTATGGGTTGGA
Source organism: Torreya grandis (assembly GCA_037957365.1). Taxonomy (NCBI): domain Eukaryota; kingdom Viridiplantae; phylum Streptophyta; class Pinopsida; order Cupressales; family Taxaceae; genus Torreya; species Torreya grandis. Next base: position 86,155 of record JARHVA010002177.1, on the reverse strand, counting down.
CACTTATCATGGTTAAACACCAAATAAGACAAAAAATATAGAATATGGGATGCCATATGTGTATATTTATAGGATCCAATGGGTATCTAATGACTTGGCTAACATTTCAACCTTTCTCACATCAAAGTCTAAGTGATTGGAAGACCAGGGATAAGAAATAACTAGTGGTTTGTGTAACACCATATCAATTCATTAGAGGTGAGTTATAGAAACTTTGGGTGTGATGAGGTATTTCAATGATGTGTCATGTAATGTGAATGCAAAGATGTCATGAGGACCACAAGGGAATTGAATTCAATCAGTTTGTGGGTGAGGCCACATCACATAATGTTTTGTTTTTGGGTTCTGGTGGCCAACAATATATAAGGATTCTACATTTTTTATGCATAAATGTGACATTTTTAATGTCCCTTTTTTCCTTATGAAGTCATTTTTAGAATAAATTACAACATTCACCAATGCATTAGGAAGCCAAAGAAAGGAAATAAATTCCATTAGTTCCTATCACTACACAAAAACTATTTAAGAAGTTGGATTTCAAATTCATTAGAACTGTTTCTCACACTATGTGAAGTAATGATACACAATAAATTATAAAAACAATGGATTATCTCATTAGGTGGGTATACACAATCCTGACTGAGTACTAAAATATATCCACAACTATTTGTTTTTAATGGGAAAACATCATAAAAAGATATGGATGTCCATTTGTTATCATTAATGATTGGGGTAGTCATTTTTAACTGAGATGGTGTGCAAATTGTTAACTAAATTCATGGTGATACACCGTAAAATTTCTCCCTACCATCCACAAGAAAATGAGACAGTGGAATCCTTTAAGAAAATTTTGGGCACCACTTTGAATAAGATTTATGATGTAGGGTGTAAATATTGGGATAACTAGGTTTTATAAATACTTGGGGCATATAAAACAACTTATAAATGGTTCAATAAGTCCACTCCTTTTCAACTTGTATATTTTAAAGATACATTTTTTAATTATAATTCATGGTGCCTCCTTGTGTATAACACACACTAGGTAATTGGATGACAAAAAATCACTAGACATGTAGATTAAGGAGCTACTAAAGTTATATGAAAAGTGTATCTTACCCAACTAGAGTAAAGAGATAGATAAATAATTATAGAAAGTATGTCATCACAAGCACATCAATGATACAATGTACAAAAGAATGCACATATTGTCCTCTATGACTCAAAGTGCATGAAGCACCATGATAAGATACACATTCAATAGATGGGACCTTATATCATTAATGATGTACCAGAAATAGGTGCATACAAATTATGCATCGTAGATGGATAAATGCTACCAAGGAATTTAAATTGGAGTATGTTTAAGCCTTTTCATTTTTTAATCATTGATGGACTACCAAAAATAAGGCATATGATAGATTGTAACATAAATATTTACTATTTATTAGTTTATTTCCATAGTTTTTTATGCCAATAGGATAGACATTCCATAAATCCATTTAGGCAAGTCAAGTGAGGAACACTTTTAGATTATTATGTCATATGTCTAAGTATTTATGGAAGGGAATTGTCATGAAAATGTTGTATTCAATTTCCTTTATTGATGATAAGAACCATTTTTTTCACATTAGGTTTAGTAAATATTATATGTCTAAATAAATAAAATTTATGATTGTTACATGATGATTTAATTATGAGTTGGCATATATTTTTTGAAACATATATGTTACATAAATTCACACAACACAATCATAAGATAATTAAGGCATGGGTTGCATAGACAAAAAAAAGCATGAAAAAAACTATTTGATCCTCGGTGAGAGTGAAAATGATTTTTTCAAAGTTAAGAGGAAAAATTATGGCATTAGAGGACCATGCACATAATTAGTGTGAGGCGAAATGGAAATAATGGCATACACTGTCTAGAGATGTTGGTGGTCACACACACATAAATAACCAAGTACCTAAATACAAGAGGTCTGTAGGGTATACAGGTGCACATGGATGGAGAAATTTAGTCATAAAGAATGAAAAGAGGAAAATAAAAAGGTCGTGCCAAAATAAATTAGGATATTTTTGACATTACTAGGCCAAAAAATGTGTGTACAAATTGTCAAGAACTAAGTGGTAGATGGTAGAGAAGGGATTGAAAAGTGATCATTGTTAGGGAAAATTACATCAACACGTGGGTATAAATTGACACTTGGTATTATAAATTATCATTTGTGCAAAAAAAATTGAAGAGAAAAAGTGAGGAGGAGAGAAGAGTGGAAAATGACTAGTGCATGCCAAAATTCATGAAAAATTATAGTTTTTTCATGTATTTGGAGCAAAAAATTGATATAAAAGGAGGATCATGGGCAAGTAAATTTAGATTAGAAGGGATTGAATTCAACCGAATTAGAGAAGAAATCCAATTTAAATATTTTTATTTTCCATTAGAGGTCACTTAAGCTTGAATCTAAAGGTAAAATTAGAGTATATAGGGGAATTAACTAGGTATGGACTATATCATACACTAGGTTGATCAAAATGATGCCAAAATGCAAGTTAGTGGCCATAACAATAAAAAATGGCAAATAATTGAAGGTTTTTTTAATAAAAATGAGTCTACACATCCAAAATATAGGAAGAGGTGGAAGAATAATAAAAAATCAAGAATCTAAGCCACATAAAAATTCCACCCATGGAGATACCTGGCATACAATTCCCCAAATCTTGAATGCAAGATAAAATTGGTGCTCAAAGGTTGTAAAGTTTTACATAAATGAATTCAACCACCATAAGGTGAAGAATGAATAATATTTGATAAAATACTACCCTATTGAGGGGACAAAGGTAGGCACAAATGGATTGGTGGTCTCAAATGCCAAATTTAAGCCAACATTATAGGCTAATGGGGTAGCCCAAAATTTGAAATTACCATATGTCAAGAAATAATAAATACTGGTTAAGTTACTTCTATCGTGGCTTCATGGGAATTAATTTTACTTCGATAGGTACATAATAAATATTTCTCCCATGTGTATACAAAGGTGATAGGACTTCCAAACACCAAGTGGATATAAAATGTGCACTGGTAGGCACGATAAAGGTTGATGAAATCACCAAGCTATTTTAATATAAGGATAAATTTACATTTTCCATAAAAATTTGGAGAACCATATCACAAGTGTAGTGATTCACCTAATTAACACAAAGCTATGTTATACGTGGTGATGAGACTATATCAATACTTATATATGGTGCATTAGATGGGTCTATACAAATATCAACTCTATACTACAAAATTAATTAGTGAAGATTTAATAAAAAGTTCATGGTTTGCTCATGAATAAGGAATAATATTTATTTATTCTTATTCTACTTGTACTTTAATAAATTGGTATCTTGGATGGATATGGGTAGTAAATTTGTCTTACCTAGCTGAAAATACATCCCCAAAACAAATATTTAGATATCGTACCTACCTAGACACCATGAAAAAGAGTTAAAAATTTAAGATATAGAGGTGATGTGATAACTTGGATGCTAAAATTGGAGATGAGTGGTACATTCCAAAAGGAATGTTTGAAGTTTATGGGGTGTATGGTGACTTTACAATGACAAAAAATAATTATCTTATGAAGATAAGATTAGACAATGGAAATATGTCTAGATGGTATAGATTTCCCTTTGGATTCTCAAAAAATTATGTAGAAAGTGCATTGGATAGGGAAATTAATGAAATATACACATGATTAATGTTGAGAAGATGGATGAAGACATCTTGCTACTTAAGGTTATGTACAAATATCCTGTGAAGATGTTAGTTGATGATGAGAACATAATAATAAACCCTCTTCTTATAGAAAAATTAGAAAGTAAGTTGAAAGTCAAATAACCTATGTGTTGATACTATTTAGTTATAAATAAACACGTTAGCTACACAAATACTCAAATCAAAGAAGCCGATAGAAATGGGGAAAAATATCAACTTCACATAAGATGATGAGTATTTCAAAGAGTGCCTTATCACAAAAAATGAATAAAATGTAGACATGCCCACTTTCCTTGGAAGAGGGGCCACATTAAGTAAAAATAAGTGGAGTTGGTGAGGAACAAGGTGGATACACCATCAATGAGGGTATCTCAATGATTTAGAGTACACCAAATAAATTTATCAAGGTTTAAATTATTTCCTAGATTAGGACCAAGGGGAATAAAATATGTAAGTGAAAAAATTGGATTAAACACCAAACCCTACCACAAGGTCACCCACAAGCAACCAACCCCTCCAAAAAAGTCACCATCTAAAAATAAAATAAGCCTAAAGAATACTTCAGGGCCAAAGGATGAATCCAAAGTAGTATTTTTAGGGGAGTTGTTGGGAAAAAAAACTAAAAATTAAGATACTATGCAAGACCCCATCTCCAAAACAAATCTTTAATATGTAGTCAAGGCAGAGTAAAGAATAAGGGCCTGATGATCTACTTGATAAAAGTGCATGAGTGGGACCCCAAGGAGCTCACAATGATGTAGAATTTGATGTTGAAGTACGTACTCATAAAGGAGGCTAATAATGTTGAGGTAGGTATAAAAAGCATGGAATTAGGGAAAACAAATGGAAATGTGGGTGATAGCTAAAGGGGGTGTAGTGATAATAAAGATAATAAGGTGCATAATTAGGATTATCTTGAAATCACCATCAATGTCCCTTAAATGTTGAAGTTGAAAATAAATGAACCCTTAGAGGGAGATAAAGAGGAGGATTTGAGTGGGGAAGATGATGAAAATACATGATATAAGGTATAAAAAATGTGTTGGATGAATAATTGTTCATGTGGAACATCTTTTGAGAGGATATTGCATCATAGAAAAGAAGAAATCAACTATCATTTATTTTTGATACACACTTAGATAAACCACCTTTTGAGATGCCATTAGGATGTATATATTCATAAGTGACCTACATGTCAAAAAAAGGAATAACTTGTGTATGTAAACCCACTCCCTTTAACTAAATAATAATCAAGGTGTGTATTGACTAGGATGATAGTCAAGGTTTCTTGGCAAAATATTGTCAATTATGTTAGTGTATAGAATCAAAATAAAAGTGTGAAGGAAGTTGACTAGAAGTAAGCAGTGGTATAAATAAATATTTCCCTCTTGGAGATTAAATTAGATAATATATATAAAAATATGGTGTTATAATATGGGTGGTTGTTAGGTGGAATTCATACCATAGACAGATCCCATTAACAAATTGTACTAATGGTGGGAAGTTACTCCACAAAGAGAAAAAATCAAGCATTGAAGAGTTAGAACAGCAAGATCATGAAAAGGAAAAAATAGATCTTGATGAGTAGATAGGAGATTTTGAGAAATTATTTATCTCACTCTATTAAAATGAAATTTTAGCTGAACAAGTTTTCTAGAAGTTTGTAAAATGAAAAGGTGATCAACAAGCACCTGCATGAAGAAGAAACCAAGAGAAAAGATCTCAAGGAAAAAGTGTTTCAAACAAATGACATAGCTGAGAGGGATAAAATATTCAAGAAATTTGATGATTTAAAAGAACAAATAAAATAAAAGTGCAAAGAGTTTTTAAAGGTTTTCAAGAGCTTAAAATGAAAAGTTATTAATGAAGAAATCACTACAAGCTTATGAGGGTTTTCTGTAGAACTACAAAAGGTGAAGGAAAGGGTGATATAAAATAATAACCAAAATTTTGAGTTTAATTATTTTATAGGTGAATTTATAGTTATTTTAGATAGTTAAATTTAATCATTAAGTGTTTGAAAATGTTTACTCTTGACATCCTTACCTTATTTGCTATATTCTCCATTCTATTAACTTAAAATCTCCATGAGAGCCTTAACTATTCTAATTACTATCTTGAAATCATTTAAAACATCACCTATTCATCCCTATTGTACTTATATATTCTTTTTATCTAAGTTCCAATAATATCCATCCTTTTAGGATAATACCACACTAGGTCAAATAGGGCTGCAACCTAGCCTTGTCCACTACTACAGTTTTGTCCCCCACACTCTAATGGTAACTTTAAAATATAAGATGTTTCTTATTGGAATTATTACACTTTTATTAGGGTAATTTAATGGAAAAATTACAAATACTCCTCTATATAAACACATCAAGGTCATTCAATACACACCTTGCAATCACTTGGCAATTCTACTACACATTGAGAAAAAGGGCACTAATATTTCTAACTCTAGTTTTGATTTATTCTAATAGTCATTATCCAAGTTTTAAGTTATTTTATTTAAAGTCAAGGGAATTAATTGTCAAGCATCCAAGTCCATTTATTATTTTTATCCATATAGAAAATATCAAGATTCACACACTCACTATAGGATGGAAACTACATTTACCTAAGGGCCTTTTAGGATATGTAGGAAACACTTAGATTATGAGGGGTTTTTTAAGGATAGTTTAGATATTCCCATTACCAAATTCCATCCTTTATATTTTATCTTTATTTGTTCTATGTGAAATAACTAGGGTTTTTTTATTATGGGTCCTTCATGTGTTAAATCAGCTCCCACAGCTAATCGGTCAACCATCTCTGGCAATCACATGCAATCAAGTCAAAAAATTAAATTTTAAATTCAACCTCGACACAAAAATAGTCAATAGACAAGGATACACTGCACCCCTATCCAACCTAGTGTGAGCTTGTCCTAGTACAACATAGAATTCTATTTTCAGATGCAACATAGTTCATAGATCTTTCCAACCAGTTTTACACTAGATATCTACCTACACAATCAATATAAATCATATTCAAGCTAGGCTTGCACATTTAATTATTTATTAATATTTATAACTCATTTTAATTTTTATATTTTACTATTACATTTAATTTTTATATATTTTATAATCTAAACTAATATTTCAATAATTTAGTGGTTTATAGCATTTCATTTTTAAATCAAAATAACCCTTAAAACATTTTGAAGAACCAATAATGTTTTTTAGAGCACTACTTGTTATTTATTTAATTTTTGTCCTAAGATTTCATAGATTTTTTTGTAAAATCTTGACATTAAAAAAATAACCTTTAACCTTGGATATAAATCCAACACTCGAGTCAATCTTCTTCGACCTTAGATTTAATCTGACTTTGAAGATATTTCTTATCACCTTGGATAATATCTGACACAAAATCATTTATTTTGACCTTAGGTTGAAATTTATTGATCTCGATACAAAAAATGTATTTACTTTTATTTTCTCTATATTTTCTATTTGCTTGTTACTTTTTTTAGCAACTATGTTCTAACATTTGTAAAACTACACAGAGAGTTATTATTTTTGGTTAAGCGGTGACCTTTTTTACCTACATCATAAATACTTAGGCTATAGACAATTATATACATGGAATTTAGTTTCCCCATACCTCAAAGTATATTAAAAATGCCTAAGGTCCCTTGTTTATACCATAATAATAATATTTATCGATTGATTTGTGGTGAACTTGAGAGGAGCATATTTCCTAAGGAAGTAATTCTCACTATACCCTTAGAAATAAGATTATGGGCTACATGCATGATTTATCTATTAGAGGTACAATCACTGAGGGGGGGGGGTGAATCAATGAGATCATATAACCTTAAATTCAATTCCAATTCCTTCAAACTCTTAATCATTCAATGCATACATTCATGAGGCATACATAATTCATAGGGATGAACAAGAAAGACAATGCAAGATCAAACACATAACACATGTCGTACATGGGAAAATCTCTTGGGGAATAAAACCTACTAATACCTACAATTGGAATACTATCCTATAATAACAAGATCCAATTTAGACCACCTAAAAATGATCAAGAAACTATAATACCTATTTAGTGAGACTATACTCCCACAAGGTGTTGTCACAAATGTCTAGTTCAGCTACAACAACAAAAAGACCTTTTAGAAAGTTTCATGTTACAAGGAAGCTATAACCACCTTAGATTTTGAGCTACCATAATAACACCTATGAAAACATCCACCTTTGCACTAATGTCTTCAACACCTGATGATGGAACTCTGATTATCAATCTCTCAATATATCCAAAGCCACATTTTGGATCACACAACATTCCCTATTGGTCAAAGTACATTACATACTTGAACTAATACACAAAGATTAATTAGAACACATTACATATCCCAAATAACCCCACTTTTCAACTATACACACTCAATGCATCCTTCATTATAACAACTCTATCATAGCTTGGTGATTGATCTGATCTACCTCTCAGATCAACCACCAAGCTCACACAGTCTTCACCTTACCTTCAATCACATTCAAACAACAAGAGCACTATTATACCAACATACTTATGACAAATAATTCATATAAATAGTTCTCAAATTGATCTACTCATCAACTCATCCATAGGGCACTGTACCCCTTCACTCCATAATTCATACACATAAGCCTCTCTCAAATAGCCTCTTGAGCATACTCACCCATTCTGCCTCTTTTAGGCTTATTAGGCCCAATGACCTATGTGATCATATTGAAAACCTTGCTCAGACAATAATGTATGATCCTCTTCATTCTTTGCTAGTATTCACTGACCTGCACCTTTTCTTTCAAAGGTTCTTCCCTTCACTTATCTCTACACTCACACTCCATCATTCAAGTCATACAAGTCTAGAAACCATCACATTTGGTTTCACTACATATAGATCATTCATGATTAACAACATCTTGGTTAGCCATTAGGCATGCCTTAGCCCTTAAGGCATCTCTCACTTGAATACATAGCTCAAAATAATCTTCATAAGTTTGTCATAGCATCTATGGGTCACCCTTAAGGAATTACACCTTTTAATAAGGCCCTTATAGCCCTTATAGGTCTCATGTGAACCCATTCACTCTTTTATCACTCCCTTGAGTAAAAAAAGAACACATGACCAATTTCAAATACACGAGTCCACTCCTTATTTCCCCTTTGCTATCCTCAAATGATCACAATCAACTTAGCTCACCTTTACATATGCCCAAATAACTCAAACATAGACCTTATACATAGGAACACCATTAATGAATACACATTCAACTTCTTAAGCATTATTCATACTTAAGATAGATTTATCACACCTCTAAAATCCACATAGAGCATTCTCATGGAGTCTACAACATGTTCCAATATCTAATTAATAATGAGACATCTAAACAACATCACTACAAGCTTGAATATCCTTCTCAAGTCACTTTTAAAATAAACATGAACATAGTCAAGTTTGGAGCTCAATATATTTGTATGTACACACTTCTAGATCTTTAAATCCCTATTTATAGATGTATCTTGGATTCCTCTACCACTTTACTTTTTAATGCATGAGAAAATTAGTCTTCTATTAAAAGATATATCCCAAAGACCAGACACTAGTATTTCCCTTAGAAAATTCAAATATTCAAAAGGCAACGGTCATAGTTAAACCTCAAACACAATACTTGCATCTCATGTCCTCTCAGCTCAAATCAAATACACTTTGTCGATCTTATTTAATCTTTAACACATAGGTGATAATGTTAAAATGTTAAACCTATATAACTTTGACCTCATCTCATGCAATATTGAAATTTTGACTTAACACACTCTGTCGATCTTTGTGGATCAATCAGGTCTTTAATCATCAATGCTCACCATTCAATCAAACTATATGAATGGCCACTCATCATTAGATCATTATCTTATACCTTTTCTCAGTCATTAAACATCATGCACCTATCCTCATCTCACTATTTTCTTACTTCTTGGAGAAATGTGCATCATTGATCTTGCTTGAGATTTAACACTTTCAAAAATGACTAAGTATGGGCACCCTTTCAATATGCCTGAGTAACCATTTTTACACCTTAATAACTTCTTTTGTGCTTACTCACATGATCTCAAATTTAGACTAGATGATCTCCACACATAGGAGAATACAACCATATAATAAATAGCTCTTAAAACCTTTGCATGAGTGAGATATATCAACATTAAAATGCCTTATCAAAAACTTATGTCACAAAGCCAACTATGGCAAAATATGTATGGAAGACCAACTTTTCACTTGCATAACTTTTATCATGCTTCAGTGCATGATCTCAAATTTAGTGTAAATCATATATGATCAAAACTAAACAAACCTATATGATTATTTTCTCTTGAAACATTCACATATGTAAGATATAACATCATCAAAATACTCACTCAGTTCTTTTTTGCCTTATGCAAATTTGGCTATGGAAAAACACAATCAAACTGCCTGGGAACCCAACTTTGCATATGCATATCTTTTGACATACTACATTGCATGATCTAAAATTACGCACAAATAAACTATGTCCAAAACTAAATAAACCCATATAATCAACTTCTCCTAAAACATCCACATGTGTGAGATATTCTATCATCAAATTGCTTACTCGACTCTTTCTAGTCACATTGTAAATTTGGCTAAGTATGGAAAATAATGAATTCTGACTGAGAAGCCAAATTTTCACCCTCATATCTTTAACCATGATTCGATGCATGACTTAAGATCTAGTTTATAATAACTAGGGACTAATGTGATCACAACCATATGACCCACTCCCCTTGACTCCTTTCCATGTGGTAATGGTAACATCATTAAAATGCCTACTCAGATTTTGTGCCACTAGACCCAAAGTGTCTAGATGAGAACAATGATGAACTGGGTCAGTTCTACTCATACACATAAGCATTCAATTTTTTTTTGACTTATAATAGGACCCATTACACATGATTAAATCACCATAATCAACCTTGATACTTTCTATCCATGTCAATACTGAAGATCAACCAACCATACATAAAGCACACTAGAACAAACACATTACACACTTTGTCATTATCACATAGACTATCAAGGGTCTTCATCTACTCAGCAAGACACCTCCATGACACCACCATGACTTCATCATGACAAATATCTAATAATTTCCCCCTTTGTCATTGATGTTAACAACCATCATATACAATAATATACAACTCACCTTCTCTTTCTTCAAGCACTCCCACAACATGAACTTTCTCCCCCTTTGACATACTGAAAAAGTGGACACAAATTGATCTTGAGTACCTAAGAATACTATCAAATAGGAAATTACCATCTCATAAAGATGATACAAACTCGCCCTTACCTTGAGCCTACTTTAGCTTGCCTTAACAACATCCTCTTGATTCATGCCAACACTCTCTTCAACCAAGCACTGCAACCAATGAAGAAAAAATACACAAAAACACATAAAATATGATGGAACTCACTAAGAAAAATTTGAGAGGGACTCCCCAAAAGATATTTAAGAAATTTCACCTTTTGAGCAGCTTCAGATCTCCACACACCATGAAGAACCACTATGCAAGCTTACTAGCCTTCTTTCTCAAGACACTTCCATGACCACCAACACTGCATCTGCTCTATAAAAAATAAGAAACATGCATTGAAACAACCTAAGTACATAACTTTAGATACTCATACCTTGTGATTTTGGATAAACTAAGCAAAAAACACTCTTCTTCAAGCTAGGCCTGTCTAGCCTCCTTATAGCCCTACCTAAAACTTGTAGAGCCCATAATTTTTAGTAGACACATATTTAGGACATAAATATACATATCTAGAACACTTTCATATTCTCTCTCAATCACACCAATTTGCATCACCATGCTCATCTTCTACAATATACTTCCTTCATAAACCTACTAGCTAATTAGCCCTCCATATTGACAAAAAGTTAAATAACTTGAGAACCACCAACATTTAATTCTATGTGAAGATTTATTTTAGCACCCATTTGGCCCATTAAACATATTAAGAATCTTTATAACTCAATTCACAATGGAAACTACATTTCTAGCAAAGCTCAAAACCCTAGAATCTCAAAAAAAATAGGGTCAACATACCTCCTTCTGGTCAACACACACCTTTGAAACTTTTTCACTCTTGGAGACACCCATCACACACTTCTAGATAAAAATTTGAACTTCCAAATTTTAGGCTTGATTACCCTTAAGCCAAAATTGAGAAAACTGAGAGGACTCAAAAATCTTCAATTTGCCTGTAACATATCATCATACCACAAAACACCCAAAGCACATCAAAAATAAATGTACAAACATTTTTTAGCACCAAACACTTCTTGACAGTGCATCAAAATTATTAAGCTGCCTAGAACCACCCATTATAACCCTCTACTATAGCTCTTACATAGATCTCTAGAGTAAACACATGAACTTGCTGCTCTCCCTTAACCAAAGACCTTATCTGATTGATATTATAATATTGAGCACACAAACTTGATTTCCACACCTTCTTTCTTAGATTCAACTACTCAATCCTCTCATACTAGTACCTGACCAATTACAAATCTCCCCCTAACTTCATGCTTCATCAGGAACATGACATCTTCAACAAGTCTTCAAATACTATCCAATCATAGTCAATAATCATATAGAAACACATCATATTTAGAACACTGTGAACTTCAATGGCATACGTAACTATTCAATCAAGCCTTTAATAGGCTTAACTAGGTTTAGAGAAAAATCTAAAAGAAGGGCCTTCAACTTATAGGCTCACTTGACATCTACCATAAACTGATATGCAGATAGATATATGAAACTCACATTTATACCAGAGCATCCAAACCATGATCAACAATCCAACTCTTTCTCAAGATAGGACCACTAAGATTCTTCACAAGATTCTTTTCTCCAACAAAAGATATATAAAATAATGCATAAACATACCTTATTTCCATACCATCTCATCAAAAAATATCTAACAACCTCTAAGCTTCCTCTGATTGACACATGTCTCCTTGAAGCCTAAATAGAAACACCCCCTTGACATAGTGAGACTAAAATTCCCAAAACTCAAGAGACTCCCATATCTCTATATCTTTCTTTGGCTTGCAGTCTTACTTGACTTTAACTAAATCCTTGACTTCATTCTTTTCTTCAAATTTTCCAATAAATGTTGTTAATAGAAACTCTTGACTCTCCTTCATCTCTAATCCTTTTTCAACCTTGGAAAACAATCCATCAAGACTCTTAGACTCAATAGGGATAGTCTTCTACAACCATCTTACCTACTTGATCCTTCAACTTATCTTGATTTGTAACATAGCTTTCTAGAGCAAATTTCTTATCAACCTTATGACTAGAAGAATTGGCAATGATTACCTTTGGTTTTCATACCTGAGTTTGTACTTTCTCAAACCTTCTAGGAGATTTATATCCTTTGACATACCTTGAAGACCTTTTAACACTATTTGGATAGAATCTAGCAATATGTCCACTCTTATGACAACTAAAACAAATAACATTTTTCATACCTTTTGATAGATTTGAACTGTGATCAATCTCTTGCCAAAAAATCCTTCTATCATAACTCCATGAATGTCCATACTTGACTAACTTGATTCTATATTCCTTATCTCTATGCCCATATTTATTACATGTATAACAATGACCATGAAATAAACTAGCATACCTTGAAGCACTTGGTTGTCTAATAGACCTTCTTTCATTGCTCTTAATTTGATTTGACTTATTTTGATCTTCTTCAAGCTTGATTATCTTGACGAAAAATTGCTCATACTCATCCTTCTTTGAATCTAGCTTGGTTTCTAATTGAATTCACTCATCCTCTTTAGCTCTTATACTTGAAATTATAGCCATTAACTGACCTCTAAGAACTTGGATAGTCTCCTTATCACTCTTAACTTGTTTAGCCATGTCATCTTTTATTATACATGCTTGTTCCATCAAAGTTCCCTCAAGAGAACTGACTTGTGCTTCAAGACCTTTGATCAAATTTATCAAATTATGATTTTTATTCTTTTATTCCTTTAGTTCACCAAGTGCACTCATGAGCTTAGCTTCTAGATCAACTTATTCTTCCTTTCTATCATCTTCTCTATTATTATGGTAAGCTTCTTTATCAAACATGATGTCCTTTTGTTTTGAACACAAACTTGTATTGACACCTACTAGTTGAACCTTGAGATCATTGACAACATTATCATCCTTTTTGGAATCTTTCTTCAAAGTACATATTTTTTCTTCAAGTGCCTTGATCATATCCTTATACTATTGATTTTATTTCTTTAACTACTTAGCCATCTTTGTACCTACTTAGGATCACCTTCAAGTTTTTAGGCTTCCTCCAAAGTACCCACTCTAATACCAATTATTAGAAGTACAATCACTAAGAGGGGGGTGAATTAGTGAGCCTAGCTAATCTCAAATTTAATTCAAATTCCTTCAAACTATTAATCATTCAATGCATACATTCATGAGGCATATATCATTCATAGCAATGAATAAAAAAGATAATGCAAGATAAAACACATAACACATATCATACATGGGAAACCCTCTTGGGGAATAAAACCCACTGTAACCTATGATTAAACTACTATCTTATAATAAAAATATCTAATTTATACCATATACAAATGATCAAGGAACTACAATCCCTATTTAGTGAGACTATAATCCCATAAGGTGATGTCATCCCTATCTAGATAAGCTATAACAACAATTAGACCTATTAGCAAGTTTCATCTTGTAAGGAGGCTATAACTACCTTAGATGCTAAGCTACCACAACACCTATGAACATATCCACCTTTACACTGATGTCTTAAACACCTAATGATGGAACTCTGATTCTCAATCTCTTAATGTATCCAAATCCACCTTTTGGATCACACAACACTCCCTATTGGCTAAAGTACATTACATATTTAAACCAATACATAAAGATTAATTAGAACACATTACATATCCTAACAAACCCCAATCTTCAACTTTTCACACTCAATGCATCATTCACTATAATAAATCTATCCTAACTTCAACAACATGACCATATGGCCATACACAATCCATACACTGCTATGCCTCTAAGATTAACCACCAAGCTCACACAGTCTTCACCTTGCCTTCACTCAAATTCAAACAATAAGATCACTATTTTTCCAAAAAAATTATGACCAACAGATCATACAAATAGTCCTCAAATTGATCTACTCATCAACTCATCCATATGTCACTATATCCCTCCTTTTCTCCATAATTCACACACACAAGCCTCTCTCAAACAACCTATTGAGCATACTCACCCATTCTGTCTCTTCTAGGTTTATTAGGTCTAATGACCTATGTGATCATCTTTAGTACCTTATTCAAACAAGCTTGTTTGATCATCTTCACTCTTTACTAGTCCTCACTGACCTATACCTTCTCTTTCAAATATTTTTCCCTTCACTTGGCTCCACACTCGCACTCCATCATTCAAGTCTTACAAGTCTAGAAACCATTACATTTAGTTTCACTATATATAGAGCATTCATGATTAGCAACATCTTGGTCAGACATTAGGCATGCCTTATCCCTTAAGGAATCTCTCACATGAGGACACAACTCAAAACAATCTTCATAGGTTGGCATCTCTCACATGAAGACACAACTCAAAACAATCTTCATAGGTTGGCTATATCATCTATGTGTCACCCTTAATGAACTACACCTTTTAATAAAGCCCTTATAGCCCTTATAGGTCTCATGTGAACCCATTCATTCCTTTAACACTCCCTCAAGAAAAACAAGAACATAATACCAATTTTAAATACATGGGTCCACTCCTTATGTTTCCTTCAAAATCTTCAAATGATCGCAATCAACTTAGATCACATCTACATATGCTCAAAGAAATCAAATAGAGACCTTATACATAAGAACACCATTAATGAATACACAATTAACTTATTAAGCATTATTCATACTTAAGATAGATTGATCAAACCTCTAAAATCAACATAGATCATCCTCATGGAGTATACAACATGTTCCAATAGCTAATTCATAATGAGAAATCAAAACAATATCAATACAATCTTGAATATCCTTCTCAGGTTACTTGCAAAATAATCAAAAACACACAATCAACTTTGGAGCTCAATATCTTTGTATGTACACAATTATAGATCTTCAAATCCATATTGTCATATGTGCCTTACATTCCTCTACCACCTTTTTTAACTGCATAAGCAAATTCATCTTCTATCAAAAGATATGGACCAAAGACTAGACATTGGTATTTCTATTAGCAAATTCAAATATTCAAAAGGCAATGGTTCTTAGTTAAACCTCAAACATAATAATTTCATCTCATGTCCTCTTAGATCAAATAAAATAAGCTCCATCAATCTTGTTTGGCATTTAACACATAGGTAATAATGTTTAAATGTTAAACCTCTATCACTTTGACCTCGTCTCATGTAATCTTGAAATGTCAACTTAATTACACTTCATCGATCTCTATGGATTAATTAGGTCTTTAATCATCAATGCTCACCATTTGACCAAATTATACAAATGATTATTGCCATTAGATCATTATCCTATACCTTTGATCAGTTGTTAAAGATCATTCACCTATCCTCATCTCATTGCTTCCTGATTTCTTAGAGTAACATGTACTATTGATCTTTCTTGAGCTTTAACACTTTAAAAAATGACCAAGTATGGTGACCCTTTCAATATGCTTGAGTAGCCATTTTTTCACGTCAATAACTTCTTTAGTGCTTACTCACATGATCTCAAATTTGGACAAGATGATCTCCACACAGTATAATCTAACCATATAACAAACAACTCCTGAAACCTTTGCATGAACAAGATATATCACCATTAAAATCCCTTCTCAAAAACTTCTGTCATAGAACCAACTATGCCAAAATATGTTTGGAAGACCAACTTTGCTCCTGCATAACTTTTGCTATGCTTTAGTGCATGATAAAAAATTTAGAAAAAATCATTTATGCTCAAAACTAAACAAACCCATATGATCAATTTCTATTGACACATTCACATGTGAAAGATATAACATCATCAAAATTCTCACTCAGCTCTTTCTTGCCTTATGCAAATTTGGCTATGAGAAAACATAATCAAACTACTAGGGAGCCCAACTTTGCATATGCATATATTTTGATGCATTACATTGCATGATCTAAAATTAAGTGCAAATATACTAGGTCCAAAAATGAACAAAACCATATGATCAACTTATTCTGAAATGTGCACACGTGTGAGATATTCCATCATCAAACTACTTACTTGGCCCTTTCTGGCCACATTACAAATTTGGCTAAGTATGGGAAAATAATGAATTTTGATCGGGAAGCCAAATTTTCACCCTCATATCTTTAACTACACTTTTATGCATGACTTGAGATCTAGTACATAACAACTAGGGACTAATGTGAACACAACCATATTACCCACTCTCCTTGACTCATTCCCACATGGCAATGGTGATGTCATCAAAATGCCTACTCAGATTTTCTACCACTGGACCTAAAGTGTCTAGATGAGAACAATGATGAACTGGGTGAATTCCACTCATGCACACAAGCATTCAAAGCATTATTGACTTCTGATAGGACCCCTTGCACATGCTCAAATCACCATACTCAACCTTGATCCTTTCTAGTGATGTCAATACTAAAGATCAACCAACCATACATAAAGCACACTAGAATAAGTATATTGTATACTTCATCATTGTCATATATACTATCAAGACTATTCATCCAATCAATATGACACCTCCATGACACCACCATCACATCATCATCATGATAACTCTCCAGCATTATCCTTTATAGTCAATGATCTAAAATATTGGACTAACACTAATCTATAAATAAACAAGTATAAATAAGAGCCCATACAATCATTCAAATCCTTACGTAGTTCACCTTTTATACCTTAATTTTTTATTTTCATAATCAATATCCCATTTATACATGAAATATCACTTGATAACATTAAGTGTTTTATTTATTTCATTTAATGTATTCAACATCATTATATATATCATAAATAGTCAAAGTAAATATGATAATGATGTTAAACCTCTAGATAAGTTATTCTTTACTCATGATATGCCTTTTAATTATGATGATGAATGGAAAATTAATAATAATAAAAACTTATAGAGGATACATATATGGATAATTATGATTTTGATGATATAATGATGAATAATAAATTTAATTTTGATGAAACTTGGGAACACGAGTCCATAAAAGTGAATCACCATTAGATTCTTCTTTGGTTTCACTTATAGATTCATATTTAGAGTCCCCTCTAGATTCCTCTTTAGATTCATTCTTAGAGTCACCTTTAGATTCCTATTTAAAGTCACCTCTAGATTTATTTTTAGACCCTTATTAGGTCACAATTTTAAATTCCTCTTTGGTTTTATCCTTATAGTCTTCTTTGGTTTCACCTCTAAATTCCTCTTTGGATTCATCTTTAGCCTTGACTATAGATTTACCTTTAAATTATACTTGGGATCCTCTTTTACCTTCTTCCTTAACTAATAATCTAAAGAAAAAAGAGCATTCTAATAATGATTATCTACTCTTTATTAAACTTCCACCTACCATACAAAAAGAATAGCCTTATACTTGCACACACAACTTCTCTTTCCACCTTGCTAATGCACTTTATCATATTTACAATTATAAAATAAATACACATAAAATATGTATAAACGAGGATTGTTTTGTTCACAAAAACATTTCTACTTCTCTTTCCCTTGAAGTATAAATGAATATCAATGTAAGATGATAAATTTAGGCAATGGGATTTGATTATGTAAACTATATCAAAAATGCCCTAATCTACAATATACCATTAAAATCGAGAACCATTAGATCAAAATCCATAAAATAAACATCTAAAGAAACATTCTAACCTAAATCTAAGTGTTCCCAATCAAGATGCAAAATAAATAAAGATTAATTAACTGTGGATTATGGATTACTTACCAAAGACTCATATTTTTAGCATGATGCTTGCTTGATTAAGATGACATGGATTTATGGACTCAATGATATTATGAAGACTTAGAGAGCTTATGAGAATGTTGAGTAGTTTGGCATGGAGGTTTTATGGATTCATTTATTGGTTTGGCCATAGAGGAGTGGCTTGTTTAAATAGAGGAGACAAGAAGGATTAAAAAGAAATTAAAAATTCCTTGGAAGCCTCTAGAATAGAGGCTTTTAGAGAGGAAGGGATAAGTTAGAGAGGATTATAGAATTAGAAAATTATAAAATCCATTAGCGGGGATAAGATATCTTAGTGTGTGGTTAGATAGGTTATTAGATAGGTGATTATGGACTAGGGATGTAGGAGAGCTTAGGAATAGGATAGGGTAGGTGGGATTGGAATTTTAAATTCCAATATAATAGACAAGTGAGATTAGCTAGTGGATGAGACATGATTAGAAGAATTAATAGGTTGGTGGGGATAATATAAGGTTAGTGGATGAATAATAATGAAGGGGGATGTTAGATAAATGACTAAAAGGGGTGATATTAGGATGAAATTAAAAGAGATAAATGTGATAAGCATAATTAGTTGTTAGGAAATGTTAGTCCTCACATTAATTTGTGAATATTGTAATATGAATAATTACAAAAGTAATAATTCATTATTAGATATATTTGGTTATAATATATATTTTTGTTTTGATATCATTTTAAGTTACAACAATATTACATATATATGTTGGTTATTATTTACTTATGAGAGATTATAGGTTTATGTGTATTCATAGGGATATAAGAGAGATTTGTGGTGATATGGTTCACCCTTTTTATAGGAAAGACAATCCTATAAATTTGTAATTCTTGAATGAATATGTAATAAGGAAATGTTTTATGGTGTGAGAATATTATAATATATTGTGTGTTTTTAAATTAATGCTTTATTATTTTTGTGTTTAGTTTATGAAGATATGACCCAGAGTCATTATCTAGTATCATATAAGGATAATGAGAGGATTATGCAAACATGATTTTTGATGTGAGAAAGGGGAAGCCTCAGTTTTTCTTCAATACCCCATCTCACAAAAATTCCTCTACTTTCAGTTTGTGAGTATTTTAGTTTTTGTTTATTTTTGTTTTGTATAACGAAAATTAGAGTTTGAGAGGAGATTGAATCTTCACCCAAAGGTGTTTGAATAGAAATAATATTATTCAATATAAACACATTTCATTGGTTATATTACTATTTTGAAAATAGAAAAGGGTGCATAAAGGATAAGTGTGTCAATAAAATCTAAAAGGAGGACAACACCCTCTATCCTATGTAGTCTCTTCCTAAAGGCAAGTGAATTCAGATCTACATTTTAATCATTTGCTAATCGGTGTGTTTCCATGAATTTTACTAGATAGGCAATAAAACCTATGCATTAAAATCTAAGGTTTTATCCATTTGGTCCATTCGTCTATCCAACCTATGGATCTAAGACATATATGTCTCAACTAAATATTGAATAACTCTTTATTTCATAAGGGCATTGACTATATTCATAGATTAGAAGTATAAGGATGTAGCTCAGGAAAAAATGTTGGCATATAAGTTTAAAGATTCTATGTAATATAATAAAAGAGGACATGATCTAAGTGTTTCATGTGTAGTTGTATACCTAATCAACACCAAAAGAGACATCTTTCAACATCCCAAGGAGATGTCTTTCAGCATCCAAGATTGATAGTCCACATTTTTTATTTAATGTGGTAAGACCCAGTCAAATATACATGTGTATCTTGCAGATAATACATACACCAATGTTATTTTTAACTATCTCCATGTACCCATCTTCTACGTAAGTATGATAAAGTTTCACATAATTCTACTACCCACCATCTTCTTATACTTGACATATATATCTTGTTTATGTTTTAGATATTAGGTCAATTTTTTATATTAAAGTATGTTATTTTCTATCCACGTGCATCATGTAATTTCTTGTCATTCTCAAAAACATTGAACCACATATTGAATTTGGTTCTAATCGAATCATTTCAATGAGTCTTCTATTTTTGATATTAAAATTGTTAAGTTGTATAGTTTATTTTGTTTAGTCTTTTATTATAGGTGTTTTTTTAATGTGGAAGTTTTCCAGTCATGTTTTAAATAAAGTCTTAATATTGTGTGAGTATTATAAAATTTGTCAAGTCTATGAGTCATTTAAAAAAAAATTATATCAAAAGAATCATATTTTATAATTGAGTTGTCAAAAGTTAAAAATTCAAAATATTTGAGTCAGGTCCAATATATCATTTTAATATGCCAAAAGAGTAATTTTACATCAAAATAGTAAAAAATCTCACCCTATGTAAAGAATGAAATTTTGAGAGAACCTGATGTCCTAAAAATGTATTGTCAAAATTATTGGGGGAGGGAGTTTCTTCTTTTGAGCCTAAAAGCCAAATGTGTTGAGTAAGAAACAGACCTATTGGAGGTTGGAGGACACTAAAGGATGGAGGCTTTCTATGCCTCTCATTATCCACTAATGAAGGGGCTCTCTTAATATAGTGGTGTATATATTTTTTATTTTCATCACTTGTGTGAGAAATAACAGGTGTATCTACTATTTTCCCAAGCTAGATTAGGGAGTAAAAATATCTTGGAATGTGGAAATAATTTTATAGGATGGTAGCTAACTATAAAAATCCTTTGACTGCAAATATCATCTAATTGCCATACTTATATATGAAGATGATTGGCTAGTAAAATGTCTGTTACATTTACATGGAGTATATGTGGGATGCATTATTCACATAATAGTGGTCATGTGTAGCAAGATCCAAATAAAAAGATTCAGATAATAGTATGTATACCTAAAAGCAAGCATTGGCATATGATTTTATTTGAGATAGTTCTTGGAGATATAGGATTGAAAGTTGAACAGATGGTTCTTTCTTGTAAGTTACTACACTATATAGGTTGATAGGCTCCATCAGTGAATGGTTGATGGTAGATGGTTCTTATTCAGAGTCCCACATTAATTTGATTGATGTGTTCTCGATAATGAATGGTTGATGAGAAGTTGATGTGTTTCTTCTCTATTTTCATTGTCTTGTGAAACACAAATTATCATATAAGGCCTAAAGGGGGGAATGTTAGGAAATGTTAGTCTTCACATTAATTCATGAATATTGTAATGTGAATAATTATGAAAGTAATAATTCATTGTTAGATATGTTTGGTTAGAATATATTTGTTTGTTGTAATATTTTTCTAAGTTACAATAATTTTACGTATATAGGTTAGTTGTTATTTACCTGTGAGATATTATAGGTTTATGAGTATTCACAGGGATATAAGGATAGATTTATGGTGATATGGTTTACTCTCTTTATAGGAAAGACATTCTTATAAATTTGTAATGCTCAAATGAGTATGTAACAAGGAAATATTTTATGGTATGAGAATATCATAATATATCATGTGTTTTTAAATTAATTTCTGTGTTCAACTTCATTATTTTTGTGTTTAGTTTATGAAGATCTAAACTATACTCATTATTAGTGTCAACTAATAGTAATATTAGTGATGATAAATGAAGTGAGGAAATTTATATATATACATTTTCCCCCTTTTTGAAATGGCATTATGAGTAGATGAAGTGGAAGGAGTAATGGTATTCCAAAGAAGAAAGACACAAGATAGATGAATGTTATTAGATGATGTTAGTGGACATATGATACCACCTTGAGGGGACATGTAGAGAAGAATGAGGCTGATGGCCACTCAAAAAAGGAAATAAGGGGTGGGATGTGATGAATAAACAAGGGGATGAGATACTAGATGTGATATAGATGATGAATAAAATGAATTTAACTTGAGCATTGAGCTACAAAGTGATGATTCCCTTAGTAAAAACATATGTACAGGGAGTGGAAACAACTATGTCATGGTTGTTGACACATCTTAAGGGGGAATCAACTATAACATGATGATGATAAGATAAAAGGATGTAAGCTTTCAACATATCCCAAACAAGCACACATGCAAGGGAGATTCATAAGCTAGGATAAGATAATGATTTGATGAGATTGATGATTAGTGTAGCTCAGATCTAAATTTGAGAAATTTGATGAGATTGATGATTAGTGTAGCTTAGATCTAAAGTTGAGGAGAAAAGATATGATCAAGTGAACAAAATATGAAGGGGAAGAATTAGACTGTAATACAATTGAATTAATGAGCCACAATGTGATTAACAATGATGATGCCCCTAATAAGGATGCATGCAAGGGTATGAGAGATGATAATAAATTTATGGTTTTGATTATACCCCAATCGAGGGGGGAATATATAAAATTTAAATGATTAATTGACTAATAAGTGATAATGGATGTCTAATGGAATAAAATATGGATGTTGTGATTTTTTAGGTGCAATAGATAAGTATCAAAGATTAAAAAATATATTAGGAAGATGCTGATAGGGATGGTGATCGATTAATAGACTGACTAATTAATGATTGATATTATAGATCAAGGATTTAACTAATGTAAGACTTGAAGATGATGAATTATAAGAGATATATGATGATGAATGGTGGGGAAAGAAGAAAGAGTGGCTGAGTTGACCTTATGCACACTATGTGACTGAGTACTACCTACATAATCTAAAAAGACTTCAGGACAATGTAGTTCATACTAGATGATAGATGACAAGATAAACTAGAAGAGGATGATGATGATGGATTATTAGACATGTTTTTTTTGGATAGAGGATGTGACACATATGTTAGACACAAATATGATGGGATTAAGATGATTGGATGATTAGGAGAAATGATAAATCCATCATTGTTTTAATAAGACTCATCATAGTCTAATCAATGTGATGTAAATATAGCACTATGTAGTATTACTCATGATATAAGTATGACCAAGAGGGAATTGTGCCAAATTGCATACAAAGGGTCAAATAAAAAACTTTGCATCTTCAAGGGCACCTAGAAGCTTTGTTGTAACTTTTAGTGTCATCATAACATCATTATTTATTGACTAATAGACAAAAAGATACATTGCACAAGACTAAAAATAAAAATAGAAAAATAGATGAAACATAAGACAATCAAATCCAAATTCACAACATCATGACCAACTTCATCCTATTCATCACTTGATCAATCATCCTATCAACTCTCATCAGGATAATTTGACAAGACATAATGACACTGCATGTAGATACTTGTGTGTGTTACTTGTATGCTCTATGTTGTTTGACTTGTTTGCATACTTTTTATCATATATATATATATATATATATATATATATATATATATATATATATATATATATATATATATATATGATAAAAAATATGCAAACAAGTCAAACAACATAGAGCATACAAGTAACACACACAAGTATCTACATGCAGTGTCATTATGTCTTGTCAAATTATCATGATGAGAGTTGATAGGATGATTGATCAAGTGATGAATAGGATGAAGTTGGTCATGATGTTGTGAATTTGGATCAAGGTTAGATATTTGGGTAATGTTATGGACTTGGAGTAGACTAGGGACTAGAATAAGGACTTGGATGATAGGACCACTAGTAGACAAGACAAGATGATAATATTATAAGATGGATAGGATATAAGATAGGATAGGATGAGAATATTACAAGAGGACTAGGGCCTTAGATAAGTTAACTACGATATTTAGGATGTATGACAAGATAAGACAACTTAGATGTTTTTGTATTTTATGGATTTTATGATTTTTAAGGTTTTTAACATATGTATGTACACTATATAAAGAGGGTTACTAAAAAAGGGAATAACAAGCCTAGAAAATAGGATAAATATGGATGGAATGACAACAAGATGAAGGAAATGTAGAAGAGAGGATGAGGACCAAGGAAGAATGGACTATGGATTGATAATGACCACATTATGAAGGAACCATATATCTAATTGCCTGAGTGTCCATTAGAAGATATGTCAAGATGATTCTAAAACATTTCCCTAGACATATTATTATTCCTTATGAAGCTCAGGACTAAAATAGAGGATGGACCTTAATAAGATGTAAAACATGATGGAATATGATGGGTAGACATTGCAATATGGACTGAGGGATAATATAGACAAGGATTGGATTAAAAAGGGATATTATGTGGATAAAATGGATTTACCCCCAAGTGTTGAGGCATATTATAAATAATAGATTATTTTACCATCATTTCAAACACAGGTTTTGATCATGGTATTTTCCCAAGGCACCAGAAGATTATTTTCACCATTAGATGAATGCTTTTTTTGAATTTTTGACTTTTTTGATTTTTTAATGGCATCTCAATTTATTAAAGGTGGGAGAGATGCATAATGAATTTTTTTTATGATATTTAACCAACATACGTTCTACACATGTGTGATGTTAGGACCATGTTGTCATCACTAGATGTATTAATATCCTTGTGACCTTCATTGATTCTCAATTGAGACCCTTCTAGATATCTAGGCTAGGTATCTTCATCACCCCTATGATAGACAATACTACTTTGGAAGGTGATGTGAGGTATATATTGGATTATATTTTGATGTTGATGGATGGTAGGACTTAATTGGATGGTAGGATCATGATAGGGAGGTGTGGGTGATGGGGAGGTGGGACTAGGAGTTTCACACATCGTTGGATATGTTGGACATTGTATATTTGACTAGTGCCATATGAAAAAAGACTTTAATAGATACAAGACACTTTGACTTTGTAATTCTTCTTTGATATAATTATTTAGAGGATTATTGGCCATTTTGACATTATTCTCAACATTATTTTGATTTGTTGATTGGATTTGACTTTGATTACCCCTTGGTGCCTGATTTTGGGCTTCACCAGAGGAGATTGATATATGGTGATTATTTTAAATTTGATGGTCTCTTAGTAACTATAAATGGGCTTCACTAGGGGAAGACACTTTTAGATGAGGCTGATGATTTAAATTTTCTTGATTTCTTGGATCAAAGGTGATTTGATCATTATGTATGACTTTTTGACTATGGTCTTAGACCTCTATATTTGTGGCACATATTACATTACTCAAGGAAGGGTCCAATGATGTAAGATCATGTTCATACCTATGGAAGGAGGTGATTAAATGATTATTAAGGGAAATAAAAGGATATATGATGGCTTAAGGTAGTAAATATGATATGATAATATTAATGAGTGGTGGTGGGTAAGCATGGTCTTCATAGGGGTTCCTAGGAGACACAATTTTGACATCGAAGAAAATCTCCTCAATGTTAACAAAAAGGTCACTAACACTAGTTATAAGACATGTATCTAAAATGGGATCAAATGCACTCTGACTATTTTTGATAGATAAGTCTTGTAATAACTCTATTATGACTTCATCATCTTGATTGGGATCAAGATATATGCCTAGTGATTTATTATCATCTAAATTGGAGGTATCTTCAATAAAACAAGCATAGTCATCATATACTTTAATGTTTATGAAGGATGATGTTTCTGATGAGGAATCTAATTTAGATACTAGTGTTGAACATGATCTTAATTCATATAACACTTGTATTGACTCTAATGTACATACTATGAGACTATTAGTAGAGGATTCATTGTCCACAAGTGACCTCTCAATGTGGGGTCTTTGATATGATTATGGGGGAAAGGAAGATGATAAAGGGATAATGGATTCGAGAAATATAGGACTGTGGAAGGAAGCATTGGAAACAAACACATCTTATATGAAGGATTTATCAAAGATCAGGGTACCATGGAAGATGGAAGTGGTGTTTTAACCTTGGCTTGGAAAGGGAGTACTTGATCATGATTGGGAATGGTATTTTGGCATTCCTCTTCATGTTCATCTAGGGATGTAGACTCATCTAATTTATCCTTGATTTCTATGTCACCATGGTCAATGAGGTCTTAGACATAGTTTTGGAAATTATGACACTAATTAATGGTATACCCCAAAACTTAGTGATATACATAGTATTGGTTAGCTTTATACCAAGAGGGCTTAGGCTGGTAGGATTAAGATGTCATATGGGTGGATAGACCATCATGTTGATGGAAACAAGTTATTATAAAAGGAATTCTAAGGATATAGGAAGAAGAGTATAGGGTTTCTCTTCATTTATTGACTTAGATGTGGAAGCATTAAACTTTAGATCAGATGGTTATGACTAGGTGGTTGGACTAGTAGTAGATATAGTGGCTAGCCAAGATAGGATTCCCTTTGCTAGTAGATGATGGGTTAGATGATTGGCTATGATTGGTGGATGGAAAATTTGAATGGGATTGGGTCGTACTAAGATGAGATTGGGTGTAGATTGGAGGTAATTTTAGGTGGATGGGGTTGAAGTTTGTAGGACATGGAATGTTTATCTCAAGGAGATGAGAAAGGAGCATATCCCTATTGGCCATGAGGCATTACTCAATCAGGGTATTAACCAAATTTGTTTTAGATGTCATGGATTAGGATGGGGGAAAGTAAGGATGATATGGTTTTCAACCCCAATCTATAGGTGCAGGTGATTGAATGGAAATATTTAGGGATGAATATGGGATGTGTGGAAAAAATTTGGATAAAGGCTCTCTTTAGTTCAATCTCAAGTTTGAGTCAATGATATGAGATATTGGATGGGATAAGACAATAATTAAGTTGGCCCACTTAAGACATGATCTAAAATTTGATGATTTTAAATTAGATTCAATTAGGCTAGCTATGACAAGCTTTAAGGTTTGATGATGATGGGCCAACCTAGCCCAAAATATTGATTTTGACTAGGGATTGATTGGATCAAGACTAGCTCAAGACTAAGGTGATTGACTCAAATAAGATGAGATGATTAGATTGATATATGAAGAAGATTGTGATGATATGTATTACTCAAAATCTATTAGACACAATAAGCTAATGATGAGGACCTTGATATGACAATAATGTTTTGCCAATGTAGATGAGGACCAAAGTATGACTACAAACTCAATGAGTTGTCCAGTATAGATAAGGGGACAAGTTGGGTTGTACTAAGATTAGGATTAAGTTGATAAGATGGTGAATAAGTTGAATAGGTAAGAAAAGATCAAGATAAATTATTGATTTATGGATAAGGGGGACTTAATCAAAGTTAGACTATGATAAGGATAGGGGTATGACCAATGATTGATGGATGAGAATAGTATAAGATGTGACTAAGATGAGACATAGGATAAGATGCAAGATAGGACAATGTTTAAAAGGATGTATAAATAAAATATGTATAAGAGGATGACATGATAGATATGATAAGGATATATAAGATGACACATGAAATAGACCTAGATAAGTATGTATATGCTTGGGTAAAAGGCCGACTCAAATAAAAAATAACATTGGTCTAACACGACACTCACCAAGTCAAAAAAGCCATAAAATTATCATTAGTAAACTGATTTGGGTATGTAACTTGATGAGTACACTATCTAAAAGCTTCATGGGTGAGGTTGTAGACTAGTGACCCATTATGGAATCTCCTAAACCCTTTCAACCTCAATTTCACATGATAGTCACTTGGGAACTAATACTGACTCTAAAAACAAGTCACCTATTATGGCCAATGGTCCTATGCTAGGTTACATAGGCTCTCTAGGGGTATCCCTGATATATATAAGGTATAGTGGGGCCCAAGTCTATATAAGGTGTTATTTAATTCTTGGTTTAGAGAATTAAATCTTCCCCTTCACAAAAGACCTGTATGGGATCAACTACTTAGCCTAATGACTATTGTCCTTGATATTTGTACTTCACCAAAACATAATGTAGATTAGTGTGTAGTGGTGAAATCCATTATCACTATCCGCCTAGGAGTATGGAAATTGCATGGGAATCACTTCCACATAATTTTTCCACTTAAAAAAGAAAAATGGGAGGTTTATTAGTAGTTTTTGATTGCCCAAGACTCACCGCTAGGACACAGGGAGGAGTACATACACCACTATAGCCCTTGAGTGATACACAAGCAAAAAAAAAATTTATTAATTAATTTAATTAAGTGTGGTACACACACACACACACACACACACACACACACACACACACACACAATAAAATGTTTGAAATGCTGAAATATTTTTGATAAATGACCTATAAACTAAGTAATTAGTAGTTTCAATTGGCAATCTTGAGGGTCAACCTGAAAGACAATATGTTAGACAAAAATATGACCTACAAGATAAGATTTTAGCAAGCCAAAATTTTGACTAGATTCACCCTTATAAGAAATAAAAGGTTAGTCTGATAAGCCTTAATAAAAGCATTGAAAAAAAATTTAATTTTGCACTATAACTTGTTTTAGATGAGGGGACTTGATGTGGGGGTATGGGGGCGGTATCCCCTAGTGGGGTCAAGGGGCAGCACCCATTATGGGGTTAAGAAGTAGCACCCCTTTTAGGGTTTGGGGGTAGTTCCCCAGGTATGCTCCCATTTTTGGCACTAGATAGGGTCGAGGGGTAGCGATTATGATGCTAAATGTAATTTAGGACTTGCTAAACCCTTGAAATGACTCAAAATTCATTGAAAGTGATCCTAAAAAATGCACTCAATAAATACAATTTCAAGAAAAAAATGAATACAAAATTATAACTACATAAGGAAAAATCACTTATACATAGTCATAAAGGATTAGAATTTCAAAACCAACTCTAGAGAATGCAATATTGATTTTGATAGTCAAAACTACAATTGTGTGATTGGTGGTTTTATAGATGATTAGTTGCTAGTGACCATGTGGTTAAGGTGAAACTAATTATGGTTAGTGCAATACTAAAATTAGAGGGATTAATACCACATGTCTCAGGTGCAAAAATACATTTGGGATTCAAAATTACAATTATTGAGAGGTGTTTTTGTAAAAATACCAAAAAATACCAAAAAAAGTCAAACAATTAGTAGTTAAGGTTGATGGTTAGTCAAAACCACATCTAGGGTCTACAAAAATGCCTTTGCAAAATTACAAGTTGTAGAGAAATGTCATGCTTCACTTAAAACATGAGATTTTTGAAAATTTAATCCATAATCCACTTCAATGTGACCTACAACCTTAAACAAACACACTCAAAACACAAAATATCAGCCTGAGAGGAGGGCTCTGTAGGGTGAAAATTTGAGAAAATGAGATTTGATTATGCAAACTATAGAAAAAATGACCAAATCTACAATCTAACATTAAAATCAAGAACCATTAGATCAAATTACATAAAATAAACATCTAAATCAACATTATAACCTAAATTTAAGTGTTCCCAATCAAGATGCAAAATAAAGAAAGATTGATTGACTATGAATCGCTTATCAAAGATTCAGATTTTTAGCATGATGTTTGCTTGATTAAGATGACATAGATTCATGGACTCAATGATATTATGAAGACTTAGAGAGATTATGATAATGTTTATTAGTTTGGAATGGAGGTTTTATGGATTCATCTATTGGTTTGGACATGGAGGTGTGGCTTATTTAAACAGATGAGAGGGGAGGATGAAAAAAGAATTAAAAATTCTTTGGAAGCCCCTATAATAGAGGCTTCTAGAGAGCACTGAATAAGATAGAGAGGATTCTATAATTTAAGAATTATAGAAACCATTAGGGGTCATAATCTAGATTAGTGTGTGCTTAGATAGGTGATCAGGGACTAGGAATGTAGGAGAGCCTAGGAATAGGCTAGGGTAGGTGGGATTAGAATTTAAAATTCCCATATAATAGAAAAGTGGGATTAGTTAGTGGATAAGATATGATTAAAAGAATTAATAGGTTGATGGGGATAATGTAAGGTTAGTGTATGAATAATAATGAAGGGGAATGTTAGATAAATGAATAGAAGGGGTGATATTAGGATGAAATTAGAAGAGGTAAATGAGATAAGTGGAATTGGTGTTGACTAATAGTAATATTAGTGATGATAAATGAAGCGAGAAAATTTAGATGTATACAATCAACAATAGTGATGTTACCTACCCTCCTATAAAAAAAATGGATATTTATCCTACATGTCATAGTTCTTTCCCCTTGTCAACTAATGAAGAATAAATTCCTTCATCTTCCCTTAGCACATCACAAGCTAAAATTGAAAGAAATTAAATCAATTGTAACACATCTTGTGATGAGGCCTCTATTTCACACTCATGCTTATCTTCACATGATGTTACTCTTAAGCCACACTGTCATAATATTATCACAAAGATACAAAATGATAAAAATGTATCTCTTGCTAGTGATACTCCTTTTTTATGTTGTCAATCACCAAGAACCATCATATATATATAAAGAGACTCTTAACCCAAAATAAGATCTTATCCTTCCACCTTCTTCTCCTATTAGAAATAGTGTTTCAATGGCTAAAATTAAAAATATAATTCAACCCTTAAATGAACTTCTTAAGCACCTTAACATGCCTTCTTGAGAAGTCATATCCTTAATGCATGATGTAGAATATTTGTGAGATAAATTACACCACTTATCCTTAGAGATTAAATCATATCATGCTTGAATTAAATCCAATGCAGTCTATAGTAATTATATTTCCTACAATATTTTATATGCACATCTCCCCTAGCTTCCAATTGCTTTCAGTTTATACATTTGATGAAGTGGAGATCCTTTGGTTAAAATGGTAGTTGAATGTTATTACAATTATTTCCTAAGAGTTTAGTAGGGTATGCACTTGCTCAGTTTCATTCCCTCCCTAGTGGATTCATAAGCACCTATATATAGTTAGAGGAAGTCTTCTTGATACAATATATTAAAAATAAGGGACCTAGAGTCACATATGAGAGGTTACCTTATTTACATCAAGGTGAATCCAAACAAGTTTATAATTATATTTTAAGATATTAGACCTATATACATCAATTAATTTATCAATCAACTAATTTGGAAGTCCAATATATTTTTTGTCAGGGTCTTATTTTTCCATTAAAAATGAAACTAATCTATCATACTTGTGATTCATTTTTAGCATTTAAAAGAAGAATTGGGTCTTGTTCAAGTGTTAAACAACATGGATGGAGACATTGAGTTACTTAATGAAAATTCTCATAACAAATTCCCATCATCTTATGATCATACACATTCCAAATAAAGTGAAATAACTCAATTACAAATTACTGTCTATAAATGTACACACTAACGAACTACTTAAAAAAAAGGCACATATTGATGTTAATAATCTAACGCATAAGGTTTAATCCACCTTCAAACATGTAAAAGTATTATATAAAGGAAAATAATGAACTCCTAAAAATACTAATCACAATATTTCACTTACATCACAGAAAGTGGAACCACTTAAATTTTCTTTCATTGATTGCCCACATGATATTTTAAATATATTACTTAACAAAAGGTTAATTAGAATACTCCCTAACTAATATCACCCTCTTCATTGCTTATAAAATATTAAGGGCCAAACATTTTGTAATTATCATGGCATTAATGGACTTTGTGCTAATGGTTTTTATGTGTTACAAAAAATCTGAAAGAACTAAAAAATAAATGAATTATCTCATTTAAAAAAATTGATAATAAGTTAATGAAGTCTTCATCTTTGTCTTCCAAATCTCCCAATGATAATCAAATATTTCTCAAAAATATCTAATACAAGATACTATAGTTTCAAAGAATTTTATTAATGGAAAACATCAAGCTAAAGACAACATTTATTATTTTCAAATTAACAATATAAGCAATGGAAAAACAAGAACACAAGAGGTTTCTAAGGTATAAAATTTACAAAACTGAAAAGTGTCAACTAATTTGCCTATAAAAATATGTATTCTTGAGTCAAAGTCATTACAAATTAATCATAGGGAAATACATATGCATAATGAAAACTATTACATGTACAAGCAATAAAATAAGAACTAATCATTCCACATTCATTTTCCCATCAAGTTAGAAATTTAATTAATTTTAATGCTCAAATTCCAAAAAAAGATGATATGAACTAGCTCTAAGTCTATCAATTAATACTAACATAACACAATTCAAGCATACACAAAAAATAAATTTTTAAATATATATTAAAATCCCAAATTTTGAGCATTCTTCTCTAGGCACTTATCCTCTTGATTTTTAAACAGATTCAAACAATCCAAAACACCAATCTCACAATGTTTTCAATGCAAATTATTTATGACAATTCACTTGCTTGCTATGACATATCTATCATGTTATGATTTTATTTACACTTACATGATCACATCTATATAATCCTAACACTCTTCATGATCAAACTTATGATCTTGCCCATTAGGAGCATGTACATTATTATCTTTATCATTTTTCATGCTACATTGCTACGACTCTTTTACACATATAATAGGGGAATAGTGCTTGATTTCCTTACTACCACACTATGATTTAGCACATTTTTGTAAATTGTTCTAATCCATCCCTTTTATTCTATTTTTGAAGTCTTGGTTCTTATTAATTTTCAAATATATAAAATTCAAATATGTTGAAAAATACAAAAAAAATCACAATATTTTCAAAAATTCTAAATTAGGACCTCAAAGCTTTTTCAAATGTTGTTAGTTCACTTATTTAAATATGCTATTTATCTCATGTTAAGTAGATATAATATTTTAGTTTTCAATAGACAATGCTTTCTAGAATGTATGCACATGTGATACAATGCATACTATTACACTGTTTTATGAACTCGAGCTTCCCTTTTTACTTTGTAACCTTACTAAGCTCGGGGAATCTCTTCATTATATATGAAAATTTCAAACATGTTATGTCTATCCACAACCTCTCTACCATGTTGAAATATATATAATAAAATTGTTTTGATAATCACTCATACTTTACATTGTGTTGCATGGATATGCTATTAGTTAACAATGAGATTGATACATATGGTTGATGTAAACTAGTTTCATTTGCTCTATTCTTCTTTTCAAAATTATTACATTACTACATGATAATATTGGACTTGCTTGATTATTTTTTGAGACCCTTGACATTGTGTGTGAAACATATACATGCTATTTCTTGTATGAAATCATCATGCCATTTGAGTGTGATCCTTGGCCTTATTTTTTTAATGACATTCACATGTACCTTGTATGTAGCCTTTATGGCCTTATGTGTGACATTTAATACAAATTACATGACATTGTGTGACATTACTTATATGTTCATTTATTTTTAATATAGTATCATGATTCCTGTCACACATTACTTATATTTTCTACTTTTGTGTCATGATACATATCATGCACATGATTATTATGTTCTCCAATGTCATATCTATCTAACACATGTTTTATATGAAATTAAATACTATGGTACAATACATTTCAACTATTCACATATTACTACATAATTATATCTTTCACATATCATATAATTATATTTTGAGCTTAGTGACTTGCAGTCTATGTCTCTCATCTCAAAAGGGGGGTATCATAATAGGCTTGTATTGAGAATTAAAATCCGTATGAGCAATAAATTTAGATTTGTGACACTATAGATTTTTTATAAATACAATATGGTTTAGAAATTTTAGATTATGGGGTATATGAAATATATGTGCATTCATTCTTATAGTTAAGTTACAGGCTTCAAACAGTTACAATTTCAATTGGAATTTTTAGTACATATATAAGGGGCATGATATTCATTCATTCATGTTTATGTTTTCACTTGGAAAATTTCAAATTTTAATTTTTTAAAGTTAAAATTTTTCAAAGGTATGAAAGTTTTAAATATAATCTAGATCTATTTACAACAGTGTAATGCATCTCATGTTGTAAGTGGGCCATGTTAGAGTCTAGTGACACTCAAAGTCTATGGTTTCACTTTAGTGAGCTATAGTTAATGGTTCCACCTCTTATCCTAATATGTTGAGTATAGTGAAACTCAATGCCTATGGTGACATACTAACAAGCCATATTTAGTAGTTCCACCCCTTCATTTATTTTACAGAGTACTCTAAACATTTAGATGAGAGGTGGAACATATTCCAATTCAAGGGGTACAATTGGTTTTAAAATTCAAACTTGATCACTCTCAATTCATCATAGTCCAACATTTCTCTAAGTACCTTAACAAGGGGGCACACACACATTTCCACTATACAGTTGTAGGGTAATTAAATTGTATACTCTTTCAAGTGTATTATTTCTTTTCTCTCTTTTAAATTTTAAGTTTTTGTTTTTCAATTCTAAAATATGAATGCTAACTACTTTTAGTGGCATTATTATAGGTTTTGCATTAAGGCACCTTACACAATTAATATTCACATCAAAATAAAAAATGAGTATACACACTTAGGTTTGTAGATCATTTACTCTAGTAATTTCAATTCATTACATCAATTGAATAAAGGGGGGGATGTAAACACTCAAATTTAATCAAGTTCTTACAAATATTTAATATTAACATCCTTACCTTGATTATTCACCACTTTATTAAATTATAATCTATATAAGAGCCTTCACTATTATTATTACTATCTTGAAATCATTGAAAACATCATTCACACATATATTTTCTACTTAAAAATTCCTATTAGCTAAGTTCCAATGGTCTCCAGCCTTTTGGGATAAGACCACACTAGGTTTGATAGGGTTGTAGCCCAACCTTGTCCACTAGTGTAACCATGTCCCCCACACTCCACTGATAAATTTTTAAATTTAAGATGTTTCATATTAGACCTCCCATACTTTTATAAATGTTATTTAATATAAATATTAAAAATATTCCTCTATATAAACACATCAAGGGCATACAATACACACCTAAAAATCACTTGGAAATTATACTACATAATGAGCAAAAGGGAATTAATATTTCCAATTCTAATAGTCACAGGCCAAGTTTTAATCTATTTTATTATAGGTCAACGACATCCATTATCAATAATACAAGTTAATATATTAGTTTCATCCATATATTAAATATCAAGATTCACACACTCATTTTAGGAGGGAGAACTACATTGGCCTGGGGTCCTTTTGGGCTATGTAGGTAAAGCTTTAATTACATGGGTTTTTAAAGGATAACTAGGCTATTATCCTTCCTGATTCCCATTTTTATTTAATATCTATTTGGTTTATGTGTTATAACTAGGTTTTTATATTACAAGTATTCCATACATTAAAATCAGCTCCCACAATCAATCAATCAACTATATCTAATAATTTTAGACTCTTAAGAAAAAAATAAATTACACCAATAACACAAACGTGTCCATAGTTAATATAAAAGGCCACAATGTTCCCTTGTCCAACCTAGTGAAAACCTATCCAAATACATCACATAATTATGTTTTTAGTTATGACATAGTTAACATATGTTTGTAGACACTAGAGATCTACTTGCATAATCATCATAAATGAGATACAAGATAGTTTTGGACATTTCATTTTTTATTACTATTTATAGCTCATTTAAAATTATATATTTTATTTTATTTTACATTTAGGTTATGTATATTCTATAATATAAATTAGTATTTAAATAGTTTAGTGGTTTCTATCATTTCATTTTTAAAATAAAATAACTATTAAATAGTAGAGCACTTGATATTTAGGTTGTAAGTGACACATGAAACCTTTTATAGGAAGAGTTAAAAAGAAACAAACCAAATATTTTTGATGTTTAATGAAAAATAGATAACTTGTTTGGGGATGGATAATAAATTTAGTGTAGGGTGATGATGGCCCCTAATTTTGGATAAGTATATAGATGTGCTCGTGGTTTTTTAACCATTATACTAGCACATAATAGGCAAAAATTATAATGTAATAACACAAATTAACTAGGAATAGGGTTTCAAATCCCAAATGATACTATCTATATAGTATTGCATCATTTGATAAAAAGATATATAAGGACACAACTTTGTGAAAATATTAGATAACCTAGGAGTACAGGAAGTAAAAGGTTGACCAACAAAAATCTCAGCACATAGTTTACATGAGATTAGTCTATATATTTTAAAACTCACCGTGATCATGAAGCAATGTGAGAGTCACAAAATGCAAGTCTAATAACATGACCCAAAGGAGAGCTAGCATGAAGACTTAGGAATCAAAATAGAATAATATCTATTTTTAAAAGTTGTTGGTTGTAACTACTTGAAAAATAAATATAAGATAACTAGAGTGAATATAGGATACTTGTTAGATAAGATATTTAAAGGCAAATGAATATGCTTGGTCATGTTTAAAAATGAATTGTATTATTTTAGTGGGGAATAACCTTAGAATGTAATTATGAGGTGGGAATTTTTACCTCCCACCTCATATCTCACTTTAGGGTTGATAAGTATGTAAATAGTTAAGTAATTTGATAATTGTTAAGTTGTGTGATGATAATGTTATTAAAAAGTCATTATGTACTTGAAATTTGTTGAATGTAACAATCTTAATGTGACATTAATGAATATATATTTCACTTAAGCTTTATGTTCTTGATATTCAGTAGTAAAGTTTAGTTTTGTTAATGAAACATGTACATATAATTTCTATACAAGATTTGAATGCATAAGTAATGCTCATTATATTAGCACCCACAAATGCATTAATGGAATTTTTTGACAAGTCAAGATTTTTAACTAACCCAACATCCCCCATTTTATATTTATACACTTAGGTGAGCACACAAGTTTTCTTGTGTGATATGCTGACACAATGATTATTATTTATTAGGGTAAGTGTAGTGGCATAGATGTATGGTTAGGCACATAAGAAAATACCACAAAACCTACCCCTAAGGCTCTTTTACATATCTATGTAGTAGTTAGGTTTGTACTTGGTGTTCCCCTTGTGGGTTGTGTTGTATTGAATTTCATGGTAGTGTTACCACATCCTCTTACTCCTGACATGCCTAAAATAACTCACCTATGTTGATTAACCAAACTAGTGTTACTTCTTCCAACCTTTTCCATTGGAGTGTGAGGTAATATTTGATTCAAAATATAATTCTCATTGACCTATATTTTAAATTTTATCATGTTTACAACACCCATACTTCCTTTAAAATATTCTCTTATTAGATTAAAGCATGTAGTTTTAATTAGGGCATGGGTTAGAATCTTCCCATCTTACTTGCATGATTTATCCTTATC
The DNA here is from genome assembly GCA_037957365.1 of Torreya grandis. Lineage (NCBI taxonomy): Eukaryota > Viridiplantae > Streptophyta > Pinopsida > Cupressales > Taxaceae > Torreya > Torreya grandis. Next base: position 48,142 of record JARHVA010002177.1, on the reverse strand, counting down.
TCTATTAGGTCCCAATTAACCCCTTAATTAGACTCTCTTATCAAATACTTGATTTCTTACTCTAGTTTATATGTCTCTTATTCACAATCAGAGTGCATCCCATTTATAAGAGATTCGATCACATGCCCTTGTCATTCCATGAGAGTCCTCCTGACATCCTCATTAATTTGCTTTTCCTTATCATTCCATGTGAGTCCTTTCACCATCCTCATTATTTTTCTTCCCTCTCCTCTTTAAGTCCATATAAGCAATAAAAAGTTATCTACCTTCATTATATTTGTTCATTATGGGTTCTCATTCATCTTGGTATTCCATCCATCTAAAATTATTAGAGTTATGCCCTCACTAAAACCTGATGACATTTTACTTCCCCATCCTTATACCTTCTTCCTAACACATATGTGAAGGGTTTTTATCTCTCCATCCTCAAATGCTTAATTACACAATATACCATCATTTTATTTATCATACAGGTATATGAACTATGAATTTTATCTATAATTTGTGTAAAATATGTATTATTATTATTATTATTATTATTATTATTATTATTATTATTATTGAAAATTCATTGAAACCAATAACTTCAACAAGTAACTTTCAAGCATTCCCTTTTACTATACATCTATTGTCTAAGTTGAT